>CAWUFW010009513.1:0-600000 GCA_963921515.1 Calotriton arnoldi
GACGGTGAGGCAAAGCTCTTTGTAGACATAGTATTCGATTGCTTAAGTACGTCAGCGAAAAGTGGCTGCTTGGCAGACTTGTTCTCGTTCTTGTTTTTAGACATTACCTTCGAATATTTGAAGAAATAAAGAACAGTAATGGTTCAAACTTGCCAGTAGGAATGAAATTATTTATGGTTACGTAATGTTTGTGACGGAGTAACAAGCATATAAAATGTTGTTGGTTCTTTTTAGATTTAGACAGCCCAGTTTGTGGTCCTGGCCAGTTGTTTATGTGAGACGTAAATTCAGGTTAAGAAGCAGTAAGTCCGTATTGATGAAGCAAATAATGACAAAGAAGTTTTAACTGAAAGACTTCATTCTCCAGAAGTAGACAGCTGAGAAAGTATCGCTTACTCAATAGGTATGAATTCAGTATGCAAATGACTTGGCAAAATGTTCATTATATAGTCAGCAAGGCTTGCAAAACCCAGGGTAATTGGTATACAGCGCAACGTGATAGCGCTTTTATTCCCTGATGTCAAGGAGGTGCTAACAGGATGTTAATACGGCATTCAACCACTGAATCTCTGTGTATAAGTGACCACTGCGATGTGAGAAAAACCACAATAGATTGACATTATTCACTGCAAGTACATGAAGCGCGAAACTCAGCTGAAAAAAAACTTATTTTGTAGTTTGTGTATTCCAAGGTGCTCTATATGCAAATTGCAGCAAGTCGCATATTACGAAAAGGAAAGGGTTGGATTTTAATGTAATAACCCTAAGAACACAGTGGCAGGAACCAGAGCAAGATTTTGGCTGATAGAGGAATCAGCACTTATTAGGAAATAAATTGTTTTGGCACAAATGAGCTAAATGCAGTCAAGACTGTGAGCTTATTTATTTTCATTTTAAGTTCAGAAGTGCCTCACTTCAAGAAAAGCTCCGGAAAAGAAAGTAAAAATTCTCCGTGACTGGAAAGTCTTTCATTTACTCTGTGAATAGTAACTTTGACACTGACCTTTATCTGTGAAGACCGACTTCACATTTCAAAGTTGAAAACCAGAGAATTGTCTGCCTCACATATCTCTGCTGTCAAGTTCAAGTGTTCATCAGGAAAGCAGGCCTGTGCATTACACAAGGCCCGGGGATTCCAAATAGGTCAGGAGCTCAAAGGCCCGGCAAGCCTCCTCTTCTCAGGCCTTCCTCGTTACCCAAGGCCCGGGGATTCCAAATAGGTCAGGAGTTCAAAGGCCCGGCAAGCGCACCTCTCCTCCGGTCTTCCTCATTACGCAAGGCCCGGGGATTCCAAATGGGTCATGAGGTCAAAGGCCCGGCTGTGCTCGTCTCCTCAGGCATTCTTCAGCTTGAAAAAAGCCCCCCAAAAAAAGGTCACTAGTCAGAACAAAACACACTGTTCATGACCACATAATTTCACCTTCTGGAAAATGTCTAATTATTAGCCCCAAGGTCACTGTAAATGAGGCTGCCTCTGGATGGGTGCCTCCCGGAGCGGAGCTCTTCTCTCAGGCGGCCATTCTCCCTCGTGGCCAGACCACGCCCCCTATTATTTTATTTTAGATATATATTTAAATCAATATTTTTTACATCAATATTTTTTACATTGATATTTTTGATTCAATATTTTTGTACTTACCTGTGTAGGTATGGGAGTCTATATTTTTGTGTTCTATATTTTTTTTCTCGATATTTTTAACATTGATGTTTTTGACATCGATATTCTATTAGTGAACCGGACGGTCACGGTTGGTTCTTCTGGGCTGTTTCGGTTTGGAGTCGGTTGGGGTGTTCACCTTCGGTTGTGGTTGAAGGGGATCTTCAGTTGTTGACCGCACGTTGTTTTTCTTTAGGAGCTTGCTTGTTGGGGGTCACTATGATCCAGGCTTGGATCGCTGGTAGGACCTCCTTGAAAGGTTGATTCACTTGGGCTTGTGTTGCCAGGAGTCAGAGTCGGTTTTGTTTGAGCAAGTCCGATGCCCACGGGAGACAAAAGTCCTTTTGGGATTTGAAGGCAGGGCAGGGTCTCTGGGTTTTCAAGGGCTGCTGGCTGCAGGAGACACCTAGGTTCTGTTGGAGGAGTCTGCGGTTGGGCAGGCCAGTAGGGCTGGGGCCAAGTCATTGGCTGTCCTCCTCTTCTCTCTGCACGGCTGTTCGGTCCTTCTTCTTCTTTTCTTGTTTTTGGCTCTGGTCTGAGGTGACAAGATTCGGGGTTGCCCCTAAATACTAAATTTAGGGGCGTTACAGGTAGGGACAGGTCGGGGCCAATGGGCCCCTTCCTAGGGGTGGGTACACCCCCTATTATGCCATCCTACAGAGGGAGGTGGGCATAGGCCTCCCTCTGGTTGGTGGGGTCCCCCTATCTGCAAGATGGCAGGGACTGAAAGTTGTGCTTTACTTCGCCTCCCCCACATGAGGGGTGGGGTTGGCATAGGTGGGTACACGTCTCTTACTGTCTTGATTTTTCCACCAATTCTCCTGCACAAAGGGGGGGGACAGAACTGGTGGGGGCCGGTTGCTGAAACTAGGTCCATTCCTCTTATGTATGTTCTTCAGCAGGCCCAGAAAGTGTTCTGATAAGCTGTGGGTGAGGTGCCACTTTGAAGAATTAGCAATTTACCAGTAGGGGGTGACTCCTGAACACTCCCTATTGAATGAGAAAAGACTACCAATAGGCAACCCTTCTCTATTCTGCAGTACATCCTGTTTGCCTTATTGCAAACTGTTCTGCAGTGTAGCATTCTAAAGTAAATCCAACATGGTGGCATGCTTCTTCCCTTAGAGGTTTCTGGTGTTCCATTCAGGGGTATTAATAGGGGAACAAGCTGCCCCTTCCTCCTCAACTACACCTATCTGGTTCTGGGACCATCTCCCCCTCCAACTGTCGCAGGGATTCTGCTGGTAAACAGAACTGTGCCTTGAGGTCCCAGGACATTGGAAGGTAGGGAATGAGTCTCTCCATAATGTCAGTATCTGTAGGCCCAAATCATGGCTAGCTCACTGTGCCTCACCTGAACTCTTAACCTTTTCAGAGTTGCAGGGGATTTTGGCAAACTTGGACCATGACCCTCTAGTCCCCAAGTGAACTATGGAAACAGATCATCACATATCATCTCTCAATCATGCATGTCCTTAGTAAACAAAAGAAAGAATCAAAGTTCACAGTGCACTTATTGAAACTATCGTAGTCTATTATGAAGCAGATGTGCTGTGATCACTAAGCAGATTAAACTACACAAAGTAATTAGCATTACTATCAGGCTGCATAAAATAAACATCTGAACCATGGCGAATTATCTTTCTGTTTATGTCCATCCTTACTGTGTAAGCAAAGGGATATATTAGTGATATGATCTCTGGGATTAACAACAGACACCAAAGCTGGTGTGGTTTTTAGGTGGTCACCATCAAAAGTATAAACTCAGTTTCCGCAAGGCTGCTTTTTAGGCTCTGCCTGCATTCTTTCCAGGACAGGTCTCTCTGCCGTAGTTCTCCTCTCTGCCCACAAGGGTACAAGACACAGTTCATATGATAAAACTACTGTGTTTGAAAGCTACATCTGGGCTACTGTGTTATGTCTACAACATTAGGAGCTGTTGCTGACAAAAGAAAACAGTACCCTATGTTGTTATGTATTCCAGGCACCCTTGTACAAAATGTGCAGACTGACACCTGAGAATAATCACTGAATAACAAGCAACATGTACAGCGTAGTCCTAAAATAATGTCATGAAAACAAAATGTGTTATGTGTGGCTGTGCAAAGCAAAAGCAGCATAAAACATCAAATACTCAAAACTGAGGGGTCCATTACGATGGCGGGCGGACAAAGTCCGCCCGCCATCGCAAGAGAGCCAGGGACCGTCCGCCGAAGTTGCGGCGGTCCCGCCATGTGAATTAGGATGCGCCCGCCACACTGGCGGGCGCATCCTGGCCCTTTACATTGCGGGTGGATCTGCTGGCTGCAGACCCGCTCGCAATGTGAAAGGACTGTGCACAGCATTGCCAAGCACTACATGGCAGGCACCACGTGGTGCCTGCCACGTAGTGCATGGCAATGAGGGGGGTACCATAGGTACCCCCCATGTGCACCCCCCACCCCCCCAACACCCTGGGGGCCCGCAACGGGCCCCCAACAGAAGGAGCCGCATGCCTTTCCATGGCGGCAACGCCGCCATGGAAATGCGAATAACCGCCTGCATCACAATATGGATGGCGGTGTCTTGCAGACACCGCCACCATATTGTGCCCGTTTTCCGCCCGGTCGACGAGTCGACCGGCGGACTTCCCAGCCATCCTAATATGGCGGGGGGTCAATCAGGCATGGATGGCGGGCGGAGCGCCCCCGCCGGGCCGGCGGTGGCTACCGCCGACCCGGCGTGGGCGATCCGCCCGCCATCCTAATGGGCCCCTAAGAGAGAACCAAAGTGGGCTCAGAAGGGACATCATTACACCACTGGCCTTGTAACAAGCTGGCAACAGATGGCTCAGGGAATAAAGGCTTTTCCTGGTCTCCCTTTATACTTCACTGTCAATAAGTGGGTCACACTCTGGTCCCTCTTAAGTTAATGAAGTTCCTAAATCATCCTCATTCTTCCTGTGCTGTCAGGAGTCACATACTTCACACCTAGGTCTTCCTGCCAAAAATCCTAGGCCATTGTTTCTGCTCTGGGAGTAGATTTCACACTTCATTAAGAGAAAGCATTGACAGGGACAAGTTGCTGGCAGGCTAATGTTAATTAGCCTACTGAGAGATCAGGCAAAGTCTAACTTTTTAAAAGTTATTTTTCTTAACTATTCATTAAAATTCCAACTTTACCAGTGGATTGGAATTTAAATAAATATTAAACAATAGTGTTTGAATCATCTCTGTAGATTGTCCTAAACCAAATAGCAGAATTATTATTTTAGCTTAACTTTAGGTTTTTACAAAGGACAGCTACAGTCCTTCACAGGGAGAATAGCTTTTATAGGCTAGTCACTGTAGCTACATACCAACAATAAATAAGTGAATGTTCCACTTATAAATACTAGTCTCTCTCCCTTGTAGGCCTCAATGCTTATTTAGAGGTGGCTTGCTTTATATTTAAAAGGCTGGTTCTTCCCTCTCAAAAATGATTATTTTATTGTTTTGCCTGCAGGTTTAAAGGTTGCAGCAGTCAGGCTACCTAGCTAGGCCTCTAGTCATGTTCTCTTTGTCAGCCTAGTAGAAGTCACAACATGCACTGCTGTCCATAGGTGGTATATAACTTTCCAGTGTGCAGAGTTAAACAAAACAGCAATACCAGTCTGAAAAAAGAAAAGAACGGATGTGATCACGCAAAAAGAGGGATTTGTCACACTCCACAACTGCCTAGAACATAACATCTCTACTTGATCTAAACCCTTGTACTACTACCTACTGCACAGTAGCTCAAACTTTACCTCTACCATTCTACTTATACCTTTATCCGTCCTAGTTTCACTAGCAAATGATTATACCTCATGCCCTCACTCCTACATATAACCTATACCCCAGCCTTTACCGTAGTCCCTCTACCACATCCTATGCCACAATACCTAAGACCTTGCATATTAACTAATACGATTGGCCCTATCCTTACCTTTTCCCACTACCTCTACCTACACTTTAGTAAGACTATCTCAGCCAAAATTTACTATCTCTACAGCTATCTTTACCATAGTCCCTCTAACATATCTATGCCCTAGTTCCTCTACCTATTGGCTATAACCTGTTCCCTTTACCCCTATTTTATCTACTCCTTGCTATAAAATGTACTATCACTACCCGTACAAGTACCCTACTGCTTACCCCTGCCCCTGTATATCTACCCCTGCCTATAAAATATTACATTCATCCATACTTACATCTTTAAGCATTTAAGCATCGCTCGCTATCACTGTAAAAAGCACGATTAAACATCTCTCCAGAATTCGCTTTTGGTTTGCATATGCTTAATTTCGCTTAGGCTTTGGATTAATGCGGTGCACACATTTGGGATAGCGTTTTAACTCTACACTTGCATGATGGCATTGGAACATGCTTTAATTAACAAGCCATACACTTTATTATTCAGAGGTTTACGCGGACATGCCAATACAATCTTTTAATGGGACTTGTCATGCTGCACTTTTTCGGTATGATTATTCTTTTTTGTTGCAATTGATTATCCACAGGATCACAATGACATGTTCTTCAACTCTTTAAACAGGACTTGTCACTGTCTCACACCTGCCATCACACTGGAAGTACTCCGGATGTTTGCACACTTTTACAGGTTCAAGATACCTATGAACTTTAGCCAAAGTACCAGAAATTAATTTACACCAGTAACCAATGGCATGGGTGGGCTTTACTTTATAAAATGGTTAACTATTACCCTATGAGATGTTTTCCATTGTTAATCTACTGATGAGTTGGGAATATATAGGCCTTACTTATTCAGAAACTAGGGTAATATTGTTGTATTAGTCATGATTACCCATGAACAAATGTATTTACACATTTAACATGAGTTAAAATGTTGGCGCTATTCTCTTTTTTGTTCCACAGAGTGAAAATTCCTCCTCATGTAGGACCAGGCATCTAAAATACATTGAGATTCATAAGGAGTTTGTTTTAGTTTGAACCAAATGTTGCATAAAATACAATACTGATTTAGCCTTGAAGTTTAAGTTGAACAGTGCAAAAAACAGATGGAAACCAATCCCAATTTTTTAAAAATATTTGTTGATCTTACCGTTTCTATTAGAAGTTTATCTGGAAACTAATGATTTACAAACATATGTAACACACTTGGGGCTAGAAGGAGTGTGAAGGGAGGCACGACAACAAACTGGCAGAGTACATTTATAATTTTTTTTTCCACATCCTGGTTTAGTGGGTGACACTCTTTTGCACCCTAAAAGTATTTGAGTTTTTGAATGTTTGTTTACCCGTGGAGTGCACTGGATCAACATATATTCGTTTCTGAGCTCTACATGTAGTAGTTCTACTACAGTCTTCTCACTCTTACACATGTTATTATTTACATAGGGGGTCATTACGATGGCGGGCGGAAGCACAACCGCCGTGCTGGCGGATGCAAAAACCACCAGTTACCGCCGGCACGCAGCAGTCCACACGCCCGCCCAATTACGATGCGAAAAGTAGGCCAAACACCGCCGGCAAGCCAGCAACACCGTCCGCCATCAAAGTGCGTCCGTACACGTAGCGGCGCAGCACAATTGACACACACCGTCCGACGAAATCACGTCCCGCCCGGCGTATAAATTACGATGCCGCAAACAAACGGCTCCCACGGCTAAGAGATACCGTACGACAAACCGAAGCGGTAACACGGACGCCGAGCACGGACAACGAAGAAGCGGCTCCCCGAGCTTGAATCCAGCACTGCAGGCCCTCCCCATGCTCTTGCTGATGCACCACCAAGGACGCAACGTACCGCGGAGACGCAGGTAGGCACACACACAACAAGTGCACGCAAACAGCGCACACAGTGCAAGGGCGGAAAAAGCGGACAACCCCCCACCAGCGCGTGTACACTACACATCCACCATTGCATCCACATATGACACACAGGCCAAATCGTAACATCGCGTAACACATGTGTACACACCACCTGGGACTAGGAACCAACCACCCCGTCACGGCCCCAAAGCGGCGATGACGCCGCCACACATGCGCACAACGCAGAGGCCAACCGCAGCGCCATGCATGCGTCGCACACAGACACAGGGACACAACCAAGCAACACACACATCAGCCCCACCCCGAACGCACATGACACGTGACAGGCCTGCCACAGACATGTCCCCAACGCCCAATTCACGGACAACACCCAACGCCACACAACCGACGCACACATGTCAGTGAAGTCACGCAACAGCAGGACACACCCCAGTGTAACAAACATGGCGTAGCACACAGCGGCGGCAACACCAACTAGGAGAAGCAGGGCCCCTTCGGGAAGAGGAACGCCAGTACCACACTGAAACACCCATACCACCCTGCACATATGAACAAGACATATAAAACGGAACACCAAAGAGCCCGGGGACCGACAACAGGTGGCCCAAGAATAACATTCACACACAAGGCCCAACGCAGAGCGGAAAGGCAGCCTACCGCCCACACAAGGGAGAGCAGACAGCACTGAATGACCTTCCATTCCAACTCCGAAACCACAGCCCTACGAAAGAAGCCGGTGAATACAGCTATTGTCCAAGAAAAGACCAACACAGGCATGCCGAGGAGACCGACCACAGGGCAGATAGCGCATATCACAGAAGCACACAACGGACGGGGAGGAAAAAAAATAACACTCCCCCATGTTGGCCACATGCAAGTTAATTGGAAGGAGTCACACATCACTGACCTTGAACTGTCTGAGAAGCATGTGGGATGAGGGCCCATGTCCTCCGCACAAGCCAACAGAACACAAGTCCTGTCTCCCTACGACTACACAGAGCTCACAGCAACCTCGGAGCGTGCACATTGCAGACTGCACACACAGCCGGAGCACGCCACCACAACGCACCGCTGCGAAATGGCAACCGCAACACACCTACCCAACTACGCCGGACAGCTCAAGCTGTACAAAACCAACCTGATACATATATTGGGATGCGATCTCCTGTCCCTGCTGAACGTAAGTTACCGACTGACTTACCGCATCACATTGTTCAGCTGCGTCATGCCCGTCTTCTACTGTCGGAGGTGTCCCTACCATCATCCCGTGGAGATATGCCTCTCCAACCCGGCATGTCTAAAGGCGGACCTGCTACCACTACTCCTCCCTCTGGACGCACACGACAGGGCCTGCTCTGCCTATGGGGGCATGGCGTATGTGGCCAACATCGCACCCGCACTGAAATGGGACCACTGTGCCTCCACACGACGGATCATCGAGAACAGCTACATCGAATGTCACCCAGCATGCCCCATCATGGTCCTCCAAGGGACAACTTACGAACAACACCTTGACAGCCACCATCCGCTACATTGGCTGGCAAACATGTACACCACCAATGACATGGAAGCCCTGCTGGACGGCATCGCATACCTGACAACCTGTAAATTCGTCGGACCACAACGCAGGTTCCCCGATTGACCTATGATGTCCAACCCCGCACCCATGCTTAGCTTCCGCACGGACTGGCCAGTCACCACCACAACAGCCATACCAAACGACCGGCAACTGTAACCACACCATCAACGACATCGCCATGACATCGGATATGACCGGGACATGCACACTGTTCCCCATCACATCCAGGAACACCGCATGCATCGTGGGAGGCAGTGGCATGGGGTCTGTGTATCGCACCCACATGGATGGAACTGCACGAACAACCAGGACACGACATGGATCCAGCGCCCATGGACACACACACCGCTCAGTGGACATGAATAGGTCGCCTGGAGTCTGTGGGTGCTGCACCCCTCCCACCCCCGCCCCGGGAATCCCATACCAGGACCCTTGCATGGACGACAAGTGCATACAACAACAACACGACCCCAGTGACTGTGACATGTCCAGTAACCACCACATTGCAACAACAAGTGGCACGCCGCTGCATGCACGCAAGCACATGCCCTGATGTCATCTCACATGCACGCGTGCATGAGGAACAACCGCAGCAAACCTGTCACATGGAACTGAGATGGACTGTGCCCATGATGCCAAGCGGTCTGGTAGGCTACATGTATACCGTCTGTGTCAAAGTCCGCAGCTCCGCAGCTATACGTAAATGTACATTAGCACAGCCTTGGCCAAGCAGATGTAACTCTGAAGCCCACATCCCACATGCAACAGCCAATCACATGTAACCCCACACCCTATCCCATTTGCAATCATGCTCAGTATATCCTCAACATGTATTCCGCTGCCAGTAGTGTCCACTATACTGCATCACAGAGGACAGAAGACTCAATATAATGTTTGAAACCAAAACTGTCTCCGCTGACTCATTTCACAAGTACGAATGAGAGAGGATGAGAGTATGTGAAGTACACGGCAGTCGTGACATGACCATGTAGTCCACTGGTATTGGATGTCAACGCAAATGAGTAGCACAACTGTGGAAGACACACATGTGTCGTGTGAAGTCGTATGGACGCAGTGCTCAGGTGGGTGGGTGTGACGGGTAGATGCGCACATGCCAAGTTGGAGCACGCCGTGTTGGGAGGGGTCATGAACAGTACACCACCGCTTCCCTGGGCATTGTGAGAGGACACCTGTCGGGGGGAGTGAACACGTGTGTGCACAGCAGCCGGGCACACGTACAAAGCGGTACCAGGCGCACCTCAGCCCACGCTCTGTGGACAAGCTGGATCCTGTTGTGCGCCCGCCATGCCCCTTGACAAGGCACACACAGCCCCAGTCGACCAGGTGTAACCCCAACATAGTCAATCCGCACAGGCGATACAGGGCACGGGATGGCAGTGGAGCATGGTGTGTGAGAGGTCTCCTCGCGCTCCTCCTGGTCATATCACGCAGGCAATAGAACCTCAACGTCTAGCATGGCACAAGTCAAATGGAAGTGTAGGGGGGACGCACCACAGCACGAGCAGCACTGACGTCACGGGAGGTGGCTCGCACCATCCCATCCATTGCCCATTATACCAACCACGCCACATGCCATTGCGACTAAGTGCAAGCGCGTGCGCCACCACCCCCGAGCCCTCCCCAGAGAGGCCAAAGAGTGAATGTGTGGGCCATCAGTCACAAACGGACGCGGCCTGGCCGCAAGGGCAGCCACAGCCACTGGGTGTCGCAGGTGGCAGATCCGGAAGGCGAAGACTGTGATGCATAGTCCATGCAGGCCGGGTCTCCATTTGGGGCACCACGCAGGTGGACGGCGTCCCGCAACACATCATACCCTGAGACAGCCCACTCGTGCAACTGGACCCACACATACACTCCTTGCCCTCTCTGGTGCGAGCTTGGGGCTGCATGTGCAAGCGCTAGCCTCGCAGGTGCACATGCATATTGGGGGAGCGAGGGGAGGACATGAGGGCTGGGGCGAAGATGACTGTATCACTGTCAGTGAGTACAAGGGATGACCCAGATGTGGAAAGGAAGAGACGTGTCCCGTGTGTACTGCAACTAGTCGCCAATCCAACTACCCCCCCATGTCCGGAATGTAAGCCCGCACCTAGGCCCGCCCATCCACCACATCGAATATACCACCAGCACGACAACCTTCCCATTCGAAACACTGACTGGGGGTGGCGACCAGTGAACAATCATGTGTAGCCTACCCACACATACATGTGGGCCCTCCATGATCCATGTCACCTGCGGCAAAGTCATGACATGCGTAATGAGGGAAGTGAGGAGAGCTGTCCGCCCCACGCACAGAAGGTGCATCAGCTCCACAGACCCAGCAGCGAGTCCAGCAGGGGTCACATGTGCAGGGGCAGCTGTGCCTGGTGTGAAGGCACATGCATATAGACAGCACATCGACCAATGTGTAGTCTGCCCACATCTACAGTCCATCATCATGCGGACATAGGAATTGAACACAGGGCAACACATCTTAGTGGGTGCACCCACCGTGACCAACAATGCGCAATCATCGACGTACCCGCCCTGTGCATGGCCCCCCACCCAACGGAGGCACATCCAGTGCCACCATCCCACACACACAAGCCTTCCACGGAACATGCTGTGTCCAATGGTCAGTACAGAGTCAGCGCCCATCTGGTGGATCCTGAACAGGAGACACATGCACACACATGCCAGCTCCCACTATGTACGTCTGCCACCTGGCACGTGCAATGTAACCTCTCACCTGTGATGTGTGACTGCAAGCACACAGCCGTCTTGGCATGGGGCTGTCAATGTGGACACCTGTCAATGTTTCGGGAGGTGTGATCCGTACAGTGCTGTACATAGGGTGCAGTGCTGACACCTACTACTGTCTCATATCCCCTCGTGCCACAGGTCCCACTTGTTTTGGCCGCTCAGCCTGTGCCCACATCGTCGTCGTCGTGTGCCATACTCATCCAGCCTCGGAAGCAGTTCCATGCTCAGCAGACATTCATGTTGCCGTGGCGTTGCCGCTTGACGAATATGCAGTCAGTCCCCATCAGCACGCCCCGCAAGTCATTGGGGCCTAGATCCCCATGTGCATGCACATGGCAGTGGTTTGTATCACTAGCCATTGCCATTGTTGGGAGACCTGTGTAAGTGTATTGTGGCCGTGCCGTCCCAGCTTGACAGCTGGGCTGTGGCTCATGTGCTTGCTCAGTCATGTCAGTGATGTGTATGCGAAATTGCTATGTGTTGTGTTGCTTTGACATGTGTCCACTGCCATTTTCCCTAGGCGGAGACCGAACATTGACCGCCCATACCAATTGCTGGCGGACATGGACGATACAGAGGTCATTAGGAAGTTTCGGCTGGACAGGCCAACCCTGCATCGACTGTGTGCCATGTTGGAACCCCATCTCCGTCCCCGCAGGGTGTATCCGACAGCTGTCACCCCCACGGCTAAGGTGATGGCCGCCATGCATTTCTTCGCCACTGGGTCATTCCAGCACACAGTGGGCAGTGGAGGAGGGATGTCCCAGCCCATGTTCAGCAAGGTGCTGAGGGATGTACTGGCAGCCATGATGCTGTACCGAAACAGGTACATCCGCTTCCCCAGGGCTCGTGAATTGGCGGCAGTGAAGGGTGCATTCTATGCCCTTGGCAGAATCCCACACGTCGTTGGAGCCATTGACTGCACACATGTTGGCCTTGTTCCACCACAGGCCACTGAGCACCTGTACCGCAACAGGAAGCACACGCACTCCCTGAATGTGCAAGTGGTGTGCCTTGCGGACATGCTGATCACCCACGTGTGTGCAAAGTTCCCAGGCTCGGCCCATGACGCACACATAATGCGCAACAGCATCTTGCCACGACTGATGTCCAATCTGCAACAGGATCGTGGCTGTATTGTCGGTGAGTATGTGGAGTGGTGTAGCGTGCTGGTTGTGCGATGCTGTCCCCTGTCCAGTTGGAATAGCAACGGTTCTCTGTGTCCCTCACACCCAGGTGACTCTGCGTACCCGAATGGGGCATGGCTGCTCAGTCCATTGAGGAATCCTCGCACCCCAGCAGACGATCGCTACAATGAGGCACATGGGAGGACCAGACGTGTGGTCGAGCGTACCTTTGGCCTCCTCAAGTCCAGGTTCAGGTGCCTGGACCGCACCGGGGGTGCGCTGGCGTACTCCCCACAGAAGGTGTGCCAGATAGTGGTGGCGTGCTGCATGCTGCACAATCTGGCCATTCGGAAGCAGATCCCCCTCATCGTGGATGACGGAGATCAACCAGGGCCCCAGCCCGCAGACCAGGACAGCTCGAGTGAGGAGGACAGCGGAGAGGAGGAAGCTGGTAATGTGCGGCAGCAGCTCATCGCCCACTACTTCACTTGACGGTGAGTGTCCATGTACGACGGCTGATGTGGCTGTAACTGTGCAGGTGTGTGTGTGCTGTGTCAGGGTGGCCGTTTGTTCACTGCGTGCTGTGTGTCAACGCTCCATGGCCAGGGTAGTATGCCACTGTTGGTGGCTGTGGCATTGTGCCCTATTGCTCTGTGCGATGTGTGTACATTGCTTGTAGTTGTTGACATGTACTGTGTGATGGGTGTGTGACACACTCATTGAATGTGCTCCTGTTCTGTCTCCCACCCCTAGGTCCCTACAGGCCCTCCGGTTCCATTGCCATGCCACGCATCAGGTGCCTTTCCGCCCAAGGTGGCCGTTGTATTCCGTACAAATAAAACACAGGGCACAAACAGCAGTTTGTGTAAGAGGTGCATTTATTTCAAACTGTGACATGTGATTGTGTGCGAGGTGATGACAAAAGTGGTGCGTGCAGTGACAATGAGCTGTCGGTCACGGCTGCGTGATGCTTAGGGTGTACCCACTTGTTCCATGTCCATGGTCCAACAGACACATGCCATCCAGATGGCTGTGTGGAGTGGGATCGTAGTCCAAGTCAATGCAGTGGGTGGTCAAGGAAGGCTGGCTGGCTGCCTCACTTGCGTCTGGAGCGTGCGTAGTCCTCCCGGGAGATCTGTTTGTACTTCGGACGGCCCCTTCCACGTTTGGGAGGGGGGTGTGTGGTGGCGACCTGCTGGTGGGGGGTGAGGTGTGCTCACTGGCTGTGGACGCAGGGGTACTGGACACTGCTGCTCGACCCTGCGCCCCGGCAGGTGGTGGCGGTGGTGGAGCTGCTGTCCCTGGCTGTGACCTCACCACCAGCTGGCCCATGAGGTCCACGAGTTGGCCCATACGGGCGTCCATGGACCTCAGCACCCCCAGCACCTCCCACGTGTCTGAAGCAGACCTGGCCCATTGTCCTTGGGCCTCTTCATAGGCCCCAAGGACTCTGGCCATTTGAGGCAGGGCATGGCTCCCAGGGGAGACTTGCGTTTCCCTGACCCTGCTCCTCCTACCAGTACTGCTGCCACCGGCCTGCCCACTAGCCACATTGCTCACCACGGTCCTCGCTGTGGCTCCCAGGGTGGATCCAGTCGGCCGGGCCACCACCTGCGCTGGGGCTGGTGCCAGCAAAGACGTGGTGGTGGTGGCGGCGGTGGTGGTCGGTGCGGCGATGGTGGCGGTTGCGGCAGTGGTAGTGGCCGCAATGACCGTGGGTGTGGCCGCAATGTCCGTGGGTGTGGCCGCAATGACCGTGGGTGTGGCCGCAATGTCCGTGGGTGTGGCCGCAACGACAGTGGCAGCAGGGGGCTGGGAATGTTCAGCAGCCCAGGATGATGGGTTGGTGGGTAGGAGGGGTCCTGGGGAGCGGCTGGGCCCTGCCACACCAGATGGGCCTGCTTGGTGGTCCGTGTCCGAAGAGGAGGACAGATCCTCCACATCCGTGTGTCCTCGTTGGGGGCTTGTAGGCTGGCTGTGCTGGCTGCTGTCTCCATCCCCAGCATCCAGCAGTTCGTCACCTGTGGAGAGAATGAGATTTGTTATTGTGTTGCACCTGGCGAAGTATGTATTTGTCGTCTGACATTAACAGTTCGTGCAATCTCGTACATGGGTTTCCCGGAGGCGTGTGTGTGGCTGTACCATTTGTAGCTGTGTGTGCTTGGCAATGGGACTGTGTGCTGTGCACATGTGGCATGGGACGGATTGGCCATGCCGATGGGTGTGTTGCTGTGCCCCTACTTATTGTGACTCTGGTGTATGCGGGCTCCTGGCCCATCCTGGGTCTGGTTTGTACTTTGCTTTTGGTGTTCAAATGGGACGCTTAGGAACGCATATGGCAACATGGGGGCCATGCCCCAGATTCGCATTTGGGAGGGAATATGCTTTTGGGGTTCAAATGGGACGCTTAGGAACGCATATGGCAACATGGGGGCCATGCCCCAGATTCGCATTTGGGAGGGAATATGCTTTTGGGGTACATGCTGTGAGCCATGGGTGCCGAACGTGACATGTGTTGTGGCAGCATGACAGTGCATGGTCTGAGGTGTGTGCATGCCTGACATGGCCTGCATATTTGCTGTCTGTTGTGATTACTGGACATGGCATTGGACGCATCGTTATGAGTGAGTGATGGTTGTGTGCCAGCCAACGTATTGCAGTTGTCCCATCTCCTTGGTGTGCGTGCTGCCCTGTGCCATGTGCATCACTGCAGTGCTCGTGGGGGGGTGTGGCCCATGTTGTGTGTTGTTGCTCACAGTGTGGCGTGCGCTTCATTGACTTCTGGCACATGGTTGGTCATGGGCATGTATCTTAGCGTGACTGCTGTATGTGTGGCAGCTGTGCGGATGACATGCCTTTCATGAGACTGGGGCTGACGGATGGGATGGATGGTATGTTGTATGTGCATGGTGTGTCTTTGTGTTTGATGGGTTCAGTGGTGTTCGTGTGCATTTATGTTGTTCCGCTCTGTTGCGTCTAGTGTTGTTTGTCTTACATTGGCGTAGTTGTGGGGTGTGTGGTTGACAGGCAGTAGGGGCTACATGGACAGGACTTCAATGGTGTTTCGGTTGTGTGTGATGAGTTGCACAGTGGCTGCCGTGTGGTACTATATTCAGTGTGACTTGTGCATGCAGACGTGGCTCCTTGGGTGTTGCTGTGTCTGTGATGGGTCATGTGAGGTGTGAGTCTGTGGTTCATGTCCGTGTGCACATTGTTCACTTGTTCGTGACGGTGGGCGGTACTGCGTGTTCGTCTGCTACGTGACATGTCCCATGTGTTGGTCGTGTTACGGTCCTCATGCCTCCAGTAATCCAGCCCTGTCCAGTTTCCCACCTGCAGGTTGTTCGGGCGTGCACTGTACTGGATGCCACATGGTTCTAAGCGGGGGTGCTCCATGTTGCAGGTCTGTGGGGGTGGGGGGGTGTTGTGGGTCGTGGTGGTGGCTGGACACCCACTGACACCGATTGTTGTGGATCGTGATGTCTACCTTTCGGCTGTCGGTGTGCACTGCGGTGGCTGACACGTGGCTGTGGGGGGTGGGGGATGCTCCTCCTTGCTGTGCTGTGGGACTAGGGGCCTGGTGTGTGTTGTACTTGGGCTGTCCACCCTCCCACCCACTGCACTTTGTGTTCCTGCCACTTACCTGTTACTTGTCGGTTAGTGCAGCTATGGCGGACACATGGGTGTGGTGGGTGCTCGTTGTGGCGCTTCTGGCATACTTGGGGACCTGTTGGTGGTTACGTGGCTGGCTGAGTGTACACATGTCCCCACGTATCTTACAGTTGTTCGGTTTGGGCTGTGTGTGGTGGTGTCTGTTGCATGTGTGTGTGATGTGTTGTGTATTGTGTGCTGGACATGGGGGTGTTTGTCCCTGGGAGCTGTGGCATGGTGGTAGTGCATGTGAGTACATAGCGGTGTGCTGGTATACATTAGTTTGTACTTACCAGCCTCCACTCCCCCTGCTAATCCGGCGAGGATCTCCGGATGTATAATGACTCGCACCTTCTCCTCCCACGCTTTGAAGGTCTTGAAGAGCGTGGGATTCCCTCCGCCAGTGACGGCTGCCAGCTCTCTGTTCTTGCTCTCCTTCTTCTTGACCAGGCTCTTGACGTCATTCCACCGTTTGTTGATTTCAACTCTGTTCCTGGGCAGGGTCCCGACTGCATTGACCTGGTCTACGATCCGGTTCCACATTCTCTTTCTGGTGGCTAGTGGTGTGTGCTGGACCAGGTTCCCATAGATTTGTGGGTGCACCTTGATGATCTTGTCGACCATGACCGTCAGCTCAATGGGCGTGAACTTGGGCATTCTTTGTGGTGCCATGGTGTTTGTGGTGCTGGTGCGGTGTGTGTTGTGTAATGTGCAGGGGGTTTGTGGTGCCGGTGTTTGGTGGTGGTGGTGGTGGTGGTGGTTGTGATGTGTGCGTTTCTGTGGTGTGCTGCTGTCCTTGCTGTGTCACTGTGTCCTCTCCTCTCCTCTCTAGTTTGCAATGTTGCAAGGGGTTGTGGTCTGTGGGAGTGCTGCTTTTGTACTTACCTATGTGGGTGTGTCCTCATGGTCTGTTGTTTTCAGGTGTGTTGTGTCTGGTGTTCTGGCCTTTGTAGTTTTTGTTTGTCCAGGGGGTGTTTTCGGGATGTGTACTGTGCTTGTGTATTTGTGCGTGCCTTGTTGTGTGGACTTGTTGGCCATGTTGTGTGCGATTGTTTTTGTCAGCGGATGGTTTCTGTGCAGGGACGTGGGCGCCATGGCTTCTGCCGTGTCGATTCTCATCGGCGTTGTTTGCGCAGGCGGGCGGTATATTTGTAGTTTTCCCGCGCTCATGGCGGTGCGATCGTAATCTCACGTGCGGTGTGTCGGCCGTGAGGGCGGGCGGTTTTGTGTTGTCGTGCGTATTTCCGTCCATGGCGGGCGGTTTGACTCCGACTCGGACGATGGCGGGCGGTATCTTGTGTGATTTTTCCGCCGATGGCGGTTTTCGGTTTGTGTAATCGTAATGGCGTGGTCGGTGTTCAGACGGTGTGTGCGGGCGGATTTTTGCCGCTTCCATGCCTGGCGGATTTTTTTACGCCGGGTATCGTAATGGGCCCCTAAATGTTTTCTAATTGTTTAATTTTTTTTTAGTTGCATTGTTAAATAAAATTAATTATGTTCTCATTTTGTGTTTAAATCTTTTTGTGTTCAAATAAACACTGTTTTAGAAGAGATATGATTACGAAGATCAGCAAATGTCTACTTGAGACATAATCTAAAAGTATTCATAAAATGGAGTTACTTGACCAAGGAGAGACGGCCTCACTCATCCTTCTATAGCTCTACGCAGCTTTCAATACAGTCTCCCAGCAGTCACTCATCAAATAGCTCCAGCACTTGGGTATCTGCGGACCAGCCCTCAAGTGGATATCCTCCTTCCTCATGGACTGAACTCAACAAGTAAGACTTTCCTCCTATACCTCAGAAGCCAAGACACTCATCTGCGGAGTCCCTCAAGGATCGTCACTCAGCCCAGCACTCTTCAATGTCTACATGACACCATTTCTGGACATAGTCAGAGCCGATGGCATCAACATAGTTTCCTAAGCCAAAGTGACACACAGCTCATCCTCTCCCATACCGACTCAACACGCACTACAGAAGCAAACTTCACCAACTGCATGAGCAGCATTGCTGCTTGGATGGAAAATAACTGCCTCAAGCTCACCACAGACCAAACCAAAGTCCTAATCTTCGGCAGCAACCACTCCCCCTGAGACACCTCTTTGTGGCCCTCTGAACTTGGCCCTCCTCCCACCCCTGCGGACCATGACAAGAACATCCTGGACTCCAACCTCTCCATGAGCTGACTGATCGATGCCGTCTTCTCATCATGCTTCCACATCCTGAGAATGCTGCGCAAGATTATCAAGTCGATCCCACTGAACACCATATGAACAGTCACCTAGGCTCTTATCACAAGTACACTTGATAATGGAAATGCCTTATACATTGAAATCCCAGCCCATGCCCTATGCTGAACCCAAACCACCCAGAATGTAAGTTCAAGCTAATCACCCGTGCCTACAAAGCTCTCCACAACACCGGTTCACCTTATTTCAACCACCACCTCAACTTCTAGGAACCCAAGAGACACCCGTTGATCTGCGCCCCAGGCAAGAGCACACTACCCTTGCATCAAGAAGACCAGAATTGAAGGATGCTCCTTCTCATACCTCACAGCCAAGACCTGGAACGACCTCCCGAAACACCGAAGAACCTCCCTCTCCTTCATGGACTTCCGAAGAGACCCTCACAGGTTTTTAGTCACACTCTACAAATTCACATTACATAACATAACTCAGATGATAACTGCTGGAAAGTGGATTATTAGTAGTGATAAGTAGGGATCTACCACTAGTAATAATGCCACATTCACAATATAAGGTTTAGTAAAGGTCCCTTGCTCAATCCTGGGTAGCTGGCAGGCAGACTTAACTTAGGAGACAGGTGTGTAAAGCATTCAAAAACACCAATACAAATTAATAAGTAAGACACAACACTTAATAAAAATTCAACACAAATGTATAAAAATAGATTATATTTTTATGATTAAATATACATCCAAATGACAAAAATCCAATGTAGGGAAATGGAGATATGAATTTTTAAAGAATTAACACTTTCTAGTGCTTAAAAACATATAGCGCCAGTTTGGGACGTCTGAGGCTGGCCGCGATGGAGCCCTGGAGGGATACACTACGGGGCCGATTCCGATCTGGGTCGGAAAACTCTCCGACCGAGCCGGATCCGGAGAGATTTCCGACCGAGCCGGACTCCTGCAGTCCGACCGAGCGAGTACGATGCGGCCGCAAGCTGCCGGACTCGATTCGGTCGGACTCCCATTGAAGTCAATGGGAGCCGGTCGTACGACGCGTACATGGGCTCCCATTGACTGAATGGGTACGTCGCGAACAAGTGCGCCCCCTACAGTGGGTACGCGTCAGTGCCATCCGCACCGTACATGCCTGTGTTGGGGAGACCCATAGGTCTCCCCCTGTGTCCGAGTCGTAAGGCTGCGGGTGAAGGGGGGTCCGACGCGGACCCCCGAAGTCCGACTCCGGGAGCTTTTGCGAGCCGGACGCTCCGACTCGATCCGGCTGTCCGAATCGAGCATCGTACTAGCTCGGTCGTGAAACGTCTCCATTGCGCGCCACGGTTTGCTTGCGACCGAGTCGTACGGAGCGGTTCGGAGCCGGAAACGATTCGGACGGTGAATTCGCGCTTGTTCGCATCGTACTTCGCCGTCCGGACCCGTGTACGAATCGGACGGAAAATCAGCCTCCGAATCGGATCCGCTAATGCTGAACCCGATTCGGTGCCCTTCCAACCGAGATCGGAATCGGCCCCTAAGAGGGAGGCCTCGGTCAAAATTTTACCTTTGGACTTAGAAACTTTTCCTGATTTATTTTTCTCTTGATGTCGAGCGGTCCTCTCCAGCAGGCAGATTTCGATGCAACGTTATCGGATAGCTTCTCCACAAGACCTCGGTCAAACCCTGGAAGTCCAGAGCTTTCAGAAGGACGAACATGAAATCCAGGATGGGTCACAGCTGAAGGTACCAGGCTTGACTCTCGACATTGAGTTGGTCACCTTATGGAGCATTTTGCCAAAAAGTTCCCAAACTTCGCCAAACTTCTGGAACTTCTTGCTGAACTTCCTCTTGAGGGTTCAAAGTGTCCAAAACATAATTCCAAAGGGTGTCTGGACTACAATTCCCACAATGCGCCTGGCCAAATCCTTAAAAGTCCACTGGACGCACTCCAGATGTGGACACTTGGTGTAGATGATGCAGGTGGGCTCCGTCAGCCTGTAACTTGCAGAGAGTCCACTCCTTACTCTTTCTTGAAGCTAGGCAAAGTCATTAAGGCTGCAGTACCAGATTGTGCAGCAGGTGCAGTGCTTTGGATGCAGGTCCAGATTCAAGAAGGGCACTCCTTCTTCTTCTTGCAGTTTCAGACAGCAGATCTGAGGAGCTATGCAGCTCTCCCTTATTTATTCACAGTTTCCGGTGCTTTAAACAAGGGGGCACCCCTGACTAATGGGATGCAGGGCACCGCCTAGGTATATGACCACTTCCTCAAACGAGGGGCATATTCTTGTCCCAGAAAGCACCATTCTGCAAAATACATCATGGAGAACTCTTTTCATTTGAGGTTTGATCTGGCTAAGCCAACTTACTGGTGTTGGTAAGTTTTACTAGCACACCTTACAACCCCCTGACTAATCTAATTACTAAGGCTCCTGTGTGGCTGGTGTGCCTTCCAACCCCGTGACTAATCTAATTACAGAGGCTCCTGTGTGGCTGGGGGTGCAGGATGTAGGGTTCCTGCCTGTGCTGGTCCCAAACTGTCATTCTCCCTTTGAAGACCAGTTTGGTTCCCCCACCCTCTTCCTGCATTTTGGCTTCTGCAGCAAAAGCTCTCCACCCAAAGGAAATCCATTGTCTACTCTGACAGGACACTTCCCACCTCATCAAGCAGCTCTGACTCAGCCTGGAAAAGGCTGGCCAATGAAAAGAGGGCAGCTGAAAGCTGGATTTTGGCTCACAGAAAAGGAAGTTTAATAACTGCTTTTCTGTAATAGTTATTATAAATCTAACAGCGGCAAATTGTTGGATTTATCTTAACTCTTAATTAAATACCTTGAAGTATATTTTTAGGTGGCTCCTGTTGACATTTATACTTAAATAAAATATCTCAATGTTAGTCTATGGAAACATTCATTACAATGGGGGAAAATTGAATTGGCAGTTTGTTCCTCTCCAGGGCTTATAAAACATCTTTTATAATGTCCCTGCTTAATTTTACACTGCACCGTACCCCTGGTGCACTTAGGGGAGACTTTAGGGTGACTCACATCTAAAAATATAGTAGATTACTACTTTGGAAGTACCTTAAAATGCAAAGTCGAATTTCAATATAACTGACATTTAAAGACAGTCTGCAAAGCGGGGCTGCCTTTAAAATGAAAGCAGGAAACACAGCAGTGCACACACTAGTGCAAGAAATCTACTGGGCCTCTAAACCTCCCTGCTCTATTATATACTAGGGACTTATAGATTGTTTAAATCCCTCTTGCATTATTGTATACTAGGGACTTACATGGGTCTCTATTTGCCAACTGTAACTATACCTAACCACCATATACTTTTACAGCAGAGCACTGGCCCTGGGTCAGGTAAGCAGAGCACAGGGCACAGTCACAGTTAGTTACTACCAGTATCAGTCAAAAAAGGGGTTGAACAGGGCAAAAAGGATGACTTTCTCACACCAACTAATAGATGAAGCCTGGTGAATATTCAGTTGGTCCGCAATCGTTTGGACCAGTGTCAAACTGACTTCAGAGATAGGAACATCTTGGGCTTGGACAAGAGGCAAAAGTGATGATGTTACTAGCCATTGCCCGTATCTTTATCAACATAGTAATGTCAACCCTTAAGAATGCATCATCTTCACAATGTATTATAGAATTTTAAAACATATTTACGGGTTGTATCATATTAATGAGCTGCAGCCAGCAGATTGAAAAATAGTAGCCCTGATTTTTTTAAATCTGTAATGAAAATTGTTACTGTGCTCTATATTGTTGTTTTTCTTGGAAGGAATAAATTAAATAATAAAAATAAGTCTATGGGGCATATGTATCAAGCCCATTTCCCGTTTGCGAACGGGAAAAAGCTTTTTGGGATGTATCATCCAAAAAGGCCCTTGCAAAATAGGGAATCGCAAAATTTGCGATTCCCTATTTTGCGAATGCATTTAAGGTATCGCAAAATGCGATTCCTTAAATGCAATGCAGGAAGCACCCAAGTTGGGCGATTTTGGCTTAAGAAATCGCAAATTACCACCAACTTCAAGTTGGTGGTAATTTGCGATTTCTTTGAAAGATGCACTTTTTTGCATTTTTCAAAGTGCCATGTGGTGCACATACATGCCCTTAGGGCATGTATGTACACCACATGTGCACACATACATATTTCAGGGGTGCAACAGGGTGTCCTTTTGACACCCTTGCACCCGTGAAATTGCATTCGCAATTTGCGAGTACCTAATGGGTACTCGCAAATTGCGAATGTCTTACCATTCATTCCTATGGGCCTCTAGGCCCATATGAATGAATAGGAAGGTTTTCCTTTATTGCGATTCGCAATTTGCGAGTCGCAATTAAGGAATATGTAGGAATCGCAATTATTATTGCGATTCCTACATACATTGCATTTTGTGAGCCCTTAATAGCGATTCACAAAAAATTGCTATTAAGGACTCGCAAAACGATGTTTTAATACATATGCCCCTTAGTATCCGACAGGATTTTCACTGGTATACCTGTGTGCTATCGCATATGGACTGGTCAATCTGAAGCCTGCTCAGACCTTTTATATCCTTTTGTAAATGGCTGATGAATCCTTTGGGTTCAGCCACTTTGCGCAGTGATGATTTTGTAAACTAGTTCAACAATGTATCTCATATAATGCACAAGACCACAAGCCTGTGAGCAAAAGTTCTTTGAGGGGTTTCAGATTCTAGGTGGCCAGTGATACCGCTCCACTTTGCTATCCCCCTGAGGCAGGTGAGTGCTCTGTGCATTAAATGTCATTTTCTTTAACACAACTTTCCACCTGTGATCATGGTGCAATTACTGCAGAGCTCCTCCTGGCCCTCTCTGGGGGACTTGTGCTTACCTATAAAGGCCTGCAGTAATTGAACAGGCACTCAGAATGCTTTAGGGGCCAGAGGGATGCTGTAGAGAGCTCGCAGGAGGGTTTTAGGAGCAGGTGACATCAGAGTAAACTCTTCCAGAGAGTTAGTGCCTATTTCAGGCGAACCCTGGTAAAAAATACATCCATTTTCCTTCAGGACTGAAAGCACACTTGATATTTCAATGCCAGACTTGTTTCTTCCCTGCAGACATGCGCACACAGACAATCTCAAGCTCAGACAAGTCTTACCCATGTCTCACTGTCTCTCCCTCTCGCTTCCATTGACTTGTGGCTCAGCTGTGGCTGGGAGCTGACCTGCTGCTGCCTGCTGTGTCCCCTCTGAGATCCACAGAGCTGCTGGAGACAGCACTGAGGCTCGGCTTCTTATCACTTCAGAGTCCGGTGACACTAGGTCTGAAGCAGATCCAACGACATGCTACATGTGGACAACAGATACATGTAGGGCTTCCACTGCCAGGTACCAAGATACTGCAGAAGACATATGCTAGGTGCTGCAGTGTTATACATGGCAATGCTGTTATTTGATTGATATGTGCAGTTAACTTTCACTGTGGCAGATAACCAAAGTGAACCACCACAGACTGTGGCAGGAACATGGACTATTATTAAATGATGTTGTCTTCTGAGCAGCTCTGACCTGTTGTGGTTCAGTTCACTGAGACACAGGGTTACTGGGCTGACATCTTACCTATGCCAAGCCTATGATTGTTATCATGTTTCTCATTTTACTGTGATTTTTCAGAGCAGTCTCATAGATTCCCTTTGTCTTGCGAGATACTTGTGAACAGATACTGGTTTATGGTGTTGATGGTGGAGTGATGGTGTGTGGCAGATCGCATGGAAGTCCCACTGACAACCAACATGCATGCGTTCCTTCCCCTCAAGGCATAGTCGCTTGGGCAACCCTCCTCCATGAAGGGAATGGGATGGGCTCTAGATCAGCAGGTCAATAGGTCATTGTACACGGTGTCTCCTCAAGCTATGAGACGAATGGCTTTCAGGGCCTTCATCAGGCTTCTCTGCTTCCAGAGGCTCATTGTGTACCTGCTGTCCTGCTCTTCGATGCCAGGGTCAGTTGCCCTGAGCTTGATGGATGGGTGCCATCTCCAGAGAATTGAAGCGAATGGATATTCAAGGGATGGAGATATCGTGATCGGTGGGATCTTCCCAGTTCACAATGATGCAGTGGAAGGAGACATCACTTTTAGAGAGGAACCCACGCCACACACATGTCAGATGTAAGTAGGTGACCTAGCTAATAATGATTGGTGCTGTGATTTTAATTGTATATAAGATAAAACAGTTTTTTTCAGGGATCCAACTTAACACAATGTACAGTTGGGGTGTTAGAAATGTGAAGGGATCCACCAGGACATTGTGAAGGTGCATTGGCAGCATGGTAACTCAGCTCAATACTAGCACACCAAGCATTTCAAGAGAGCTGAAATGTGCAATTGCACAATGTGAGACTATTGAGGATAAAAATAACGTGGTGCCAAAATATTGAGCCCTAAATACACATATATTTCACCTTGGTGCTATGTAATATACCTAATAAATTAATATCTTGAAGAATTACCTCTTTGGTGGTGCCGTGTCCTTCTGTGCGCGAAGTGGATGCGGTGCGAGGGCGCTCTGACCATATATATATATATATATAGAGAGAGAGAGAGAGAGAGTGAGTCAAGGTACAACTATGTTAAGTATAGTAAACCCGCACTCGTATATGCTTTTGATCCTCAATATTTGGGGCTTGATGTTTTGTTTCAATGATATTTTTAGTCGATGTGCAAATCGAATATCTAAACCTGCATATGCAGGATTGCATAGGGACACAGTGGGTGCATGGCATAGATTTTGCACGTCTGGATAGAGAGCAGCTCCCTGGTCTGCACTGTGCCCCACCATCAAGGGAGTGCTGCAGGTCATAAAGTGCCACTGTACTGAACTGAGAACCAGTCAGGAAACAACTTAAGTGCAACACCCTTGCAGTGAGATTGTCATATATGCTGTATCCCACCAAATCGACACTGCTGTGCACTGAGACATGTTTCATACATGTGACTCGGATACCATGAGGCTTAGCAGGCCATCTTTGAAGTCCATGGGAGGCGAGTGCAGTACCCTCCTCTGAGGAAGCATCATTTAATTCAAGTTGGCTTTGAGTTTCTTTGGCATGCACCTGTTGTACCAACACTGTAATGACATTCAACTCAAAAAGACACATACACGACATACTTTGCCTGTGAGATTGATAGCTGTACAGTAAGTCAGCTGTGAGGTGCACAGACAGTGTGCACTGCACATCAGATATCAAGCAGTTCTGCAGGTCAGCATTCAGATTCACTGGGTGGACCCCAGGTGGACTAAAACCAGTGGCCAAGACTGTCATTCAGTTTGTGGTAGAGCAATGGTACAGCAGAAGGTGCATTAGTGTTTGAAGCGGGGGAGTACAGGGGCTGCTTGGCAGTGAACAGCGGTGTGCCACAGGTCTGCAGGCAGGCACTACATGGGCAGATAAGTTAACCTGCCCAGCCTGCTTTGTGTCACTTACTCCTCTTTATTTAAAATGCAGAGCTGTTGGCTTTGCCAATGCTTGTTGGCACTGGCGTGCAAATTCATGCATCCAAATGCTTTGCCAGATCACAAGTCAGGAGGAACAGCCAGACACTACACGGTATGCTGGACACAGAAGGGGAGTAGAAAACTGTGTTACAAGAAGACGGTCGCATCCACTTTGGGAGCATGGGATGTTAAAAGCTTTCAATATTTCTGCCATATTTCCACATCAGCAACAAATTAAGAGAAAATGTGCAGTGCTCTCTGAACCTTCGGAATAGAAAACTCAATAGTGCTGTAACAGTCCTGGAAGTTAAGAGCTTTTTATGATTTTAGAGGGCTGATGCTGCCAGAGGTTGTCGAATGGTCGCTGTAAGATTTTAGCTTCAGGGGATGGCAGATGTCTGTTTTTTTTTTTTTTTGGGCAGTTTTATATACTACAAACTTGGCCCAAGGACATTGGAGTGCTTTTACACCTGAACATCATATACGAGGTCATTTTTGTAGGCACGGGTGATGTGCCTTTGAATCACAGGATGTCGAGCCGAGGTTGGTACTCGAACCTTCTATCCCAGTTCCAAGTCTGCCTGGGTTTGCAGAAGAAACAGAAAGTCATGGCAAAGTGATGGTTTGCCCAGGTTTTTTGCCTCCAGAAACGCGGCCACTACATACGAATAATTGCATCCCGTTATTACGTGAGCAGAGTCCCAGCGCACGTGAGAACTGACCGTCTCACTAACACTACCTAGAAAGATGCAGCGAGTCAAGGTGTGAAGTGCACAGGAGAACTTCTCGGGGGTGTTCGTTGCAGCAGGACACGGTTCACATTGTCCAACTGAGTGATGGGCCCAGGAGGGACATGGGAATGAGCGGCCTAGGCGGCCTTTCCATTAGAGGGGCCAACTACACATCGTCACTTCGCAGGCACTTTGTGTGCACCAACACTTTGCGTGCACGGAGACTGCCTGTGCGGAGACCCGCTACATGCATGGACAAATCACCGGATGTTTGTTGGGAACAGGGTGGATCATGAGTTGCGGAGCTCATTCTTCGAGTTTAATTTCGTAACCCCCCTCTTAATCAGGCCGTTTTTTTTTTGTTTTTTTTGTGTTTTTTTTTGTGTTCAAAATATTTTATTGAATTTTCAGATATTATACATACAGGACAAAAATGAAATATTACAGTAAAAGTACCTAAAATGCATATATGAATTAAACAATCATAATAAATTCAAAATAAATACAGTCTAATATAGTCTATTATTGCAATAAATTAAAACAGGAGGGGGGAGGGAACAGAGATAATATATGGACGTTATTAATAATAAGTCTAAAATAGAACTACTGTTTATCAAAAGATAGAGAAACTATTAATAAACATTAAACTTGCTAAGAAGATAAATAATTATCAACAGGTTTCCAGAATAAATGAAAAGAATCACAATTATGAATAACACCATTCAAAGATAAATGAGCTCCTCTTCTTGTAAAAATAACCCACGACCACCATGCATGAACAGATAGTGATGAAACATCTTTCCAGCAAGCTGCAATGGACTTTAAGGCAGCCGATACTAAAAAATTAAAAAGTTTACATTCTAAGTCTACTAATTTATGAGAGAGAACAACAGATTTACAAATTATTAAGCTAAATGTGAAATCATCTTGAATATTGAGTATGCGTTTTATAACATCCCAGACTTCAGTCCAAAATTTGACAATAAAAGGGCATTCAAAAAGCAAATGTTTTAACGAACCAGTATGCAAATTACAATGCCAACATATAGGGGAGGGAAGGAGTTTAGCTTGGAACAGTCTTAAAGGTGACCATAAACAATTATTATAAAATATATGAATTTGTTTGGTAGAGCGATACAGGTAGCCATCCTGAAATACTATTTAACCAAATAATTTTCCATGTTTCATAGGATAATGATAAAGAAAGCTCATTATTCCAATAGGTCAGTAACTTATCAATATTGTCACCTTTAAATGTAATCATCTTGTTATACAATCTAGAAACACCATGTGGTAAGGTGGAAAGTGTTTGAATATAAATCAATAAATCCGATTTAGTATTAAGAGGTATAGAATGAGGAAATGAATCCAAAATCGAATTGCATAAACATTCATATTTGAATAAATCAGTAGAAGGTACGTTAAATTTTTCTTGCAGAACATCAAAAGTTATAAAAATATTATTATAATAAATATCTTTGAGATAAAAAATACCATTTTTAATCCATGAATGCCAAAATCTAACATTTTTAGTGAGTTTTATGTTTGAATTATACCATAACGACATGTCTTCAGTAATAGACATGGGTGATTGGAAAATAGAATCAAAATCATGTAATATTAACTTAGTAGATTTCAGAATAACAGATCTATTAAAAAATATTGACCTATTAGACATAGTTAATAAAGAAGGTAAGGGGAGTGGATCTATTAAGCTTTTTTCTATAGACAGCCATGCAGGGGAATTATTCAACTGAGAATGATTAAACCAAAGAGAGCTTTGCTTTAAAATAAAGGCCTTATGATAACAGAAAAAATCCGGTAAACCAAAACCTCCATTACATTTAGGCAGTTTCAATTTTTTATAACTGTTACGAGGAGCTTTATTGCACCATAAAAACTTGGATAGAAGCCGATCTATATCTTTATAAAACTTCATAGGAAATTGGATAGAAATCATGGAGAGGGAGTAAAAAAGTTTTGGCGCTATAGTCATTTTTATGGAGTCCATTCTCCCCCACCACTAAAGATGAAGTGGAGACCATTTCGATATTTTATCTTTAATATAAGTTAGAATAGACTCACAATTTAATGAAATTGTAGATTTTATAGTAGATGAGAACAAAATACCCAAATATTTAATTTTTTCTCTTTGCCAAATTATATCTTTCATGGGTAACATATCTGGGGTACAATGGATATTTATCGGAAAAAATTCAGTTTTATTAGTATTTAATTTGTAACCAGAAAGTGTGGAATATGATGAAATAATCTCAAATAAAGGGGGAAGTGAAGAGATAGGATTACTAATAAATAAAAGTACATCATCTGCATATGCCAGTGTTTTAACATTGACCTTATTAATTTTAATACCATTAATATCGTTACAATTCCTAATTAACACAAGCAAAGGCTCAATCACCAGAAGAAATAGGAGTGGGGAGAGGGGGCAGCCTTGTCTAGTACCTCTGAAAAGAGAAAATTGGTTAGAAATTTGACCATTAATAAATAACCGGGCTGTCGGTGCAGAATACAAAGCAGTTACCATACGAATGAATACATCACCAAAATTAAATGCAATTAAAGTATGGAATAAAAACTGCCAATGAACTTTATCGAAGGCTTTTTCAGCATCCAAAGCTAACACTCCTGTTGGAATAGATAATTTAAAACCTTGTTCGATAACATGTAATAATGTTCTTGTATTATCTGCAGAATGTCTATTCTTCATAAACCCAGATTGGTCCGGATGAATAATAGAATCTAAAACAGATGCTAACCTGGTAGCAAGTATTTTAGCGTATAATTTACAATCTTGATTTAACAAAGAAATAGGGCGATAATTTGAGACAAGTGTAGGATCTTTATTGGGTTTGGGTAACACAACAATTAACGCCTCAGTAAAAGAGCCCGTAATAGTCCCTGTATTGCTAAAAAAGGTAAATAATTTAAATAAATAAGGAATAAGTTGTATTTGAAGTTCTTTATAAAATTCAGCTGGAATGCCATCAGGACCAGGTGATTTCTTTTGTTTGAGAGATTTAATAGCTACTCGAATTTCATCCTCTTTAATGGGCAGGTCCGATTTATTTTTATCTAAATGAGAAATTTTGGGTAAGTTACTAGTAGATAAAAAGAATCAATTAAAGAAGAGTCATTAGAACTAGGTTGATTATATAAATTAGTATAATAATTTAAAAATTCCTTAACAATATCATTGTGTGATATGGCAATTTTCCCATTGGGACCATGAATCGAATTTATTTGGGCCTTATCTTTTTTTATACGTGAAATAATTAGTCAGTCGACCAGACCTATTAGCATTAAAACAAAACCTTGCTTTGGATTTGGAAAGTTGAATACCAGCTCTTCTACTAAGAATGGAATTAAATTCATATCTAAGTTTCTGCAACCTAAATTTATACTTAGGATCGTTAGAAGTGATAAAAAGCCTTTCAACTTCTGAAATTTGTTTATCCAACTCTTTAATTCGTATATTATAGGTTTTATTCTCATATGCCATAAGAGAGATAGAAGCGCCTCTAACATAAGCTTTAAAGGCGTCCCATCTATTCACAAGGGAAGTGGAGCCTTCTGGGTTAAATTGAAAGTAATCCTGTATAGCTGTTAATATTTTTGGTTTGTTTTGTTCATTAAGAATAATATCAGTATTCATACGCCATCTAGATTGTACTTTATAATTTGAATTAACTTGCAAAACAAAAGACACAAGAGCATGATCTGATATGTCAATATTGCCAATGTTAGGAGAAACCACAGAATTAAGGAGCTGCCTGGAAATTAATAAATAATCAAGTCTAGAGTGTGAATTATGAGGATTGGAAAAAAAAGTGAACACTTTATCCGTAGGGAAATGTAATCGCCAAATATCGATAAATTTTGTAACTTTAAGGAAAGTTCTAAAAGTTAAAAAAGCTTTTGGAGGTCTAAACTTAGTGAAGGATGATCTATCTAATAAAGGATCAGAAATAAGGTTAAAGTCTCCTCCAACTATAAGAGGAACGTTGCCTAACTTGAGTACTTCAGTGGTCAAATTAGACCAAAACAAAGGGTCATCAGCAGTTGGACCATAAACATTAATTAAATACATGACAGAATCATAAATTTTAACTTTGACTATAACATATCTACCTTCTAAATCTGATGTTTTACTTAAAATTTGACAATGTAATCTTTTAGCAAAAAGAATAGCAACACCATTCTTTCTCCCGTTAGCAGGAGAAGAGACAATAGAATCTACCCATTGTTTTTTCATATAATCCAATATTTTGTCGTCAATATGTGTTTCCTGAATAAAACAAATATCTGCTTTACAACTTCTGAAATAGTTTAGTATCTTTGTACGTTTTACCGGATGTCTCAAACCTTTAACATTTAGAGAAGTAATTTTAATATTATGAGTATTAGCCATAGTAGAATAGAGAGGAAGAGGAAGAAGGATTGAAGAAGAGGAAACATTGAAGAAAATTACAGAGAGTAGTAGTTCTAGTATAATATACAAGGAATAGGAGGAAAAAGAACAGGGACAGACAAACAGAAAAAAGACGACCACACATAAACATTAATACGAGTTTTGAGACGCACACGTGCTTTACAAGCATGACCGAACCGTTGGAGCCCATCGTGTAAAGAGCTAGAAAAAATTAGTCAGAAATGCATATGAAAACACTTTTCAAATTGCAGAGTCATGCGTATCCATAGAATGTAGTGATAGCTGTGAGTGCTGTTCCAGGAATAATTTTAAGTCTTCTGGACGTTGAAAGGACTTAGAAAAATTATCTTTCCAGATTCTCATTGTTGATGGGTCAAATAAGCCGTATTTAAATCCAAGACTTCTCAAGTGAGGGCGACAATCAGTAAATTCTTTACGAATCTTGACAGTCTCTTTGGCATAGTCTTGGTGAATAAATATTTTATTGCCATCAACTATTAAAGATGGAATTTCCCTTGCTGCTTTCCTTATCATGACCAAATGATGGTGACGCAGTACCTTAAAAATCATTTGTCTTGGCTTAGTATGTTGAGGATTGCGATGGGATGGAATCCTATGTGCTTTGTCAATTTCTAATTTTTCCGGGAATTTGACGTTTAAAAGGCCAGGTAACAAATTTTCCAGGTATACTCTACAATTAGAGCCTTCAACTTCCTCTGGTAAATTAAAAATGCGCAAATTATATTGCCTATTACGATTTTCCATATCCAGAAGAAGGGTAGACATAGGGGAAATTTTTGCCACAAGTGGTGTAAAAGCGTCAATTTTTACTTTGTTGTCTTGTATTTTAATTGCATTATCCGATACTTTCATCGACATGCTGGCCATATCTTTACGTAAGTTTTTAATTTCAGACGCAATATTCTCAGTATTTGCACGCAAAGCATGTATCTCGTCAAGAATTAAAGCCAAGGATGGCTCACTGGATTCCACCACTTTAGATTTTACTGGAGGAGGGGAAGTCTGATTTTTCCTTTTATTATTAGCATTTTGTATAGTTTTATTCTCCATTTTCATATGAGAAAATGCCCAGGAGTAATTAAGAGCAATGAAGCAAGTATAAATTAAAAGAACCGAAATTGCTTCTCTGTAAAAGCTGGTGCAGCAGCTAAACCAGACTGTGGGAGTGGTTAGGCCAAAGCCAGGCCCTTTCCTGAGAAGACGCTCCGCCCCCCTGACAGGAATCTGGGCAGTACCTGAAAGCAGAGCTCGAGGCTGGAGCAGGCTGAAGCAGGAGGCAGAAACCATGCACTTCCGACGTTCCAAGGAGGAAAAAACAGCATCCACAGCAACAGGTAGGGTTTCAGCAGTCTGCTACTGTCATTTCCAGCAATTCCTGACTGGAAACGCTTAATTCGTCGATAAAAACGGGCTCCTTGAACACGGAGCTCACCGGGAGGCGGCCATCTTGTTTTCGCGTCTCCCTTAATCAGGCCGTTTTAAAAGATGCATATACTCAGTTCAATATTGACCTTATCAAGTCTGATTAATGTGCTATTCTATGACTGTAAATCCCCCTTTACCACCTCCTGGAGTGAGCCTTGACTGCTCGCTACTGGCACCTTTGTAGAGAAAAATATTCAAAATGGGGAAATTCGTCAAGCAAAAGGAATTAAATAGTCTTAAAGCCAAAATCATTAGGATAAACCAAGGTTGTCCACCACGAATGCTGCCCAGCAACCACCTACTGCCCGAGGAAAAGTCTCAAACCCCTTCTGACGGTTTCCTCTTAATATGAGAATGTGTGGGGTGGTTAGAAATGAGCACGATTCAGGAGAGGGTGCTATAAAAACACATTGATAGGACCCCAAACAAGGTGTGCAATTCAGTGTGCTTGTTAGACCTCATACTATAGATTTACCATCTATTCCTGCCTTTACCACTTTAGATAATAATGCTGTGATAACACTGTAAATAAACACTGAAGTATACATTTGGCCATGGCCCATAATACAGTTACATTTTCCTAGAGAGGGGTAGTCGCTTGTCCCTCCCATCAGAATCACTCCCACCACAGTTGTGATATAGCGGGCTAATTAAAAACTCGGGAACCAGGAGACATTGTTTTTATCCCGCCACCCTCTATTTGGCCTAATTGTGTGTTCTTGGGCATTCAACTTTTAGAACGTATTGCTCCACATCCATTTTTGTTCAAGATTAGGAGTATTGAAATTAACCTAAAAACTGTTTACAAGTTTGTATTTAAAAAAAAAATTGAACTGGATATTAAGGGTGAGTAAACAGACTCATGGCCTATTCGCCAAAATGTAGTATGGTGGTAAAGTTTTAGTCTTTGAAGCTCACATCATATTTTTCATTTACACATTCAAGGTTGTCTAACTGCAACTCTCCACATTCCTGTTACCACCTCTAAAGGGGACTTTGCCCCTGATGCTGTATTGTGCTGGGTTGGACCCCTCCTGTGCTTCAGCTTCCCCCTCCTGACCTTGGACAGGCACATTTTTCACGGTTCGTATATAGCTGAAATAGTGAGATGCGAACCACCTAAGGGCAGGTTGAGGTGTTCCGTCAGCAGCTTGATGATGTAGGAAAGTGCCCTTTTTGTACGGTTACCCAACACACACACTTTTTGGTCATATGCTGATGGTTATGGCACTAGCGCTCTCTCCCTAAAAGTGTTATGTGTGAATTGGCAATCCCATTTGACAAGGACTTTACCTCCCTTAAAAGTCCCTAGTATATGATACCGGTGGTATCCAGGGCATGGGTGGTAAAGGGGTCCCCAGTGCCTCCAGCAGTGGTGTGCCACTCTGAGTGACCCAAAGAAACTACTGACAGCAGGCCTTCCATTGCAGACAGCAGGAGCAGTGCAAATTGATCGAACTTGACTTTGCCCTCACCATGTGTGGGAAAGTCAATGCACTCTCTCTGATATATGCCAGTCACCCCTAAGGAAGGCCTCCTAAAGCCCAAGAGGCATGGTGCATTATATCAACGGTGTGGACATGTAAGTGCAAGCTTATATGACCCTATAGTGGCCTTTACCATTAAAGGACACTATAAGTGATAGGCGGTCTGTGTTTCCAGTGTTTGCTGCCGCCAAGACAGGATTCTGACCTCCTGCCAGGCAGTGTGATCACTCCCAGGAATCAGGAATAAAGTCTTGGGAAGGAAGGAGGTCACGCCACCCTCCTCCCAAGCAGGCTATTTAAGATGCACATCAAGGTGGTGAACTTCAAAGGCTGCACCGCCTCTGATATGCATCAGGACTGATTCCCAGAGGAGGAAATAGCCCTCCCCGTGCCCCAGGCACATTTGCACCCACACAGACGAGAAATTAGTCAAGGAGGTGTACACCCCCAAAAGTCTAACCACGCCTCCAAGGTGAGCAGCCTGGTCTGTACATCAAAATTAGATGTCTGCCATATTTAGAAGTGGCAGAATAGAAGGTTCTGTGTAGAAACGGTGATCCACACCCTAGGATGTGGTCACCTCAGGGGGAGACTAGCTGCAGGGACTAGCAGCCCATTGGCTACTTGTTCCCACACCCTTAGCTCCTCTAAATCTAGGATTTAAAGGACACCCATAACACCAGAACCTCAGTTCTGAACAACCTGCATCAAAGAGGACAGAAAAAGAGACCCGTATTGGCGACAACAGGACTTGCACAAAGTCAAAGAGGCATACCCTGCAACTGCGCAACATTCTTCCTTGCCTATCTCTTGGTTCCCCCAGACAGAGCAACCCATGAGGAAGCCTGAAGCACCCTCAGACTCCCCTGGATTAGTGGCATTAGCCCCCGGCAACTTGCCGGTAAAACAACGCTCTGGATTCAAATAAATTCTGACCAAGGGATTGCCCAAATCCAGATGGTATAGTGCATTATGGGAATTGTAGTCCTGCCTTCCATGTAGTTACAGGCAGCTGCCACGTTTCCCGGGACCACTGGATATCGAAGTTTCTCCTCTACTTACCCCTGCTAAGACTTGTGGGTCGCCAGTTCGTCAGCTGACCCCTTTACTCAATGCTGCACCTAGAGGGAACTCTATCCGACCTTCGACTGATGTTAGCAACTACCCCATTGTTTTTGTATATTTTTCCCCCGCTGCGCAGTTTCAGCGGTAAAAGCAGCTCTCCCGCAGCTCCCACTCAGCACCAGGGACAGCCAGGACAATTCTGCCTCTGGGCTCCACAGGCCTGATAAAATTGAACTGACTGTTGTGGCTTGTTCCTGGGACCCGCATTAACTTTACCCTGCAAGGGTACCACGCAGCTCGACCTGCAAGCCACCAATGGTCACTAGTGGTGTTTCTCCTTGACCACAATGGTATAGTTTCATTGTGATGATTTTATATTGATTCAAAAATCTATAACTCTGGTTATATGTATGCTGTTCTGTTCATTTTGGTGTCCAAATTAAGATAAACATACACTCTATTTTTATAAATTGGTGTTAGATTTCTCTCAAGTCATGTCAGTTACTTATTATCCATGTTGGTACTCTGAAATGCTTAACACATGTTCCTCTAGTAAATCCTGACTGCTCTTTGCCACACTACCAGGACTGAGCTAAGAATTTATTAGTGTGAATCCAAGGGCCATCTTTGGGGTATCTTGATAGCATTACATGGTGAGGTCTAACCCCCACATAATACTCCAATTTCCTGCAGACGTGAGCAGCAAAAATGACGGCATTTGGCTTTCTGCACCTGCTGAATATGGGCAATGGGACAGACCTTCCAAATGTGGGACAAATCTGTACAAAATGCAGCTGTTTCTCACCCTACGTCCCTTGCAGTGTTTGGGGAGAGCTGTGGTTTAGAGAGAGGTATGGCCATCAACACACACAAGAGGTTCAGCAAACATTGAAAGGTAATAGACATCATCGCAGAGCTGTAACTAAGGGGCCTGGTGGACTGGGCTAAATATGCTGGGGTTTTCCTACAGGGTGATCTTAACTGGGGATTGCAGCAGCAGAGCTAAAAGGCACCCAGTGACCGGCCCTGAAAGCATTCTTCTGTCTTGTCTTCCCTCTCTTCTCCCCACCTATGCCCACCCTTTCTAACTGCTCTGCTGGCAAGGGCTGCAGTACCAGCCCCACCTGGCTTTATAGAGACAAACAATGCTCATGGCCCAGACACCACAAAGTGCAGGGCTTGAAAGATGGTGATGCATATTCCGAGGGAAAGGAGACTTGAGAACAATACAAAGGCAGCACCAACATTCCAGCAATTAAAACAAGCATTGGCATAGCCAATAGGTCTCGCCTTTGGGACCTTATAAGTGTTGACCTATGCAACAGTTGATGTTGTTGCACCAAGGATATTGTGCTGCATAACTAAATACTTATAAGGTCCTAAAGGCGAGACCTATTGGCTATGCCAATGCTTGTTTAGAACTGCCAGTGCGGCCCACTTAAAGCCCGGAGTGCAAGTGAAGGCAAATGTGTAAATTGGGACCAGTACACTTTGGAATAATACACGTTTGACAACTGAAGGGGCGATATCCGGGATAGAAGGGGACATATGTAAGGATGGAAAAGGGATACTCCTGGAGAAGGAGGGACAGCGAATAGTGGAGGCACGCCATACATTTCCCCCTACAGCCATGCAGAATGGAAGAGCCGCCTTAATGCGACTGCAGAGACTGTGGGAAATAAAAACCCCTGCTCTCCAAGTGAAATACGCAGTATTTTCAAACAGTGGTAAAACCGTCTTGCGAGCCCATCTCCCCCTCATGAGCCGGGAGTTTACAAGGGAAGTCATCACCCCTGGCAAGGCAAGTCCCTGAGTGTCAGGATTGTCTGGGACATCCCGGGTGCAATGTCTGCAAAATGGTAGCACCCGCCCTCTTCCCCTCCCCCGCAGGCTGCCCAATGAACACAACACGTCCCCCCAACATCTACATTTGTTTACGCTTAAAGAGGGCTGAACGGGGTTCGTGCGATGGTGATCACCCACTTACCATTCACATACGCTGCGCTGCAGCCGTTCGTTCCTTCATCGCAGAGGCGGGAGTGCGGCCGCACACAGGAGTGTCGGTTCGGCAGACGTGGGCTCCAAGCATTCCCGCAATCTGTTTTCAAGAAGGCTCCACAAACTCTTAGTGAGCCAGTAAAAGGCTTCCTTCTCGTACGGTAGTGTTTGTTACAAGAAGGGTGAAACAAGAAAGGCACACCGGAGTGGATGCCTGCTTGTACCCCTGGGGGACCGTAAGACATTGTGCTAATTCAGGAGCACTGTAGTCAGTCCCTGCTTGTGCCCCAGGGGCACTACAAAGTGCACGCTACATAACATCAATGCCGAAGAGACACACAGCCCTGAAAATGAAAAGGAATGGATTGCGTGTTCGTCCCTGCTCGCACCCGCGGTCAACTTTTTAAACAAGCCCGGGGAGCATGCTAATGACGGCGCACAATTCCTGTTTTTTCAGAGGGGACTTTTCTCGCGCAACCAATAAAATAAATAGAACAAGAGAGGAGCGGGGGACGAGAGGAGCGGGGGCGAGCGAGCGCGGCAGCCTGCTCAGCTGACCAGACGCTCGTGCGTCATGGCCTTTTGCCGGCATGTGTTTACAATTATCGCGCACGCTACTTTGACGGCGGACTGCTGTTTCTGCACCTCACACTAGTTTCAGTTAAATCAGGTTCCTTGCGCAACTAGCCCTTGCACCAGCCGTCGGGTGATGCCTCTGTACGTCAGATCCTAAGCAATTGAGGGGTTGGGCGTGCGCAGGCAATGAATGAGCTCATTCTGGCAGGAGAACTCGCAATTTGAGATTTGCTACTTAGGCCAACTGAGGCCTTGCGATATCCTGAGTGTTTCCAGATTACTTACCTGGAACACCGACTTGGTTAAGGGATCGCGTATTCGAATCCTGCACGAAAGGTCACGTTGGAACCAGGCCAAACTTACCTAGTATACATCAAAGGAATGACATTCGCCTACTGAGCCCTGACGAAGTTCTCGTCATGAGAACGAAACGCGTTGGCTGTCCATAAAATCTTCAATCCTGTGAGAACTAATTAAGTGAAAATAAAGACTCATTTGAAAAACTAAACATTGACTTCTTGGACTTCATTGCCTGCGCACGCCCAACCCCTCAATTATCGCGCACGCGTCTGGGCACGATAATTGGAAACACATGTCTGCCGCGCGGGTAACCGCCCGAAAAAGGCCAGCCACGACGCACGAGCGTTTGGACTGCTTCTGAAACCCCCTTACTTAAAGTCTTCGCCTAGCAGCGCTTGCGCGCTACTCGAGGCTCGACCTAAAAACAGACAATCACATTCTGAGAGGCCACTTAGCAAACCTAAACTAATGACAACTATATGCTAATCCCCCACACCATCCCTACAAGCTCAGCAAACACATGGAATGAGGGTGGACAGTGAAAAAACAAACTCCTCTACGGAGTCACTAGATCATGTGCGTCAATATAGCTATGTCAGGGGCACAGGACATCTTAAGCGTGAAGAGCATTTATTGTTCGATATTGCTCTCTCTCAGCACTGCAATCATAATATATTGCACTGCTTCACGTTCTGGTGCTCTGAACCTTACACACTTTGTAATGTATGTGGAGGAGTTACATTCGAATGGTGCCGGACATCTGCATGTCCTTGGTCTGTTCTGTCTGCCAGTCTATGGCAATGGAGGGAAGAGTTCAACTGCTGCCAGTGATCCTGTGTCTTCCGATGCAGACACCCCCTTTCATTTCAGTATAGAAACGTGTTACTGAATATGTAACAAGTGATGAACTGTGAAAATGAACATTTCTAGCATATTCTTATGCTCTGCAAATGTTATAATAATCAAGCTTATGCAAAAACACATTCAGTGATTGCTTAGTTTAGAAGTTATACCAGGGATGTTGTAAATACTAGGACTGTTCCCCGTTATAATTCTATCATTTAATTAATTTTGATCTCTTGCATTTAGGCGTCTTTATTTAATTTTAGTAGAAGGTTTGAGATTCTTAAAAATCTAGGACAGGTTTCATTTTAGCTACATTTTCAATTTTAGTTAACCTATCTGCACTTTAGTTCACCGTTAGGATTTTTGTGATCTTTTACAGAACTTGTGACAGTGGTATTCATATCTAAACACCCTTTAGCCTGAATTGTTGCACTATCTGGCACCATAAGTCTAGTACATCTTCTCAATGTCTCACAAGGTTTCAGAAGTAGACATCTAAAGTAAACATAAGCTAAAGCGGGCACAAATGCTTAGGGTTCTTGACAAATAATTGACGTATTTAGCATCCACTGGTTTAATCCTCTTAGATCTAGTGCTTTAAAATTCTGCAATGCAGGCTAAAAGTAGCTGGTCAATCCTACACAAGCCTCCAGAAATGACCACTGAGGAGAGGAGAAAGAGAAACTTCACCCAGGATGCAGATTTGAAAGCAGACCCAGATGGCGTGGCATCAGATTTCACCTTAACCAAAGAAGGATGCAGCAAGACTCCTCCGAGGCTGAGGCTGCACTGCATGATGCCAGGCAAATGTCTGCCCCTGGACAAACATTACATTTTTACCCTCAAAACAGATGATAAGCTATTCCAGACAGACAACAAACCTTGTTGTCCCAGGTATGCACACTGTTAGATCTGACATCCGTGGAGTGGTATTCCCCCAAAGGTTTTGCCTTTGCTCCCTAACTTCGCTGAACTAGTTTTTGTTAAGCCTGGGCGTAGTTCGCGAAGTAGCGCTACGCGAAGCTACGCAAAGTGCAGTTCGCACTACGCGAGCTACGCGTAGCACTACGCGAACTGCGTAGTGCACTGTTCGCAATGATTGCACAGTGCCGGATGCTTGTCCGCACTGTGCAATCATTGAAAACGGCATCTTGCACAGTGCGAGCTGTCTTTTACTGCCGCTCGAGTAGATTTTTACTCCAGCGGCAGCTTTCTCAACGCGGACTGGTAGTTTCTCATCGCGAGCGGTCGCGAGCATACGCGACCACTCGCAATGAGAAACCTGACCTCCCCGCGTTGAGAATCTCGCCGGGAGGTTTATTTTCCACGCTCGCGATCGGCAACTTGATGTTGCTGATCGCGAACGAGGAAAAAGTCTCGCCGGGATGTCATTTTGCTTGCTCGCGGTCGCCAACTTGACGTTGAGGCCGCGAGCAAGCAAAAAATGACCGCTGCACTACGCTACGCTACGCGTGTTTGCACTGTGCTACGTGCAATTCACGTTGTGCGAAGTAGCGCAAACTTCGCAAACTACGCGAGCGTAGCGTAGTGCTTTGCCCAGGGTTAGTTAGCATTAGGACTCTGCACTTTACCTCGTCTTAACTGAGCTAAAGTGCTTGTGATCTCGCCTTAAAAACGGTAAAATTGGCCTACACCTAATTGGCACATTTAAAGTATTTGTAAGTGAATAGTAAATGGTACTACCTGTACCCAGGGCCTGTGAATTAAATGCTTCTAGTGGGCAGAAACACCCATTGTGCCACCCACTAAAGTACTTTTTAAAACATGTCTCAGGCCGCTGTAGTGCAGTTTTAAACTGCCATTTCAACTTGAATAAAATAAAATGAACATGTTGCCAGGCCTAATCCTTCCTTTTGAATACTTTGAAATCACCCCTCAATAAGGCACTAAAGGCTGATAGGGTAGGGTGCATGGTATTTAGAAGAATGGGACATGTGTGTTTAAGTTTTACTTGCCCTGAAAGTGAAAAACCCCTATCTCTCCAACACTGGGTTACCATATTACATTTAATAAGTGCCAAATTCAGAGTGGGAGAAGATAGAGAAATACTATTTACACTTGAATGAAATATAATTTAACATCCTCTTTAATTTTAAGGTCAGATTTTAGATTATCATTTTGAAAATGCCACTTTTAGAAAGTTGGAAATTTCCAGCCCAAAGTTTTCGAGGTCTTTTTTTTAAAGTTTCCAGCTGCCTGGGCCTATTAATGGTTCCTCCATCAAGAATATGCATTGGCCCAGACAGTGAACAGTGGGACCTGGGTGTAGTTGGAAGTAGGTCTCCCTGGCAGGATGGCTGGGAAGGACCTTGCCCTCAGCACACACAATGTAACAGGCCTGCGCTTGCCTTTGTCACCCTAGACAGTTTGGAGCCGGGAAAAGGGGAAGAACTGATCAGAACCAGTTTTGGGAGTATCCCTCGCACAAAGGCTGTCAAAAGGTGTAAAAGTAGAACCTTAAGTACCTGGACGATTCAAAAGAAGGCTGGCCTGCTGTCATAAGGTATGCCATGCTGCTTGAAGGACTGCCTTACTGTCTAAAGAAGGTAGATTGGATCTGCTTGCCTTGATCCCAGGCTATTCAGGGTGGCTCCAAGGGTCGGTTGTCTGACCTCCTGTGTGAGTTAGAAGAACACAACAAGCTTCAGTAAGCCTCCCTGCAAATGCCCAACTTACCAGCTACAACTGGACTTGCCTGGACATGTCTGAGCCCTGCCTGAGCCCTACTGCTGGCTGCGACTGGAGTGAGCCCTGATCCCTAAGAGTTGGCCCCCCAGATCCTGGACTCCTTGCTGGCATCAGCTCCTCCAAAAGTAAAAGGGAAGAACCCTGAAGTTTGTGCTCCTGCGACCACAAACAGGCCTGTTTGTACCAAAGCTCTTCTGCCTGTGACAACCACCAACGCAAAGCTCTGGTGAGACCTGTTCTTCGCAGCAACAGTAACCATCCGCGACTACCAGCAAATGTGAGACATGCACTTTGTGCTACAGGAACGACAGCCCACAGAAACTAATGATGACCGTCTCTTTCGCGCTACAGCCACCTGGTGGCCGCCACCAATGTGAATGGAACTCTTCACCCCGGAATGTAGAAGGGAACTCTTCAGTGGGACTAGCCTGGTCCTGGTATCCGACTCACCCCCATTGTGCTCGGCCTGAACTTGTGACTTTCACCGGTTTAGCAAAACCTGATAACCACAAATGGCGCTTTCTGCTTCTTGGGTGATATTTTCACTAAAAACATTGAAACTCAAATATCCCCAGTTCCACTGCATTCTGTCATTTGTGAGTTGCAAACAGTGATTAGACCTTTTTCTATGCTCTTCATAAATTAGTTGGTTTTCTGTGGGCTTATTTCTGGTGATGGAAGCCATCTCTGATTTTGTCAATACCACTTAGGTACCATTAATATACTAATTTGAGTGGTGGTTTGCCATCTATGATCTCTAACAGGCAAACATATGCGCCCCAAATCACAAACTGCATTTTGTAGGATCTCCACCCTTCGTATCTTTTCTAAGGGAGATCCCCACACATGTAAGTTTACTGCTTATTCCATCAATACAAGTGGGCTCTTAATTCCAGTCTGGCTGGTAAGAGCAATTACCATCCATCAGAATTATGAGATCTTCAGAAACACCGCAGATCTCTTAAATTTCACCTGGAGGTCTTGGTTGCTTTTAGCAGCATCGAAGGAATTGGACCCGGAATTAACAATTTCTCTGGTAATTCCTCATGTTTTTAGTGCACCCTCTGAGTACAAGTCACTTTCCCCACCTATGTAGTTACCTGTACCCCCTGTATCAGGTTTTCTCTCACACAGGGTGTGTGTGTTTCCGGGCAAAGGTGATCGGGGTGTTTGAGCCTCAGGTCTTTCTGGATGTGCGCAATGAAGTTAGCACTTATGCGTGGTTATGTCACTGTGTTACGAGCAGCCATATTGTTAGAGGCAATGATTTTAAAGGGGAATGAAGCCATCGGCAGCCATTTCGAATAAAAAAAACTGAGAATTACTGGTTCGTACTCAAAATTCCTGTAATTGCAACCGAATTTACGAACCGAGCAGTGTGCAATGAGTTGGAAAGCCAATTATAAGGTTTTTGGTTAGAAAATAATTTTTAATAAAGGAAAAGAGATATTGAGGAGGTTTTTTAAGGTATATTTATAACAAGAGCAAGTTTAGAAATTATACATTTCAATATGAGTGATGAAGGGGAGCCTTCTGGTTCTTTTAATCAGGAGGACTCATTCAAGAAAATGGTGCAAATGGAAGTGAGGGCTTCAGTTAAAGAAGTTTTAGTATCAGGAGAAAAAGAAAGGCTAAGGATTTCTCAGATGAAGAGTTTTGGCCATTTGATGAGGCAAACTAATTAACAAGAAGGGGTCTGGTAAGAGAAAAATGACAAGAAATAATATCGAGATACACATAAATGATGATGTTTTTTCATGGCAGTAGCGTGGTCTAGGCACCACGGAAGAGGAGGGTGGCCAGCGCTGCACAAGGGAGGGGGTCCCTTGTGGCACATATGAGATTCAGTCTAAGCCCGATGATAAAGATTCACACAACCAATATGGGGAAAATTTCGATTAATTCTTGTTTGACAGCTATGGAGATGACAGTTGGGATCTAGATTATGATAACGTAAAGAAGATGCAGAAAGGGAAAGCGTTTGTAAGCTATCCACATGGGATTGAAATGTTTAGCCCAAAAGTGATAAGACACCTGAGGAGTGCTAACAGGTGGCTTCTGGCTCAGGTGTCTGAGTTTTTTAAATTGTGCATAAGAAGACCTTTAGAAATGGAGCCAAGGGTTGTGATGAGAGCAGAATGCTTAAGTCCAGCTATTGATAACAAAGTCTTTGTAACACCAGATTTAGACCCAGATCTCATTAGTTTTCTATTTAAATTAGGACAAGATCCAAGAAAGGGTTTAGAGAGGGCAGTTAAAAAGTGTCAGGATAGAGTGCTTGATATCATAAGTCCTTTAGCAAGGATCTTGGACATGGCTGAGGAAACCAAGTCTAGATCAGTCAATCAATCAATTAATCACTTATTATTTATAAAGCGCTGCAAATATCCGTGAGGGTATCCAGGCACTAGGTTGCTAGTTTCAGTCGAAAAGCCAGGTCTTGAGTCTCTTCCTGAAGTCCACCAGCGATGATGATGTTTGGAGGTGGAAGGGGAGCCGATTCCAGGAGTTAGCTGTGAGGTAGGAGAAGGAATAGCCTCCACTGTGGCTTCAGCGGATGTGCGCCATCTGTGCGAGAACGAGGGAGGCAGAGTGAAGGTCTCTGAATGGTTGTTGGAAGTTCAGGTGGTGGTACATGTAAGCTGGTCATTGGTTGTGGAGAGCTTTGTAGTCGTGCATCAATACCTTGCATTGGCATCTTTTCTGGACGGGGAGCAAGAGGAAGTTCCTGGCAAGTTGAGATTGAGCAAGTGGAGGTTTGGGCAGGTTGAGTATGAGTCTGGCTGCTGAGTTTTGTTTCATCTGGAGTCTTCTCATGAGTTCAGTGGTGGTTCCTGAGTACAGTGCATTGACATAGTCAAGCTGGCCGGAGATTAGAGCTTGAGTGACAATTTTTCTTGTGCTGAAGGGAAGCAATTTGAAGATTCTTCGGAGCATGAAGAGCGTGTGGAAGTAGGTGGAGGAGACTGCATTGATCTGTCGTTTCATGGTGAGTTTGCTGTCCAGGATGATGCCGAGGCTGTGGGCATGGTCTCTCTGTGTGGGAGTGGGTCCGAGTTCTGCGGGCCACCAGGTGTTGTTAAAGGGAAGGCATTGTTGCCGAAGATCAGCACTTCGGTCTTGTCAGTGTTGAGCTTCAGACAGTTGGCCTTCATCCAGCCAGCGACATTCTTCATGCAGTTGTGGAAGTTGGTCTTTGTGGTGGTGGGGGCTGCTGAGAGCGTGAGCTGGGTATCGTTGGTGTAAGATATGATGTTGAGGTTGTGGGTTCTGACGATGTTGATGAGAGGTGTCATGTAGGTGTTGAAGATGGTGGGGCTGAAGGATGAACCTTGATGGATGCCGCAGATGGTGCTCTTGGGTTCCGAGGTGAATGGAGGTAGACAGATTCTCTGAGTTTGTCCCTTGAGGAATGATGCGATCCATCTGAGTGTGTCTCGCAGGATCCTGATGTGGAGCAGTCTCTTGATGAATGTTTGTTGGGATATGGCGTTGAATGCTGCTGAGAGGTTGAGGAGGACCAGGGCGGCCAATTCTCCCCTGTAGTGTAGTATGCGGATGTCGTCAGTGGCAGCAATCAGGGCAGTGTCTGTGCTGTGGTTGGTGTGGAAAACCAATTAGGATGTGGCTAGCAGGTTGTTTCTATCCAGGTGTTCGGTGAACTGCTGGATGATGGCCTTCTCGATGACTTTGGCAGGGAAAGGGACCAGGGAGATAGGGCGGTAGTTCCCGAGTTCACTTGGGTAGGCAGAGGGTTTCTTGAGGTAAGGTCCGATTTCTGCGTGTTTCCTTGCATCGGGAAAGGTGATTGAGGTGCGGCAATGGATGTGTTAAGGATGGTGGTGAGTTGCCGGCTGATATTCCTACTTCCTAGGTTGAAGAGGCTGTGGGGGCAGGGGTCCATGGGTGCTCCCCAATGGATGGAGCTCATGATGGATGTGGTGTTCTAAGTGGCGATATATTCCCATGTAGTGAGATGTTGATGGAGGAAGCCATCTGTTGGAGTGAGGAGGCTGTGGAGATGAGTGTTTTGGGGCTCGAAGTTCCTGTAGATGGTGGATATTTTTCTGTGGATATGGTTTATTAGAGTGTTGCAGAGTTCCTGTGAAGGAGGAATTGTGTTCTCTGTGGCTGTTGAACACTCTAATGATGCTGAAGATTTCCTTGGTGTGATGCTGAAGAGTTCCTTGGTGTGGTTGGCACTTGCTTCAATACAGTCTGCCAGAGTGTCTTTTTTCTCAACTTTGAGTCTTTGGTGGTATTTGTTGAGGTGCTGACTTGAAGCTGGTTTGGTCTATTGTGTCTCTGATGGTGCACCAACTTCTCTTCAGTTGTTTGCAGCTGTGTTTCATTGTCCAGAGTTCTGGTGTCTACCAACTGGCTTGTTTGGTGGATCTGCAGGTCATGGCTGATTTAATGAGGGCAACTAGCTCGGCAGCGTTGGTGATCCATGTGATGAAGTTCTGAACTGCTTGTTCCAGGTTGGTGGTGGGTTTGGGTTGGGTGGTGTTGACGATGTCCATCCATTGGGTCTGTGTGAGTTTGTTCCCGCTAAGGAAGGAGGTGTTGGGCTGCAGGTGGTGGTACACAGTGAGCCTGCGATGGTGAATTGGATGATGGTGTGGTCAGTCCAGGTGAGTTCTGTGGCATGGCTGTATTTGACTCTGGTCCAGTAAGTGCCCTGCTCTGTGTGGGATCTGTGACCAGCTGGGTGAGGCCGATGCTGTTATTGCTTTCCAGGAGGTTGGCAGAGTTTGTGTCTGTTGGGTCGTCCAGGTGGAAGTTGAGGTCTCCGAGGAAGATGTAGTGCTTGGACTCGATGGCAAGTGGCGTGATGAAGTCTGTGATGGCGTCGCAGAGGTTGGTGCATGGTCCTGGGGGTCTGTAGGCAAGGGTGCCTTTGATGGTTGTTCTGTCATTGGTGTGGAGTTGGAAGTTGAGGTGTTCCATGATAGGCATGGTGTCGTCTTCAGTGGTGGTGCAGTGGATTGTTTCTTTGTGTATGATGGCAATGCATCCTTCACGTTTGGTGGAGCGGTCAAGTTGTGTCATTTTGTAGCCATTGGGTATTGTGGTGGCTATGTTGGGGGTGGAGGAGGTGTTGAGCCAGGTCTCTGTGATGAAGGTCCCATTGGGGGCGAGGGTGGAGATGGTGTCCCTGACTTCAGTGGCGTGTTTGCAGAGAGATCAGTGTGAGAAGTTGGCCTGGCATATGCTGTCCACTAATTATAGTGGGCACCTTGCACCAGTCCAAACAACCCCTTATTGGAGATAGGTTAAAGACAACCTTATTGAAAGCTATCCTAGTGGTAGCTATGGAGAGCAGCCTTCAGGCTAAGTCTTGAAGGAATGTAAAGCAGCTTGTTTTACCAGTCTATAATCTCTTGAGTGACCAAATGAAAGAGCACCACACCAGGTATATATTCAAAATATATGTATTTATTGCTAAACACACCCCTCTAGTCTCTTTATGAGGCTAGAGTTCGAAGTACATAAGTTATTAAATCACAGTAATAGCACAAATACACGTTTGGGCCCTAGGGGCGTACCAAACCATATACCAATAAAGTGGTATGCGAACCACGACTGAACTAGACACTAGGCCTAGAGCCTCTAGAAGTGCTTGGACCACAAGGAACCACCCAAGGTAGTTACACAGGGGACCTACGGGAGACGCGTGCAGTGTAAATACACAACCGCGATACGCCATTGACTTCTATGGAGAAAGTCGGGATCGGGAAAATAGAGAAAAGGGACACTTAAAAGAGGACTAGGACAAAACCCTTTGAGATCTAGGACTTTGAAGAGTCTCTATCCACGGGAGCACCGGAGTACTCGTGTTACCTCACCCAGGGAAGCCGGGTGCATAGGTGCCTTTCGGGGTCGGGTTTCGTCGTCGATTCGAATGGCGATCTGCTGCAAAGTGCTGCTGGCGGCCAAGAGAAAAGTGTCCGGGTGGATCCAAGAGTGGATCGGAGTTCTGAAGAACCTGAAAGCAGAGGGGACAGAGTCTGGGTCACTAGCCAGTGACCAGGAAGGTGATGGACAGATGCCCACCGAAGTCGAGTGCTTCAGGTGCGTTGACGGTCGTCTTGACTCTTCAGCCACGAGGTCCAGGAGGTGTTGTCGGCGACCAGGAGCAGGATTCGGGCTGGTACACGATGTCTGTCGAGTGCTGAGGTTTTGGCGACCGGATTGGACCCAACAAGCCTTGGCAACAGCAAGTCTCGGTGAAAATGTAGATCGTCGATGGTGCAGACCAACAAGGTCTGTGGAACTCACCCAGCAAGGGTACGTGAGGGCAGGCCTGGAGCAATCAGGATGCCAAGTAAGAAAAGGATTGGCCTTCGTTAAGGGCTACTAGCCAACGGGCTAGCGACCGCGAAGGAGCCTCGTGACGCCGCACGTGGATCTGGCTTACAGGACACTCGTGGAGTGGGGGCCAGTGATCTTCGGTGCAGGTGGTGCTGGAGGCTAGGGCTACTCGGAGCCCAAAGCACGACTTCTTGGGAGACCCAGAAGAGGATGCACTTGCAAATGTGCTCGGTGTCCAGGGGTCACGGTCTCAAGTCACCCACGATAGCCACGGGCCTCAGCTTTGCTGGGGACTCAGGGTAGCTTCGGGGAAGTCTGAGAATCCACCTCTGGTGATGCGATGACTTCGGCGTCCGACGGGAGCTTCAGAAATGCGAACCGGACAGATGCTTCTTTGGTGCCTGCCAAGCAGGGGAGTCACTCCTTGACCCCAAGGGAGATTCTTCTGTCCTCTAATCGTGAGTAGAGCGTCGAAGGTCCAGGATTCAGTTTCAGAGTTTCGTCCAGGGATAATCTAAAGTCCTAAGGACTGGGTTCCTATCTTTATACTAAAGATAGGGGTTGGACTACTCTGTGACCCCACCTATGGGTGGGTCAGGGCAGAGGGGTGGCTACACCCCTTTCCCTTTGTCCAGTTTGCGCCAAAGCAGGGGCTGCAAGCCCCTGATCCGGTTTGAACTGGGGTATGCACAGGGACACCAAATGTGCCCCCAGTGCAGGACTTCAAAGCACCCGAAAGTGCTCCCGCCCAGCCCCAATACACATTATCCTGTCTGGGGAGGTGGTCACACCTCCCTGGGACAGGAAACCTATTGTCCAGGCCTCCCCTGCCGGAGTTTCGTCCAGCAGCAGGAGGCCAGACTCGTGTCTGTGGCAGCAGCATCCATTTTGTGATGCCAGGGCTCTGGAAAGAAGTTACCGGACTAGTCAGAGTTAACATGTCTTTCCCTCTAGAAGGGTGGAATGCTACCCCCGCCGCAAGGATTGGCGGGGGGTAGTATTCCAAGATGTTTGACACCAAACACGACATGTTTAGGTGCAGCCATTCCAAAGTTAGCATTTTACCGCGAGGATATAATGCGCTTAAGAGTATATGGTCAGGCTGCACTACAATCAGAGATGGTCTCCGAACGCTGCAGAGGGGCCCTGCTCATGCAGGGGCACCCTCTCACATAGGAACCATGCACTCTGCCTTTAGGATTAATAAGGCCTGCCTTAGGAGTGACTTATAGGTTTATATGTGTGTATGTATTTAGTGATATAGGTAACCTATATCACAGTAAGGGGTGCATGCACCACCTTACCCAGGCTGCAGTAGCAGACCTGTGGTGTCAGTTTGGATGGCCTTCCAGGGGTGGCACAATACATGCTGCAGCCCCTGGTAGGCCTCTGAGGTACCTATGCCATTGGTACATAGTATACCATATACTAGGGACTTATAAGGGCACTCCAGATTCCAATCAGAGATGTGCCTAAGGCACATGGAAACCTTTTTACAGAGAAAGCAGATAGACTGGGGCCCTGAATAGCAGGATACCAGTCCAACTAAGTCATAAACCAGCAAAACACCATAAAAAAAGTGGGGGCAACCATATAGTCAGATTCCACCTTCCTACATAACCCCCCCCAAACGAAAGGAGATAAGGCTAACCTTGGCCAGTTGAGCCTTCATTGACTAAGTGGTCATATAAGGAAGCACCTGCACTAGCATGGTTGCCCCCTGTCTTATGGTCCACTAAGCAATCCCTCACCCTAAGGTATGAGAGGGTCTCCACCATGGGGAATCACTACCTGTGGTGTGCTTAGGTAAAGTACAAGGCTGGTGAGGTGTCTGAGTAGGGAAGTGAGGCCCTAGGAATGTTGGCCTCAGCTTCCTCAGATCACTGGTCACCATGTATGCCTGTCTTTCCATGACTGAGTTGCACTTTGCTCTAAGGGTCAACCTTTGGCTGCCTACAGCTGGGGGTTGGGTCCCTTTGGATGGACTACTGGAGGGACAGGGCAGGTTTGGAACCTTCAGGTCCCAGGTTTGCCCTTGCCTACCAGAGTCCTTCTGGGGGAGGTCCCTACATAAAGGCATGGGGGATCCCTCAGTGTGTAGAGGAGTTTTCACCTGGCTAGGGCTACTAGACTGGGTGCCCCTAATCTGCTGATGGGGGGTTCCTCTGGACAGGGAGCCCTGGGGGTCCACTGACCTCCCTGACCTCTGCAGCCCTGGGCTGGCTGAGGCAGGGTAGAGAGGGGCAGGTTACCTGCTCCAGACTGGGTACCACCTTGGAAGGGTCCTCTGCCATCAGGGGTGTGGCCAGGCCAGGCCTGACTACCTCTGGGGCAGCTCCTTCACTAGGGGTAGGGTCAGTTCCCTGAGGAGGCTGACCCTTACCTACTGTCTGGAGGGAAGAAGACTTTTCTTCAACCCTTGTGCTCTCTTTTGGGGGAGAGTGGGCCATTCTTTCAGGCTCCATCTCTCCAAATTCTTGGGCTGGGGCTGTGGCCATTACAGCCCCACTAACCTTTACAGGGACGCCCAGCATCCTGAGATGGGTTTGGTGTTCAACTTCAGCCCAGGCTGAAATTTCCAGATCATTGCCCATCAGGCAATCTACAGGTAGGGTTGGGGACACTGCCACTCTTTTTGGGCCTGTGACCCCCTCCCAGCTGAGATTGACTATGGCCATGGGGTGATCTGTTCTGACACCATCAATGTTGGTCACCTGGTATTTAAACTCAGGTAAAAGCTGGTGAGGGGGACTAGTTTCCTTGCCACCATGGTGACACTAGCCCCTGTGTCCCTAAATGCCACAGCTTTCTGACCATTAATTATTGGCTCCAATCTGTACCTGCCCAATGCTATGGGACCCATGGTAAAGGTGGCAAATCCTATACCACCATCAGAGTCAGAGGAGTCTGTTGAGGGGTCCCTGTCTAAACTAGGGCCCACCTCTGTTCCTCTTGCAAAAGCACCTAACTTTTTGGGTGCACTACTCCCAATAAAGAACATTTTCTTTATTGCCAATCCTGGGGCAACTGGGATCAGTTTTCCAGTGCCCAGGCTTTTTACAGACATGGCAATATGGTTTCTTTTCAGGAGAGGAAGGAGTTTGGGACCCACCCCCAGAAAAGGAATTTTGGGGCCCTGTAGGGGACTTATCCTTAGATTTATCCCCACCTTTCTCTTGGGACTTAGTAGAATCTTTCTTCTGGTCACCACCCTGATTTCTAGTTTTTACTCTGGTTCTGACCCATTTGTCTGCCTTCTTTCCCAATTCTTGGGGAGAGGTCAGATCAGAGTCCACCAGATACTGGTGCAAAAGCTGGTTTTGACAATTATTAAGGATCTGCTCCCTCATAATCAAATTGTACAATCCTAAAAAGTCATGCACTTTGTTGCCATGTATCCAACCTTCCAGAGCCTTTGTAGCACAATCTACAAAATCAACCCAGTCTTGAGTCTGAGCTTTTGGGTGTCTCTGAACTTCAACCTATACTGTTCAGTGGTTAGGCCAAACCCATCTATCAGAGCACTCTTCAAGACTGTGTAATTGTCAGCATCCTCTTCTCTTACAGTGAGGAGCTTATCTCTACCTTTGTCTGCAAAGGAGAGCCACAAGATTGCTGCCCACTGCCTCTGGGGGACCTTCTGAACTTTACAGGCCCTCTCCAGTGCAGTTATCCATTTGTGGATGTCATCCCCACTCTGGTAGGGAGGGACAATCTTGTTTAGGTTTCTATGGTCATAAGACCTTTCCCTATCTCTAGGGATATTGCTGCCACCATGGGACTCTAGTCCCAACTTTCTTCTCTCTCTAAGGAGATCTAGGGATTCCCTATCTAAAGCCAATTGCTTTTTTCTGATTTCCAGCTGAGTTTCCTCATACTGGACCAGTCTGTCTCTTCTCTCATGAGAGGATTCCCTCCTGTGAGAGGAGATAGAGCTCCCTATGGAGGTGCCAGAGTGGTTAGACTCCTGAGAAGGAGATCTAGACTTCCTGGGCACACTCTTAATCCTTCCTGGGGGGACAAAGAGGGCGTCATCCTGATCATCCTCATCATCTTCCACAGGAGGGATTGGGTTATCCAGGTCAGGGTCATTGTCACCCTCCTGGCCAGTCTCAGAGGGGGGGCTGGGGGTATTGGTACCCCTGGCCTCCTCCTCTTCCTCTGCCCCACCCTCAGCTCCTACCCCTTCAGTCCGCCAAGGGCTTACTAAGGTCATAAGCCACCAACAACTCCTTGAGGTGTTGGGTGGTGGGTCTTTGGCCTGTCCTTATTTTTCTCAAGTTACATAAAGCTCTCAATTCCAAGAATGGGAGTGTATCATACTTGGAGGGTGGAAGCTCAATGGCTTCCTGCAAGGATTCTTTGGATCCTGCCCTTAAAGACATTACTAGTGTGGTGTGGTGTATGCACTACCTACTCTAGTGTGGCCTACTAAACTCTCTTGAGTTGTAGAAAGGGTTGTGCTATCCCTTAACACACAACTCTAAGTTCAGTAGAACTTACTGTATTCCAAGCTTAAATTATATGTACCTTAGGTACCTTTAGTGGTTTTCAGTTGATCAATTCAATTGAGATTATCTGGTAAAACAATAGCAAGCTGGAATCCCACACACTGCACATCAATGTGAGAAGTTGGCCTGGCATATGCTGTCCACTAATTATAGTGGGCACCTTGCACCAGTCCAAACAACCCCTTATTGGAGATAGGTTAAAGACAACCTTATTGAAAGCTATCCTAGTGGTAGCTATGGAGAGCAGCCTTCAGGCTAAGTCTTGAAGGAATGTAAAGCAGCTTGTTTTACCAGTCTATAATCTCTTGAGTGACCAAATGAAAGAGCACCACACCAGGTATATATTCAAAATATATGTATTTATTGCTAAACACACCCCTCTAGTCTCTTTATGAGGCTAGAGTTCGAAGTACATAAGTTATAAGTTATTAAATCACAGTAATAGCACAAATACACGTTTGGGCCCTAGGGGCGTACCAAACCATATACCAATAAAGTGGTATGCGAACCACGACTGAACTAGACACTAGGCCTAGAGCCTCTAGAAGTGCTTGGACCACAAGGAACCACCCAAGGTAGTGACACAGGGGACCTACGGGAGACGCGTGCAGTGTAAATACACAACCGCGATACGCCGTTGACTTCTATGGAGAAAGTCGGGATCGGGAAAATAGAGAAAAGGGACACTTAAAAGAGGACTAGGACAAAACCCTTTGAGATCTAGGACTTTGAAGAGTCTCTACCCACGGGAGCACCGGAGTACTCGTGTTACCTCACCCAGGGAAGCCGGGTGCATAGGTGCCTTTCGGGGTCGGGTTTCGTCGTCGATTCGAATGGCGATCTGCTGCAAAGTGCTGCTGGCGGCCAAGAGAAAAGTGTCCGGGTGGATCCAAGAGTGGATCGGAGTTCTGAAGAACCTGAAAGCAGAGGGGACAGAGTCTGGGTCACTAGCCAGTGACCAGGAAGGTGATGGACAGATGCCCACCGATGTCGAGTGCTTCAGGTGCGTTGACGGTCGTCTTGACTCTTCAGCCACGAGGTCCAGGAGGCGTTGTTGGCAACCAGGAGCAGGATTCGGGCTGGTACACGATGTCTGTCGAGTGCTGAGGTGTCGGCGACCGGATTGGACCCAACAAGCCTTGGCAACGGCAAGTCTTGGTGAAGATGTAGATCATCGATGGTGCAGACCAGCAAGGTCTGTGGAACTCACCCAGCGAAGGTAAGTGAGGGCAGGCCTAGAGCAACCAGGATGCCAAGTAAGAAAAGGATTGGCCTTCATTAAGGGCTACTAGCCAACGGGTAGCGACCGCGAAGGAGCCTCGTGATGCCGCACGTGGATCTGGCTTACAGGACACTTGTGGAGTGGGGGCCAGTGATCTTCGGTGCAGGTGGTGCTGGAGGCTAGGGCTACTCGGAGCCCAAAGCACGACTTCTTGGGAGACCCAGAAGAGGATGCACTTGCAAATGTGCTCGGTGTCCAGGGGTCACGGTCTCAAGTCACCCACGATAGCCACGGGCCTCAGCTTTGCTTGGGACTCAGGGTAGCCTTGGGGAAGTCTGAGAATCTACCTCTGGTGATGCGATGACTTCGGCGTCCGACGGGAGCTTCAGAAATGCGAACCGGACAGATGCTTCTTTGGTGCCTGCCAAGCAGGGGAGTCACTCCTTGACCCCAAGGGAGATTCTTCTGTCCTCTAATCGTGAGTAGAGCGTCGAAGGTCCAGGATTCAGTTTCAGAGTTTCGTCCAGGGATAATCTAAAGTCCTAAGGACTGGGTTCCTACCTTTATACTAAAGATAGGGGTTGGACTACTCTGTGGCCCCACCTATGGGTGGGTCAGGGCAGAGGGGTGGCTACTCCCCTTTCCCTTTGTCCAGTTCACGCCAAAGCAGGGGCTGCAAGCCCCTGATCCGGTTTGAACTGGGGTATGCACAGGGACACCAAATGTGCCCCCAGTGCAGGACTTCAAAGCACCCGAAAGTGCTCCCGCCCAGCCCCAATACACATTATCCTGTCTGGGGAGGTGGTCACACCTCCCTGGGACAGGAAACCTATTGTCCAGGCCTCCCCTGCCGGAGTTTCGTCCAGCAGCAGGAGGCCAGACTCGTGTCTGTGGCAGCAGCATCCATTTTGTGATGCCAGGGCTCTGGAAAGAAGTTACCGGACTAGTCAGAGTTAACATGTCTTTCCCTCTAGAAGGGTGGAATGCTACCCCCGCTGCCAGGATTGGCGGGGGTAGTATTCCAAGATGTTTGACACCAAACACGACATGTTTAGGTGCAGCCATTCCAAAGTTAGCATTTTACCGCGAGGATATAATGCGCTTAAGAGTATATGGTCAGGCTGCACTACAAACAGCATCAGAGATGGTCTCCGAACGCTGCAGAGGGGCCCTGCTCATGCAGGGGCACCCTCTCACATAGGAACCATGCACTCTGCCTTTAGGATTAATAAGGCCTGCCTTAGGAGTGACTTATAGGTTTATATGTGTGTATGTATTTAGTGATATAGGTAACCTATATCACAGTAAGGAGTGCATGCACCACCTTACCCAGGCTGCAGTAGCAGACCTGTGGTGTCAGTTTGGATGGCCTTCCAGGGGTGGCACAATACATGCTGCAGCCCCTGGTAGGCCTCTGAGGTACCTATGCCCTTGGTACATAGTATACCATATACTAGGGACTTATAAGGGCACTCCAGATTCCAATCAGAGATGTGCCTAAGGCACATGGAAACCTTTTTACAGAGAAAGCAGACAGACTGGGGCCCTGAATAGCAGGATCCCAGTCCAACTAAGTCATAAACCAGCAAAACACCCTAAAAAAAGTGGGGGCAACCATATAGTCAGATTCCACCTTCCTACAATCAGGCATTGATCAGGAGGCATTGGAGTGGTTCCAGGTGGTCTTGGTTGTCTGAGTGAGAGTGGCATGGGTTTCTGAGAGGGTGGAAACATGTAAGACTACACTTAGGTATAAATGTACACTTGGAAATGGTGAATATCAAACCTATGTAGATTTACATCTGGGCACAAGAGTATGTTTCCATCTGATTAAATCTACACTTGTAAATTTACCTTTGTGAATCGGGCCCATGCTGTACAATTTACAATCACAGTAGGAAAATAACATAACATAACGTGTATTTGTAAAGTGCACGCTTACCCAAGAGTATCTTGGTGCTGAATAACACATGTTTATTGTTTACCCAACTCAATGGTACTCTTTGACTTTTAAAATACTTTATTTAGACAATCAAGTCCATTAAAATGCCAAGTACAAGATACAAAGAATTGTGCAAGCAAAAATAGTTATTTTTTTAAATATATAAAATTAGTGCAAATAAGCATCAACTCATTGTACAATACAGCCAATGCATATGGAGCATAAAAATAGATGAACTCATAACATAATAGCTTTAAAATTTCGACAAGCTAGTGCCATAGATTGTTTACAATAAGTTTGCAGCAAATGCTGAGAGCAAGCTTTGTGCCTTAATATATATATATGCAGCAGCAATGTTGCCAGACTCATAGAATTTGTGTACATTAAAAAAGTCTAATCTGTTTTCCTAGGCAACAATTTACAAAGATTTTGAACATCCGAAGTGAAGGTTAATAGCATATCATTATAGTTGATACATATGCATAATTAAGATGGAATTGTACACAAAATAAGATACTAAAGTGGGAACATTTTAAAGTGCCAGGTGCTATAAATATTGCAAAGGTAAATGATCACTGGAGTTGCTGTGAAGATTATGTCACAAGCTGGATCTGGACTATGAATTTCCAAATTGGGAGGATAGGTAACAATTCGTGCGAGTCCAATATGCATTTTTGCAGTGAAGCAAGAGCTCTCAGGGGTTAGGAGCAGTAACTGAGTTCCTAAGTGTTTTATCTGCTTGGTCCAGGAATTTTATGAGACAAGCAATTGCTTGAGGATGAGCTTCATTCAGGAGACATTTAACAGCTGCCGGTATTGACCGCATCCCTTGTTTAATGAAGATGGTGGAGCATTCTTCTATGCTCATCTAATAAGATAGGGCATATGCAGAGCAGGTGAGCTAGTGATTCCTGGCAAAGGCTGCATAAGCGCCACAAATTGGTTTTGGGTTGCTGCACCCAGGGGGGGGAGCAGAAGATCTACTGATGAGAAGCAGCCCATCCGAAGTGGCAAAACTTCACTTTATAGAAGACTGAGAATGACTCAGAAATATATTTTTGGACCCCTCTGTTAGTATAGCTCTCGATGACCAAATCAGCATGCTTTCTCTTCCTGAAAGTTCTGTGGTCAATAGCAAAGGATTCCATATGAACCTTTTTATTTAGGACTGCGTTAAACTGCCGATGAGGCAGATTTAAATTCCACAAGGCTGCTGCTCTGTTAAGCTCCAAGGCATCATTAAGAGCGTTTGACCAAGCATTCAGAGGTCCAAGACTATTTGTGAATGTAACTTCTGACCAACTGAGATTTCTCAGAGATCCTTTTTTGGCAGCCTGGGCTGAGTGCATATACTTCAGTGAACTGGCTCGCCGCATGAGGAGTTGGTCGCTCAGCTTAAACTCCATCCTTGTTTGAGATGGTGAGGTGTTATGCGGGACCTTAAACAGTGATCAGGAGGCAGTGCTCTGGGTGTTGTTCAGAAAAATGCCAAGCTTCCCTGGTATTCCTTCTGTGCCATAAGCAAGGGTCTGGATCCATTTAGCATTTATTATTTTTAGCAATGGTTCAAGTGTGGGCTGTTTTATGCTCTTGAATCAGGCCTGAAAGGCAAATTGTAGTGAGGCAGATTTTGGTTTTAATAAGTTAAGATGTGTTAAATGACCTCCCTAGTCATCCAGCCAGCAGATATTTGTATTTCTTTGAGACAGTCAGATGATTCTTGTTTAGATACCAGGTCCCGTTTTTTTATCCTTTTCCTGCCAAAAGTCACAACATTTGTTTTTTCGTAATTTATTGTCATTCCCTTTGAACTGCAATGGCTGTATAAAACAGTGATCAGTCTTTCTAGCTCCATCGGCGTTTGACTAAGAAGGACAACATCGTCTGCATAGACGAGAGAAGTGATATGTTGGTTTACCCATTTTGGCACGTGGCAAATTGCTGAATTCAACGCAGGTACCAAATCGCACATCAGCAGGTTAAAAAGAGCCTGAGCCTTGTTTGATGCCTTGAGCTGTATTTATCTTATCAGAGACTGCAGTGTTGTTTCCCAGTTTTACTCTTGCCCAAGTGTCAGAGTAAAGCAGCTGAATGCCGTGTAGTATTACCTCCGGAATTTGCCAGGTGTTCAGCTTGGACCAGAGGTGTTGGCGGTTGATGTGGTCAAAGGCCTTGCTGTAATCTATAAAGCAGTGATATAATAACTCATTCTTTCTTATCTGGTTTGTGATAAGCATCCTTAAGGCCACAAGATTGACAGTGGTGCCTGAAAAAGGTCTAAACAAGTTTGATTGAAGGATACTAGATTTTTCAAACTTGCCCATGTTTCTAAGTCCTCCAATAATAGTGATGCTAAATATTTAGCCTCAACATCTAGGAGGGCTATGAGGTGATAACTGTCAGAAAGCGCCACTGGGTCCTTTTTGCAGATGGGATGTAGATATGAACCTTGAAACGATGAAGGAATGAATTGGAGGTCATACACATTTTAAGCTGATTTTCCAGGGAGATAGATCAAAACTCAGAATCTTGTTTGTAAAATGAAGCTGGAAACCCATCCAGGCTGAGAGCTCCATCGCTCTTCTTTTCTGGATCAGGTTTGCTATTCTTGTGGCTGTGAAAGTTGTCATATATTGATCAAGTTGTTCTTCTAATGCTTGCTCAAGGTTTTGCCTGTTGGGGCTGGGATCTTGGTTGGAGCATTTTGTTGATTCACTATACAAAGAGCCACTATGTGCGATCCAGTTTTCATGGGTGACATTGTTCCTGTTTATTTCAGCTGACTCTGGCCCCCCTACTAAGATGATTAATGATGCTCCAGAGGTCCTTAGGATTTTTATTTTGACAGGACAGAAAGAGTTCAATTTGAAGTGCTTCTTTGTGCGTTTTCTTTTACTTGCAAGATTTGTTTTTTATATTGACAGCGTAAGATGTTGATTTCTGCAAGCAAGGAGTGATATGACCATGATCTGAGTGATATTAACTTCTTGCTGATCAATCTTTTCTGGGTTCTGAGATCTTTTGTGAGCCACAGTTTTGAAAAAGTGGATCTGGAGGAACTTAGTGGTACTTTGGCTCGTTGGCTGTAAACAAGACCCGAGTGAAGGCTTTGCACAAGGAGTTCCCAGTCTTTGGTTGTATTAACTGAAGGATAAGTCTGATCAAAGAGGTTCACTTTCCAAATGGTATATTCTGCAGCCACTTCTGACCTCCACTTGACCCGTTTCCAGTTATGATGGGTACCATTTGACCATTTGACCCAGTGGAACTTTGGATAGTGTGTGCTTTAATGCAATTTGTTATGGTCAGGCACTGGGCCATATGATCACTTTTGTCACACAAACAGATGGAATATGAGGTCATGGTATTAAACAGTGTAACTGAACAAAATGTGTAGTCTAAAATAGCAGATCTTTTCAGTGAAAAATGAGTGCTGTGAGAGTGTTGATCTTCCAGAAAGCAGCCATTCAGAGCTCAGAGAGACAGGCCATCCAAAGCGGTTAACAGGGTACGGCCAGTGGAGTTGGCTCTTTGTGGTGTTATTACCTATGATGGAATCAGCCACCTGGAGTCTGCTATCTTTTCTGGGGTGCTTCGATAGGGATTATAGAGAAGATTTAGATTAAAGTCTGCCATCAGGAGCAGATGGGAGGCAGCGTGACTATGCCTGATGTCCAAAATTAACTGCTCCAGGTCCTTCACCTTCTGATATTTCCCTGGGGATGCGGAATTGATGTATACATTTGTAGAGTTGCTGCTCCAATTTTTAATCTCAATGCATAAAAAGTCTTAATGGCCTGTGGTATACTCAGAGACTGCAAAATCCAAGCGAGTTGCCGAAAAGATGGAAAGACCCCACAATTGCATGCCCCTTTGTGTGTGATCTGGTGGCAGGAGAAAAAAACTCACAATAGCCTTCTTTTGATGTTTCCATATTGCGCCATGATTCTTGGATACATACGATGTCCCACAATGTTAAAAAAGACATTGCGTCCGTATCCGTTAATAGGATTTCTATTCCTGCCACATTCCGGGATACTAATGATATGGTTTCTACTTTGTTCTTGATGTTTGACATTGATTTGATATACTCTTTAGTTGCAAGTCAGTTTGAGTGGGGCTTGGCTAAGGTGGAAGCGAGCCACCCCCCATCCTCCTGGGGGTTTTCTACCCAAGGAGTGGCAAACTTCCAATATCTGCCTGCCTGCCAGTACGAGTAGAGATGATTAGCGATTGAAAGTTGGTGCACATTATTGGTTGAAGAGGGCCTGCTGCATTTCTTAATAATGATGCTTGTTTTTTAATTAGATCAATGCCAGATTGCATGTTGATTATAGCTCTAATTATGTGAGTGCTAGCTAAGAGATTGATCAAGTTCCTTCTTTGCGAAAGCATACCGAGGCCTTTTGGGGAGAGTTATCAGAATTCCCCAATCTTCTAGAATTTTCTGATTTTCGCAGATTGCGTTAAATGCTGATTGCGTTGACCACATCACAGCAATGGCTTCCTTGTGAGGAAAATATTTGACGGTGAAAATTGTATAGCAATTATATTATTGGTATTTAGATGAGAAAAGTTGGGGTGTGAAGCAAAATGTTTGGCTATGTTAACCTAATTCAAAATGTCACTGTTCCCTTGGAATGCATATTCAGGATGCCAGGTTGTCATTAAAGCTGATTCATCTTGAGGTATGTTATTGTGCGATATATCCATAGTATAAAAGGACAACGTTTTAATCGAGCCATATACATTTATGTTAGATTTCCCTGTTCCTGAGTGAGATGAATGGGTAAGACCAGAAACCCTATCGGTTAAGTGATGAGCTAAGGAGGCTGAAGCGTTGGAAAATGACGTTGAGGGACCTAGCAGGTTGGTGTTTATTATTGACATTTCACCCAACTTGAGCTGCTTGGGCATTGTTGTGGGCATGCATGAGTTGGATAATGGTCAGTTTTATGATCATTGAAGATTTCACTATTCAATGGTGTGTCGCAGTGAGCTTGTACTGTGACGTAGATGATGCCTGTGTTACGTTGGTTTGTTATTGTCGCCGGATTTGTTAATAAATCTTTAGACTCTGATTTAGGTTGTGTGCCCATCATATCTGAGTGAGTAGAGATTGATTCTCGTGTAGATTTGTGACTTGAACTGCCAGTATTATTGTTCCTGCTAGAGGATGGCTTCAGGGCAGAGGTCGGGCGTTTCCCAGTTGCCCCATCTGTGAATGGGGGGTCAAAAGACTCTGAGTTTGTTTACGCTACTTGAGTTACTAATGGCACCTTGATGGTTTCCAATAAGCTTTCGATACCCTGATTTGTGGAAGCTTGGACGCTGATATGCGTTCATGAGGCTGACAGAGTGGTTTGGCCCTGGGGGCAGACATGAGATCTGGTACCTGGGTAATTGCATTGTTATTGCCAATTTGGTCCACTGGGGGTTTTTTTTGCAATGAGGAAGGGTTTTTCTATTATGACTGCCTTTTGCAGCTTTCAATATCTTGTCCTGTTTTTATTCTGTTTCCTAAGCTGTTTCCTCTTGTGAGAAGTTGGCCTGGTATATGCTGTCCACTATTTATAGTGGGCACCTTGCACCAGTCCAAACAACCCCTTATTGGAGATAGGTTAAAGACAACCTTTATTGAAAGCTATCCTAGTGGTAGCTATGGAGAGCAGCCTTCAGGCTAAGTCTTGAAGGAATGTAAAGCAGCTTGTTTTACCAGTCTATAATCTCTTGAGTGACCAAATGAAAGAGGACCACACCAGGTATATATTCAAAATATATGTATTTATTGCTAAACACACCCCTATAGTCTCTTTATGAGGCTAGAGTTCGAAGTACATAAGTTATAAGTTAGTTATCAACAGTAATAGCACAAATACACGTTTGAGCCCTAGGGGCGCACCAAACCATATACCAATAAAGTGGTATAAGAACCACGACTGAGCTAGACACAAGGCCTAGAGCCTGTAGAAGTGCTTGGACCACAAGGAACCACCCAAGGTAGTGACACAGGGGACCCACGGGGGACGCGTGCAGTGTGAGAACACAGTCGCGAATCGCCGTTGACTTCTATGGGGAAAGTCGCGGTTGGAATTTTAAAGAAAAGGGACCCTTAGAGGAGGACTTGGAGCAAACCCCTTTAGAACTGGGTTGTTCTAGAGTCTATACCCACGGGAGCACCGGAGTACTCGAGTTACCTCACCCAGGGAAGCCGGGTGCATAGGTGTCTTTCGGGGTCGGGTTTCGTCGTCGTTTTCAATGGCGATCTGCTGCAAAGTGCTGCTGGCGGCCAAGTCGAAAGTGTTCGGGTGGATCCAAAGGTGGATCGAAGATCTGAAGAACCTGAAAGCAGAGGGGACAGAGTCTGGGTCACTAGCCAGTGACCAGGAAGGCGATGAGCGGATGCCCACCGATGTCCGGTGCTTCAGGTAGGTTGACGGTTGTCTTGACTCTTCAGCAACGAGGTCCAGGAGGTGTCAAAGATGACCAGGAGCTGGATTCGAGCTGCCTCACTACGTCTGTCGATTGCAGGGGTGTGGGTGACCGGATTGGACCCAACAAGCCTTGGCAATGGCAAGTCTCGTGGAAATAGAAGAAGGACGGTGGTGCAGACCAGCAAGGTCTGAGGGACTCACCCAGCGAGGATAAGTCATGGCACGCCTGGAGCAACCAGAGAAGCCCAAGCAAAAGAAGATTGGCCTTCGGGAGGGCCCACTAGCCAACCAACTAGCGACCGCGAAGGAGCCTCTAGTGGATGCACTTAGAGCTGGCTCACGGGACACTCGTGGAGTGGAGGCCAGTGATCTTCGGTGCAGTTGGTGCTGGAGGCGGGGGCTACTCGGAGCCCAAAGCACAACTTCATGGAAGACCAGGAAGAGGATGCACTTGCAAATGTGCTCGGTGTCCACGGGTCACGGTTCCACGTTACCCACGTTACCCACGACAGCTACAGGCCTCAGCTTTGCTGGGGACTCAGGGCAGCCTCGGGGAAGTCTGGAAATCCACCTCTGGTGATGCAAAGACTTCGGCGTCCGGCGGAAGCTTCGGCGATGCAGACTGGACAATTGCTTCTTTGGTGCCTGCCAAGCAGGGGAGTCACTCCTTGACCCCAAGGGAGATTCTTCAGTCCTCTAATCTTAAAGTAGAGTGTCGAAGGTCCAGGATTCTGTGTCAGAGTTTTGTCCAGGTAAATCTAAAGTCCTAAGGACTGGGGTCCCATACTTATACCAAGTGAGGGGGTTGGACATACTCTGGGGACCCACCTATGGGAGGGTCAGGGCAGAGGGGTGGTTACACCCTTTCCCTTTGTCCAGTTTCGCGCCAGAGCAGGGGCTGCAAGCCCCTGAGCCGGTTTGAACTGGGGTATGCACAGGGACACCAAATGTGCCCCCAGTGCAGGACTTCAAAGCACCAGAGAGTGCTCCCGCCCAGCCCCAATACACACTATCCTGTCTGGGGAGGTGGTTACACCTCCCTGGGACAGGAAACCTATGTCCAGGCCTCCCCTGCCGGAGTTTCGGTCAGCAGCAGGAGGCCAGACTCGTGTCTGTGGCAGCGGTATCCATTTTGTGATGCCAGGGCTCTGGAAAGTAGTTACCGGGTATGCCGGTGGGTACATGTCTCTCCCTCTAGAAGGGTGGAATGCTACCCCGCCGCCAGAACTGGCGGGGGGTAGTATTCCAAGATGTTTGACACCAAACTCGACATGTTTTGGTGCAGCCAGTCCAAAGTTAGCATTCTACCGCGAGGATATAATGCACTTAAGAGTATATGGTCAGGCTGCACTGCAAACAGCATCAGAGGAGGTACTCCGAATGCTGCAGAGGGGCTCTGCTCATGCAGGGCACCCTCTCACACAAAAACCAAGCACTCTGCCTTCAGGATTGTCAAGGCCTGCCATAGGAGTGACTTATAGGTTTATAGGTGTGTGCAATGGTAGTGATATAGGTAGCCTATACCACTGTAAGGGGTGCATGCACCACCTTACTCAGGCTGCAGTAGCAGGCCTGTGGTGTCATTTGGGATGGCCTTCCAGGGGTGGCACAATACATGCTGCAGCCCCTGGTAGGCCTCTGAGGTACCTATGCCCTGGGTACATAGTATACCATATACTAGGGACTTATAAGGGCACTCCAGATTCCAATCAGAGATGTGCCTAAGGCACATGGAAACCATTTTATAGAGGAAGCAGATAGACTGGGGCCCTGAATAGCAGGATCCCAGTCCAACTAAGTCATAAACCAGCAAAACACCAGGAAAAAAGTGGGGGCAACCATATAGTCAGATTCCACCTTCCTACATAACCCCCCCAAATGAAAGGAGATAAGGCTAACCTTGGCCAGTTGAGCCTTTATTGACTAAGTGGCCATATAAGGAAGCACCTGCACTAGCATGGTGGCCCCCTGTCTTATGGTCCACTAAGCAATCCCTCACCCTAAGGGTATGAGAGGGTCTCCACCATGGGGAATTACTACCTGTGGTGTGCTTTGGTAAAGTACAAGGCTGGTGAGGTGTCTGAGAAGGGAAGTGAGGCCCTAGGAAGGTTGGTCTCAGCTTCCTCAGATCACTGGTCACCATGTATGCCTGTCTTTCCATGACTGAGTTGCACTTTGCTCTAAGGGTCAACCTTTGGCTGCCTACAGCTGGGGGTTGGGTCCCTTTGTATGGACCACTGGAGGAACATGGCAGGTTTGGAACCTTTTGGTCCCAGGTTTTCCCTTGCCTAACAGAGTCCTTCTGGGGGAGGTCCCTACACAAAGGTATGGGGGATCCCTCAGTGTGTTGAGGAATTTTCACCTGGCTAGGGCTACTAGACTGGGTGCCCCCAATCTGCTGATGGGGGGGTTCCTCTGGACAGGGGGCCCGGGGGGGTCCACTGACCTCCCTGACCTCTGCAGCCCTGGGCTGACTGAGACAGGGTAGAGAGGGGCAGGTTACCTGCTCCAGACTGGGTACCACCTTGGAAGGGTCCTCTGCCATCAGGGGTGGGGCCAGGCCAGGCCTGACTACCTCTGGGGCAGTTCCTTCACTAGGGGTAGGGTCAGTTCCCTGAGGAGGCTGACCCTTACCTACTGTCTGGAGGGAAGAAGACTTTTCTTCAACCCTTGTGCTCTCTTTTGGGGGAGAGTGGGCCATTCTTCCAGGCTCCATCTCTCCAAAATTTCCCTGGGCCTGGGCTGTGGCCATCACAGCCCCACTAACATTTACAGGGACGCCCAGCATTCTCAGATGGGTTTGGTGTTCAACTTCAGCCCAGGCTGAAATTTCCAGATCATTGCCCATCAGGCAATCTACAGGCAAGGTTGGGGACACTGCCACTCTTTTTGGGCCTGTGACCCCTTCCCAGCTTAGATTGACTATGGCCATGGGGTGATCTGTTCTGACACCATCAATGTTGGTTACCTGGTATTTAAACTCAGGTAAAAGCTGCTGAGGGGGGACTAGTTTCCCTGCCACCATGGTGACACTAGCCCCTGTGTCCCTAAATGCCACAGCTTTCTGACCATTAATTATTGGCTCCAGTCTGTACCTGCCCAATGCATTGGGACCCATGGTAAAGGTGGCAAATCCTATACCACCATCAGAGTCAGAGGAGTCTGTTGAGGGGGTCCTGTCTAAACTAGGGCCCACATCTGTTCCTCTTGCAAAAGCACCTAACGTTTTAGGTACACTACTCCCAACTGGAGGATTACTACTGGTAGTACCAGGAGGGGTGGTAGTAGTTGTTGGAGGAACATTTTCTTTATTGCCAATCCTGGGGCAACTGGGATCAGTTTTCCAGTGTCCAGGCTTTTTACAGACATGGCAATAGGGTTTCTTTTCAGGAGAGGAAGGAGTTTGGGACCCACCCCCAGAAGAGGACTTTTGGGGCCCTGCAGTGGATTTATCCTTAGATTTATCCCCACCTTTCTCTTGGGACTTGGTAGAATCTTTCTTCTGGTCACCACCCTGATTCTTAGTCTTTACTCTGGTTCTGACCCATTTGTCTGCCTTCTTTCCCAATTATTGGGGAGAGGTCAGATCAGAGTCCACCAGGTACTGGTGTAAAAGCTGGTTTTGACAATTATTAAGGATCTGCTCCCTCATAATCAAATTGTACAATCCTAAAAAGTCATGCACCTTGTTGCCATGTATCCAACCTTCCAGAGCCTTAGTAGCACAATCTACAAAGTCAACCCAGTCTTGAGTCTGAGCCTTTTGGGTGTCTCTGAACTTCAACCTATACTGTTCAGTGGTTAGGCCAAACCCATCTATCAGAGCACTCTTCAAGACTTTGTAATTGTCAGCATCCTCTTCTCTTACAGTGAGAAGCTTGTCTCTACCTTTGTCTGCAAAGGAGAGCCATAAGATTGCTGCCCACTGCTCCTGGGGGACCCTCTGAACTTTACAGGCCCTCTCCAGTGCAGTAATCCATTTGTGGATGTCATCCCCACTCTGGTAGGGAGGGACAATCTTGTTTAGCTTTCTATGGTCATAAGACCTTTCCCTATCTCTGGGGAAATTGCTGCCACCATGGGACTCTAGTCCCATCTTTTTTCTCTCTTTGTAGAGATCCAGGGACTCCCTGTCTATAGCCAACTGCTGTTTTCTGAGCTCAAGCTGGGCTTGCTCATACTGAATCAGTCTCTTTCTCCTGTCATGAGAGGATTCTCTCCTATGAGAAGAGACAGAGGTCCCTATTGAGGTGTCAGAGTGGTTAGACTCCTGAGAAGGAGATCTAGCCCTTCTTGGCACACTCTCAACTCTTCCTGGGGGACAAAGGTGAGGTCATCCTGATCCTCCTCTTCATCCACAGGAATAGCTGGGTTTTGGAGGGCAAGGTCATTGTCACCTTCCTGGCCAGTTTCAGAGGGGGGGGCCTGGGTTTCTTCACCCCTGACCCCTTCCTCATTTTCTGCCCCACCCTCTCTGCCTACCCCTTCAGACCCTAGGGGTCTGCTGAGATCATCAGCCAGTAACACCTCCCTGAGGTGTTGGGTGCTGGCACTTTTGCCTGCCTTCAACTTCCTAGTATTGCGCAATGCTCTCAATTCCGAGAATGGGAGTTTATCATACTTGGAGGGAAGAAGCCCACTGACTTCTGGCAAGGACTCACTGGGTCCTGGCTTTGAAGACATTACTAGTGAGGTGTGGTGTATGCACTAACTACTCTAGTGTGGCCTACTAAACTCTCTTGAGTTGTAGAAAGGGTGTACTATCCCTTAACACACAACTCTAAGTTCAGTAGAACTTACTGTATACTAAGCTTGATTTATATGTACCTAAGGTACCCTTAGTGGTTTTCAGTTGATCAATTCAATTGAGATTATCTGGTAAAACAATAGCAAGCTGGAATCCCACCCCTGCCACCAATGTGAGAAGTTGGCCTGGTATATGCTGTCCACTATTTATAGTGGGCACCTTGCACCAGTCCAAACAACCCCTTATTGGAGATAGGTTAAAGACAACCTTTATTGAAAGCTATCCTAGTGGTAGCTATGGAGAGCAGCCTTCAGGCTAAGTCTTGAAGGAATGTAAAGCAGCTTGTTTTACCAGTCTATAATCTCTTGAGTGACCAAATGAAAGAGGACCACACCAGGTATATATTCAAAATATATGTATTTATTGCTAAACACACCCCTCTAGTCTCTTTATGAGGCTAGAGTTCAAAGTACATAAGTTATAAGTTAGTTATCAACAGTAATAGCACAAATACACGTTTGAGCCCTAGGGGCATACCAAACCATATACCAATAAAGTGGTATAAGAACCACGACTGAGCTAGACACAAGGCCTAGAGCCTGTAGAAGTGCTTGGACCACAAGGAACCACCCAAGGTAGTGACACAGGGGACCCACGGGGGACGCGTGCAGTGTGAGAACACAGCCGCGATTCGCCGTTGACTTCTATGGGGAAAGTCGCGGTTGGAATTTTAAAGAAAAGGGACACTTAGAGGAGGACTTGGAGCAAACCCCTTTAGAACTGGGTTGTTCTAGAGTCTATACCCACGGGAGCACCAGAGTACTCGAGTTACCTCACCCAGGGAAGTCGGGTGCATAGGTGTCTTTCGGGGTTGGGTTTCGTCGTCGTTTTCAATGGCGATCTGCTGCAAAGTGCTGCTGGCGGCCAAGTTGAAAGTGTTCGGGTGGATCCAAAGGTGGATCGAAGATCTGAAGAACCTGAAAGCAGAGGGGACAGAGTCTGGGTCACTAGCCAGTGACCAGGAAGGCGATGAGCGGATGCCCACCGATGTTGGGTGCTTCAGGTAGGTTGACGGTGATCTTGACTCTTCAGCCACTAGGTCCAGGAGGTGTCGATGATGACCAGGAGCTGGATTCGAGCTGTTCCACGACGTTTGTCGATTGCAGGGGTGTCGGCGACTGGATTGGACCCAACAAGCCTTGGCAACGGCAAGTCTCATGGAAATAAAAGAAGGACGGTGGTGCAGACCAGCAAGGTCTGAGGGACTCACCCAGCAAGGGTAAGTCAGGACACGCGTGGAGCAACCAGGGAAGCCCAAGCAGAAAAAGATTGGCCTTCGGGAGGGCCCACTATCCAACGTACTAGTGACTGCGAAGGAGCCTCGAGTGGATGCACTTAGAGCTGGCTCACGGGACACTCGTGGAGTGGAGGCCAGTGATCTTCAGTGCAGTCGGTGCTGGAGGCGGGAGCTACTCGGAGCCCAAAGCACAACTTCGTGGGAGACCAGAAAGAGGATGCACTTGCAAATGTGCTTGGTGTCCAGGGGTCATGGTTCCACATTACCCACGACAGCTACAGGCCTCATCTTTGCTGGGGACTCAGGGCAGCCTCGGGGAAATCTGGAAATCCACCTCTGGTGATGCAAAGACTTCGGCGTCCGGCGGGAGCTTCGGCGATGCAGACCGGACAATTGCTTCTTTGGTGCCTGCCAAGCAGGGAGTCACTCCTTGACCCCAAGGGAGATTCTTCAGTCCTCTAATCTTAAAGTAGAGCGTCGAAGGCCCAGGATTCTGTGTCAGAGTTTCGTCCAGGTAAATCTAAAGTCCTAAGGACTGGGGTCCCATACTTATACCAAGTTAGGGGTTGGACATACTCTGGGGACCCACCTTTGGGAGGGTCAGGGCAGAGGGGTGGTTACACCCCTTTCCCTTTGTCCAGTTTCGTGCCAGAGCAGGGGCTGGAAGCCCCTGAGCCGGTTTGAACTGGGGTATGCACAGGGACACCAAATGTGCCCCCAGTGCAGGACTTCAAAGCACCAGAGAGTGCTCCCGCCCAGCCCCGATACACACTATCCTGTCTGGGGAGGTGGTTACACCTCCCTGGGACAGGAAACCTGTGTCCAGGCCTCCCCTGCCGGAGTTTTGGTCAGCAGCAGGAGGCCAGACTCTTGTCTGTGGCAGCGGCATCCATTTTGTGATGCCAGGGCTCTGGAAAGAAGTTACCGGGTATGCCGGTGGGTACATGTCTCTCCCTCTAGAAGGGTGGAATGCTACCCCCGCCGCCAGAACTGGCGGGGGGTAGTATTCCAAGATGTTTGACACCAAACTCGACATGTTTTGGTGCAGCCAGTCCAAAGTTAGCATTCTACAGCGAGGATATAATGCACTTAAGAGTATATGGTCAGGCTGCACTGCAAACAGCATCAGAGGAGGTACTCCGAATGCTGCAGAGGGGCTCTGCTCATGCAGGGGCACCCTCTCACACAAAAACCAAGCACTCTGCCTTCAGGATTGTCAAGGCCTGCCATAGGAGTGACTTATAGGTTTATAGGTGTGTGCAATGGTAGTGATATAGGTAGCCTATACCACTGTAAGGGGTGCATGCACCACCTTACTCAGGCTGCAGTAGCAGGCCTGTGGTGCCATTTGGGATGGCCTTCCAGGGGTGGCACAATACATGCTGCAGCCCCTGGTAGGCCTCTGAGGTACCTATGCCCTGGGTACATAGTATACCATATACTAGGGACTTATAAGGGCACTCCAGATTCCAATCAGAGATGTGCCTAAGGCACATGGAAACCATTTTATAGAGGAAGCAGATAGACTGGGGCCCTGAATAGCAGGATCCCAGTCCAACTAAGTCATAAACCAGCAAAACACCAGGAAAAAAGTGGGGGCAACCATATAGTCAGATTCCACCTTCCTACACCTCTTTTGTCTCAATAATTATGCAGGCGGAGTATTGCAATTGGCAGAGATTGTAGGAGGATTTATCGCAATATTAGGTTGCCTGGAAGTGTCAGCCTTGGTTGTGCTTAATTTGTTGTTGCCTGAGATTGCGGGTTTGCAGGCCATGGGATGTATTTCCCTGCTGAGTTCCCTGTTGTTATTCAGAAGCCAGGTATTTCTAGGGGACTCCACAGGAGCTGCCGGTGATGGTGGCTGTTCAAGAGTGCCCGGCAGAACTGGTGGTGGCGATGTAGTTTGGAGGTTCGTTACCATTTTACTTCCTGCAGTAAATTGCCCATTATAGAAGGAAGGGCGAGTGACTTGTCCATAAGGATAGTACAGATGCACTCCTGAATATTACATACAGAAGAGGGAGCTCAACTATGACTGTGTGGGTTGTGAATATTTAGGAGTAGGGTTGAAGAGACGTTCAAAATGTGAGTCAATGGTTAATGTGTATTGAGCTAGCGTCTCTAATAGAGAAATTTGGATGTCAAACTTGTTGGATTGATATTTCAAGGCTTTCGTGGTAGTGTCTAAAGTGTTGATTAGTTGTTGCCAGGTCTTAATATCTAACGGAGAATTGGTTGTGCAGTTCTCAATGGGAGAGGCAGCTTGAAAGTTACCAATAAATGTTGATTGATGGGATTCTGTGGTGTTGATACTAATGATGGCAGACGAAGGAGTAGGCAGACCTCGACCTGATTCATTATTCACCACTGACTCAATGCCTGTATTCGGGCCCAAGGTTGGTGGTCAGGATGTTAAAGAAGTACCCTGCTCAGACTGAGAGGGATATGGCTGCAAAAATGCTTCATCACTGGGTGTAATGTGTTTTGTGTCTTGCAATAAGAAAATTGGTGCAATCCAGCTGGGCTGCAGGCCCACCTCAGGTTTTGCAAGAGGGTTGTCCTTTTTGGGTTAGGGGGGCAGTCATGGCGAATGCATTTGCTTTTCAAGGGAGAAGGTTGCCACTGTGCTGGTGGAGTTGAAGGAATTGGATCTGATGGACTGACCCATCAGATTATCTTGTTGAGCTCTTTCAGCAGCCGTTGCTTCCTTGTATGGGTTGTTAAACACTCATTTACTTTCTCAATATTTGGATAAAAGGCTGCGCCTTGATCTTTCATAAAAGGAAACATTGACAGGTTTTTCTGAGGTCTGGGCCATGAGGCAAATAATTAGTCGAAGATGGAGTGATCGGTGAGACTAGAGTGCCGACCGTTGGGGATGGAGAGCTTTGCCTGGGTTCGGCCATTTGAAAATCTAGGGCCGGCTGTCTTGCAACCCATCTTTTTGTGCTGGGCCAATGGGGGATCACCCATGGGCCTGACTGCCCTCATTATGAGATTGTCGCCACAGCTGGGTTTTGATTGCCGTGTTTTGGTGCTGGTTGCCGTGGCAGTTCCCACATGAGTGGCGAAGCACAGTTTCTGGGAATCAGGCTGCGCCGCCACTCGCCGATGCATACAGTGCAGCCCATCAAGGAGTCTGGTTGTCCACGAAGGTAGGAGGCGGGCGATGGCCGAAGGCAGACACAGTCAAGCAGGCCTGTACTAAGCCTGCAGGCCTGAGGCTGAGGTCGGGAGCAGAGCTCACAGCAGCGGCAGGAGTACGAGTACACTGACCCCCATGCCGTGCCGCCTAGTCCCCTCTTTCACACAACCCTCTTTCACACAATGGTAGAAAGTGCGATAAGCAATGGCCCTTGGTGTCAGCCACTGATAAAGCTGGCGAGAAAGCAAGGGCTGGCTGTCAGAATTTCTCACACACATGTGGAACGCTGGGTCAGAAGCTCCACCTCTCACTTACTCACCAGCTTCTACCAGCTGGTACTCATTTTATCGACCTCAGAAGGATGAAAGACTGAGTGACCCTGCTGAGATTTGAACCTGGGACCAAGAGGTCAAACGCAGGCCCCTAAAGTGTACGCATTAGTCCACTAAGCCACCAGACCCAGCTAAATAAGTAATTACATCATTATAATTACACAGGTTGCACTTTCTTTTCAAGCACAAAATGAGGAAAGAAACAAAGGATCAATATAATGGGATGAAAGTGTTCCAGTGGCAAGGAATTGAAATAGTAAAATGGGCACAGTGAGAGTTTTAAAAATATTGCACAGTCAATAAGTGGCACTATTATAGAACAAAATGTATGTGTCATTTACCGCTCATATTTCACCATGCATGACATTTATCACTCAGTTTTTGACATACAGGAAAATACCACGCAAGGAGGTGATTTCTATGGGTTATACCTTTATCACGCATCATTCAGTACACAATATTTTACTCTGCATGTAATTGTATTTATAACTAACATTATTTTAATAGTATTGATAAAAGGTTAAGATGGAGAGAGAGATAAGGGGGTAGTAAGGTTGAATTTAGGGTTAAGGAGTGGGTAGTGGTAAAGGGATGTGACAGTGATTTTAGGGTCAAGAGGTGGGTAGAGGTGAAGGGAGGTAAAAGCAATTGTAAAGTTAAGAGCAGGAAAAGGCAAAGTGATGTAAGGATATTTTTAAGGTTTATGGATGGCTAGTTGTAAAGGGGAAAGGGTGATTTTAGGGTTTCGGGGTGGGTAGAGGTAAAGTGAGGTAATAGTGATTTTATGATTTAGCGGTGGGAAGAGGTAAAGGGAGGTAAGTGTGATTTTAGGGGTTACAGGTGGGTAGAGGTTAAGAGAGGTAAGTATGCTTTTAGGGTTTAGGGGTAGGTAAATGGGGCAAGGGTGATTTTATGGTTTGGGGTGGGTAGGGGGAAAAGATGGTAAAGAAGATTTTATGGTTATGGGGTGAGTAGAAGTAAAGGGGGGCTCAGGGAAAAATATAGGTCTAGGGTCTAGGTCTAGGGTGTCAAAACTAGGACAGTAGAGAGTTCGCTGCACAACATGGCTGAAAGTAAAGAAAATAAAAATGCTATGACGCCGTTAGTGCTGGCTGCGTTTTTGTACTTTTAGCCATGTTGCACAACAAATACGCTGCTTCGTATCATGGCTTAAAAACTTTGACAAAGCCAACAGATCTTGTCTAGGCGAGGCCTGGTGACTTAGTCATTGCTTGTTTCTGTGTACTGTTGCCTGGCTCACCACGCAGCTCTTTCTATCATTAATAACGAAAAACATTTAAATAACACAAACCACAAACCGACCGTCCGTGCACTGCTTAACTCGATGTGGAAATATTAACTACTTGAGAAAAACAGAATTGAGTGAACATGCAAGAATTAAAAACAATGATGCAAAGAATACTCTGCTGTCACTGCAGCAAGTGTATAAACGCACAGAACTATTGTTGTATCATCTTATACCTCTATCACACCAATGCTGCAATTAATAAATTCGACCACATAAACAGCAAATACACTGAACTAAACCGTCTTTCGTTGATGTCCTTACTCGTTTTAGCAACCTGTGAAAGACGATGAGCTGAAACAGTACAGCTAAAGTTCAGACCAGTGAGCTAAATGCTGCACACAAATCTCTGTAGCAATTATATTAACCCACTGGGCTATCCTACCGGCTTATATTTCTGATACACCAATGCTGACTGAATCTTTATAATAATTATCATGTGAATTGATGTATTGCGTTAAACATGATATTCAAAGCAGTGTCATCCAATTCTATGGTGTTTTGTCAACCGTGGGAGACTGAATGCATGGATGGATCCAATGCAACTGAAGCTGTAATTATCAACTGAGCATATGGCTTCTACAGCAAGCAAATGGCCCCACTGAGCTACTTATCTCACCAGAGCTCACATTCCTGCTGTTTCTGCAAATCAAAGGTGATAGTTCTCAGTGCCTGGAAGACTGGCAGACCAGGCAATGTTGGTCTCCAGTAAAACAATAAGGGAAGTACAATTGCAAGTCAAGCGGGTACAAATGCTGGCCTGACCTTTTTGGAAAGGGAAGTTAAAAGCTGCTGCCAGCAGTTTATTGTTGATAATTCATCACAATGCTCTGTAGGTACATAAACACGCATTTCTGAATGAACGTGGGAGAAGGCAAGCTTTGAAGTGTTTAGATCCAGGCAGGATCCTTCTAAACACAAAAATAGGCTTAATCTAACTGGACACACGTGTCTTTTAGAAACATCTGAAAGACAGAAAAAAGAGCTTGTTCAAGAGGCGACTGCCCAGTGTGCACAACAACTAGCAATAACATACCTTCGTGTAGCATGCATGAGCAGCAGCGGAAGGACACTAATCAAAGTCAATCAATCTGTACTTGGTCCATGCTCTGGAGGAAAGAAGAGGAAGTGAAGCTGGGAGGCGCTGCCCAATTAGGAGGCAGAAAATAATAGTACCTTTGAAGCCAATGAATGGCAGTAAGCAGTGAGCGGACTCCAAGCCTTTGTATACAATATCTTTCGCCAACCAAGAGCACATGCAGTGTATGTGCTGTTGCAGGTGAAACCAAAAAATGGGTGCTGGAGTTTATATATATATATATATATACATATATATGTATATAACTATATGTCACAGGAGCTGCGATGAAGACCTCTATGAAACATGGGCGTAATGTATAAACATGAACAACATTCCAATAAATTATCGATAATGGTGGCATACTTAATTATCCACAAACGTAATCACTCATGTATTGATTTGGTAAAAGCAATAATCATGAAATAACATGTAGGTATTATTTAGTTGCTATAATTTAAAATATCAAACATTTCAAGATATAAAAAATGTTTACGAAGCCGCTTTCCTTAAATCAATATCATAAGAAATAGAGAGAAAAGATAAGTGCTGAGTGCAGTGGGTGGTCACATGGTGCATAAAAGTTCCAACTGATGTGCTCAATGCAGCATAACAAAAAAAAGTAAAATGGCCCTAGACTAAGTAAGTGGGAATAAAATCCTATTGGCCATTTAGAATGTATCAGTTTATGGATTTAATGCCATAATTGTTGAAAGTGTTTCGAGCTGTATAGTACTCGATGGTCATCATCAGGATGGTGAGAATCAATTCTGAGCACAAAGTTCTGGAAAGGATGACAGGTGATAGCTAATTACTGAGAGTTATGCTTTAGATGGGAAGGAATGCCACCTAGAGGATGTATTTGTATAGAAGCAGCGGAAGCCTGGGTCAGTAGATCCCAAGAGTCTTGAGGACATGAATGTTAAACCTTACAATGTGATGGCGAAAAATAGCTCTGGTCACATTAAATGAAGGGAAGGCTCATGGGAAACTTAAAAGGGGGAATCTAAATAAGAGAGCTTGGATTATATGATTTAGCCATGCCCGTGCCTCACACATGCAAAATGCATTACATGATGCTAGTAGCTGAGGGTATTAGAAAAGTACTGTGAGAATGAAGGCATGCAACCAGTATCAGAGTCATTAATACTTATAACATTGTGTGAATGACCTACAGGTAAAACTTACATGATTTGAGATGTTGTTTGGGAACCAAACGAAATGGAGATCAAGGGCATTCCCTGAGCAGGTTATGGAAGCTCTTAGAAGAAGCCAACTGGGAGTCCAAGTCCTATGGCAAAACCGAGGCAATAGTAGGGGCTCTGCCAAAGTGCAGTTAAACATGTTTGACATCTAAAATTCAAGGCGGGAGGCCTGTGATTAGTAAGGAGATACAAGGTAAATTCTCATGATACAGTTGATGCAGTTTAGGTAGCCCTTTAGAGCAGATCCGACGAGAATCCAAATATTACAATCAAAAGCGGTGAAATGGCATGTGTGTCACCATAATATGGTTAAATATGGGGGATGACTCAAAAGCAAAGCTTGTATCCCACAGTTAGATGGCTGGATAAACTGGGGAGAGATCCGATTGAGGTAATTTTTTTAGCACAATAAGAAAGAGGGAGAAAATGGAACCGAAAAAAGAGACTCTTGGAGTGGGTCTAGAATGAATGACAGACCCCTGATAAGCAATATGCTCACAATCTGTAAATTACCCCCCCTTCGCTGCACGCTTGCAGAGCTCAATAGCATTCTGCAGCTTGGGCTCCATGCAGACAATTACTGTGTTGTTGGCGGCCCCAGGCAGCAACAATGGCTGGGACAATATAGGAGAAAAGTGAGTTGGAGCAGCGATATAGGCAAGAGGTTAAAAATGCATCGCCTGGAGTAACACGAGCAAATTGGACAAAAGCCTCAAATAGAGCACAGCGGATGGTTTATGCGAACAGCTCCAACTAAAGAAGAATGTGGGAAGGCCAGGAGCATGGGGGTCCCAGTCTGCTTCCTTGCACTATCACTATTACTATTACTAATACATTGCTCAGATCTATCCTACCCTATTTTGTGATCTGGGGTTTGCTTTAAGAGGATATACTGGATGGTGGGCTGGGACTTGAGCGCCCAGAAACCTTGGTGCGTGGCAAGCAGAGGAAGAGTCACTCGCACCTATATAATGCGTCTACTAATCCTGCAGCATTGAATCCGCTGGATGGTGGTTTTTACTGACTTGTGGGCTGGAACTTCATCATCCAAGTCCTTGGTGCCTGGCAAGGATAGAAGGAGGTGCTTTGGGGCTCTTGTGGACAATTTGTTGGTTAGGATTGAGTCCTGATTAATCCTCACTTGAATGAATGTTAATCTAAGTTGGCAGCCATTGACAAAATGGTCGCCAACGTTGGCTGTGTCCATTGATCGGCATACTCCCGGCCAAACCACTTTGAGTAACCCGTCCAGGGATTTAAATGTGGGAGGGAGGGATGAAGGGAGAATACGGCATGTGAACCCACCTTCTAAAGGTCTTGTCCCAAGGGTATGAGATTGTAGTGGCCCCTCAAAAGCATCCAGCTCTATTCCTCAACCTCTAGAACCAAGCAAGTCAGCGAGAAGCTGCTCACCACCCTCTTTGAACTTTGGCACAGGATCTTCTCATACTCTTTCATTAACACAGGTTCCCAGAGATGGTGAACTTCTTTCTGTGACCAGCAGGCAAGGTGGTCAGAGGGACTCTCCAAGTGGCAAAGATTTCCACTTGCCTCCTGAGTCAACCCCCTTTGTAGTGATACTGAGAAACATTCAGCGCTAGCAGGAGAGAGTGGTTGAAAGCTATTCCCAGTTAAAAGAACAAAGTCAATCACCAGCTTAGTACTGATATGAGGCAAGATGTCTCGATTAGCCACTCCATTATTATGGCAGCCTTGGATTGGCCATACTCACAACACAAGAGGGAGGAAGGGCACTGTGTTGTGCTAAATTTCAAACCAGGAGAGAGTGGCAGTCTGCCTCTTGGCTGACACATCGGGGCATCACCATATTCCATCTCATGTTAACCTTTTACCATTAGTTTTTCTTTTTATTACCCCCACATGGCTGTGAATGATTGTTTCTTGCCAAAGACAGTCCGATTGTGGCTTCTACTTCTGTTCCTGCCTTTTCAGAATGACCATTGGTTGCACAAGGAACCTGCACTATTCAGTCCTCAAATCATTTAGAATCACTGAGTTTTTGGAGGCTGTGGAGTGACTAGGGAATGATCAGTAGACGTCTGTTTGTGCCCCGATTGCTTGCACCAATCACCCTATTTCTTTCTCCAAGTCATGCAAGCGAGGCCTAAATTTTTTAAGATGGAATAAAGTAGGATTAAACTGAAAAAAAACAGACCTGGAGTGGTTAAAGTTAATTTCTAGCTATAATATAATTGCTCTTCAGGAAACTTGGGACACTAGTAGTATTTTTGCTATGGCATGTTTTCAAATGTTTTCTATCCCTGCAACTCATTCTTCTATGGGGAGACCCAAAGATGGCTTGTTAGTATTGATAGCTCTATGTATTGCATGTAAGTCCCACAATTTACAGACTGAGTCACCAAATTTACAGGCGGTGGTCTTGCAGTTTCCAGATAAGCGGGAACTGCTAATAGTTAATTTTTATAACGCCATCTCTGTATCTCTGGCACCTTTTCCCCGGAGCATCTGGTTGCACTATGTATGTTTTTAGGTAACTAATGGGTTTGAGCCTTGTCTCACTGTTGGACAATATTAATGGGGGATTTAATGTACATCCATGTTTAGACCATTGTTATGTTCTCGACCCGCAGCCAATGTCTATTCTGGACAAAAAGTTCCAGTTTGATCATTTGCACCTGGGTGATCTCCTACATATTTTTTATGTGAATTTATCTTTTGATTTCTGCATTTGAAGCACTTGATTTAAAGGGGTCAAAACTTCGTCCATGAACTTTTATGTGCAGGGCCTGTTTGACAGAGGTCGATTTTTTCCTGGTTTCAGGCTACTTGTTTAGTCATTTAAAGAGCATTATGGTTCATGCCATGGGCTTTAGCATGCACACGATTTTCTTGATGTTGTGGTAGCCCCTCCTACAGGAAAGGTATAACTTTAGGTACAACATCTAGTTATCAGGGGAGAATATTAAGATGGTTGAAAGTGTTCCCAGAGGCTTTATATGTTTATTTGAAAAAGATTTGTGCCTTCAAATTAGTGCGCTGTTGGAAAGGCTCAACCAACACATTGGAGGTCCTAGGGGCCTCCTCTTCGATCGCAGCGGTGGTTCATTTTATGCTTATGATCTCTAATTGCGTTGGCCCCCACATAATACAGAGAGGGTTTGATAAAAGTTTTACTAGGGCACATAGGGTGCTTCGTAAGGCCTTGAAGAGTAACTCTTCTGACAAAAACTTGATTATTAGTTGTAGAAAGGACTACAAAGCCAAGCTCTTTAGGAGAAAGAAACATATTAAAGATGAGGCCTGGTAGGATTTACTTTCAGCTTCCACATTAAAAAATAGTGTCACGTTTTGGTAAATTGTCAATCACCCTTTCTTTAATTATTCAAATAAGAGTTTTGTCTCCTCTAACATTCCCCCAGAGTCATGGGTAAATCCTTTTGAAGGAATATATCATTTAGACAATGAGGTTTCGACCAAGGAGACTTTAACTTCAGTGGGTGTATCTATTTTGTCTGTGGGTCTGAAGGAGGTAAAAAAACACCATGTTGGCCCATTCTAGTTATAAGGCCCCATGCCCAGATGGGATCGTGGCTGACTCCTTTCTGAGTGACCGTAAATTCTGGACTCCAAAATTGACTCACAGCATTAACGTTGCGGTTGTGGCAGGCCCACCTGAGTCCTGGTCTACCTTTGATTAGTGTGCCAATTTTTTAAAAGGGCGATAAGGTTGCCCTATTTCTGTAATAGACTCAGTCATGAAGGTAGTGTGCTGGGTGATATATAATAGGCTCTTGCTTTGGTCAGAGAAGAATGGCATTCTCTCTGATCTGCAGTTTGGCTTTAGACCTGGTCTTAGTACCAGTGACTCATGCCTGAACCTGCACTTCATTGAGAATGCGAGATCAGGTCACCTTTACCTTGCATTTATGGACCTTACCTCTGCCTTTGATAGACTGAATAGGGCTAAACTCTGGGCAACCATGTTAATTATGGTGGTGGATCATAATATTGTATATTTTCTAAGTGATCTACACCATGACATGTATTCCGTGGTTCAAAACAACAGTAATGGTTCTTTTACTAAGCAGTTAAAGTTAGGTAGGGAGTGCGCCAGGGTTGTATATTAGCTCAATTCCTTTTTAGGTAGTATATTAATAAGCTGGAAGGTTCTCCATTGTTTTCAAAAGTAGACTCCCCGCTGGCGGGGTTACGCTCTAAAACTACCTTATTGTACACAGATGATGCGTCCTGTTGTCTAGGACTGCACTGGGTTTACAGCAGCTTAAAGATTCAATGTCACCTTCATGGAAGACTTGGAATTGTTTACTAACTACAGTAAGTCATATGTGATGATGATGGGCCTTAAGTTCATGAAATCTAGGAGGTTTTCTTCCAATGGGCATGTTTTAGAGAGGCTTCCCTCTTGTCTGTATTTAGGTGTTATCTTGGATTTCACATGTACCTTGTCTCCCCTTCTGATAAATAAGAGAAGCACTGTAATTACTTTAAAAAAAAGCCTGTTTCCTTACACATCCCACCCAGCTAATACATCTTGGGGAACTCAACCCCATTCTTGGTGAGTCTCCTTGACCATTCAGCGAGGAAGGATGTTTGGAAGCTGGCTGACCATTGTAGGGCCAGCTTTGCCTCACATCCTTCTGTCAGTGTCATTCCCTCTAGGGCGCCAACCCACCTCAAATATGTCAGGATCCAACCTAAACTGAACTTTAGCTAGAGTGGGGAGTTACCACCTCATGTGGCAGTCATCCTTTTCTACCTTTTCGGGTGTATGACTCTGCCACCTCATCCTCAAGTGTCAGCAGCCTAACTCTCCCTGCTATTTGAATCATTTCCCACAATAAGGTCCCCCAGTGTTGGGTACCCACCCTTGTCATCCTGGGAGCTCTCTCTTATAGGATGCCAGCCATTTATCTATGTCATCCCCTTCTAAAAATGTAGGACTATACCCTTGGGTAACCTGGGATCATAGGCCTCACCTGTATGCATCCCTGTTTCCTTGTTGTTGTCACCATGTCCTTGGGGTTTCAGCCCCACCTACAACCGTCTCTCCTCTAGGGCAAATCTCTTTTCTTCTAGGGCCAGCTGCTTCTCCCCAATCTCTAGGAGGCTGAGCTGGGCATCTAGATCCTTGGATCTCCTTCCAAAAGTGAAGCTCTTCTCAGTTTCAAAAAGATCTCTGCCTCCTTCTTCGTCACCACTATCAGGGGTGATTTCATCTGCCAGTTGGGCCTGGGCTCTCCTTCTTCCTCCCAATCTCTAAGGACTTTATCAAGATCCTCCTTCCTGGCAGTGATTCCTGATTTTTTTTTCCTATCTCTGCACAGCATCCTCTGGTCATTAATCTTTAGTTTGGGCATGGGGACCAAGTCATTCTCCATGTTCTACAGTCTTAAAGACTTTGCAAAACGTCTTATCACTTTTATGAAGACTGGTTGTCGACTTCATTAGCTTCAGAAAAATAGTTTCTTGGATCTGCAGGACTTGGTAACTTTTGAAACTCTTTGCTCACTGTCGACCTAGCAGGTCCTTTCGGTGGTTGCTAACTTATTAATTGTCTGGTACAGCCAAACACAACTTCAGGATCCCACTGCTAAGCACCAATGTGAGGATGTGGGTGGATTATATGGTATGACTGTAGAGCCTTACTGTAAAATAAACTCGTAAAAATTGTCTTGGGTCCAGGCAGGCTCATTTGAACTACCTTAAGCTCAATCCTGGGTAGCTATGGCTTTCGAGTAGGAAGGCTTGAACAAAGGAACTTAGTGTAAAACATTTACGAGTACCAAAAAACAAAATTAGAAAGCACGTAACACAAAAGAAACACAGAACCAATTTATAAAAATAGAATTGAAATGAATTTTTAGAGTCCTTGATGAGAAAAATCCACTGGAGGATTCCGGATAAACAGATTTTTAAAGGTTTTATCACTTTTAATTTGAACCGCAAACAAGCATTGGTCAACAAAACGTTTTGAAACTTTCTAACAGTTTGTAAAAGTTAGTATGGCTTTGTTGGCATAGACAACCAAATCAGACAGGATGAAGGTCTGGGGGGGCAATGGAGTAGATTTGGGCAGTGCCTGACCACCAGTGCATTTTACAGTCCAGTTCCAAATTCTATGGCACAACTGCCATATAATTTAATAGAGTGTCTCCGATGCTGCGGATGCAGGAGGAAAAGATGCTTAAAGATGCTCCTGTTATGGTACGGTTGACAGGGATGCCTTTATGGTCATTCCTCAGTCCACAGGTTGGGGCCACATGAAGTCCTCTTTGAGACCCATGAAGGCCAGCTGTGGCTGGGCTACTGGTCTCCATACACCGCAGTTGGAGAGAAATCCTTTGTAGGGGGCTAGTGTATCTCTTAGTTGACAAATCTGGACTCTGACAACACTTCCAAGTCCAGTGGGCTCGGATGCGACTTTTGGCCATTGAGGATCGGTCTCTTGGGGTGCCTAACGGCAGCCAGTATTGATTTCCTTCGAAGTGGCTACCAACTCTCCGGTTTGGGCATCTTCAGCTTTAAAGTCCCTGGTGATGATCCATACATCCAACCAACTGACCCTTGGAGTCACTGCTTCAGTCTGGGGCTGGGAAGCCACTGGCACAGTCCTAAGTTTGCTAGGGCAAAAGTGCAGCATGTGCAGTCCAAAAGATGGTGTAGCCACTCTTTGTGCAGTTCAGGGGCAGCAGGCAGTCCTTCTTCGGTCCTTGTTCCAATTCCGATGTGATCTGAGGTTCAGTGTGCCATATTTAACCCAGGAAAGAACCCCCAGGGGACAACGCAGTCGCTAGCCAATTGGCTATTAGGTCCCCACTGTCTTGGTGACAATTTGTCCGCAATGTGTAGCATCTAGCAAACCCAGAGTGCGCTATTCTAGCCTTCAATCAAGATGTCTGAACCACTTCTTGACTGTGAGGTGCTTGGTAGCCCACCCTAGAGATGTGGCTGCCTGGAGGTTACAGGCCTGTAGGAAAACCAGTTTGGGCACTGGTCTTCCCTCTCAGGCCCTGTCTTTGGTCTCTCTACCTAAACAAAGGGCAGCCCCTCCTTAGTCTTAACACCATTTTCCCACAAAATGTGGCTTCGCCTTTGAAACTGGCCTTTTAGGCTAACACTCCGAGTGACATCCTGCAAGGGGCAGGTGACAACTTTCCCTGCAGCAGGCTTCTATTGTTTTCAAGCCTGGGAGTCATTCAACAACTCCAAAGGCGAGCAAAATGCTGTCCGTGGGCAGTGCCTGTGTGAGGCTACTAGACCAGCAGTGTCACAGAGTGTCAACTTTCTAAAAGTTGCTTTACTTCAATAGTGGCATTACATTTGACATGGGCATCATGTCAGGATTAATGCCACAATTAATTTGATGTAAAAGAAACAATTGATAGACGGAATGCTGGACAATGCAAACATTCACCCCCAGTCACAAGGATCTGGGTTTAATCCATCATTCTTTTGCTCACTACACCACCCCAGTTTGGACCCAGCCATATGCAAATCAGTCTTGACCCTGTTCCTTGTGGGAACAGTCCGGCCCGAACTGCCAAGCCAGGTCCTTCCTGGACCAGAAACAAGCATCCTGGGACCGGTTTCAGGGCATCACCCATCATCAGCCAGGCTAGCTTGAATCCAGTGGTGTAGTGAGCTCGGGACCCACGTCTGGGCATACCCTTCCCACTTAGGGCGACATATGCAAAAGAAACAATTGATGGACGGAATGCTGGACAATGCAAACATTCACCCCCAGTCACAAGCTAGACCCCTGACCTCCTGGTCAGAGACCTGCTCTCTCCCCCAGCAGCTCTGCTGTAGTGCTGCTGCCACTGCCCCTGTGCAGGTAGGTGTTCGAGGCCCTCCTCTACCCGCAGGCTCCTGCCTGCGCCTCATCCCTGGTGGTCCAGTGTGAGAGCCTTGCTCTTCTGCTGGCCACTGCTGTCTGTCTCTGTCTTTGTGCTGTTTTTCTGTCTTTCTGTGCCCGTTTTCTGTCTTCCTTCTAGCCTCTTCACCGTATTTCTATTGTGCCTGTCTTTATTGTGCCAGTTATTGTACCTGTGCCTGTGTGTATTTTTAGTGTTTTTTCTGTCTTCTGTGCCCGTTTGCTCTTTGTGCCCTTTCCCGCTGCTGCTGCCCCCGCGGTCCCCCACCTGCTGGTTCCCGCTCCCGCCTCCCAGCTGCGCTTCCCTCCCCCTCCCTGACTTAATGGGGGCCGCTGCTGGGATGACCGAGCTAGACCCCTGACCTCCTGGTCAGAGACCTGCTCTCTCCCCCAGCAGCTCCACGGTAGTGCTGCTGCCGCTGACCCTGTGCATGTAGGTGTTCAAGGCCCTCCTCCACCCGCAGGCTCCTGCCTGCGCCTCATCCCTGGTGGTCCAGTGGGAGAGCCTTGCTCTTCTGCTGGCAGCTGCTGTCTGTCTCTGTCTTTGTGCCATTTTTCTGTCTTTCTGTGCCCGTTTTCTGTCTTCCTTCTAGCCTTTTCACTGTATTTCTATTGTGCCTGTCTTTATTGTGCCAGTCATTGTACCTGTCCCTGTGTGTATTTTTTGCCGTTTTTCTCTCTTCTGTGCCCGTTTGCCGTGCATGCCCTTTCCTGCTGCTGCTGCCCCTGCGACCCCTCCCCCCCTGCTGGTTCCCGCTCCTGCCTCCCAGATGCGCTTCCCTCCCTCCTTCCCTACTTAATGGCGGCCGCTGTGCGGCCGCGCGCAGTGGGCGCACCTAAGGCAAGCCTGTCTGCGCCCGTCCACGACCTGACCTCGGCCAGCGCCAGGAACCCTGGATCTACGACCTCCCACCGCTACAACTCCGCTGCCCTCCTCCCACTCAAACCCGGAAGAAACAACAACAGCCAGCGATCGACGCCGAACACCACCCTTGGCCAGTTCTCCTGCCGTCACTGCTGCCAATCCTTCACCGCCGACAGCACCCCAACGGCCACCGCACCAAACGTCAACAACACTGAAGCCCTTAAGTGCATCATCCTCAACATGCGCTCCCTGCACAGACATGCCATAGAGATCTGGGAACTCCTCAACACCCTCTCGCCAGACATCGCCTTCTTTACGGAAACCTGGACCAATGCCTCCTCCGTGACCGACAACGCCACTGCCATCCCCGATGGATACAAGATCCAGAGGGAGGACCACCCCAACCGCCCAGGAGGAGGTCTCGCCATCATACACAAGAGCTCCCTCTGACTCTCCACCTCCACTATGAAGGACCCCTTCATCACCACCGAACACCTCCACTTCCAGATTCAGACCAGCCCCAGAACCTCACTCCATGGCACCCTCGCCTACAGACCCCACGCTTCATTCGCCACTACCATCACCGACCTCATTGCACCCCACACCATCGCCTCCATGGACTACATACTCATCGGAGACCTGAACTTCCACCTCGACAATCCCAGCGACCCCAACTCCACCACCCTCCTGGACAACCTCGCCAGCATCGGACTGAAACAGCTCGTCACCATGCCCACCCACAAGGCAGGACACACCGTTGACCCCATCTTCGCAGGAGGTAACAACATCCACTTCAGCCACACCACGCAACCCCCTTGGACAGAGCACCACTGCGTACACTTCCACGTCGACAAACCAATGCCGCCCAAACCTGCACTGCACCCCCCACGAAGGAACTGGAGCAAAGTCACTGAGGAACAACTCAACTCCACCCTCAACAGCGACGCCCCCACCACATCGACCAATGCCAACCTCGCAGCCAAAGAACTCCACACATGGATCTCCAGCTGCGCAGACAAGCTTGTACCACTACGCAACCCCGACAAACAACGCCCCAGAAAAGCCATCTTGTTCACCGCCGACCTCCAAGAATCCAGACGCACCTGTAGATGTCTTGAGAAGAACTGGAGAAACAGCATAACGCCAGAAGACCACACCACGTACAAAAACGCCATGACGGAATACCACCAACGCATCAGATCCACCAAAAGGACCTTTATCCAAAACAAGATCCTCTCCAACACCGGCAACTCCAAGCAACTCTTCAGTGTCATCCAGGAATTCACCAAGCCCCCCCAGCGAAACCACGGACATCACCCCTCCCCAGGACCTCTGCAACAAGCTCGGATCCTACTTCCATTGGAAAATCAAGGCACTCTACGACAACTTCAACGACCAGACACCCAACTCCGAATCCACTTCCAGCTCCAGCAACGCCACCCAGCCCACCATCTCCTCCTGGACCCCAGTCACCATCGAAGACACCACTTCGACCATGAAAGGCATCCACTCAGGAGCCCCCACGGACCCCTGCCCTCCGCATATTTTCCACAGAGCCACCACCGCCATTGCTCCCGAACTACAACACACCATCAACACCACCTTCAAGACCGGCACCTTTCCCAACGACTGGAAACGCACAGAAGTCAGACCCCTGCTCAAGAAGCCCTCTGCAGACCCCACCGACCTCAAGAACTACCGACCCATCTCCCTCCTCCCCTTCGCAGCCAAAGTCACAGAGAAGACCGTCAATGCACAACTAACCAAATTCATCGAAGAAAACTCCATCCTCGACCCCTCCCAATCCGGATTCCGCAGCAACCACAGCACCGCAACCGCCCTACTCACCGCCACAGACGACATCCGCACCCTCCTCGACCAAGGACACACTGCGGCCCTGATCCTACTCGACCTTTCTGCAGCATTCGACACTGTCTCCCACCACACACTCACCGCCAGACTCCATGACGCCGGCGTACAAGGAACCGCCCTCGACTGGATCCGCTCGTTCCTCACCGGCAGAACCCAAAGAATCAGACTACCACCCTTCCTCTCCGAACCCACGGAAATCAACTGCGCAATTCCCCAAGGATCATCGCTCAGCCCCACGCTCTTCAACATCTACATGGCCCCCCTCGCTGCCATCGTCAGACAGCACGGACTCAGTATAGTATCCTACGCCGAAGACACCCAGCTCATCCTCTCCCTCACCAAGGACCCAATCACCACCAGACCCAACTTCCAGGTAGGAATGAAGGATGTCACATTCTGGATGAGCAGAAACTGCCTGAAGCTTAACTCGGAGAAGACAGAAGTCCTCGTCCTCGGACCCTCCCCCTCGGCATGGGACAACACCTGGTGGCCTACCGCCCTCGGCAACCCCCCACACCCACGAACCATGCCCAAAACCTAGGAATCGTACTCGACTCCTCCCTCTCCATGACGGGACAGGTCAATGCCATTGCCTCCAGCTGCTTCAACACCCTACGAATCCTCCGAAAGACCTTCAAGTGGATCCCCCACGAATCAAGTAAGGCCGTCACCCACGCGCTCATCACCAGCAGACTGGACTACGGAAACGCCCTCTACGCCGGGATCAACAAGTCTCTGATCCGCAAGCTCCAGACCATACAGAACACCGTGGCCAGACTCATCCTCGACATTCCTCGACACGAGCACACCACCCAACACCTTCGGAACCTTCACTGGCTACCCGTAGAGAAGATAGTCACTTTCAAGATACTCACCCACGCCTACAAATGCATCCACAACACCGGACCCCAATACCTCAACGAGAGAATCTCCCTCCACATCCCCAAGAGAAACCACCGATCCACCGACCTCGCCCTCGCTGAAATTCCTGCGCATGCGCAGAGCCAGAACAGGTGGAAGAACCTTCTCCTACATCGCAGCCAAGACCTGGAACGAGCTCCCGCTCAACATCAGACACGCCCCCTCCCTGAACATCTTCAGGAAGATGCTCAAGACCTGGCTCTTCGACTGAACGGAGCTGCTCACCCCCCCCACAGCACCTTGAGACCCTCACGGGTGAGTATCACGCTTACAATTCCCCTGATTGATTGATTGATTCACTAGGGTCTGGGTGTAATCCATCATTCTTGTGCTCACCACACCACCCCAGTTTGGACCCAGCCATATGCAAATCAGTCTTGACCCTGTTCCTTGTGTGAACAGTCCAGCCCGAACTGCCAAGCCAGGTCCCCCTTGGACCGGAAACAAGCACCCTGGGACCGGTTTCAGGGCATCACCCTTCATCAGCCAGGCTAGCTTGAATCCAGTGGTGTAGTGAGCACGGGACCCACGTCTGGGCATTTCCTTCCCACTTAGGGTGACATATGCAAAAGAAACAATTGATGACGGAATGCTGGACAATGCAAACATTCACCCCCAGTCACAAGGATCTGGGTTTAATCCATCATTCTTTTGCTCACCACACCACCCCAGTTTGGACCCAGCCATATGCAAACCAGTCTTGACCCTGTTCCTTGTGGGAACAGTCCAGCCCGAACTGCCAAGCCAGGCCCTTCCTGGACCAGAAACAAGCATCCTGGGACCGGTTTCAGGGCATCACCCTTCATCAGCCAGGCTAGCTTGAATCCAGTGGTGTAGTGAGCACGGGACCCATGTCTGGGCATACCCTTCCCACTTAGGGCGACATATGCAAAAGAAACAATTGATGGACAGAATGCTGGACAATGCAAACATTCACCCCCAGTCACAAGGATCTGGGTTTAATCCATCATTCTTTTGCTCACCACACCACTCCAGTTTGGACCCAGCCATATGCAAATCAGTCTTGACTGTGTTCCTTGTGGGAACAGTCCAGCCCGAACTGCCAAGCCAGATCCTTCCTGGACCAGAAACAAGCATCCTGGGACCGGTTTCAGGGCATCACCCTTCATCAGCCAGGCTAGCTTGAATCCAGTGGTGTAGTGAGCACGGGACCCACATCTGGGCATACCCTTCCCACTTAGGGCGACATATGCAAAAGAAACAATCGATGGACGGAATGCTGGACAATGCAAACATTCACCCCCAGTCACAAGCTAGACCCCTGACCTCCTGGTCAGAGACCTGCCCTCTCCCCCAGCAGCTCTGCTGTAGTGCTGCTGCCACTGCCCCTGTGCAGGTAGGTGTTCGAGGCCCTCCTCCACCCGCAGGCTCCTGCCTGCGCCTCATCCCTGGTGGTCCAGTGTGAGAGCCTTGCTCTTCTGCTGGCCACTGCTGTCTGTCTCTGTCTTTGTGCTGTTTTTCTGTCTTTCTGTGCCCGTTTGTCCTGCATGCCCTTTCCAGCCGCTGCTGCCCCTGCGACCCCTCCCCTCCTGCTGGTTCCCGCTCCTGCCTCCCAGATGCGCTTCCCTCCCTCCTTCCCTACTTAATGGCGGCCGCTGTGCGGCGGCGCGCAGTGGGCGCACCTAAGGCAAGCCTGTCTGCGCCCGTCCACGACCTGACCGCGGCCAGCGCCAGGAACCCTGGATCTACGACCTCCCACCGCTACAACTCCGCTGCCCTCCTCCCACTCAAACCCGGAAGAAACAACAACAGCCAGCGATCGACGCCGAACACCACCCTTGGCCAGTTCTCCTGCCGTCACTGCTGCCAATCCTTCACCGCCGACCGCACCCCAATGGCCCCCGCACCAAACGTCAACAACACTGAAGCCCTGAAGTGCATCATCCTCAACATGCGCTCCCTGCACAGACATGCCGTAGAGATCTGGGAACTCCTCAACACCCTCTCGCCAGACATCGCCTTCTTTACGGAAACCTGGACCAATGCCTCCTCCGTGACCGACATCGCCACTGCCATCCCCGACGGATACAAGATCCAGAGGGAGGACCACTAACCGCCCAGGAGGAGGTCTCGCCATCATACACAAGAGCTCCCTCTGACTCTCCACCTCCACTATGAAGGACCCCTTCATCACCACCGGACACCTCCACTTCCAGATTCAGACCAGCCCCAGAACCTCACTCCATGGCACCCTCGCCTACAGACCCCACGCTTCATTCGCCACTACCATCGCCGACCTCATTGCACCCCACACCATCGCCTCCATGGACTACATACTCATCGGAGACCTGAACTTCCACCTCGACAATCCCAGCGACCCCAACTCCACCACCCTCCTGGACAACCTCACCAGCATCGGACTGAAACAGCTCGTCACCATGCCCACCCACAAGGCAGGACACACCGTTGACCCCATCTTCGCAGGAGGTAACAACATCCACTTCAGCCACACCACGCAACCCCCTTGGACAGAGCACCACTGCGTACACTTCCACGTCGACAAACCCATGCCGCCCAAACCTGCACTGCGCCCCCCACGAAGGAACTGGAGCAAAGTCACTGAGGAACAACTCAACTCCACCCTCAACAGCGACGCCCCCACCACATCGACCAATGCCAACCTCGCAGCCAAAGAACTCTACACATGGATCTCCAGCTGCGCAGACAAGCTTGTACCACTACGCAACCCCGACAGACAACGCCCCAGAAAAGCCACCTGGTTCACCGCCGACCTCCAAGAATCCAGACGCACCTGTAGATGTCTTGAGAAGAACTGGAGAAACAGCAAAACGCCAGAAGACCACACCACATACAAAAACGCCATGACGGAATACCACCAACGCATCAGATCCACCAAAAGGACCTTTATCCAAAACAAGATCCTCTCCAACACCGGCAACTCCAAGCAACTCTTCAGCGTCATCCAGGAATTCACCAAGCCCCCCAGCGAAACCACGGACATCACCCCTCCCCAGGACCTCTGCAACAAGCTCGGATCCTACTTCCATTGGAAAATCAAGGCACTCTACGACAACTTCAACGACCAGACACCCAACTCCGAATCCACTTCCAGCTCCAGCAACGCCACCCAGCCCACCATCTCCTCCTGGACCCCAGTCACCATCGAAGACACCACTTCGACCATGAAAGGCATCTACTCAGGAGCCCCCACGGACCCCTGCCCTCCGCATATTTTCCACAGAGCCACCACCGCCATTGCTCCCGTACTAGAACACACCATCAACACCACCTTCAAGACCGGCACCTTTCCCAACGACTGGAAACGCACAGAAGTCAGACCCCTGCTCAAGAAGCCCTCTGCAGACCCCACCGACCTCAAGAACTACCGACCCATCTCCCTCCTCCCCTTCGCAGCCAAAGTCACAGAGAAGACCGTCAATGCACAACTAACCAAATTCATCGAAGAAAACTCCATCCTCGACCCCTCCCAATCCAGTTCCGCAGCAACCACAGCACCGAGCCCGCCCTACTCACCGCCACAGGCGACATCCGCACCCTCCTCGACCAAGGACACACTGCGGCCCTGATCCTACTCGACCTTTCTGCAGCATTCGACACTGTCTCCCACCACACACTCACCGCCCAGACTCCATGACGCCGGCGTACAAGGAACCGCCCTCGACTGGATCCGCTCGTTCCTCACCGGCAGAACCCAAAGAATCAGACTACCACCCTTCCTCTCCGAACCCACGGAAATCAACTGCGGAATTCCCCAAGGATCATCGCTCAGCCCCACGCTCTTCAACATCTACATGGCCCCCCTCGCCGCCATCGTCAGACAGCACGGACTCAGTATAGTATCCTACGCCGAAGACACCCAGCTCATCCTCTCCCTCACCAAGGACCCAATCACCACCAGATCCAACTTCCAGGTAGGAATGAAGGACGTCCCATTCTGGATGAGCAGAAACTGCCTGAAGCTTAACTCGGAGAAGACAGAAGTCCTCGTCCTCGGACCCTCCCCCTCGGCATGGGACAACACCTGGTGGCCTACCGCCCTCGGCAGCCCCCCCACACCCACGAACCATGCCCAAAACCTAGGAATCGTACTCGACTCCTCCCTCTCCATGACGGGACAGGTCAATGCCGTTGCCTGCAGCTGCTTCAACACCCTACGAATCCTCCGAAAGACCTTCAAGTGGATCCCCCACGAATCAAGTAAGGCCGTCACCCACGCGCTCATCACCAGCAGACTGGACTACGGAAACGCCCTCTACGCCGGGATCAACAAGTCTCTGATCCATAAGCTCCAGACCATACAGAACACCGTGGCCAGACTCCATCCTCGACATTCCTCGACACGAGCACACCACCCAACACCTACGGAACCTCCACTGGCTACCCGTAGAGAAGAGAGTCACATTCAAGATACTCACCCACGCCTACAAATGCATCCACAACACCGGACCCCAATACCTCAACGAGAGAATCTCCCTCCACATCCCCAAGAGAAACCTCCGATCCACCGACCTCGCCCTCGCTGAAATTCCTGCGCATGCGCAGAGCCAGAACAGGTGGAAGAACCTTCTCCTACATCGCAGCCAAGACCTGGAACGAGCTCCCGCTCAACATCAGACGCGCCCCCTCCCTGAACATCTTCAGGAAGATGCTCAAGACCTGGCTCTTCGACTGAACGGAGCTGCTCACCCCCCCACAGCGCCTTGAGACCCTCACGGGTGAGTATCACACTTACAATTCCCCTGATTGATTGATTGACTAGGGTCTGGGTTTAATCCATCATTCTTGTGCTCACCACACCACCCCAGTTTGGACCCAGCCATATGCAAATCAGTCTTGACCCTGTTCCTTGTGTGAACAGTCCAGCCCGAACTGCCAAGCCAGGTCCCCCCTGGACCGGAAACAAGCACCCTGGGACCGGTTTCAGGGCATCACCCTTCATCAGCCAGGCTAGCTTGAATCCAGTGGTGTAGTGAGCACGGGACCCATGTCTGGGCATACCCTTCCCACTTAGGGCGACATATGCAAAAGAAACAATTGATGGACAGAATGCTGGACAATGCAAACATTCACCCCCAGTCACAAGGATCTGGGTTTAATCCATCATTCTTTTGCTCACCACACCACCCCAGTTTGGACTAGGCCTGGGCGGTAAAATCCGCTCCGCTCGCGGAATTTGCACAATTTTGGCAATTCTGCGGAGAACGCGGAATTGGCGAAAATTCCGCGATCCGTGGCGTATTGGAATTTTTTCCTTGTTCGCGCTTTCAAAATACGTGTTCACGCACGCGGTAGCGACTTACCGGGATCCCTGCGTTCGCCAACGAGTTTTCCTATTCGGCCGCGCGATCCCGCGAGAGTGTGCGATCGCAAACACGTCATTCGGACGCGCCATCGGACATCCGCGTTCGTGAACAGGAAACACGCATCGCGAACGGGCGGGACAAGTGAAACAAGATGGCCGCGCCAATTGGCGACCGCATGGGCACGTTCGCGAGATATTTCCCCGAGCACGCAAACAGCGTCCCGAACAGGAAAAACGCATCGTGAGCGGGCAGAACAAGCAATTCCGCGTGCTCGCGGAATTCTGCGTAGCTCGCGGAGATTTTTTACATCTTCGCGGACCTTTGCGTAACGCGACTACGCAAATTCCGCCCACCTCTAGTTTGGACCCAGCCTTATGCAAATCAGTCTTGTCCCTGTTCCTTGTGGGAATAGTCCAGCCTGAACTGCCAAGCCAGGTCCTCCCTGGACCGGAAACAAGCATCCTGGGACCGGTTTCAGGGCATCACCCTTCATCAGCCAGGCCAACTTGAATCCAGTGGTGTAGTGAGCACGGGACCCACGACTGGGCATACCCTTCTCACTTAGGGTGACAAATGCAAAAGAAACAATTGATGGACGGAATGCTGGACAATGCAAACATTCACCCCCATTCACAAGGATCTGGGTTTAATCCATCATTATTTTGCTCACCACACCACCCCAGTTTGGACCCAGCCATATGCAAATCAGTCTTGACCCTGTTCCTTGTGGGAACAGTCCAGCCCGAACTGCCAAGCCAGGTCCTCCCTGGACCGGAAACAAGCATCCTGGGACCGGATTCAGGGCATCACCCTTCATCAGCCAGGCTAGCTTGAATCCAGTGGTGTAGTGAGCATGGGACCCACGTCTGGGCATACCCTTCCCACTTAGGGCGACATATGCAAAAGAAACAATTGATGGAAGGAATGCTGGACAATGCAAACATTCACCCCCAGCCACAAGGATCTGGGTTTAATCCATCATTTTTTTGCTCACTACACCACCAATTAATTTGATACTTACAGTAGCCGGCTAGTTAGGCCCTTCCGTAGTTAGCCAGGCTGGGGTTTCAGCCTTTAAGCTTGTATTAGCCAATGGGCCTACAATCTTTTCCACAGCAAAATGACAATTTGAGGGGTTTTGCTGCAAGGACATACATAAACATCAATGTCCCACTTAATAATATATAGCTTTCTTCCTTAGGGCTCTAAGGCCTTCCTTAGGGGAGACTTACAAATATTGTTAAAGGACAGGGTGGCTTTGTCATTAATGTTAACAGCAAAGTCAAACTTGCTGTGTGACAACTGCCCTTACAGTTTTCAGTGGCAGGCTGGGAGTCATTTCTGTACTTTGTGACACACAGGGTGGCACAATCAGTGCTGCAGCCCTGGTTGGACACTCTGCCTTACAGGCCCTTGGTACCATGGGTACCATATACCAGGGACTTATAATTAAGTCAGTACTTGCCAATTGGGGATAGCCAATTCGAGATCCACTTTGTAATGGGTAAGAACACTGGCAATGAGGTCTGGTTAGCAGGCCTCAGTGCACTCTCAGAGTCGAAAATCCAGCAGCTAGTAGTCCACAAGGGGACACAAAGTAGGGGGAACCTGCAAAATGCCTGTTTCCTTGCAATTACTTTAATGGAGCTATTTTGGACAAGAAACCTCCACAAGTAATGTATCAGGCCAAATGTGTTTCAGTTGAGGGGATGTGTGGGGCCATATGGAAGTTGCCTCACTTCAGGCCATCGAAGATACATTTTGCAGAAGACTGCTGTGTGTTCCACAGTGCCCACCTTCCTAAATAGTCCATCAAGAGTTAGGTTTCCCCTATCTGAATGATATTATTGGTCTAACCCCCCTTATCACATGGATCACTATATGGACTAGACAGAATGTAAGTTAAACAGACTGGTTTTGAATGATTTATTTAGTTTTTATTTATAGAGTTTTATGTAGCGCTGGCAGGACCCGTGGGTATCAGAGCGCTTTACAACATGTACACAGGTAATAAGAAAGAACAGACAGACAGAACAAAATGGACAGCCGTTTGGAAGGCAGGTAAAAGAGTCGAGAGTTACTAGATAGTAACTACGGTGTATTGTTCCGAAGGTTAAAGGTGCCGAGCGAGGAGGAGATCCTTTAGTTTTTTTTTCAAGGTCACGAAGGAGGGGTTAGTTCTAAGATCTGCTGGTAGGGAGTTCCAGATGCTGGAGGCTTTGCCTGAAAAGGAGCAAGCCAGGGCTTTATGTTTATGCCTCTTTGGGGGAATGAGAAGTAGGTTGTTGGTGCTCCTAAGGTTTCTTGCCTGGCCTGCCTTGGTGTGCTTGGCTGCCAGGTAGACTGGTTTACCAGTGTGAAGGACTTTGTGGGTGAGACAGGCAGTTTTGAAAAGACAGCGAGGTTCAATAGGGAGCCATTTGAGATCTTTCAAGGAGGGGGAGATATGATCGTACCTTTTAGCTCCAGTGACCATCCTTGCTGCTGCATTTAGAGTTGTTCTCATGGGGGCTAGGTGTGATTTTGCTGTGCCTGTGAGGATAGCGTTCCCGTAGTCTAGTCTGGATAGAATCAGGGCTTGCGTTGCGGTCTTGAGATCATTAGGTGGGAGGAAGGGCTTGATTTTGTTAAGTAGTTTTAATTTGTAGTGGGCACTCCTATCGGTAGCCTTAATGTGTGAGCTCATATTCAGGTCAGGGTCCAGTATGATTCCCAGCGACTTGGCTGAGCCGGCCGGGTTTCGGTTGAAGTTTAGGGAGTCCATAAGCTTTATCCATTCTTGGACCTGGTGGGTTTGTCCGTCGTTTGAGAGGAGAAGAATTTCCATCTTGTCTTGGTTAAGTTTTAAGTGGTTGTGTGATAGCCAGTTTTGGATTTTTTTTAGAGTATCGTTAAGACGGAGTATGTCTTCTGGGGAGGAAATGACTGTCTTTCCTTACATAGATGGAACTCAATACCATGTCTGAGTTATGTAAGTAGATGCCTTTTTGAATTAGGGAGAGGTGAGCTTTTTAAGAACCCAGATAAGGTCAAGAAGGCTGACTTACTCTGGATCCGTACCAATTACAACAGGTGGAAATAATCTACTAGGTAACAAAAGGAGCTTGTTAAACCCACACTTAGGGTCCACGCTATTCTGCAGACAGACCTTTCTATGGAACCATATCTTTGGCTGCTTTTAAATGCTTATCATTGCTTTTTATTGACCCGTTTTAGATTTAATATGATATTTTTTTTCCAGCTTGTTAATCATACTGATTTTAATAGTCACCCTGGCCCCTGTAGATGTGATTGTTCCTCCCCCCAATATATTATGTACTTGCTCATGTTCTGTAAATATTACAAAAAGCCCAGATATTTATTTTTTCTGCCTTTGCTAAGAAGGATGAATTTTACACAAATGCGCCTTGCCTTGTTGTATTTGCAACTATTACCGAACATTTACGTTTGTTTTTCTGTTGAGAGTTTTTTAGTAATTGTTGTTAAATTAAGGAAATCATTGATTAGAACATGTTTGAACGCACTTTTCTAATTTGATCATTTTTATATGTGTGATGTTTTATAGTATAGAGTTTATTTTTGATCAGCTGGTTTAATAATTTGGATTAGAGTTAAAATGTAATTATGCATCCATATTGCAGATGCAAGTAATTATTTTTCTTATGAAATTACCAGAAGAATATAGGATCAGTCTCCGTGACTGTAAAATCAGGCTGTTAAATCACAGTCCCAGAAACCAACAATCAAAACATTTTTCTGTGACAACATGCATAAATTACAAAAGTATCTAACTGGACCATACAGAACTCAGTCGTAGGTGATTTGATGAGATACTCTTCTGAAGGACACCTCATTGGAACATTGTTAATGTTTATATATTAAATATTAAAAAGCAGTGGCAGATATATTTCTTACTATACAAACTAGGGCCACACCAGTGAAGCCACAGAATGTTAACCTATTTTTGGTATTATGATCATGTTAAATTTGTCAGAAATATCTTTATCTTTATTCTAGGTTTGGGTTTCAAAATTATCAGTACATCCAAGCGATGGTGTTTGCCATTGAAGAAATTAACAACAACCCAACACTTTTGCCCAACATCACACTTGGATTCCAGATCTATGACTCCTGTAAAATCCTCCATGGAGCACTGAAGGGAGCCTTGTGGATTCTCACAGGACAAGAGGAGCCAGTTACAAACTACCGGTGCCAGAGAGGTTTGCTACCAGCTGCCATTATAGGAGATGCTGGCTCCACCCGGTCAATAGCCCTTGCAAGGATTCTGGGTCTATACAGATATCCTCAGGTAAGACATTGCAAAACACACTTTAGTGCAATTACTGTTCTGAAGGGTCATGTATTGTTTGTTACATCACATTACCTCATCACAAAGTCTGTATGTCTTTGTCTTATTTGTTGCTTTAACATGCATAATTTGTTCTAATCGAAACGTATCCGCACTTACCTGACCCATGACAAAATGTGGATTAAGGTTAACAGAATGAAGTAGCAAATAAATGCTTGAAGCCTATATCAATTGAATTGATGGTCTTCAGTCTGTTAAATTGTTTTAACAGCATTTGAATGTAACTGCAAGGACACCTCTTTTCTTTGTTAATTATACGGCCCAGTCCAGCCGCCTAGGGCCAAACCCCTTGTTGCTATTACGTTCTAATCTTTTAAGCAATATTTGGGAGTTTTAGGAGCTGAGGCAGCAGTCAATTGCCGACTCAGGAGTGGCACTGGTTGAAGACTCTTTGCACTACTGACTGAAAGGCAGCATCATTTCCTGCATTTTTACAGTGGCAGCCACTTTGCAAAGTCCCCCTTTGCCCATCGCCATGTTTATACCATTGTGTCAGACCTCATTCAGGGGGCCATGTGGCAGGTAGGGGGTACTGGGCCAAAGCCGTTGGGGCTCAGGTCATTTACCTCTACTGGCCCATGGGTCTGTCCTATCATGGCTCTGCAAAACTGGGCCAAGTACAACCCCATCAGTACTTGACTATTAGTAGTGATGGTGAGCAGTTTCAGGCTTCTCAGGGAAACAATGCACCCGCAGCACAATACAATAATTGTCCAGTGCAGTGTTTCTCTTTTAGAAATGAAAAGCACTTTATTTTACAGTAAGGCACAATACTGCACAAAGATGTCCCTGATACCTGTTGTATGTGTCTGAGTCCAATAGGCTTTAGGATGGCCCCCCATGACCTCTACCCTCCTCCCCTTCAATGACAGTCTAAAGGCCAGTGGCGTAGTTACAAGTGCAGTTGAATCCTCCTCTCCCCCTCCTAGCACATAGTATCGCTCTGGCTCAGGAGAGCCATATAGTCTTTCACCCACTCGCCTGGGCAGCGGACAAAGGTGGTAAGCCTTTTGCTTAGAGTCTGACTCAATCGAGCTGGGCAGGGTTGCAGTCAAGTCATGCACAAAAACAGCTTAGGCTGGGTATGCACATGCAGCTTTGAAGGATCCGGAAGACAGGGGCAGAAGCAGCTTGATTCTTATGGTAGACCTCTTCTGGGTATGAGGTGTCATCAGCAGATGGGCCTCCCGGTCACAAAGGGATCCGTACCTTCATTTTGATGAGTCACAATGGCAGTCACGCTGAAGCTTCTTTGGGATGCAGTGATCTTGCAGTCCTCTTCCTCAGGTACGGGGCTCCGGCAGTCACTTAACAGCTTCAAGGTGCTTTGAGGCACAGGGCCTGGTCCTATCAGGTTCATAGGTCTCTAACATCATGACAGCAGGCATGGCTTCGACAAAGATTACCTCATTGCAAAAGCTTCAAAATTCGAACAGCTCAGTCCATATAGCACTGGACCTTGAATCAGTTCTGGGCTAGCCACTCATGATGGCTGGTCAGGTATACTGGTGTGGGTGCCACAAGATGCCGGCCTCTTCTTATGGGCACAGGTCAGATAGTGCAGCAGTCACACAGGCATCAATCATGGACACACAGTAGGTGCCAGTGGGTAACGTGTATCCCAGCATCAGTCAAGCAAGCTGATCGATAAATTTGTCTCTCAGATTAGAACATGTATCCAAACACAGTTTGTGGGTCTCTGGTGGGCAGACCACTTCTCCAGGGTCAATCGCTTCTATCCACATCACCTGTCAGCTCCTCCTACAAGGTTGATTTGCTCCTTCCCTCTTGCACAGGGTGGACTCCTTCTGCTTTCCGGACAAGAGAGACAGTTTTTTCTCCAAATCATATTCCAGGTAATGTCTTCTCTCCCTCTGGGAAGCTGGCTGTCAGGCAAACACCAGCAATGTATGCACAATCGTACGCTGGGTGCTCTGTGGAGCAACCTCTCCTGGGGCAGCGAGAACTTGCAACTGGAACAGCAAGTGGGTCAAAAGCTAGCAATCATACAGGGATGGCAGATGGGATGTTGTTTCTTTTTCTGTCCTTTCAAAACCAGTTTGGGTTGATTCACTTTTTACATATCCTTTTCAGTCTGTCTTCCAGACTAAGCCTTTGTCTTGTGGGATGCTCATCACAGCAGATTTGTCTCGAGGATCGAACACTCGCCACCAAAACACACAGAGGTGTGGGAAGTCCACAGCTGACAGTGATCAGGAAGATCCTCCACACTCTAGCAATTTTATCACCTTTCTACGGGGTCACCTGTCTCCTCGTCCCCCACTTCAGTGTCTGGGTTCCCTCCTTCCATTCTCAGGAATGTCAGCATTACTGTGCCACTGTCTGGGAAAGCAACCTCACCTTCATCTTGTGCACATGAGCAGGCCAGAAAAGAACCCACAGGCCTGAGTCCTTCTGGTTAATCAGAGACTCATGCAGTATATAAAGTGGTTCTCATACACACTCTCATTCATCTAAGTGCTTGGGATCTCAGCACTAGGATTTAGCATTTACGGTTTTCAGTGAAACTTCTACAAGTGGGCCAGTAGGCTCTCACTTCCGTGTTGTAGGTAAAAAAAGCTTGAACTCTAGAATCTCAAACAAACACGGTATCCTGCCACCACCACTCCACACTTGTGACCCTAAGACAGGGAGACTAGTCCTCTCTACTAATGTGGGCTGATATGGTGCACCCCCTCTAGGTCCTAGACAGGTCCAATGCCAGTCACAGGCCAAAGGCAGGTCTAAGCCTTGAGGCCCATGTTAGGTTAGTATGAGGCTGGGGCCATAAAATCCAGAAATTGGTGTACCAGATACTTGCAGCTAGACACACAGGGTACTCAAATGGACACCATGCAGAGGACATTGCTTTCTCAACATGTTTACTCTCCGTCTTTCTATTGGCCATTCATGGAACCTGTCTGTAGTTTTTCCAGAGAGGGAAGGACAAAATACATTTACTATCAGTATCTGTGAAGTATGCTCATGCAACACTGCTATTTCAGTAGCCTTATCCCATCTGTCTCACACCCCTCACCATTTCAGATATTATTGTCGCACGGCTAGTGCAGGAAATGACCATATTTTGTGTGGTATAATCCCAGATATTCTACCTATCTGTTTTTGCTAGCTGTAGAACTCTGTGCACTTTACCCTTGCTAAGCAGCAGTAAAGTGACTGTGCTCCCTTTTTAACATGGCTGAATTGGCTGAACCCTAATTTGGATATTTAACTAACCTAAAGGTCCCTATTATATGATGCAGGGTGTACCCAGCTGCTGTAAGTTAAATGCCACTAGTGGACTGTAGAGACTTTTGTGTTATCCACTACAGTGGCGGTATAAACATGGCTTCAGGCCTATCATTGGAACCTGACAGTAGCAGTGTAAAAACTGAAATTTTGTTTGACCTGCCAAAATAAACTATTTTGAAGGATCAAAACCTTCCTTTCAAATATTAATATGCTGCCACTGTGTAGGCCTTATGGCCTCTGAGGCAGGGTGCAGTGTATTGAAAAGTAGGACATGTAGAAAGTTAAGGTTAAACATAGCCATACAGTGACTACCTCTTAAAATTTATTTTCACTATAGCAGCAAGGCTGGCTGGCCCATAGAGAAACACTGGGATGCATTATTACATTTAATAATGATGTCTTTGGCTAAGAAACATGTTGAACCATGATTATTTGACTCTTTGTTGTATTTATTAAAATACCAATTCAATAGTGAAGTCGTATTTGTACTCAACTTTAAGGAAAATGTGCATTTAGAAAATTAACATTTTCCTGCATAAAGCCTCTGCAGACTAATTTGCATTAGCCTCCAGCTGCAGCCCTTTGAGTTCTCAACCCCTAAATGAGGTCTGTAAACTGCTCACAGAGCAGAGACAAAGGCCTGGCATAGGGAGGTGTCTTTTGTTCCTATTGCACGATGGACATTTGGGCTGTGCCCAGGAACTTAATTTATTTCAATGGGCCCTCGCCTGTCATAGGCAGATGTCAGATGACACATGGGAAGGCCTCTTCTTTTGTTCTACCAGTCAAGAAGGCACCTATCCCTGTGGGTAGGGTGCTGCCAACAGAACTGGTTTGGACTGATCACAGAGGAGGAGTTGCTCATTTCCCTGGCCACACTGCTGGAGTGGGTACACAGGCTCTGCTCAAAGGAAGAAAGGTTTCACTGTCTTGGATATAGGCAGGGGCAGGCACTTTTGGGATTGTTTGCAGTAGGGCATACAGGAAATGCTGCAAACATGGCTAGGGTAACCCCTGGGAACTTTTACCCCATTAGTTAGGGAAGAGCCCCAATTCACCCATCGTCCCCGCCACTGGCTGGTGAAATGCATAAATGTCATCCCCAGTACTAGGCCTGGGCGGAAAACTATGCTACGCTCGCGGAGTGTGCGTAGTTTGTGCAACTACGCACTACGCGAATCGCACGTAGCACAGTGCAAAACGCGTGGCGTAGAGTAGCCGGGCATTTTTGCTGCGCTCGCGGTCCTCAACGTCAAGTTGGCGACCGCGGCCGAGCAAAATCAACATCCGGCGAGACTTTTTCCTCGTTCGCGATCGGCAACATCAAGTTGCCGATCGCGGCGTGAAAATAAACCTCCTGGCGAGATTCTCACGCGGGAGGTCAGGTTTCTCATTGCGAGTGGTTGCGTATGCTCGCGACCGCTCGCGATGAAAGCTACCAGTCCGCGTTAGAAAGCTGCCGCTCGAGTACAAATCTACTCTAGCGGCAGAAAACGACCGCTTGCACTGTGCATGATGCCGTTCGCAATGATTGCACAGTGCGGACAAGCATCCGGCACTGTGCAATCATTGCGAACAGCATTTCCCTACCACACTACGCAGTTCGCGTTGCTACGCGTAGTGCAAAGTACACTTCGCGTAGCTACGCGTAGCACGACTACACGAACTACGCCCAGGGTTACCCAGTACCCTCTTCATAACTTTACTGACTTAAAGAAGATCAGAGGTGAACAAAACCTGCTGTCTAAGACCTGACGGGAGCCCTGAAGGACTAGACGTTCTCCCTTTTGTACCTAAGACAAAAGAGTGGACTCCAACGATCATAAGGCTGACCTCCTGTTCAAGCTACATGGACACAACAAGCCACAAGAGGCCTTTCCTGATGGTTTGCAGCTGAACAGTTTCCACTGGACCTGACCTGACCTGATAGTAGCCTCTGCTGCAGTCTGTCCTGATGCCCAAGGGCTGTTCCTGAGGTCCTGGACCCCTGTACTGTATCTGGGTGGACTACCCAAGAAAAACCCATGAAAACCTGGGATTTAGAAAGATTTTGGCCCCAAATACCTCTGAGGACCAGGGTCAAACCTGCCAAGCCCATCAGACCAAGGTGGGTTGCTCAGGTTTCCCCAACATGGAGATTTTTTAAGACAATAAATCCTTTGTAGTGTGACCTTGCAGAGATGGTATCCGGGCTCGTGGAGCCCTTTTCATATACAGCCTGAAGCTCTACCCTACCAGAGGAACCCGAGCTCCAAAAAAGTGACTAAGAGCGAACAAAGGAATCTTGACAGGCAAGGCGCAAAAAGTATCCGGCCAGAAAGGGACCTTCCATGGGTGGAGAATTCGAATCTCTTCTGCTCTGAGCTCTCCCAAAAAAAACACAACTGCTTTACTGGGACCTCACCAAAGGCTATCTGACTTTGTGGAGCCATTCCTTCTTTCACCCTAATGCCTTGCCCCACTGAAGATTTTGGACTTCAATTTTTAAGAATGACACCTCCAAGTGGGTCAAAGCTGGTCCCTGCATCCAACCTGTTCTTCATTTTAGTTGCACCTTGTTATAAATGGGGGTCTCTAGTTGGCAGAGGTAGGTACCTTTGTCCAAGTAGGGACCCTTCCTTCTAGTCAGGATAAGGAAGTTACACTCCTAAAATAACCCCTGCTCACCCACTTGGTAGCTTGGCACGAGCAGTCAGGCTTATCTTAGAGGCAGTGTGTAAAGCATTTGCACATAACCAACAGTAACACAGTGTAAGCACTACAAAAGGACACCACACTAGTTTAGAAAAATAACCAATATTTCTTTATACTTAAGACAAGACCAAAAACGATAAAAATCCACAATACAGTACTTAGAAATCTTCAGTTATCAAAATAAACTTGAAATACAGTTCCTTGAAGTCGATAGCTCCGTCTGGGGCTATCACGGCGTCGTGAACAACTAATCCAAACACTTCTGGCTGACTGCGGTGTCACAGGGCCAGCTACGGTGTCGGGAAGACCCGCAAAACACTACCTTTAGAAATGCAGGGCTTCGGCAATCTCTCGTTGGACTCCGAAAGCACGGCGTCCGCAGGCATCAGTTCCGGAGGTTGGTGCAGGAGTCGTCGGGCCCTTGAAATCACACGCATTGCAGATTGAACTCCTCGCAGTTGAAGTCAGGAGCAATGGCGTCAGCAGGCGTCGGGTGCTTCGATGCGAAGTGCAGCGGTGTGGCGTGTGGTGCCCTCAGGTCGCTGTGCAGGCAGCGGCTCAGTGACGGTCGTCCAGCGGCATCGGTGAGACCAGGGCTGCGGTGCAAAGTGATACGGTGATACAGTGCTCGTCACTGTGCTGGCAGGTCACGGTGCAAGCAGCGTCATTGTTGTTGCTGAAGCGCTGTCATCGGCTGACGAACTGGACTCGAAGGCGCCCGCGATGGTAGGCCAAGGCTGCGGTGCGGGATGAGGACGGTGCATCGTGTAACTTACGATCGGTGCCCTCGAACCACGGTGGAAGCAGCGGTGTCGATGTCGCTGTCGATGTCGGCGTGGAGCGGCGTTGTCGTGAAGAGAGGCGGTGCAGAGTGCATTGCCCACAGGTTGCGGTGCAAGCAGCGGCTCGCTGGCAGCGTCAGATGGCATCATCGGTGAGACCAGGGTGGCAGTGCAGCGTAGTGGCGGTGCCCTCTGCGGTGCCTTCAGGACACGGAGTCGGCAGCGGCATCGTAGACGGCGTCGGGTTGCTTTTTCTTCTGTTGCAGCACAAAACACACAGTCCCCAGTGCTGATGGCAGAAGAGCTTGAAGTCTTTGCTGTTCCTGAGACTTCTTGAACAGGGGGCAAGCTCTACCTCAAGCCCCTGGATAAACTCAATGAAGAAGTTGTAGAAAGTTAAAGTACAGACCTTTCACTGCCCAAGACAGAAGCAGCCACTGCAGGCCAACACAGCAAAGCACTCAGCAAAGTGGTAGTTCCTCTTCACAGCTTCTCCAGCTCTTCTACTTGGCAGTCTTCTTTGGCCAAAAGAGTTCTAAAGTTCCGGGGTCTGGGCCCCAATATTAATACCACCAAATCCTTTGTTCTCTGAAGGCAGTGAGTGTCTTTACCCAGCCCAAACCAGTTCTGTCCTTACTGGTGCAGCTTACTGGCAGGGGGTGGAGACGGCATTGTGGAAGGCAGACCAGGCCCATTCAGGTGCAAGGAAATCTCCTTCCACTACTCTAAATGCAGCCCAGGTCTATTTAGCCCTGCCCTGACCCATCAGGCCCTCTGAAGCCACTGCTCCTCTCCAGCCCCTGTCTACCAAACTGTTACCTTGTGGGTTGTAACGTGTGGTGAACTTGTAGGTTACACCACACTCCTTCCACAGGGATGTCATATACTTCGATATGAATCTGGTCCCACGGTCAGAAACCACCTCTCTGGGGAAATCCACGCGGGAAAAGATCCCCATTAACGCCCGGCCCACCACTGGCGCCGTCGTTGTCCTGAAAGGGAGTGCCTCCGGGTACCGGGTGGCATGGTCCACCAAGACCAGGATGTACCTGTTGCCCATGGCTGTCTTGGGATCCAGTGGCCTCACAATGTCCATCGCTACCCTTTCAAAAGGGGTTCCAACAACTGGAAAGGAGCTTTGACCTTCCTCCCACTCTTACCACTTGCCTGGCAAGTTTGGCAAGACTTGCAATGTCCATCTGACTGCCTTTGCATTTGGGGCAAGACGAAGTGGGTGACAAGCCCTTAAAAGGTCTTGTCCCGCCCCAAATATCCTGTCAAAAGCACGTCATGAGACAGACCCAGTAGGAAGGTCCTGAAGCGCTGGGGTACCACCAGCACACGGGCTGACCCAGGCTCAGCGACCTTAGGCTCGCTGCACAGGAGGCCATTCTCCCAGTAGATCCAATGTGATCCAGACTGATCACCAGCTGCCTGGTTTGCAACCTGCTGCCGCGAACCCTCCAGAGAAGGGCACTCTTTCTGCTCTCTGCAGAATTCTTCCCTGGTGGGACCACCTTCTTGCTGCCAATGGGTCAGCTCAGATAAGCCCTCCAGTTCAGCTACCTGCTCCCCTGTAGGTACCGGGGCATCCCCCTCAAGGTCAGCCTCCTCCTGGACCGTGGGAACTTCGGGGGCCAGTTTCCAGCACCCCTTGCCCTGTCTCTTGGCAGGAACCTGGGCCACTGTTTCAGGCTCCAGGTCCTTCTGATCACCCTTTCTGCCCGCCATTGACCGATTGGACACACATGCCCACTCTGGCAACCCAAGCATCTCCAAGTGAGACCTAAGCTCAACATCCTTCCACAAGGACTGCTTCAGGTTGTTACCTAGCAGACAATCTACAGACATGGTAGGGCTCACAACCACCCTCAAGGGACCTGAGACCCCCCCATTCAAAGGGAATCTGTGCCACCATACACTAGCACTCCGAGTACCTACAGCAACTACTTGGTGGAATGCCCCGGGGACTACCTGCTCTTCAGAGACCAGGTGACACCATACTGAGGTCATACTGGCTCCAGTATCTCTGAGAGCCTCTACCCTTTTCCCATTGATGGTCACCCAGGTGCTGTATTTCTTTGTGTTAGGGGGCACCTGGTTTCCTCCTGGGATCATCTCACTGTCCCCTAGTGAGAGGAGAGTCATTTCTGCAGGATCACCACCCTCCTGTGGGCACCCCTCCTCCCCAAGTGCTACACTAGCCAACACCTTGGTCTGCCCACCGGTGGGTGGCTGTGCCCTCTTGGGACACTTGGGGTCCCCCTTCAAGTGACCCACCTGGTCACATGCAAAGCACTTGCGGGGGCTGGTCTCAGCAGGCTTTCCTGAAGAGACTCCTTGTTTCTTATCTCCTGGGGGATGGGAACATTTACCCTGGGTGTTAGTTTGGGACCCTTTAGAGAACTCCTGTGCTTTACCCTTTGACTTTTCTGCTGTGGACCCTGCCCACCTTTGGCTGAATCTCTCCCAAATGCTTTCTTGTGGACCCTGGTACTCACCCAGCGGTCCGCCTCCATAGCAAGCTTCCTGGGGTCAGTCAGCTTACTATCAACCAAGTGCTGGCAAAGCTCTGCAAAAGATAGACTAGACATGTGCTCCCATGCAATCAAATTGTAGATCCCCTGAAAATCTGTTACATTACTGCCCTTCACCCAGCCATCCAGTGACCTGCAGAAAGAATCTACATATTCCAAACAAGTGTTGGCATCAGTTTTCCTACTGGATCTAAACTGATCCCTGTACTTTTCAGGGGTGAGTCCATACCTAGTGAGGAGAGCGTCCTTCATATCAGCATAGGTGAGGTTCTGCCCCTTACCCAAAGCTATCAGAGTATCCCTTGCTTCCTCTGGAAAGAGAGGCCACAACCCTGCCCCCCAATTCCTTTCAGGGACCCCATTCATGTGAATAGACGACTCGTACCCTTGAAACCACCTTTGTATGTCATTCCCTTTCTTGAAGTCTTTACCTACTTTCTTGGGGTTGTGCACAATCCTATCCGTCTGCACTGAAGAGTTGCTGCCACCATCCGTGCTGGACTTGCTCTTCAATTCCAGCTCCTTGAGCCCACGCTCATGGTCTAAAACCATCCTTTTTTACTCCATCTTGAGCCTCTCAAGCTCTATCTCATGCCTCCTAGCTTCCCTTCTGTCCTCCAGCTCCTCTGGGGACAAACCACTGGTATTTTCAAACACAGGATGTAAAAATCATCTTCACTAAAAGATGCATTTTAAAATTCTGAGTCCAGACATACTAAACTTTTTTTTCCCACCTTGTTCCCAGGGGTAGTTATGTTTATAAGATGGTATAAACAAACTCCCCATTCTGTCCTATTGGAACAGGCAGCCTTTCAATGGTGAAAAACGAAATACACTGTAATCCACCACCAGGACATGTCACACACATCAGTACATGTCCTACCTTTAACATACACAGCACCCTGCCCACAGGGGTACCTTGGGCCTACCTTAGGGGTGACTGACATGTAGAAAAAGGGAAGGTTGGGTCCTGGCAAGTGGTTGCACTTGCCAGGTTGACATGGCAGTTACAAACTGTGCACAGACTCTGCGGTGGCAGGTCTGAGTTACCTTTTCAGGACTACTTCTGTGGGTGGCACAACCAGTGCTGCGAGCCCACGAGAAGCATTTGATTTACCAGCCCTGGCACTCTCAGTGCACTTTACTAGGTCCTCACCAGTAAATCAAATATGCCAATCATGGAAACATCAATCCATAAAATAATTTACAACAGGAGCACTTGCTCTTTAATACTGAACAGCAGTGAGAAAGTGCGCAGAGACACTAAACCAGCAAAAACAGAGTCAAAAACGGGAGGTCAGAAAGCAAAAAGACAGGGGAAACACGCCAAAAGATGCCAAGTCTAACACACCTAGGTCCTGGTCTACCGCAACCAGTTGCGGTTGGCGCTTAAAACTTCTGTGCTATTTTTATTATCTATTTTTCTAATTCAGTTAAGTTTTTTTATTGTGGTTTGTTTTGACTGTATTACTGTTTTGGTAGTGCATAAAGACTTTACCCCTTGTCTCTAAGTTAAGTCTCTCTGCTCTATGACATAGCTACCAGGAGGTAGACCTCAGGTTAATTTAGTGACTTTAGTGGTTCACCCTTATAGGGACTGTGCTTATTATTGAAAGTGGTTAGTCAACCCCTTAACTAATAAACCATTTTCCTACAGTTAGGTTAACGTTAGGGCATGAATTAGTTTTAGGCAAAGAGAAAGGTATGGTATGAAGTGAAGTGATATTCTATTATGGTTTAGGGCTTAGTTTAGGTTACACTGGTGTAAATTATGGGTAAAGGGATATTGTAACAGTTTTTAAGACAGATGCGAGAGAAGGTCGACACTGGAAGGAGGAAATCACTCCCCGTATGTTGACAAAGCACAACAGTGCAAGGGACATATGTCTGTGTTCAATGCACTGATAACATTAGATTTTATCACCTCTACATTTTTGTATTTTTCACAGACATGCATGTTAGCCATATCTTCAATAATTATACAATTTGAAAAATATTTCAAGGGTGGACATAATCAATCCATCTTTGTTGACATGCATGTCATGAAAGAGAAACACGTGTATGGAGATACAAGGGACACCCTACTCACAAGGAACCAGGGTACTAACAATTAAACAAAAAAACAGAGGTTCCTGTGGACACTCAATGATTGATATTTCAATACAAATCCGCACAGTCGCAATAAAGGTGGGGAAAAAGGGGTGTCAGAGAGAAGAAAACACATATAACACAGAGTAATATAAACTCTGTGACGCAATGTGTACTCGAGTATTAATTTGTATGACTTCCTTTAATAATTTTTAAAAAATTGAATAATTGAAAGCGAACCACTCACAACATTTGCATATCAAGTAAGTGTGGAAGGGGAAAAAATTAAACATGATTTTATAAACAAGATACTGTGCAACAATGGTGTTATTCAGATAATCTGACTGTAAATAAAGTACGTTCAAACTGAGGAAAAAGCTGTCCTTCAATTATTTCCATTACACAGGCAAATCAAGCACCTAAACAAAATGGTGACCATTTCGAAAAGGAAAATAAAAAAAAACTTTTTGTTTTTAAAAGACATTTTAAATTATACATTCAGTCAGTGTATGAACTGCATTTTTTCAACGATTCCAAAACATGTTTTTATTTTAAAAACAGTTTAGCACACCAAAGCATATAAATTCAGCCATCCACCATTTTGAAATCAGCTGTACACTAACTTCCACAGTGTCAACACGCAGGTGCAAGTCACAGAGCCAACTGTATGCAAGTGCATTCAAACACTGCCATCTATGATCACGGTAAGTATCCTTATAAATATGAAATGCCAAACAAATAAGGAAACGTAATATTGTATGACATTTTAATGATGTTTTTTATAACTATTTTCAGACTGTGAAAATAGCTGTCACAGCCATTCGCAAAAATACAACCTTTGAAAAGTAAGTGTTTTTAGATGTACTCAGAGGTTTTATTTTCAACGGACTTACAGAATTAAGGGGCATATTAGCAAGACCGGCGATAAAATTATCGCCGTTTTAGCGGCAGGAAACTGCCGCTAAAGCAGCGATAATGGGCTTGCTAATATGCGTTATAGAATTCCAATAGAAGCCCAGGTTAGATGTGCAGGACATCTAACCTTGGCTCTATTGGAATTCTATACGCATATTAGCAAGCCCATTATCGCCGTTTTAGCGGCAGTTTCCTGCCGCTAAAAAGGCGATAATTTTATCGCCGGTCTTGCTGATATGCCCCATAATATATTATTATTTCATAAAACGGCTTAAGATTTTTTTTGTCAAAAAAACACTTTTTATGTGATTGTAATAAAAATATGTAGAATAGAAAAGCAGGAGTGTGGAGTATCCCCAAATGAAAAGCTTTGATAAAAAAAAGTGCAGTAAAATGGTAATGTGATAAACTTAAAAACAACATCACGCACGAGATTGGTAAAAGAAAATAGATATACTACATTAATTAAAAAGCAAGTTATTTTTAACTAAAAGTCCTGCTTTCACAAATTCCAGAAAAACATTGTTATAGACACAATATTTTTTTTTTACAGATTCGATCAACATCTGAGAAAAAGCACAGCAAAAACTCGTACACCTGTAAAACGGATTCCCACAGGTAAACCCATCCAAACCCCACTATAAAAGAATATTAAATAATACGTAATATGAAAGATCACAGTTGCAACAAATACTAAATTATGAGCATGAACATTTTTATAATAAAACTAACTTGTCAAAATCCATATGATTTTTAGAACTAAAAAGATACTGCACAGTAGGCTTTTGAATATTTAAAAGTCAGACGGGTCAAAAAAAGCTTCTTTTTCCAAATAAAATTTGCAGCAGTTTATGTATGATAGCAATGTAACGTGTCCAGTGAAGGTATTAAATATTCAATTCGAACTCCAAAGTGTGCTTGCAGCAGGGAATGAGCTGGACAGTGAAGGAGTGTTAAAAAAACTAATTAACTCCAAAGAGTGCCTTCAGCTGAAAAAGTGCTAGACAGATGTTGAGGGTAAATGCTAATCTCAAATCAATGGGTCTTTACACCATGGAAAGTGCTTGACTGAAAAAACAGTCTCAAATATTAATATAACCTCAAAGTATTTGAGAAATGTAAAAAATGCAGGACAGTGGATGTGTGCAAAAAACGGGGTTTGCAGCTGGGAAAGTGCTTCAGAGTTAAGGTTAGCGCAAAAGCTAAACTAAGTCCAAAGGGTGTTTGCAACATGGAAAGTGCTGGACAGTTGAAGGTTCCCAAAAACTATTATATCTCCAAAGGGTGTTTACAGCTTGGTAAGTGCTGGACAGTGTATGGGGGCTAAAAAGATATTCTAACTCCAAAGGGTATTTGCAGCAGGGAAAGTGCTGGAAAGTGTATGGGTGCCGAAAAGCAATTCTAACTCAAAATGTGTTTCCAGCAGGAAAAGTGCTGGACAGTGGAAGGGTGCAAAAAAACTATTCTAACTCCAATTGGTGTTTGCAGCAGGGAAAGTGCTTGACAGTAAAAGTGGGTAAGAAAAAGCTATTCTAACTCCAAAGGGTGTTTGCAGCAGGGAAAGTGATTGACAGTGTATGGGTGTCAAAAAGCTATTCCAAATCCAAAGTGTGTTTGCAGCAGGGAAAGTGTTTGACAGTGAAGAAGGACAAAAAAAGCTATTCTAACTTCAAAGGGTGTTTGCAGCAGGGAAAGTGCTTCACTGTGGATGGGGGTGCTAAAACTATTATAAATCCAAAGTGTGTTTGCAGCAGGGAAAGTGCTGGACAGTGTAAGAGTGCAAAAAAGCTATTCTAACTCCAATGGGTGTTTGCAGCAGGGAAAGTGCTTGACAGTGAAGGTGGGCATAAAGAGCTATTCTAACTCCAAAGGGTGTTTGCAGCAGGGAAAGTGCTTGACAGTGAAGGTGGGCAAAAAAAGCTATTCTAACTCCAAAGGGTGTTTGCAGCAGGGAAAGTGCTGGACAGTGTATGGGTGCCAAAAAGCTAATCTAACTCCAAAGGGTGTTTGCAGCAGGGAAAGTGCTGGACAGTGAAGCTGGGCAAAAAAAGCTAATCTAACTCCAAAGGGTGTTTGCAGAAGGGAAAGTGCTGGACAGTGTATGGGTGCCAAAAAGCTAATCTAACTCCAAAGGGTGTTTGCAGCAGGAAAAGTGCTGGACAGTGTATGGGTGCCAAAAAGCTAATCTAACTCCAAAGGGTGTTTGCAGCAGGGAAAGTGCTTGACAGTGAAGCTGGGCAAAAAAAGCTAATCTAACTCCAAAGGGTGTTTGCAGCAGGGAAAGTGCTGGACAGTGTATGGGTGCCAAAAAGCTAATCTAACTCCAAAGTGTGTTTGCAGCAGGTAAAGTGTTTGACAGTGAAGGTAGCCAAAAAAAGGTATTCTAACTCTAAAGGGTGTTTGCAGCAGGGAAAGTGCTTGACAGTGGATGGGGGCGCTAAAACTATTCTAAATACAAAGTGTGTTTGCAGCAGGGAAAGTGCTGGACAGTGTAAAAGTGCAAAAAAGCTATTCTGACTCCAATGGCTGTTTGCAGCAGGGAAAGTGCTGGACAGAGTATGGGTGCAAAGAAGCTATTCTAACTCCAAAGGGTGTGTGCAGCAGGAAACGTGCTTGACAGTGAAGCTGGGCAAAAAAAGCTAATCTAAATCCAAAGGGTGTTTGCAGCAGGGAAAGTGCTTGACAGTGAAGGTGGGCAAAAAAATCTATTCTAACTCCAAAGGGTGTTTGCAGCAGGGAAAGTGCTGGACAGAGTAAGGGTGCAAAGAAGCTATTCTAACTCCAAAGGGTGTTTGCAGCAGGACACGTGCTTGACAGTGAAGCTGGGCAAAAAAAACTAATCTAAATCCAAAGGGTGTTTGCAGCAGGGAAAGTAATGGGCAGTGAAGGTGGGCAAAAAAGCTAATCTAACTCCAAAGGGTGTTTGCAGCAGGGAAAGTGCTGGACAGTGTATGGGTGCCAAAAAGCTATTCTAAATCCAAAGTGTGTTTGTAGCAGGGAAAGTGCTGGACAGTGGAAGAGACCCCAAAACTATTCTATCCCCAAAGTGTGTTTGCAGCAGTGAATGTGCTGGACAGTCAACGAATTCAAAAATGCTATTATAACTCAAAAGGTTGCTTGGTAAGTAGTTGACTGTGGATAGTGTCTCAGAAACTATTGTAACTCAAATGTTATTCAATCCACCAAAGTGACATTACATGAGGGAATATAGTGAACAGAGAATGAGGAACAAATAAGCAGAGTAATAATGGTACTATATATCCAGTCTTGAAATGTACATGAAACAGCATTCCTTCTAAAATCCATTTACTCAATCTTAAACCATAACACCATCTTGTTAATATATTTCACAGGTTGCATCAACCTCATCACAATTCCGATTCTACAAAACAAGAAAAGCCTAAAACATGTCTTCATCTACTACAAAGGATCATCAATTCAAATTTACAAACAGGTCATTTACCAGTAATACATAATATGCCATCCTCAACAATAACTCAATTTGTTTTCAAACAAAATGAAAACACAATACCCAAACAACTTTTTAAAATCAACTTTCCTTTTTAGATCAACCCAACTGAATTCAAAAGATTGAAAATAAAATCTTCAAAAACTGCAAAACCACAACCTAAACTTCCTCCAAAAGGCCTAAGAAGACTACTAGTTAATCTACCTAAGGTGCGACATAGAAGATTAAGCATAAAACTCTTCATTTTTCATTTTACAGGGATCTACAAAATTTACAATCAAATTTGAAAGACATGTTGAGTAATTCAAGCAGCATTTTTTTTTATAGAAGACACAATTCACAGATTTTTTGTCAGGTTTAAATATTTACCACTATAATGCAAATAAAACTATATTTAAAACTTCTAAATTAAATAGGTTTTCTGTGTAAAAAAACTAACCACATTGTCTCCAAAGGATAAACATTTTGAAGTTAAAATTCTTAATTTAAAAACATTCTCTCCCTTCTTTTTCAGACATTTTAAGAATGACAGCAAGCAGAGAAGAAAAATATGTGACATCAGCAAGAGGGAATAGACTACTAAAACACGCTGGCTACCTTTACTGTAAGGATAGACTTACTGAACCCAGGAGTCATTGGAGGTGTGTGCAATATTACTCATCTCATTGCACAGCCAGAGCGGTTACTCTGGCTGACACAGTTGAACAAAACCACAGAGTATAACCACTCTGCCTCTGCAAAGGAGATTGAGGCTAGAGAAAATATAAATGAGATGAAACAGCTTGCATGCACCTCCAATGAACCCTGTGGTTCAGTTTTGAGGGAGGTCTCACAACATATTCCTATGCATGTAGCTAGTTCTATGACTACTATTCCAAATTTAAGGAGAAGTATCCAACGTAAAAAACAGGCATGTAACCCGCAACGCCAAACTCCCCAAACCTTTTCAGATATTAACATTCCTCCTGAACTAAAATTCACTGTTACTAATGAAAACTTTCTCTTTACGACAACCAAACCCTCAAAAACATATTCTAATTTTCAGCACACCCCGTAACCTTTTAAAATTGGAGAGTAGTGATATTTGGATGATGGATGGGACGTTTAAATGCATGCCCCATTCATTTTCTCGAATATACACTATCCATGCCTATATTAACCACACATTAGTTCCCTTAGTATACAGTTTACTCCCTGATAAACAATCCTCTACATACACTGAGTTTTTATCAGTTGTAAAATCTAAAACACAAAAAAAGTCCGAGAAAAGTAATAATTGACTTTGAATTATCAATGATCAACACCATTACCAAAACCTACCTGGGAACCCAAATTCAAGGATGTTTTTTTCACTTTTCTCAGGCCTATTGGCGCAAAATTGAAAAAACATACTTTGGGCCGATTCCGATCTCGTAAGGAAGGCCTACAAACGGGATTTGTAAAGACCAAATCCGATTCGGAGCCTATCGTTCCACCCAAATCGTCCCCCGTTCCTAACGAGCAAATACGATGCGAGTATCCTTTATGCACCGTGCGAATCGTTTACGAACCCGAACCTGTCCATCCAACACGTTCGTAGCCGAATCGTGCTGCGCAATGGAGCCGTTTTCCGACCGAGCGAGTATGATGCACGAATCGGACAGCTGTATCGCCTCGGTCTCATCGAGACGAAACGGCTGTCAGATTCGGACTTCGTGGGGCCATAGCAGGCCCCCCTTTACCCGGAGCCCTCCGATTCGGTCACGGGGGGTGCGCATGGGTCCCCACAATCCAAGCATGCACAGTGTGGCGGGCCACATGGGGTGCCCGCCACAGGTTGTACGCTTTTCCCCGCCCACCCCTTTTTTGCTATGGGAGCCTGTGTAAGCGTCTGTACACGGGCTCCCATAGAGTTCAATGGGAGTCCGAACGAGCCGAGTCCGTAAGCATACGGCAGCATCGTACTCGCTCGTTCGGACTCCCGGAGCACGTCTCGCTCGGAAAGCCCTCCAGATCCGAGTCGTATGGAGGGCTTTCCTTACGAGATCGGAATCGTGCCCTTAGTTGAGGATTACATATCTGACAGTAAACTTCAATTTGAATTGAAAAAACTAACTGCACTGTGCTTTTTTCCACCTGTCTGTGTAGAGGAGTACTACACATCAATAACAGAATCAGAGTATTTTGTAGCAAATGATGATAAATTGGCCCCCATTCTAAATTACTTTGAGGACCCTTGGATCGGCTATCTAAGCAGATAGGGTCGCAGGAGGAACCCGAGGTTTCCTATCCAATTTTGGACCTGTTACACAAAGTGCTTAGAGGATGGAGCAAAGACCAATAATGCCATGGAGGGATGGCATAACTCCTTCAATAAATCTATAGGTAAATCACTCCCCAACTGTTATAATTTTTTGGAAATTTTGAGGAAGAGCAAAGTTTCCATGAAACGAGAATTGCGCAATCTTTGTCTAGTAGTCTGAACCCACGAACTTCAAAAAGAACTAAAGAAATGGCTGAAAGACTATTGGGACAAATTCAACAATTTTCGTTGATGGTGGCTTCAGACTACCTAGACAATATTGCATACATCCTACACTTCTAACACTAACCTACATCTATTGTAAGTTACTTGCCTGTTTTTTAAATTATAAAATTTGTCTTTGATACAAGTGCTTTTTTAAAAATTACATTAAAAACATATTCCTACGTTTTGACGTTTTCTTTCTTCCAAACTTGTTGTTGACTCCAAATCAAGTCACATCCAAGAGTCACCAGCACAACAAAATTCCAAAATGCTTTCCATAAATCCTGATTCCAATCACCAGGCCCGTGCATTACTCTCAAAAAAATTACACAGATTGGCATTGCCATTTTTAAATCCACATTATTGTGCTAATTAATCTGTGCACCCTTAAAAAAACCCATCTAAAAAAAAATCCAGAAAAATTTAATTTGGCTGGCAAAAACGCAACAAAGAATCCAACGATGCAATCCTCTCTCGACATTTTTTGGTGAAGCCAGACGTAAATCCTTCCAAAGTGATCCAAAATTCCAAAATTGAGAATGTTCAGGTTTTGAAGCCCATCCAAAAATTCCATAAATGCACAAACTCCTCATTCGATACATGCGTTTCGATTTTGGAAAAAAAAAACGCCATGCATGAAATTTAGCTTATACAACTAAAAAATGATTGTTTTAAACTACCTTTTTTTTTTACAAAAAGTGCTACTCTGAGTAATTTTTTAAATAAAAAAAACGAGTAAATCAAAAACACGAGCCCGATGTAAGCATAGAACAGTTACTGCCATAGGAATATAAATGTGTTAAAATAACATACAAATCTATTTTTCAACACTTATGGCCCGATTCTGATGCGGTGAGGAAAGCATTCCCACCTAGGGCCTGAATATGATGCGGTTATGAAGGCCTCCTAATGGCATTTGCTCCTTCCAAATCGGATCGGGAACGTGTCTTCCCGACCGAGGGCCAGATTACGATGCGGTTAGGAACATAGGGGCCCATTAGGATGGCGGGCAGATCGCCCCCGCCGGGCCGGCGTTAGCCACCGCTGGCCCGGCGGGGGCGATCCGCCCGCCATCCTTGCCTGATTGACCCCCCGCCATATTAGTATGGCTGGGGGGTCCGCGGCGGATGGAAAGACCGTCTGCCGCTTTTCCGCCGGTCGTCTCGTCGACTGGGCGGAAAAAGGGCATAATATGGTGGCGGTGTCTGCAAGACACTGCCATCCATATTATGATGCAGGCGGTGAATCGCCTTTCCATGGCGGCGTTGCCGCCATGGAAAGGCATGCGGTTCTTGCTTTTGGGGGCCCGTTGCGGGCCCCAGGGTGTTGGGGGCGGGGGTGCACATGGGGGTACCTATGGTGCCCCCTCATTGCAATGCACTACATGGCAGGCACCACGTGGTGCCTGCCATGTAGTGCATGGCAATGCTGTGCACAGACCTTTTGCATTGCGAGTGGGTCTGCAGCCAGCAGATCCACCCGCAATGTAAAAGGCCCAGGATGTGCCCGCCAGTGTGGCGGGCGCATCCTAATTCTCATGGCGGGACCGCCGCAACTTCGGCGGTCGGTCCCTGGCTCCGTTGCGATGGTGGGCGGACTTTGTCCGCCCGCCATCGTAATGGACCCCTTAGGTTCCCATAGAAGTCAATGGGAGTCCAACCAAATCGTATCTGGAAGCATCCGGATGCATGATACTAGGTCAGTCGGACTCTCCCGACCCGAGTCGGTCGGAAACCATTTCCAAACCGATTCAATCAGGAAGATTTCCTAACCGCATCAGAATCGGGCCCTTAAACTAACTAAATACCTCTCTCCGCTATCCTTACACTAAAGGTTGCCAGCTACAGTCTTAAAAAAAGAAATTAATTGTGACTTACCCAAGCGCAGAGCTTTCTTGCATCCGTACTTGCTCGCAATGCTCCACCAAGTGAAGAAAGATACGCCCAACCGCAAATGTAATCGGCATCTAAAAAAGGACAATTTCTCCAATTGTACTCTATGCAAAACCGTGGCAAAGTGTAAAATGTAATTCATATTTACTGTTTTCTATTTTAAATGTCTTTCTTTAATTCAATAAAAAAAGAAAACTATTTTCTGCATTTCATATTTTTTTATTTTTTTTGGAACGGAGTGAATTTTCTTGCTACTAATAAAATCTATTGTGAGAAAACAATCTTTGACTTGTTAATTTTATTTTTTATTGTAATCAATGTTTATTTTGCTGACTTGTTAAATTAATTTCTATTAATACAATATTGTCTTCCTAAAATTAAGATTACTTAATATTCAAAAATATTTTTTAAGCAATACATTTTTTAAAATAAACTTAGCATGTATTTTTAAAATACTATTATTTTCCTAATTTAAAAATAAATTTTTCCAATAAAACTATTTAAAAAATAATAATACTCAAGTATTAATTAAGTAATATTAAACTACCTCATATTTTTTTATTTTTTAAATATATTAAATTTATTTTTTAATCCTATTACATTTTTTTATACTTTAGTTTCCAAATACTACTATTTTTAAAATTAAATAAAATATACATTTAGATTAATATCATTTTATAAATGAATATTTATTTAAATCTCATGTGCTAAAAATAATACTATATTACAATAATTAAAATTACAATTAATACTCAAGTATTAATTAAGTACCTCATTTTCAAAAAATAATAGACAATAAAATATCAAAATAAATCATATCATTATTATAATTTTTTATATATATATATACACATTCTTACACTATATGAATAATTATTAAAAACATTATTAATTAATGTACTTAAGTTAAAATTGTTAGTAAAAATTGAAATATAATTAATAATCAAGTATTAATTATATACTTCATTTTTTCTGAAAAATACTCAAATACAATTAAAGATAAAGCATAACAATATTATTATTTTTTTCATATATTTTGTCATTCAAAAACTATATGAATAATTATAACACAATATATTAATTAATAATCTTAACTTAAAATGTTTACTATATAATACAAATAAAAATAATACTCAAGTATTAATTAAGTACTTTATTTAAAAAAAAATATATATATCTACAAATTCCACCACTTTAAGAATAATTATAAAATAATAAATTAATTGATAAACTTAACTTTAACCTACCTTATACGTAGTAAAGACAAGCGTTATATTGGTCAATGCGTTGTAATAGAATGTGTTGTCAAAACGTGCGTTGTAATGTATGATGCGTTGAAATGGCATGCGGGGTAAAAGCATGTAATGTAAAAAATTAGTTGTAATTGATATTTACCGTTAGAGAGGTATAACTCTATAACTAAACTGTACACTCTCCCTTACAAGCACATAAACAGGTTGTCTAAAGACTGAAGGCAGCAGTGCCAAGAAAAAGTAAAACAAGCGACTTCAAGCATACATTTAGATAAACTATAAATTCCCCCTTTTTTTTTTTACAAAGATAACCACCCTCTCCACCCACATAACATGCCCACCCCTCTACCCAAACAAACTGAACTGACACAAGTCCAATGTCCCCGAATGACCAAAGAAAGTAAATCCTGGCCCCAATTCCCTTGGCCACCCTCTCCACCCAGCCACAACAAGTCCCTCCCACCAAAACAAAACATTTACAAAAAGGCTAGAAGAGGGCATTATGGATATCGGTCGGAGCTGGACCAGGCTCTGCTCCATTGTGGTGAGCCTCTGCTGCCGCAGATGGGCCGCTATCTCCTACCTGTTGGGTCCTACAGGTGGACTAGCAGGAGTAGCTATATTGAGAAAAGGAAAAAAAGACAAATTGTAAATAATGCTCTGTGCAAACAATAGTTTTAAATTAGTGGGTGGCTCAGTAGGAGTACATTGCTGGTCCCCTAGGGCCATCAGAATGTGATTATGATTAGGAGAGTCACAAGGCCAATTTTGTTTTACCCACACATGCCTTTCATAAAAAGCACTGACTGTGTGGCAGAAAGTATTAAGATGGAATAACACCAGATTTAAAAAAAAACAGTGATTTGTTTTGTTTTCCTTTAAAGGTTTTTCAAGTAACTGTAAACAGGCACTTTGAGTGGAAAAATAAATTACCTCTCATTAATGAATATGGCATTATGCACTATGGAGTACAAGTTTCGTGTTGTGCTAAAATAATGAAACCATGCTCATTGCTAGCCAGCGTGTCGGCTACTTTGCTACTGCCTGCAGCGGGGCAGCTGTAGTTGACAATTATCTATTTTTAATTCCAATGGCCCTGTTCTTCTCCAAATGCATTTCTGTTTCTACCCTGACTCTAAAGAGGCAGATGAATAATAAATAAGATACTATGTCAACATCTCACGTTTGAAATGCAGATATTATCCTGTCTGTAGTAAGTAGACGTTGGGGAAAATGATGGACTGCACTACAGGGAATGGAACAGCCTATATAGATTGTATTTGGCACGTTCATCACAGTGTACCCATACACCAAACTTGACATCAAATCATGCACTTACTCCCACTTTACTCACTAGCCTCGCCCACCACCACATATTATTTCCGACAAATTAAGTCACTGGACATTATGTAAGGAAAGGAAAGTTAACTTACTCTACTGCAGAGTAGTGTTGAGGGATTAGGTGGGGAGGGTAGAGCTTTTTTATATAGAATAGAGCACAGCTTTCCAAACTTTTCATGTTGGTGACACACTTTTTGGAGATGCATCATTTCGGGACACAGTAAGGCAATGTAGCGAGCGAGCGTAACGAGCGAGCCTGAACCACCTAAGGGGGGCTCGGGGGGGTTCTCCCCCCGGAAGAAAATTTTGAAAATAAAGTGGGCAAATGGTGCATTTTCAAGCAAATTTGAGAAAGCAGGAAGGTTACTAAAGCAATTGTGAATCTGTTCTAACAAAGACAGTGACTGGCAAAACTGGGTGTAAGGTTAGGTTTGTGCCTGAAGCAAGAATATAATCATGCACACATTGACACATGCCCCAGTGATTTACGGCACAAAAAGGGCTGGTTCACGCACTGCCAACCCTTTCAACCATGCACAAAGTCCGCCTGCTGCCGAGCAAGCGTAGCGAGCGAGCCCGAACCACCCAAAGGGGGTTCGGGGGGGTTCTCCCCCGGAGAAAATTTTGAAAAAAAGTGGGCAAATGGTGCATTTTCAAGCAAATTTGAGAACGCAGCAAGGTTAATAAAGAAATTGTGAATCTGTTCTAACAAAGACAGTGACTGGCAAAACTAGGTGTAAGGTTAGGTTTGTGCCTGAAGCAAGAATATAATCATGCACACATTGACACATGCCCCAGGGATTAGGGAACAAAAAGGGCGGGTGCCCGCACTGCCAACCCTTCCAACCATGCACAAAGTCCGCCTGCTGCCTTGCTGAATATGAGTTATACAAAAATTCGTTCAGGAAGGGGAAATTGTGAGTGGTAAAACAATCATGCAACTTATCAGCTGGTCTCTGCGCATTGAACTCAGATGGGACCGCTCTCCATTTCTAAGTGCTGTAATATACAGGCAATATAGTTACAAATGTTTTGCAAGTATGGAAGGGTGAGTCAAACTTGCTGTAATTCTGACTGATGTTTTCAGTCACAGAAAGACACTGCACCAAGAATGTCCTAAAAACCTGACTTCACCCCATTTCCTAGTGAGATTTCTCAGTGAAGCAGGATAAAATGCTATGAATTTTCCTGATTAACCATGGACCATTCTCTTGTGGGAAACCTGTAACAATGTCCAGTGAGTGACAGAGTAACACGACTAAACAGCATTATGTACAGTTGAATGCCACATTCTTCATAAGTCATAGCGCTTCTTTCCAATAAAAAGTCTTATTATAGTTATAATAGTTCCTTCCAGCATGCAGGGCCCCCACACAATACTAGCAAGGGCCTACAATAGAAGATACATTGAATGGCTCATTGCATGAGAAAAAGAGAAATGTACGAACAATCTACTAATATCTCCTTAATAAAGGTCTGTAACAGTTTCTTATTTTAAAATGGGAGGAACAATGTTAAACTATTAATGGCTCACAATGAACTATCACATCTGAAATCATAAAAACTGAATTCCATCCCCTGGCGATGCTCGCAAACAAAACAAACTCACCCTAGTGACCTGGCTGTCAACCGAAGCAGTCACTTAAGAATACTCCAGAAAACATAGATACCAAACAGTGGGGTATTACAAGACAGCCCCACAAGCTCTACCCCTGACATCCTCATCCAAATCCAAGAGGAAAAATGCTTCTTTGCTACACAGCTTAAGACCAAAGGATTGACATCACCCAAGCAGGCAAATAACATAAAATGCATTCTGAAAAATGATATGGGCAAAAGCAATAAAACGGATGGCAACATTCAGAACATGAACATATGCTAGTAATGCACTTACAGGAGAAGGAAAATACTCGATGAACCCAAGATGTTAAGCGTTTTTCCTTCTAAAAGCGCACCAACACGTCGAAAGTTACAAAAAAGGCCACACATTTGGCCACACAGTAAGACACCCTTTTCAAAAGTTAATTGGTCGCATTCTGTTAACAAATTGCTGTCTGCACGTGTTAAATTGGCACTAACGAGGGCACACATTTGCCGGCAACATTAATGTGTTAAAATGAGAAAATAGTGGAATAATGTTGCTACCATGTGTGCTGCATTAAGACACATACCTTTTCTCACCACATTATATAGAGAACCCTGCCAAATAATTGTGTATAGCAGCCTCCTCCAGTCTTTGCAGGCAGCTGCCGGGAATGGTCACCACAGACAGGCTCGTCCTGATCCAGGCACCGGCCTCACTGCTTCTCTGGCTCCAGCGGGGCTGCAGCTCGGCCTTGCAACCCCCAGCAGCAGAAGTGTCCTCATATCAGGCTGCCACTATGGGAAGATCTTCTCTCGCACCAGCAGGGCAGGGCCCTGCACAATCTACAACTCCATGTGTGGAGATTGAGTGGTGACAGTTGACTGCTTTTGACCTCCCTCCCGAAGCAGTCGATGTCATTCCAGCGGCAAGGGGGCATCTACTAAATCTGTTTACGCTGGACACGGAAACATTTTGTGGACTGGTGTAATTCCCGCCACACAGAACCATTACAAGCAAAGTTGTCAAATGTTCTGCTTTTTGTGCTGTCTTGCCTTGGGCCCAGTTGAAGGTTACTTGTTGCCCCTTTCAGCCTTTTTGTATTTACCAGACCAACCACCCCAAGGTTGATGAATCTGCAGTTAGATAGATTAGCCACCAGAAAGAGCCTTACTGCTGGTAAGTAACTTCTTCATCTGGAGCCAGTGATTTTTATAGTTTTAGGATGGTCTAACAGTTGGCATGGTTTTAGATTTATTTTTTCCTAGATTCAGAATTATACATTAATTAGGGGTCTTCAAAATATAAAAGGTTCTTCCATTTGAAATTGTAGTGCAAGCATGCATGCTGGGTCCCACCTCTAAAGAACTTGTCTTCTGAATTTATCTGCCATGTTGATTCCTGGAGGTAAGTGGACTAGGCTGAGTTTGTGACGTGATAACCTGCAAATGGCCACATCCATCTATCTGACGTTGCTGCTTTTAGAAACATGAAATGATTGAAGTGCCTCGGTGTCTGTATCGCCGACAAAGTTCTGAGTTTCACCATTGGCGAACACGACACACGTTGAGTACTGCTCCCAGCTCCACAGTGACGAAACTGCTTGATTTCTTAGCCTGTAGCAGAAAGTTCAGGATTGAGTCAGGCTGTCCCATTTTGAGTGGCTCTCATAAACAGTTAACCAAGTCTATTAGTGGGTTAGTGGAAATCCTGAGGAAAAAATAACATAAAACCAAGACCAATCTTTGAAGACCAGGACCTTTTTTATGACTAAGTGGACGTACCACCCTTCCACCATTAATAAAACAAAATGTACTATTGCTGGGGGCTTTTTCCTGGTGCTTGGTCTTTTGAAGTTGTGCAACCTCAACGGCTATGTGCCAAGCACATACAAACAGGTAGTAAGAATCGTACTGCAAGAGAGGAAATTCCAGCAACTCACAAGTTGTATACTCTGTTAGAATATGTACATTCACAAGTACTTGACAGTTGCAGCAAACAAAATTGAGGCCTGGATGTTGAGTCCCATATTACCTCTAATATTCACCCCTTGCTACTTTTAGTGATCACTAATCAGATTGTCCTGATTGAAAATTGCAAGCCAAGGAGTTTTGACCTGGGTGGTTGGGACATCTTTTCATTTTTTCTATTCTTTGCAAGATTAAATGAGGGGCTTATCCCTGATGACTCTGAGAATGACATTCTAATTCCCCTGCGAGTAAGGCTTTCGTTAAATTATTTACAGCAACCAATTGTAGTTATGTTAAAGATAAATTCTTAAAGTAAGAGTCATGGTCCTCGGATTTCGTACATACTTGGATGTCTGCTTTGCCCCATTAAGTCAGACAGGAAGTGTTCATGGCAGTGTGCAAATGCGTGCACTTATAGACTTAAACAGGGTAAACATTTACTGTGCACCTTTCCAGAATGTTCCACACTGTGAAGCATCCCTCCCTTTCGCAGCACGTGCCAGTCTATGCTGGAGTCTCTCTTAAAGTGCATAGGTATTTTTCTTTGACTCAGGTCAGCTTCCCCTAGTGGTGCTGAAGGCCAGCATTTCCTGCCGATGCTCAGGCTCACCTTTTCCTGCCAGCGATAAGACCGCTCTTTATCTATCAGTGTTCTACCTTCAACCGTTCCCTCTGTGGTAAACCGCGCTCTCCCGGGCGCTGACATCGGCTGGCCAGCCATCGGCCACCATCACTGGTGCAGGCCCGAGCCTCAGCTCGCAGCAGGCCGCAGACGGTGTATTGGCACACTCCTGTCATCTCCGCGTCAGGAACGTAATTAAGTGAGAATCTGGATATCAAACCAGCCATACACGGGAGACGGCGTTCCTAGAAACGGGTGTCGCTTCATCACAGCCAGCTGCGAGGTGACGCGTTATCACAGAGCGCTGCCTGATCATGGCAGGGACACCTCGTCACAACAGCTACGCACATGTGTTGCGTTATAGGGAGACGTTATGCAATAGATGAGACATAGTGAGAACAAAGCTTTCAAAGGAATGCCTCTTAATTAGCAGCAGTTATGTGCTAAGTGCCCGTTAATACCGGTGTCATCCCGCGACACACCCACCATTTGCAGGCGACACAGTACTGTGTCGGGACACACAGTTTGGAAAGCTCTGCTCTAGTATATGGTACTAAGGGACAGGGGCATAGGTACACCAGGAGTCCCCCATGTGGTGAAGCATGTATTATGCCACCCATAGGAGCCCACTCAAAATGTGACTACAGGCCTGCCATTGCAGCCTGTGTAAGCTGGTGCTATCACCCCTTGCGACATATATGAGTTTTCCTATATCTGAGGTCACTACTCTTAAAACCTATAAGTCAACCCTAAGGAAGGCCTTTCAATCCTGAAGGCAGGGTGCTTGGTTATAAGTGTGAGGGTGTCCCTGCATGAGCAGGACACCCCTACAAACTCCAGAATCCATTCTCCAGGCATTGTAAGTGCTTTAGCCATTACAATACATATAGTGGCCAAGCGTGCTTGCGTGGTGGCTAACTATAAACCGGCTGTAATGAACCCTGGCAAGTTTGGTATCAAACATGTTGGACTCATACTCCAACACCATAAACGGTGTTGGAGGTATGATTCCATACACTATGGGGGTCCCCCGGGAAGCCCCCTATGCTCCCGGTAATAGTCTTCCAGATTCTGACAGCAAGCTAGGGCTGCTGCAGACCACAGACACGATTCTGCCCTCTTGCTGCTGAGCCAAGCTCAAGCAGGGGAAGGTAGAAAAGTAGGTTTCCTGTCACAGGGAGGTGTGACCACCTCCCAGACAGGACTTGGGGGCATATTCTCAAGGACACATCGTCTAGTTAGCAGCACTTTATCGCAGCCAAAGTGGCGATAAATTTATCGCACCATTCACATGCTGGTGTTAACAGCCCATAACACCATTTTACCCACGATAGCAGCCGCAAAAAACATTGCCACAGATGACCCCCACAACTATCGCTAATGAGATGCAGAGTAGGCGTTCCCGAGCAAAAATCTGCGACAACACCACACCTCAACATTCTCAACGACCAGCCCGATCAGCGATAAGACTACAAAACAGGCGATAAGGCACGTAAGCAGCAGGAATCTAACACCTGCTCTGACCTGGTGTAAAGTCGGACGACAGCCTGCACCATCAAAGGGAGACCAGTCCACAGCCACACCTGAAGAACAACAGATGCCATGGAGCTACTCACCATGCATCCCGGAGCCCCGAGAGGGCAACAACACCCTCCGCCACCACCCCCAGGGCCCCAGAACCCCCCCGCCCCACCCCCCTGGACCACCACAGAGGCAGTGCAGACAAAGACAGTGGACCTTCAGGAAACGCACCAGCCCCAAAGACCTAACACCAGACAATGTCAATGCCCACTACAGGCTGAAAAGGACAACCATCCACCGCATCTGGATCATCATTGCCCACAGGCTGACGGTACCAACACAGCGGACAACCAACATCCCTCCGCAGACAAAGCTGCTGGCTGTGCTGCACATGTTGGCCTCCCGTACCCCCAAACAACATCCGCCAGAGTCGGAGGAGACACACAGCCAGCCTCATCCAAGTTCCCCACACCTGTCCGGGATGCCATCACCAGCCAGGTACCCCAGTACCTAAACGTCCCCCACAATGTGCAGGAACAGCTGGAGACCAAGCAAGGACTACACGCCATAGCAGGAGTCCCGCACCTGTTGGGGGCAATCTACTGCACACATGTCCAACTTGTGCCCCCTGCCAAAAAAACACACAATTACCGCAACAGAAAGCACACGCATCCCATCAATGTGCAGGCAATAGCGGACCAGCGGGGACCCTACACCAATGTTGCAGCCAACTACCCAGGCAGTGTGCATGATTCCATCATCCCCCGACAGTCCATCATCAACCAGCATTACCAGGATTTCACCCATGGAAATGCACTGCATGTAGGTAAGTACCAAATGAACACACCACACACCTCAACTCCACAATCATGCAACACACAACACTGGCAATGCGCACATCACAAAATCACATACAACATGCCAGACAACATGCCCACCCACCAGACACAACAGCACAACTTACTGTGGCAACCTTGCTCAGCCATGTACATGAACCATCAACGGCATGGCACCGCAGCCACACAATAGTGGAATGTGGGAGAGGTGGGAACCAGGTATGTGCGAAGGAGGCAAGTGACCCATGAATGAGAATGTACACAATGCCAACTGTGGCGGAGATGTCCTGGACAGATTGCAGCATGCAGACCACAGACATATCCATGCCCACATGCACTGCTGATGTGTGGAGTGTAGTGGACAGTGGACGCAACCATGTCACCACAGCCAGTGGGGAAGAACGCAGAAATGTAGCTTGTGACGTCCCCCCCTGCAAGCGTGTGCGGAGTGGCCTGGCCCGGCGTACGCAAAACCAGCGTAGGGGTGTGAATAAAAAGCACGTAGCCCTGGGCGTGGTCCTATTCCAGAATGGCAAACGTGCCTGCCAGTGCGGCGCCTCCTACCCCCCAATGAGGCTGACGCCCTCGCCATGAGTGCTGTGGCCTGCAAACCTATGTGCCTGCTGCACCACGGGCTGCTGGACTCCCAACCTGTCATGCCCACCCCTGCGTATCCAGGCCTCACAGCTCACCTGCCGACACCGGCGTGTGTCAAAGAGGGCCCACCACGTGCCGGCACAAACTCCAAGCACAAACCCTGCGTCCTTGGCAGCCTCCTCATACTATCACGGCCCCCGCGACACAGGCCCGCTTTACCCCTTTTCCTTTTACATACTCCACCGCTGCCTCCGACCTACACTATGCTCAAGTAGGTCACACATGTGGAACTGAGTAGTGATATCTGCATGGCGGAGTCCATTTCATTGTACGCAAGGAGACGAGTAAGAGGAAGACGCGGTTCAGTCCGGAGGAGAAAAGGACCATCTTCACGGAGGTGTCCGGCACTGCCGACAACTGCCCTGGTGTCACTAACTCTGTGCATCGCGGGCCAACGACACGTGGATGTGTGCCCCTACTGACCGCTGCCCCGGGCCTACACTGCGGTCAAGTAGGTCACACATTTGGGACTGAGTCTTGATTTGGCAATGGCCGAGTACACACGCAAATGCAGAGTTTAACTCACTATACTCCCTTCTATGTGGTGACACAAAGTATGTGCATGGCATCCCAGCCACACGTGTCTGTGGGCCCTTGAAGACTACGCCTTCGGACTACACTGCGGGCCTGCAGGCCTCACACAAATCCAATCCAGTCCGTACCAGGCAGGACACGGCATCGTCGCTGGCTAAACACCCGCTCAGCTCTGTCGCTCCTGCCTCGGTCAACCATGAGTCATCACCACATGCCATTTCAACGCCATGTGTTAGTGTTCCAGGAGGAGCTTGCTGAACAGCGGTTGGCCCGTGCTGCCTGCTGCCTCCGGACCACACAGCGGTCGAGTAGGTCACACATTGGGAACTCAGTCATGAATCATTTATGGCCGAGCTGATAACATTGTACTGGCCACGTCGCAGACTGCATCCCCTTACAGCTCAGGTGCCACTAAGTCTGTTCCCCGACATCCATGGACACTTACTTCTTGAGATTTGTTGGAGACTGAGTCCATGGTTTGGGGGTTGCCTTCATCATCGTGTCGGTGACACTGACTATGTTGCCAAGACGAGGCTGTAGCATTCCACTCCTCCATTTGCCGCTTCCGGCCGGCTTCTGCCCTCTGCATCATGCCCTGGAGGAGCCCTTCCACTGTCCCCCACAAACCTCCGCGACATTCACCTTCGACATCGATGAGGACCCGCTCACCTAGCCTGGCACTATCTCACTGCACCGCAAGTCACCGTCCCGTGGCAGTGTGCCTGTGCTGGCCGCAGTGCATCCGGGGCCACTAACTATGTGCAGCTCAAATCATGGCCCCAACCTGAGGGCATGTCGGATGGCCTCTGTTCCGATGGCCTGGGGGGCATCAACGCCATGTCTCTGTGGCCCTGCGCTGTCCGCTGCATCCGGCCTCAACTGCGGTCCACCTGGGCTCACACATCAGATCGAGTCCTGGCCTGCCCGGACGTCGCATCACCGCAGGATGCACATGCCACCACCGCCAGGACCAACTCCAAACGACAGGTGCCAGAGTCGTAAGTGTCTAACTGCCAGACTGTCAGAGTTGCTCACACCTGTCGTGGGTGCCATCATCAGCTTGATACCCTGCTCAGCCCTTCAGGTGCCACTTACTCAGTGCACAACGAACCAAGGAGCATTCTGCTTGCATGTTGGGTGAACACTGTACTCTCTCCGGCTACCACCATGATGCTTCACGGTTGTTTCTGTTATGCTGGTGTTTTATGTTTCTGCTTCAATTGTGATCACTGTTCAAGTTGTTGCCAGCACCAACGACTCCCTGAGGGCTGGCTGACACTCACCCCACACACATCCAGCACATGCGTCACTGTACATGTGACCATGCCAATAAAGGTGTCGGGCGCACGTGTCCGTGGCCAGTTCAAGAGCTCTATGAGTGTGTCCGTGTGCTCAAGATGTATGCATTCGGGCCACGGCCCCACAACATCACATGTGCCGTGTGCAGAGGACGCAGCCATGTCACCGCAGGCAGAGTGTGGGACATTGCACATGTAGCTTTGTCGTCCCCCACTCAATACGTAAGAGGAGTGGACTGGGCCAGTGTGCGCCAGTCCAGCGTGGGGGTGTGGATGATTATCCCGTGGCTCTGGGTGTGGTCAGTCCTGGAAATGTGCAGATGCGGGTGTCTCTGTCACAGTGTGGGTCTCCTTTGGGGAGTGTAGGTGGCCCCTGATGGGACTTAGATACCCACGTATGTGATCTAGTTTGGCTTCCATGAGGTGGGACCCCACCCGCACCTGTTCGGACACCCCCTTCTGGCAGTCTGACACCTGGCCTTGGAATGCGATGTGTGCTTGGGTGTGCTGCTGGGAGCCAGCCGTGGTGGTGCGTGCGTCCAGCTGTGTTGTCTGTGCAGGGGGTGGGGTATCCTCGATGCAGCTGGGCTGCCCTGCTCCTGGGGGTCGATTGCCCGAAGATGTCAATGAACTGTTGTAGGGCGTCGGTGTCGGAAGTGTGGAGGTCCTCTTCAGAATCACTGTGGAGTTGTCTGGTCTGCTCTGCTGGAGGTGTTGTTTGTCCCTCTGCAATGTGAAGGGGAGATGCTTGTTGACATTGTGTTGGCATGTATGTTTACGCATTATTCAGGTTTACATACAGACTGCATGACAATGTACATTGTGACTGTTTGGGAGGAGCGGACTATTTGATGCGGGACAGTGGACATTTGGACTACATGACGTAGGTGAGGTTGTACACGTACATTTTCATCTCACAGTTCCCTGCTATGTCAGATGTGATTGGCCATTTTCTACGCACAGGCGGACCCAGTTGTGTCCTCTGTTCTGCAGTGTAAGTGTTGCACTGTGTACCACATTGTCGTCCATGTAGATGTGCTGGCATTGCTATGTGTGTGTGCTGCATTGTGGGAGGGTCGCACCTGCAGCTGTGATTTTGCTGCCCCTTATCCCTTGCAGGTGGTGTGCCTTTGACTTTTGTGCTTTTAAGGTGCTGTGATGTTGGCGACTTGGGTCATTTGTGCTCTTGGTCGGTTTTTGTACTCTTGTGCATTGTTTGTCTGCAGATGTATTGTTGCTGTCGGTGGTTGTTTGTGCACGTGGATGTGTCAGAGTGTGACCTGCTCCTTTCCGGATGTGGTCCACACTCAGCCACCTCAGTCTCGTGGCGTGCACAATGTCATGGTGATTGTACTCCAGCCATGCTGCTGGTCATGTGGTGTCACTTGCATTGTCAGTGTGGCTCTCACATACGCATCTTTGCTGTGTTTTGCCCGGGTGCATGTGTGTGTCGTAGACTTGGTGATGTGAGGGGTGTGACCCCTTTGGGCACATGGTGGACAGGGGCCTACTTGATGTTTGTATGTGTGCTGCAGTGTGCCACGGGGATCAGGGACATGACCCAGGGTCGTTGTGGGTGTGCGGTGTGCTACACGTCATTGGGCATGTGTGCCATTGTGCCCGTCCCTCCGTCCCCCCAGTCCCTGTTCGTTACTCACCCTGTTGATGTTGTGTCAGGTCATGTGGAGCTGTATCAGGACTCCCGACTCCTTGCACCGTCTCCGCACTGATGACCTTGGCCGCCATTTGCTCCAGCTCCTCCTGTGGTGCTGGACTCCCACCTCCATTCGCCGTTGCTGCCTTCCTGTTGGCAGTGGGTTTCTGCTTGGTTTGGCTTTTCACATCGTGCCAGCGCATCTTGGCCTCATCGACACTCCGACTGCATTCACGATGGAATGGCATTTTTCCGTCTGTGTTGCCAATGACACGGTGGAGGTGACGGACAGTTGTTGTTCGTGCTCTGTCACCTCCGTGAGGACGATCCGGTTGTCATGCGGACTGTACCCCGTCTTCCTCTTCCTCTTCTCCTTGGCCTTCCCCGACCCCGAGGTTCCTTGCTGGTGGTCTGTGGAGCTTGTGGGGTTCGCGTTGAGCTGGGCACTGGTTCCGGGTGCATCCATGTTGCTACGCAGTTTATTTTGTTTTTGTTGCTTTTTTTTTCTTGTTCGGCTTTTATTGTGCATTTTCCCTCATGACGCGTGGGAATTGCAGGCCTGTCGCTGGTTATCGCTGATTTTTGTATCGCGGTTGGCCTCATCGCGACTTTATTTGCGTTAGTGTTTCGCATTTTTGCGGCATCGCGTTGATTTTAACGCGGACATTTGACGCGTTATCGTGGGACTATCGCATGGTGCCGCCAGGTTGAGAATACTACATTAACACGGCGTTGTTTTCCCGCGATAGACTGCGATATTCAAAGTTGCGTTAAGCTAAATTTGCGATGATTATCACTCGTTCTTGAGAATATGCCCCTTAGTGTATTAGGCTGGGGTGGGGGGGTCCTTGCATACTCCAGTTGGAACTAGTTCAGGGAGCTGTTGGCTCCCGCTCTGGTGCAAAACTGGACAAAGGGCATGGGAGTATCCTCCCCACTGTCCAGCCCCTCCTCTGGGAGGGACCCCATAATCATCCCAACCCTTTCCTCAGGGTACTTAAGGGCTTACCAGTGGGTAGCTCTTGAGATTCATCATGGGACAAGATTCAGATCCAAAACCACTTCATCTTCAATCGTCTGGGCAATTTGGACTTTGTTGGACTTCGCCTTGGGAACTGAGACTGCATCTGGAAGACTCCTGCTGCTCCTGGTCTCGTCGTCTTGCCAGTCTTCTGCATCATCTGTGCCTGTGCTCCATCCAGGTACTTCTCCAGGCCTGTGGGCATCAAAGACACCCGAAGGAATCTACCTTGGCGTGAAGCTGACCAGTCTGCTGCTCCTGACGTCCTCCGGACTGCGCAAGGCCCAGCACCACAGGTGGTGGTTCTGCAACTCCCTCGAGACCTGTACTGTCTTCTCACTGAGTTTGAGGACAGTATCCCTTGTCAGAACCGCTGGAACAGAACCACTGTGCACCGCGTCGAACGTGCCGTTGCCAAAGGCTTGTTGACTCTCTTCTCCAGAGATCTTCAGACTCCAAGAAGCTCCAGCCTTCAGCATATTTTCTGAAGTACTCCATTGTGGTCTACAGTGGTTCATGACGTCACTTCTCACCTATGCACCCGGCTTCCCTGGTGTAGGTATCCTGGTTCCCGGGGTATCCATGGGTGGGGTGACTCTCCAACCTTCCATCCCTTGAAGACTTTCCTCAAGCAGGGGACACAGCACACAGCAAAGTCCTTCTCCTTTCCTTGGCAGAAACAGCAACTGCGGGCCAACCCCAGACACACACCAAGGGCAGTACTTCTCCTCAGTTTCTTCAGCTCTTCTCCCTGGCAAAAGTTCCTCTTGATTCCAGAAGTAGTCTAAAGTTCAGGGGTTTTAGGTCTAATACTTATACCCCAAAATGTCTTTGTTCTCTTTGTGCAAGGGTCTCTGAGCCCAGTCCAAACCAGTTCTGTCCTCTCTGGTGGAGCTGCCCGGCAGGAGGTGGAGACAGCATTGTGTAAGGCAGACAGGCCCTATTGAAGTCCAAGGGAAATCTTCTCCCACCACTTTAAATGCAGCCCAGGTCTATTCAGCCCAGCCCTGACTAATTCAGGAAAGGCAGGACACACATCAACCCCCCCGGTGGCTGTCTGAGAGAATGCACCGCCCGAGCCCCTGTCACTCCAAAACCAGACAGTCAATACACAAACAGGCAGAGGCACACAGAATGGTTAAACAAGAAAATGCCTACTTTCTAAAAGTGGCATTTTCAATAACCCTGGGCGAAGTGCTACGCTACGCTCGCGTAGTTTGCGAAGTTTGCGCTACTTCGCACAACGCGAATTGCACGTAGCACAGTGCGAACACGCGTAGCGTAGCGTAGCGTAGTGCCGCGGTCATTTTTGCTTGCTCGCGGTCCTCAACGTCAAGTTGGCGACCGCGAGCAAGCAAAATGACATCCCGGCGAGACTTTTCCTCGTTCGCGATCAGCAACATCAAGTTGCCGATCGCGAGCGTGGAAAATAAACCTCCCGGCGAGATTCTCAACGCGGGAGGTCAGGTTTCTCATTGCGAGTGGTCGCGTATGCTTGCGACCGCTCGCGATGAGAAACTACCAGTCCGCGTTGAGAAGCTGCCGCTCGAGTAAAAATCTACTCGAGCGGCAGTAAAGACAGCTCGCACTGTGCAAGTTGCCGTTTTCAATGATTGCACAGTGCGGACAAGCATCCGGCACTGTGCAATCATTGCGAACAGTGCGCTACGCAGTTCGCGTAGTGCTACGCGAAGCTTGCGTAGCGCGAACTGCACTTTGCGTAGCTTCGCGAAGCATTACTTCGCGAACTACGCCCACCCTTAATTTTCAAACACACAATTTAAAAACCATCTTTAGTAAAAGATGTGTTATTAAATTCTGAGTTCAGAGAGCCTAAACTTTATTTTTCCATCTTATCCCTATGGGAAGATATGCTTGTAAAATGTTACAAAGCATTCCCCATTCCGTCCTATGGGGCAAGATAGTCTTTCAATAGTGAAAAACGAAATTTGCAGTATTTCACTATCCGGACATGTAACACACATCAGTACATGTCCTACCTTTCACTTACACTGCACCCTGCCCAGGGGGGTACCTTGGGCCTACCATAGGGGTGTCCTATATGTAAGAAAAGGGAAGGTTAGGGCCTGACAAGTGGGTGCACTTGCCAAGTCAACATGGCAGCTAGCAAACTGCGCACAGGCATGCAGTGTCAGGCCTGAGATATCTTTTCAGGGCTACTCCTGTGGGTGGCACAATCAGTGCTGCAGGCCCACTAGTAGTATTTGATTTACCAGTCCTGGCACACCCAGTGCACTTTACTAGGGACTGACCAGTAAATCAAAATATACCAATGAGGGAGAACCAATCATAATAACAATTTACACAGAGAGCATATGCACTTTAGCACTGATTAGCAGTAGTAAAGTGCCCAGAGTCCTAAAAGCAACAACAACAGGTCAGGAAAAAATAGGAGGAAGAAGCAAACATTTTGGGGATAACCCTGCAAAAATGGCCAAGTCCAACAATTAGTATATAGTTTGGTCTCCCCTTGGAGACCACTGTGTATTTGTGCTACTTACCTGTTCTTGTATTAAAATATTGTGTGTATTGTGTTTATATCTCCAGACAGGAGATATACCAATGTGATAGTGAGAGTGTATAATAAATACAAATATTTTTATAACTTCACTTGGTGGTTCTTTTTCACTTAACCTACACTATTTGATTAGTACTGGTAAAACAAGCTGCTTCACATTGCTTTTGGACCAAGCCTGAAGGCTGCTGTCCACAGCTACCTCTTAGAGAGCTTTTTAAAGTTGTCTAAGACCACTTAAATCAGCATGAGGGTTGTCTGGATTAGTGCAAGATGATCCACGTAAATAAGTGTGCACCATCTACTAAGCCAACCTCCTACAGTTATTCTTTACAAAAGTATTATGACAGGCAAACACAGTAACATAATTGTAACTTCTCTATAGCAGGTCACCTGTAGTACTAGTTTTAAGTCTATCGACTATCGTTGAGTTGCCCATACTAGTCCTAAAATTCCTATTCTAAATTTCATTAACAAAAACTACATTTGGAAGTTAAGCATTGCAGTGAATGATCTTAGATTCTATTCACATTTCTCAATCTCAAGTTTAACCCCCTTGATGGACCAACTCATTCTCCCTTTCTTGCAATGCATAGATGCATACCACACATCGCTGTTAGCTTGGGACTGTACGAGCTACATAAACAAGGTCACAGAGAGAACTCTAATCACTGCTATCACTGATTCACTATGGCGACAAGAGGACAGTCTGCAATGGCTTCTTAATTAATCAGCCAAAGCGAGCACCAATGATGAGTACAATTAGGTAGTGCTTCTGAGCACTTGCCTAGCAGAAACTAGAAACTGGTTCATGTATTAATATTCCAACGTAAACTAAACGTAACTTACCTTGGAGTGTGAGCAGCATGCTATTTGTTTTTTTTATTTTAACATTGTAGACAAATAATTAATACTCACGAGCCCCAGAATCTCGACGCCTAGCAGGTTAAGCAGGTCCTGTTCGTGGTCCAAGATATCCGCCAAGTGGTGCGTCAACTGCTGGATGGTGCGCTGAACCTGGCTGGTGCGCTGCACGTACCGTCGTACCCTCCCCCAGTGCAGCCGATGATCCCACAGGGGGTGTCCGCTGCCAGGTCTACAAGCAGGGAGTTGAGGTGATGCTGCACAAAAAAAACAGTGTTGCCACCTCCTCCTCACTAATGATCACCCCGGGCTGCAAACCTGGGCGGTGGTTCCGCCCGCAAGGAAGGCATCCCTCTTCCATGGAGCTGGGTGGGTAGAGAAGGGAAAGGAAAGGAAAGGAAAGGAAAGGAAAGGAAAGGAAAGGAAAGGAAAGGAAAGGAGAAAGAAATAAGGAAGTAAGAGGAGAAATAAACAAATTACAAAAAGTCACAAAAAACACAGAACAATTTTCCAAAAAAATATAAAATACAAAAACACAAAGACACATACTAATATAAGCAATAAAAATGAGGGGTAGATAAGTTTTAAAGGGGGAGGATTAAAGAAATTAAACAGGGATTAAGATTTAGGCCCAACACCATAACAGAGAGCAGAAAAACAAGATGGCCGTGCCCTTGCAGACCACGTGGTGCCATTCGTGCGTCATTTGGAATGCGAGACTGCACTCTATGTTCCTATCGCAACACGAACAGGCGCGCCAGAAAATTCTGCGCGTAAGCAGAACTCCACTTAGCGTTACAGATTTCTGGCAACTTTGTGGAGTTCCACGTAGTACAACTCTGCTCGGGCCTACTTGACACAATAACAACTTTCCGAATCCATCTCCAAATTTAAAGCGTGGGCCACTGCCTCCGCAGATAACCTGGCTCCTCTCAAAGCCAAGAGAACCAGATTGCAAGGAAGCTGGTACACGGAAAAGCTCAGGTTCACCAAATGCCACTGAAAGAAACTTGAATGCAGATGGAGACAAAGTCAGAACAACACCAACAAGAGCATCTACAATTCTGCCTTGAAGGGCTTCCATCAGCAAATCAGAGCCACCAGATGCTCCTCAATCTCTGACTACATCGAAATCAGCACCAAAAGCACCAAGAAAATGGTTGCCATAGTGAAAAACGTCACCTCTCTGATAGCAACCTCCACCAGCATAACCCCCCAGGACCTTTGCATACAGCAACAAGATCCCCAGCATCTACAAATAACTTGAGCCCCAACCAGACCCTTCCACACTGGCAGCCTTCCTCTTCATCTCTACTTACAACCCTGAGGACTACCCTGACCACCTAGCCCACCATTACCACTCAAGAAACTGCAAAAGACTATGCAGTCAATACACTCCAGAACACCCTCAGACAACTCTCTCACCAAATCTTCATCAAGGGATTGGCCCCCGTCAGCCCAACCCTCACCCTGATCCTGGGTGATTCAGTCATCACAACCACCTATCTGGATGCCTAGAAGCACACAGTAAAGCCCCCTTCACCTCAGATGCCGCCACCCTCATCTGCAGAGTTCTACAAGGATTCACCTCTACTCTGTTCAATGCCTACCTGACCCCACTCGTCAGCATCATACACATGCATGAAATCAAAATCATATCCTAGGTTGACAACACACAACACATACTCTCCCTCTGCGACAAGATGCCAAACACCTGTACCAATTTCTCCGCCTGCATGGCTGAAGTCACCAGATGGATGAAAAACAACTGTCTCAAGCTCAACACAGACAAGACAGAAGTAACCTAGGCAAAGAAACACCCATCTCATCATGACTGGCCAAGTTAACGCTGACTCCATTTCATGCTTCCAAAGAGATGCTCAAGAAAATCTTCAAATGGCTCCTCATCAACACTTGCAGAACCATCGCCAAAGCCCTCATCACCAACAATCTAGACTACAGTAACACAGTCTATGTTGGAATCAATCCTCAACTGACCAGAAGTATCCAGAACATATAAAAAACTTAGTGGCCAGTCTCATCCTCAACCTGCCAGCCTGCACTCACATTACCACGCACCTCAAAGACCTCCACTGGCTCCCAATCTGTAAATGAGTACTTCAAACTCCTCAAGCACACATACAAAGCCTTACACAGCATTGGCCACATATACCCCAACAAATGCATAAACTTCCACAAAGCTACAAGACATCTCTGCTCAGCCAGACTGCTACTCGCAAACACATCCCCTGGACACAAACCAGATCTGGTTGTCGTGCCTGCACCTACCTTGCTCCTAAAGTCTGTGTTAGACCTGGCACCCTTGGTGTTGTTTTCCCATAACTTTTTGCCTTTAGACCTCCTGTTTTTGCTGACTTAGGTCTTGCTGGCCTTAGGACTTGGTGCACTTTACCACTGCTAACAAAGCTAAAGTGCTTGTGCTCCTTCTCTAAACATGGTAACATTGGTTTAGACCCAATTGGCATCTTTAATTTACTTGTAAGTCCCTAGTAAAGTGGACTACCTGGGCCCAGGGCTTGTAAATTGAATGCTACTAATGGGCCTGCAGCACTGACTGTGCCACTCACTTAAGTAGCACTCTAAATATGACTTAGGCCTGCCATTGCAGATCCTGTTTGTGCAGCTTTAAAATGCCATTTTGATCTGCCAAATAAACCTTTTGGCAGGCACAAATCTTCCTTTATAATACATATAAGTCACCCCTATGGCAGGCCCAGGACAGTGGATTTAAAAAGTAGGACATGCGCAATCAAGTTTTACATGTCCTGGTAGTGAAAAACTCTTATATTCATTTTTCACTACTGCAAGGAGTACCTCTCCTATAGCATAACATCGGAACTACCTTATTACATTCTAAAAGTGTAATTTCCAAATAGGAGCAGGTGTCCCCTTCATGTTTGGTCTCTCTACAATGCAATTTACAATCCCAACTTATTGTGAAGTCGGGTTTTAACTTACAATTCTGACAATGTCACATTTAGAAATTTGGCATCTTCTTGCCTTAGCCATTTGGTGCCTGCAGGCTGTCTCTGGGTCATATGACTGAGTTTCGGTGACAGTTCGGCTTTGTGTATTCCTCCTCGACAGCCACACACAATGGGGAGCTTAGGTGTGACTGGATGGGCCATCACTGGCAGGATGGGAGAGATGAGCTTGCCCCAGCACCACTTATATGTGATTAGGCTGTGTCTTGTCTCCACACAAATGGCTGCATACCCACTGTAGTTAGTCTGAAGCCAGGGCCAAGAAGGCAGGGCACCTGTACATTTCAAATGCAAGCCTCTAGAAGCTTCTCACTGCTTCAAAGGCATAACTGTGTTTAAATACTGGACCTCAGACCCCAACTCTTCAGTACACTTCTGGACCTGTGGATCTTCTGCCATGAAGAAGGACTGCTGTGCTGCCACAAGGACTAGTACTCTGCTGGACTGCTGCTCTGAAGGAACTGATGCCCTGCTATGCTGCCCTGCTGCCCTCTTGTCCGTGTAAGGATTGGACCTGCAGCTTTTGAAACCAGAATCCAGAGTGACTCCAAGGACTTACCTCCTGATCTGAAGCATCAGGCATATAGCAAGCTTCCAACAGCCCTGCATCTGCACCTGGACTCTGCCATCTGTGAGTCTACACTTCCAAGTGGTGCCACCCCATTCCTGGACCCATGGAAGTGGGCTTAAAGTGCTTACCAGCCTATGTAGATCCAGCAGAACTGACGTATCTCCTGTGCTGCAGAGCGCAAACCTGAGCAGAACCGATGCATCGCTGCTGCTGCGTGGATTGACCCGTCACAAAGACCCGCATCACATCGCAGCTCTTTGGAACCGCTGCTGCGCAACGCATCCTCAGCACAGTTGATGGCAGCCTCAACGACGACAGCGGACTCTGCATCGCAGCCTAGCACCTCTTCTCCGTATCCCTGATGCCTGACTTCACATCATAAGTCCCATTGACGTGATCCTCGGTGACAAAACAGGCTTCACCTCACAATCTTGGAACCGATGCATCACTTCAGCTGCGTGACACATCGTCTGGCAATGGTCTGCAAACTTGGATTTAAGCTTTTTTTGTTCAGCTGGCCTAACTGTGGCCCTCTAGCTGGCCCATGGTTCATCATGGTCTGCCAGAACTTCTGACCTTTCTCCTGGTCCGGTGTGACCTAATATCCACAGTTGCCGCTTTGTGCTTTTTGGCGCAATTTTCAATACAATAATTAAAACTGCATGTCTCAGGTTCTACTCATTGGATGTTTGTTTTTTTTGGTCTTGTTTTATTTATTAAAGAAAATAACTATTTTTCTAACTTGGTGTGGGATCATTTCTGTGTGGTGATTCCACTTTATTACTGTTTGAAGTGTTGCACAAATACTTTACACATTGCCCTATGTTAAAACTGACTGCTCTGTCCCAAGCTACCAAAGGGTTGAACACAGGTTAATTTAGGGTGAGCTTGTGCCAAACACTGACAAGGATTGTGGTTGCTGCTTGACCAGCGCTCACACCCCAGTCAACAGCCAATTGTAACTGGTGTTCTTAATCAAAAACCGAATAAATATATTTAAACAAAATAAGATCCTCCTCCCTTATTGTTGAATTCCACAAGTAAGTGAACACCTGGCTCTTAACCTAGACTCGATCCAGGCTCAGCCCAAACAGCTCCCGGTTCACTGATAGAAATATTTACGGGGTGCGTAGTTCGATATCAAAGCTTATATGGATTGCAATGTGTTTGTGGTTGCTAAATCTAGGGTTTAACTTCATGTATTTCCAAGTTCAGTTAAGATTTGACTTCAATATGACCAGCTGTGAACTTCTTCTTCAAACTAGACTTCTCTCGTATTGTAACAAGCTAAAAAGAGCAGACCCTAACACGCTGAAGTTCCATCTTTGAAATTTGATAAAGAAAGGCTGCTCCAGCTGGTCGACTTACCTGCAAAGATACCTAAAGCAACTAGAAGCCATTGATATTCGGAATACTAGGCTCACTCCAAAATAGTGAATAAACATGTGGATCTGTTATAAATTAACTCAGATGTCTAGGAATTGAATAAAAAAAATCAATCACATGCTAAGGAGGCTTAATTGCTCTATGATCCTACGGTGGCCCCTTATTATTTGAAGCAAAACTCAAATAGAAAATAGCTCTGATGAGGTACCGTTTTGGGATTATTACCTTTAGAGCATTCTGGTATGGCAGGTTGGGACAAGGGTCAGGCCGTTTGTGCCGCTTGTGTGGGGCAGTGTCTATTAGTTCACATCATCTGTGCTTGCCTTAATCTTGCAATTTTTCAGAAATCCTGGCTGAAACCGATGTTCAGGTGTCTGTCTATCAGAACTTGCTTATCTGCAGACGAGGTTTGCCTTGAGGATGAATCAGGCCAAATGACATCCTGCTTCCTCAAATGTATTAAATTTACCATCAAAAAATGAATAATTGTGATCAAGAGTTGCCTTGAACTGTGAAAAGAGACTTCATTGTAGCACTTATTGACTTTGTATTATTTCTTTATTAATCGTACAAAGAAACCCAATAAGGAATTTACAAAGAAATGAATAATGACTATTTCTTCTTTTACCATCTAGAATTAGATCCCCTAATGAATTTTATTGAGCATGTCTCCATCCTTGATATTTTTTTAAACATTTTTTAATATTAACAGGATATGATGAATGTACTCTTTTAGCGACTGCTAATTTACTAAAGAATTATTAGGTCTTATTTTATATTTATCTGATTAACTGATTTGAAGTTGCTTGTGTTTTCGATGTATCTATGCTTTGCAAATATTTAATTGATCTTGCAATAAAATCATTTCATTTATTTTCTGTTTCCATTATCATGGTAATAGATTTTGGTAATACATTTCCTAGGACTCTGACGTTCTGTGGTTTCCACTGATGTCTATGAATATTACCAAATCTATCTTGCGATGATGCATTTGACTTTGGTCACTGTTGTCTGTGAAGACTGGTTATCTGTAGTTTCTCTGTACTTTATGATGGCTGTTTCTCCTTAATAATAGTGCTGGGATTATCTTCTTTTCTGTTTTGTGGGCAATGTATTTCTTTCTTCCAGCTCAGCTGTACTCGACTAAATGTTTGGGGTACTTTGACATTTTTTGGGACAGACTGCTCTTTCTGTGTCTGAAGAGTGGCATACCCATACTCCTTTGAACTGTTTAACTCTCTGTTGTGTGCCCTAAAGGTTTATTTGTTTTTCTATGGGCTGTGCTTCTTTACCCCAGTGATTGAAATTATCTCTAATTTCTTGAAATTACCTGTATTTTCAAGATTCTCTGTTGGCACATATTTACTGGGCATCCTCCAATCTTTGGACAAATTCTTTTCAAATCATTTAGAGAGCTTGTCAGCCCCTGTTTCATATTTTTGAGTTCTTCGAATGAATTTCTAAACTCCTTCCTGTGAAAAAGTATATGTACAGTATAGTGTGAAAAAAGTGTACAGTAATAATTGAATCATTTAAGTGATCTTTTCAAAAATTGTTTTCCTGGGTGTATTAGCTGGGTGTGGTTATATCGTGGTGACATACTTAACACATAATGTAATTGTTGTGCCCATAATGTCATAATTGTTTATGTGACTGCTTATTTTAAATATTGAGAAATACATTTGTAGCCCAACTTAAAGAAGTCATTCATATGGAAGAAAAGTTACACTACCAATAGCTGACAAACATTCTGTAAACAGCGTTTAACAGGCTACCGCAGTTATGGACTCGCTTTCTATTGATCGCAGGATCTGGTTGGACTTTAAATAATACTGCACATCTTTTGCTAATATTTACAAATTAAACTGCAAAATTTTAAAATATTTTTCTATTTCTTTTACAAAAGATTAGTTACTTTTCAACAAGTCCAATTCTGAGTGACCGGAATCAGTTTCCTTCCTTTTTCCGCACCATCCCCAGCGATGAGTTTCAGTCCCTTGGACTAGCGCAGTTTATGATTCACATGGGATGGACCTGGGTTGGTATTCTGGCTACAAATAATGATTATGGACAACAGGGAAGTCAAATACTTCAGGACGAGCTAATCAAGGCCGGTGCTTGTGTGGCCTTCAATATCATATTAATCCAAGCAGATAAGAATGCCATCCATTTTGTCAAAGTGATGAAAAATTCAATGGCCAAAGCCATTGTTGTGTTTTCTTCTAGTGCTGAGCTGGTTCCTCTACTGGATGAGATGTTGAGGCAGAATGTGACTGGAAAGATTTTGATTGCCAGCGAAGCATGGTCAACATCTCCTTTCCTCTCCATCAAGCAATACTCAGAAATCTTGGTCGGTACCATTGGGTTTGCAATCCGCATTGGAGAAATGATGAACTTTCAAGAGTATTTTACTGGCATTCACCCATCATCCTCTACACAAGATCCTTTTATCAGAAAGTTCTGGGAAAAAACATTTGGTTGCCAGTGGTTAAACCAAGAAAACGTCTTAAAGATCAAGGACAATTTAACCAAGATGTGCACCGGTAATGAGAAGCTGAACAGCCTTCCAATTAACAGCATGTCTGACTTTAGAATCACCTACAATATTTACAATGCAGTATATGCCACAGCACTTGCTTTAGAGGATTTGAGGCTGTGCGTACAAGATGGAGGGCTTTTCATTCAAGTGACCTGCAAAAATATCTCAAACTTCTATCCATGGCAGGTATGTTTTTTCCTGAGGCAAATAATATGTATCAGATTGTAAAAGTAAACAATATTCCTGAACTGATCAACATGTTTACAAGTAATTTGGGTGCATATTTTTTATGATCAGATTTCATTGTTTTTTTAAAAATATTTTTATTTTCTTTGTCAAAAATGGTCATACAAAAAGGAAGGATACAAGTTCCATTTACATAGTGGGCTTAAATAAAAATTGGGTTTGACAATAAATCAATAAACATATCTCATATACATTATTCCATGTACTAATACAAAAATACAACAATATATATAAAAACAAAAACAATATGTATAGATAGAAAGGCAGATTACTTAATAGGTAGGATTCAACATCATAGAATATATATGAAAAGAAAGCTAGAAAAGCCTTGCTCGGTGAAACTGGTATTAAATTCATAGGTCTAAGCGGGTTACTAAACCTAAAGAGAATTGATCAGATTAAATTACATTTCTTAGATTAGTGTAGTTGAAGGGTCCCACCTAAAACTCACCCAGATATGATCAAACTTTTTAATGGACCGATGCTCCTTAGACTTGGCCAGAGCAAACTCTAGATCATAGATTAGCCGGAGGCAAGCCAAACATTCTGTTACCCTGCGTGGTAAGGGAGATAACCAAGCTCTTGCAAAACACAGCCTGGCAGAAATGATAATAATAGATAGGAGTTGCCTCTGCACACTGCCATCATTCGGCCTGGGTCCCACCTGTGGTCTATAGCCTATCATGATCTCCTTATGTGTGAGCTGTATGTCCATACCAATACTGGAGCTAGAGAGTTGTACAAACCCCTGTCCAAAATTCATAAAGCATAGGGCAGACAGCAAACATGTGAAGAATATCAGCTGCCAAAAGACCACACTTTGGACATTTAGGGGCCGATTCCGATTTCGGCCGGAAGGGCACCGAACGATGGTCGGAGCACTTCCGACCGAATCGGAACGTGCCGGCCTGATTCCTTTCCGACCGAGCCATTCCGATGGGCTCGGTCGGAAAGGAATCCGACTGGGATTTCCGGATGGCTTACGACGGGCTCGGAGAGCCCGCCCGCCGTCCGGAAATCCTTCAGTACTCCCCCGGCCGCCTCTTCACGACCGAGGGAGTACGATGGCAGTATTTCACTGCCTTTTCGTGCCGGTCTTTCCGGCACGAAAAGGCAGTCGGTAACTGTCTTTGGGGGCCCCCAGAAGGGCCCCTATGGGTGCGAGGCCGCCGAATGGCGGCCTGGGGGCACCTATGGTGCCCCTCTGTTGATCCCTGCACCCGGTGGCAGGCACCTTGGGGTGCCGGCCACAGGGTGCAGGGATGAACTGCACCCCTGCTTTCCACAATGCAAGCATGCATTCTGCTCGGAATGCATGCTCCCATTGTGTAGTATACGAGTGCGACCTCCTGTCGCATCGTACTTGCAGGGCCGTAACTGACGACAGCAGGTCGGTCGGTTACGGCTCATGACCGATGTCGGACGGACCTGAGTCCGTCCGACATCGGAATCGGCCCCATAGTCTTATCCCCCAGCAATTCCCCGCCCATTTAACAATTTTATCTGGTGTATAGTACAAAAAACATATAGTTTTAAATTGCTGTAGATTCAGATTTATTGAATGTATAGATTGGTCAATAGTATCTAAAGCTGAGCTTATTTCAGAAGGTAAAACTTTGACTGAAAGGGCCTGGGGCCACTTGGTGGCAAGAGTGGTGATATCATTAACATTATACCGGGCGAGGGCTAGATATACCGTACTGATATAAGATTTCAGAGGTGCTCTAAGTAAGCTATTAGGTATATCTGAGCAATGTGCTGAAGTTGTAAGCTTGCAGCCCATCATTAAATAGTAGCTAATCTGTAGGTACTTGAAAAAAGAAGCTATGTGGAAGGTTATAGGCTGCCTGAAGCCCAGCAAATGTACGAAAAGCCATTGAGGTTGTAATTATGGCCAAGAGAATTAAAACCATACTGGGACCATGCTCTTCCCGCCTGGTCATTAAATATCTCAGGAAACATTGGGTTATCCTAAAGCGGTGTATCTGGGTGCATAAGGGTAAAAACATATTTATTGACATCTCTCTCCAAATAGCAACTATATCTCGAATGACCTTAAATTTAACTTGTTTGAAATAGTTGGGATCCGTTAGTCTATACAAGAATAATCTAAAATCAGGTCCAAGAATAAAAAGAAAAAAGAAATCAGCAGTCTCAGGATTGGAAACAGTCAAAAGGCTGCGAAGGCACCCAGCAAACGCTGCCCAAAAATAAAGTTTAAAATCGAGGAGTGAAAATCCCCCTTGATTGTACTGTAGTTTAATAAACCGGATTGCCCACCTAGCCCGTCGATAGCCCCAAATAAAGCTACCTATAATTCCATCAAGTAGTTTAAAAAGAATTTGGGACCCATAAAGGAATAGCCCAAAATAAATATATACACTTGGAGAGAATGTTCATTTTGATAATATTACAATGACCGATGATCGATATGGGGAGGTTATTCCATGCCCTAAGATTTTTTTGTACCGATGTTAGGAGCAGTTCATAATTTAGCTTGATAATCTGCGCCACCTGTGAAGTCAAATGGATGCCTAAATATATGGCCGTCAGGCATACCCCCTCTATTGGATCTTTAGGTTCAGAATTATGAATGAGTTATGTTTTGGTCATATTCAGCTTATATACAGAAAATTCACCAAATCTGTCAGTTTCATAGATGATATAATTGAGAACCATCGAGAGGTTGGGGGAAAAGATTGCCACGTCATCTGCATAAGCTGTAATTTTAAGTTCAAGATCACCAGAGACAATAGGCTAGATCTGCTCATTGAGTTGCAAGGAGCGAAGGTATGGATCCATATATAAGGCGAGTAAGGCGTGTAGCATTGGGGATAATGGGCACCCCTTCCTGGTACCCTGATGGATCTGAAACAGTGTAGGAGAAGTTCCAAAATAGTAGTTGGCCAATAGGGTTCTGATATAAAGACTGTACCCACTTTTTAAAACGGTCCCCAATGCCAAGAGTGATATCGTTGCCCAAAGACATGACCAGTTTACCCGGTGAAATGCTTTCTCTGTGTCTAAGAGTATCATATCCACATTCGTGCCTGATTTTGCTGCCATATCGAATGTGGCAACTGCAGTGTTAACATGGGACGTAGTATCACGTCCGGGTATGAAACCATTTTGCTGCTATGATATCAACGCAGCCATATGGGGAGCAAGACGAACAGCTAAAATCTTAGCAAATATTTTTGCATCTGCATTAGTAAGAGAGATAGGGCAGTAAGAACCAAGCTCCTCCAGTGGTTTAGAATTTTTCAAGAAAATAACAATATTAATCCTACTCCAGGAGTCAGGGACTCTACCATTAATGTTGATATCTTGAATAACGCAGACAAGCTGAGTGAGAACAATACCTTTAAAAATCTTATACAATTCCAGGGGAATAGTATCTGCTCGGGCAGCATTGCCTGAGGGAAGCATTACCAGCACTGTCATAATTTCACTCGAAGTAATTTCTGCCTCAAGAGCAACAGAGGCAGAGCAGAGCTCTGAATATAGTGCCCAAACCTGCGGCTTCGAAATCATCAGACTGAGTGTAAAGATCTCAATAGAATTCTGAAAATTGCTGAGCAATCCCATCTGGATTAGTATACATCCTGCTCTTCTTCCCTTTAATGCTCTGTATAAAGTTCTTTGATCTTATGTCTGATATTTGATGTCTTAAAACCTGCCCTACTTGTTCCCCATACTCATATTGTAGGGTCCAGTTCTTATTAAACCTCGCAGCTACCTTAACCTTTAAGACCTGCCCCAAGTTTGATCGTTTTTCGATGAAAGAAAAATAAACAGGCTGTGTTCAGGCCCCCCTGCTACTATATTAGAGGCATGTAGTAATTCAAGGGTTATAATTGAATGACGCAGCTGCTGTAGAATATTTAAACTAATCTTATTAATTGTATGAAATCTGATTCTTGTGGGTGCTGGAGGCGGGGAAGATCGTCACTGAGAGCTCCACCTCCTCCCTTTGTCCCCCGGGCTCACCTGTGGATGCCTTGTGAGCCGCCACTGCGGTGCTGACCTCTGCCTCCTTTCTGTATGCAATTACCCCATGAGTGGGGCTTTGATTTGGTCTCTCGCCACATAGGTGGCAGCTCCTCGGGTGGGGGCGACACAGGCTTTTGACCCCGGTCTGGGTCTGCTGCTCTGCTCTGGTCTGCTTCTTTCAGAGTGGAGGCTGGGCTCTAAGACCCAGGGCTATAGAGCCTTCACGTCCTGGAGCATCCCGCGGAGGCCGCGGCGCCCACTCAATGACAAAGCCGTGGGTGGAAACCAGTATTGAGCTGGATACTGTACCCTCCCAGAACAGCAAGGACATCAGGAAGGGACAATGCACAAGACCTCTTCAGTCGGGTGACCAATGTTAAAGCAGCTCAACTCAGGTCCGCAGTCAGCCTACTTCAGGCTTACTCTTCAGAAATTGATATTCCAGCAGTTTGTAATTCTTCTAAAGTCCACCGCTTTTCCTACTTTTGCACAGACTGGAATGAGAATACTAAATCTTACCCTTTCGAAGTCCAACACTTTTCCTACTGTTGCATAGAGTGAGTGGTAATAATAAATCTTACTAATCCGAAGTCCAACACTTTTCCTAATGATACTTAGACTGGAGTGGGAATAGTAAATTTAAACCTTTCAACGTCCAACGCTTTCCCTACTGCTGCACAGACTGCTGTGGGAATAGCAAATATGGGAAACAACCATTATAACGCAGTCATTACAACGCACTACCTTTACAATGCAGCTGTTACAATGCAACTGCCTTTACATCGCATGCCATTACAATGCATGTCACTACAACGCATGCCATTACAACACATACCATTACAACACATGCCATTACAACGCATTATAAGGTAAGTAATGGGGATTTTTTTGTTTTAGGGTGGGTATGGGTTTTGGGGTACATGGGGATAGTATTTTTACCCCTACACTATCCAACACTTACCCTACTGTTGCACACACTGGAGTGGGAATGGTAATTTTTACCTCTACACTATCCAACACTTACCCTACTGTTGCACTCACTGGAGTGGGAATGGTAACTTTTACCCCTACACTATCCAACACTTACCCCACTGTTGCCCCAAAAGTATTATGCGTTGTAATGGTATGCGTTATAAAGGTATGCGTTGTAATGGTATGCGTTGTAATAGTAGTTTCTAAAAATGTGTTGTAATGTCATGCGTTGCAAAATCATGCGTTGTAATGGTAGTTGCGATGTAAAAACTGCGTTGTAAAGGCATGCGTTGTAATTGTTTGCGTTGTAACATCATACATTCGCAAATATTAGCCCCCCAAAGTCCAACGCTTTACCTACTGCTGCACAGGCTGGAGTGGGAATAGTAAATCTTAGCCCAACAAAGTCCAATACTTTCCCTACTCTTGCACAGACTGGAGTGGGAATAGTTAATCTTGCCCTTCTGAAGTCCAGCGCTTTCCATACTGTTGCACAGAGTTGAGTGGGAACAATAAATCGTACCCCTCAGAAGTTCAATGCTTTCACTACTGTTGCACAGACTGGAGTGTGGAATGCAAATTTAATCTCCCTACAGTACAACACTTTGCCAACTGCTGTACAGACTGGAGTGGGTATAGAATATATTTCTCCTCCAAAGTCCAACACTTTCCCTACTGTTGTACAGACTGGAGTGGGACTAATAAATCTTACCCCTCTGAAGTCCAATGCTTTCCCTATTGTTGCATAGTTTGGAGGTGGAATAGTAAATCTTACCCCTCCTAATTCAAATACTTCTTCTACTGTTGACCTGTTTGGAGTGGGAATAGTAAATGTAACCCCTCTGAAAGACTGCACTTTTACTAATGTTGCATAAACTGGAGTGGGAATAGTATATCTATTATTCACAGACGTCAATACCTTTTTTTAAATATTGTTTGCATATATTTATTTTTATTATTTATTTATTTTTAATGTATATTATTTGTTGATTTATATATTTTTTAAATTATTTTTAGTAAATGTCTTTTTTGATTTTATATTTTTTATATATTTAATTAATTTGATAATTTATTTTAATGTCCTGGTAGAGGGAAAATCCAAAATTCATTTTTCGCTACCTCTCCCATAGGATAACATTGGGTTACCTTATTGCATTTAATAAGTGCTAACTTTTAATAGAGAGCAGGTAACCAGGTCATGTTTGTTGTCTAAAGAATTGTAAATTAAGCCCCTCTTTAATAGTAAAGTTGGATTTTAAGTCACAATTCTGAAAATGTCACTTTTTGAAAGTTTTCATGTCCTAAGCATTTGATGCCTACAGCCTGTAGCCTGCATCACATGACTAGGTGTAGCTGGCAGTTGGTCTTTGTGTATTGCTCCCAGACACTGAAACAAAGGGGGAATGGATATAGACAGGATGGGGGAGGAGCTGTCACCTGCCACACTTACATTTCAAAGCCACTGTTGCAGTACAATTGCAAAGGGTTTCACACTAGGTCATTGTGACCCCTGACAATCTGGGGCCAGGACAGAGAGGCAGGAAATCTGGGGGTGTAAGCCTCTGGAAATGTTTCCTACTTCAAAGTGGGCACCAGGTATAAATAGTGGACTTCAGACCCCACTTCTATCGGCCCTGAATGAAGACAGCCTCAGATACATTCTGTAGGGCTTGTCCCACCTGCCAGGTGAATGGGAAAGCAGGAAAAAAGCTGAAAGTTCCCCTGGTTCTCTTGCTTGAGTTTGGCATTTCCTGTGAGAGGGTGAGCATCGACATTGTATGTCCCTTGGACTTCAAGGCAGACTTAGAAGACAAGTTTATCCTGGTTTTTGTGGACCATGCCACACTGTATCCAGAGGCCATTCCAATGAAATTGGTGACTGCACGCACAGTAGCTAGGGCCCTGATAGGGATTCTTACCCATGTAGGCTTTCCCAAGGAAGTAATGTCTGACAGAGGCACTGAATTCATGTCAGCGGACATGAAGTCCATGTGGGGGGAGTTTGGGGTAACCTACAACTTACAATTTCTCCACATCCTATCACACTCAACAGGCTTGTTGAGAGATTGAACAAAACCCTGAAAGGCATGATAATGAGCCTGCCTGAGCCCATGAAGAGGAAGTTGGATGTCCTCCTGCTATGTCTGCTATTTGCCTATAGGGAGGTGCCACAGAAGGGGGATGGATTTCTCCATTTGAGCTCCTCTATGGACACCATTTAGGGGGCCTTTCAGCCTGTGAAAGGGGTTGGAGGCAAGCTCCAAGGTAAACCCCTCAGGATGTAGTCAGCTATATGTTGGCTCTCTGCAAATAGATGCAGCACATCTAGAAAAAAGCTGAAAACAATCTTGAGGCCAGTCAAGAAGTGATGAAAGTCTGGTATGACCAGAAGGCCACTGTGTTAGAGTTTCAGCCTGGCCAGAAATGTGGATCATGGAGCCTGTGGAGCCCAGGGCTCTCCAGGATCACTGGACAGCTCCATATGAGGTGAGGGAGCAGAAGGGGGATGCCACATACCTGGTGGATCTCAAGACACCTTCAACCCCCTTAAGGGTGCTCCACATAGATCGCCTCAAACTACAGTTTGAGAGGTCTGTGATCACCATGCTCTTGGTGATAGACGATGAGGTAGAAGAGCAGAGTGAACCTCTCACTGACCTCTTATCTTCAAACAAGAATAAAGGGTTGGTAGAGGATGTTAACCTCTCCCCTACTCTGACCCCGGAACAGCAGAGTGCCTGTCACAAGCTTCTAGGGCAGCATTCTTTTCTGTTCTCTCTCACCCCTGGGCTCACACACCTGTATACCCACGGCATTGATACTGGAGACAGTATGCCTGTGAAGAATAACATTTACTGGTTGTCAGACAAGGTGAGAGCAATCATCAAAGAGGAAGTCTCAAAGATGCTGGCCTTAAGGGGGATTGAGCCCTCCAGCGATCCCTGTTCCGCCCAATTGAACTGTTACCCAAGGTCACCCCCCCAGGCAGCACCCCAAAACCCAGGTTCTGTGTGGAATCCAGGGGTCTCAATTCAGTCACCAAGACTAACGCTAACCCCATCCCTGAGCTAATGAGCTCATAGGTAGGCTGGGGCACTGCCAAGTTGCTTAGTACCTTTGATCTCACACCAGGGTACTGGCAGACTACCCTGACTGAGGGAAAAAACAGAGGTCAGCTTCTTGTCCCCAGAGGGCAAATTCCAGTTCAGGGTGATGCTCTCTGGATTAAAGAATACCACTGCAAACTCTAAAATGCTGGTGAACATAGTTCTGGCTCGGAAGGAGGCATAAATGCTGCTTACCTAGACTACAATGTGGTCTTAAGTTCCATCTAGGAGGAACACCTGTACCACCTCCAGAAGGTGCTTCAGGCCCTGTAACAGGCAAGCCTAACTATCAAAGCCAGCAGGTGTCATATAGGGCAGGGGACAGTGGTCTATCTGGGGCACCTGGCAACAAGGTGCTCCCCATGCAGGCCAAGATTGAGACTATCCTAGCCTGGGAACCCCATAAAACCCAGATTGAGGTGAGAGCCTTCCGGGGCCTCACAAGATACTATAGGAGGTTTGTTAAGCGATATGGCACCAGTGTTGCCCCCTTAGCAGATCTGGCTTCAAAGAAGCAGCCCAGAAATGTGCACTGGACTGAGACCTGTCAGAAAGTTTTTGAAATCTTCTATGAGGCCATGTGTACAGCATCTGTACGCAAGGCTCCTGACTTCTCCAAGGAGTGTATTATGCAGACAGATGCTTCAGAGCATGGCATAGGGGCTGTCCTAGCATAGTTAAATAAGGAGGGCCTAGACCAACCTGTAGCCTTCATCAGTAGGAGGTTACTTTCCCGAGAAGAGGGGAGGAGTAGTATTTGAGAGGAAGACTTTTATTGTGGTCTAGGCGCTGAAGAAGTTGAGGCCATACCTGTTTGTGACTCACCTTCTGGGTTCAGACAGACCACAGACCCCTTAGATGGCTCATGCAAATGAGGGCTGAAAATCCCAAACTGTTGAGGTGGTCCATCTCCCTACAGGCAATAGCCTTTATGGTGGAATGCCGCCCTGGGTCAGACCACGCTAATGCTGATGGTCTATCCCGGTTCTTCTACCTTAGTGATGAGAATTCCCAGGCAGTTGGTTACTTCTCCCCACTTTCACCTTGAGGGCATGTGTCATCCCTGTCAGCATTAGGGTGAACTTTCCCCCAAACTTTTTGCCCTACTCCTCCATTTTTGATGATCTTGATTTTGTTGGCCTTAGGACTCTGTGCACTTTACCACTGCTAACCAGGGCTAAAGTGCTTATGCTCACTCCTTGAAATACTATAGAGCAGGCTTACACCCAATTGGCACATGTAATTTACTTATATATCCCTAATAAAGTAGTACTGTATACCCAGGACCTGTGCATTTCATGCTACTAGTGAGCTGCAGAACTTATCGTGCCAGCCACTTAAGCAACTGTCAAACATGTCTCAGGTCTACTATTTCAACCTGTGTGTGCAGTATTAAACGGACAGTTCGACCCGGCAAAATAAACCTTTTTTCACATGCAAACCTTCTTTTTTAATGCATATAAGTCCCCCCTAAGGTAGGGTCCACATAGCCCCAAGGCAGGGTGCAGTGGATTGAAAAGGTTGGACATGAACTTTCAAGCTTTACATGTCGTATTAGAGAAAACCTCCTAAATTCGTTTTTCACTACTGCCAGGGCTACCTCTCCCATAACATTGGGTTACCTTATTACATTTAATAAGTGCTAACTTTCAATGGGGAGCAGGTAATGAGGTCAAGTTTGTTGTCTAAAGAATTGTAATTTAATTAAAACCCAGTTTAATGGTAAAGTCAGATTTTAAGACACAATTCTGAAATGGCCACTTTTAGAAAACTGCCATTTTCATGTCCTAAACATTTGGAGCCTGCAGCCTCTATCCTGGCTCACATGACTAGGTGTAGCTGGCAGTGGATCTCTGTGAATTGTTCCCCGACAGTGAGGTAAAGGGGGAATAGGTGTAGCCAGGATGAGCAATCTCCGTCAGAATGAGAGGGAGGAGCTGTCACCTGCCAAACGTACATTTTAAAGTCACTGTGCCAGCACACTCACAAAGGGTTTTACACTAGGTCATTGTGACCACAGACAACCTGGGACCAGGACAAGGAGGCAGGAAATTACAAACAACTCTGTGGGTGGAAGCATCTGGAGCTTTCTCCTACTTCAAAGTGGGCACCAGGTATGCATGCTAAGCCCCAACCTGTTCATACTACAGAAGAATAACTGCTGTGCTACATGAAGGACTGCTTCACTGCTGCCATTTTGCCTGCACTGCACCTGCACTCTTTAATCCAGGCTGAGTGACTCCAAGAGCCAGTTGGCCAACCTCCTGTTAAAGAGCTACAGGGACATACCAAGCTCCAGATACCTCCCTGCAACTTCCCAGCTGAGCCTGTTACACTTGACATGCCTGGATCTGCAACTGGACCTGAGCTCTGCTGGCCTCTGCTGGCGTGAGTTCCTGACCACCAAGAGGTACCCCTAAGGTCCTGGACCCTTTGGGTCGCATCAGAGAACATCTCCTGAAGTTTTTGGGCTCTTCGTAACAGCAAACAGGCACGTTCATGCAAAGATCTTAAGCACCGGTGAACCCCCCTCTTGTCGCCAGTGACACATGGCAACAAGAGACCTGCACTTCTCACTATAGCATCAACAGGCTGATGTGACCACCAATGACTGTTCCTGATGCCTGTCAGGATCTTCACACTACAGTGATAAACATCCACGATGGACGGTCACCTCTTCATGCTATAGCCACCACCATCCAAAGTGAAATGGACTCTTCTTGTCAGACTTTTGAAAAGGTAACTTTTCCAGCTGCACTAACTGGGTCCCTATATCCGGCCTATGCTCTATCTTAGTCGGCCTGGACTTATCACTTTCACCCAGTCCCGCATGACCAGATGATCGCGAGTAACGTGTTGTGTGTTTAGGTGCTATGCTTACCTTAAAACTTTAAAATTGCATATCTCTGGTTCTTCTGATTGGATTTTTGTTGTTTTGGTCTCAAATATTTATTACATTTTACTCTATGTTTTATAAATTGGTTTGGGATATTTAATGTGTTGTGTTGTCACGACATTACTATTTGAAATGCTGCATAAGTAATATACAAATTGCCCCTGAGTTAAGCCTGACTGCTTTGTGCCAAGCTTCCGGGGGATTGACCAAAGGGTAATTTGGGGTTGCTTGTGACTTCGCCCTGACAGGAAATTGTGGCTGCAGTGTGAGTAGGTGTTCAACCCAATTCCCTACATAGAGGATAACCTCGAAGGCCGCCTTCCCAACTTTGTATACCTGTGCTTCTAGCCAATCACAGTCTGGGGGACTTTCAGATGGTGATCTTCTGATTATCCCATGGGCTCACTTTTATTAGGCCGTGAAAGGAACAGGGGCCGACAGCCGACTGACATTACCATTTTGGGGGAACCGATGCGTCTAATTTGCATACGGGCTATGCGAAGACCAGACGGATGGTCTCTAAAAGAGCACTAAGAGTCTCTTGATAGATCAAACTTAACAAACAATGAAATGGAAATTGACCGATAGTAGGGACACCCTCCTTATTTAACACCTTGAAAAAGCCTGAGCATAGTCCTGGGCACACACAGTGAGGGTATTGGTAATGTGATACGCAGTATAGAAGCGTTATTCAAAAGCAACGGTCAACATCAGTATTTATCCAAATAGATGTTATTTATTTCAACAACAACTGTGTTGAATATAGAACATCAGCCTAGTAAACCAGCCGACACGTGTTTCGTCACCGGGTACAGTCCCGTGACTCATCAGGGCAAAGAACAGGAAAGGTTTACGACGACCCGTGGGGGTAGAGTCGAAACCGAGAGTAATAATAACGTAGCCCGGTAGTGGGGAAGGCGAGGTGTTGGTAACAAGGGTGCAGGGTCCGGATCGGAGAACAGCGAGGGCCCTCAGTTTTCTCGGCTCCAGTGCGCCCTCGCTGTTCTCCGATCCGGACCCCAGGCGTTCCTATACCCTGCCCTGCACACCTCTTGAGTCCTCTCCAATTCCCGCACCCGGGCCTGACCCTCGCACCCCGCCTACCTGGCTCAGTGCACCTCCCAACGAGCCGGCCACTGGACAGCCTTCCACGTTACTCTAGTTTTTGCCTCTCAATACTGCCGAGGCGTACCCGCCCCTGCGTCGTACGTGCGACAGCCCAGGGAGACCCCAACTCGTTTCCTTCCACGCTGCACCCTTGTTACCAACACCTCGCCTTCCCCACTACCGGGCTACGTTATTATTACTCTCGGTTTCGACTCTACCCCCACGGGTCGTCGTAAACCTTTCCTGTTCTTTGCCCTGATGAGTCACGGGACTGTACCCGGTGACGAAACACGTGTCGGCTGGTTTACTAGGCTGATGTTCTATATTCAACACAGTTGTTGTTGAAATAAATAACATCTATTTGGATAAATACTGATGTTGACCGTTGCTTTTGAATAACGCTTCTATACTGCGTATCACATTACCAATACCCTCACTGTGTGTGCCCAGGACTATGCTCATGTTATAATTTGTGGATCTCATGACCCACAGATTCCCCAGGGGTTATCGGGTTATTCCCCTGATCTGGCAGCACCGCACTACCAAAGGTTCATTAATAGCACACGCAATTGCCTGAGCGCCATTTTCCTGACTAAACACAAAAACCCCCATTCTAAACCTTGAAAAAGCCGCAGCTTGCAGGCCAAGGGCGAAACACGTGTTGGCTGATTTGTCTTCTAAATGGCTGTCGTTTGATCACATGCATGTACTAAAAAGACTTATGAAAAACATAAATTAAGGCTCGGAAGTCCGTGATATAAAGAGAAGACCTTAAATATTGGAAATAATTCCTTACATTCAATATTTCTACCTGATGCTCAGAAAACTTCTTCACTCACTTTTATAAGGGGCAACTTTAAAAACATTATGGATCCAATGCCTGGCTCCACTGCACTTGGGGTTTCAGGGGGTGGGCACTGGGGCAGACTGTGAAACTTGAGTTAGGGACTGGGCCTCTGGGTCACATGACAATTGTTAAACCCGAGCTCCAAAGCCGATACCCATCTATTGGTGGCACTCAGGATGCCCTACCTTGTTGACCTCTTTCTACTCGCAGCCATTAACTTTACACGGATATCGAGTATCGAGTACCCACATCCTGCCTTGTGGTATTTCTGATCATGCATTTGTGACTTTAGGCTTTGGTTGCCATCCATCAGCAGGGCCCTGGAATTGGTGCTGACCCGGCCGTGGACGCTGGAGAACTGGTGAAGGCAAGTCCTGCCCAAGCTTGACCTGTGGGCTGTCTGGAGCATTGGGACACTATTAAGAAGGCAGGCTACATGTGGGCTGGGCCTGTTCATTGGCAGTGAGAGTCCACCGGCGAGGCCTCATTGACCTATACTGTAGAAGGCCAAGATCTGCCCCCTGAGTGGGAGAGAGGGGACGGGTTTCTCAACGGGCGTGTAAAAGAACTTCTGGAGAGGTACTGCAGGCCCCAGTCATTGTGAATGGAGGCAGCTCTTCCCACCCGACTGGGAAATCTATGGAAGAGGTCTGCAGGACATCGTGATAGGAGTGGGCCCCCCAGACACAGTGCTTCTAACATGGAGTAAGGAAACCCCCCAGAGGCTGGTAAGGAGGGGACAAGGGACAACCAGATACTGCAGGTAGCAAGCAATCCTGGCTCCGGGAGTGTCAAGTCAAGTGAGACTATTGTGCAATTCCCTTGACGCACCCAACGTAAAAGGGACAGTAAATCTATCCAGGGAAAACCGACAGGCCGCTAGTGGCCCGCGGCCCCTAGGCAGGCAGCGGGGAATACCGAGTTTGGTCCTGCACTTCTAACCCCTTCCTTGCTGGAACGGAAGACACTACAGGATGGCTTGAGGAAAAGGACCCAAGTCTTCATTACAAACTAAGCTGGACAAATATGCCTGGAATAAAAATGGCGAGGAGTCTGAGACCTCCAAAGTCAATGACCCAGAGAAAACACAACCAACCCCTGCGCAGCCCGATCCAACACTACAGGACATCATGGCTGCCATCAACGGGGTAAGGTCTTCCCTGGAGTCGCGGATGGTCTCCGTGAACACTGAGGTTTCCCTCATGCGGGCCGATCTCCGGAAGATGGGGACGAGAGATAAGGAGGTGGAGGATGCCACCAAACAAATTACTACGGACACCTCCCAACTCAAGCGTCAGGTACAGCAATTGACCGAAAAACAGGACAAAATGGAGGCGCAACTAGATGAATACAAAGACAGAGCACGTCGCAACAATGTGCACATCCTGGGGATGCCGGAGCGAGCGGAAGGGCCAGACGCGTGCCTCTTTGCTGAAGAACTGATCGTGAAACACTTATGTCCAAAAGGCCTTTCTAATTTCTTCTCAATTGAGAGGGCCCACCGGGTCCCTGGGGGACACCCCAGACCAGGGGCTCCGCCCCGCCCATTAATAGCTAGAGTCTTCAATTTTCGGGACCGGTATGCGATCCTTCAGACAGCATGGACCACCCCACCACTATCGTTGGAGAACTGTTGGAAAGTCATCCTGTGCCCTGGGCACCCCCCAACTTTTTGCTGACTGGAACTGGTGGTAACTGACTCTGACTGACCCTGGGCTCTGTTTAACCAGGCCCAGGGCCAGTGCCATGCTGAAACACTTAGATAACAGTAAAGCACCTACATACACTAGGGTACACTTTGGGTTGGGGTACCCCTGTAATTGGCATGACCTACCCCATAAGCCCCTAGTATATAATAGGGCAGGGGATTGAAACTACCTAGAAGTCCCCCAGTATCCTGGGGCATGGCAGTTTAGAGGCCAGCAGCCTTTTTGCACTTCCATGTGTGCACTGCTGAAGCTTGTGGTCAGTTTAAAAGCAGCTCTGTGTGTCAGGACTGCTCTTAAACATGCAAATTGTGGCCAAACTCGACTTTGGGGTTTGGGGCACTTAAAACTGGTCAACCTAAAATGTTTTTGCATAATAATGACTCCCAGGGTCTCCCCTAGGTATCCCAGGGGTGGGGGGTCAGGTATCTATAAGGTAGACCCTTATAGAATGAGTTTATATATGCTCCTGGGTTAAGTGAAATTCACATTTCACTCTCCCCATTGTTTAAAGTGCTGCCCAAATTCGACTTTGATGCTGGGGGCACTGGGCATGGAGGATCTGCAATATTTTTACAGATTCAACACCCCTAGGGTCTCCCTAGGTGACCTATGGGGTGGGGGTCCTGTGAAAATAAGCCAAGTACGTATAAAATATGTTTTTGTAGGTCCTGGTGCTGGAAAAATGGCCCATGTCATTTTTCCCATTGCAAACCCCATGGCCCATAGGTTAACATGGGGAAAGTTATTAAACAATAACTATTGACAGGACAGGGATATAGATTCCATTCAAAGACTCACTAGAATGGTATTGATAAATCCTACACTATGATGTTATTGAATTTCTCCCAAAGTGAACAGACAAGAAGTTATAACACTTTCTTAGTTGTAGTTCCAAATCCAGCCTGCCAGTGCTCTGCCCTGATTGGTCAGAGTTAATGGGATTAGCCAGCCTGCCTGAAGAGGTGATAAAGATCCCCTGGGGCCAGCCAGATGGCCTGGGAGGGCAGTGAGCTGTTCTGCAGGAATGCCAGGCCAGGGGGAGGGGTCGTAAACAATGAGCCTCAAAGAGCCAGAGCAGTGTCATTTGCAACTTTGAACCCCCACCCCAGCCAGATGGCAGGATTAAGGAAGGTATGTGCAGATGTAGGGAGGAGAGGCTAGGTTAATTAGCCAACTCAGTGGGAGTGTTTAGCCAGCTCTTACCTCCTTGCTGGAAAATCAGCCATTATGGATTTGGAAGCTTTGTTGCACTCTGGGATAGAATAATGCCACACTCTGCAGGAAGGAGTCACTCAAGTGGGAGGTTACCCTACTCCTATTGGTGAAGCTTGACCTCCTGGATTACCCAGAGACTGTGGAATAAGTATCTGAGAGAGGCCCAACCCCTCAGATCTGCTGCTTGAAACTGAAGAAAGCAAGACTGGCCCTGCTGAAAAGTTCTGCTGTGCAAAGACTTCTAAGGCCTGACCTCTGGAGACTGCACCACCTGAAACTACAGCTTTGTGGACTAACTGTGCTGAGTAAAAGAAGTCAAGAGTGGACTCCCTGCAAGCTACAGGTTAACAGAGCTCATCTGGACCCTCACCACCAAGAATCATCAACCTGGGGAGCTACCAGTGGATTTGTAAGGGTGACGTCCAGTGCATTGTGGGAATTGAAGTCCTCAACTTTCAAGGACCATCTTGGAGCTTCCAGACCCTTGGAGTAAGTTTGAGACACTTTGGGACCCTTTGAGGAACTTCAGGAAGAAGTTCAAGAAGTTTGGAGAACTTTGGAGGAACTTTGAAAAAAGCTCCATAGGGGGACCGACTCATCCTGGTCAGCCAAGCCGCCTGCCTTCAACCGCGAGCCGGCCAAGCCCACCAGGTTCGTCCCGCTAAAAGCTCCATCGCATCGACTTCCAGAGATTGACCGGGACTAGCGAAAATCTGAAGCCGGCGAACCCTCACCGGATCCGGCTACATGAGGAGCATCGAGGGACCCCACGAGAAAAAGCTCCAGAAAAGCTTCTAAGTCCGCTCGTAAGAAAGTCGACCAGGAACAACCGCGAGCGCCAATCCGCCTGCCTTCCATCGCGTGTCGGCCTGGATTGTTGGATTGCCCCACTGAAGCGATCTTGAAAAAGTTTCTAAGTCTGCTCCAGGGAAGTTCACCGGGAGATCGTCGAAAGGCTATCCGGCGGAGCCGCACCGGATCCGGACTGACGGAGAGCGTCGAGGGGCCTCGAGGAGAAAAGCTCCAGAAAAGTTTCTAAGTGCGAAGGTAAAAACATTGACCGGGACCTTCCGCGTGGGGTATCCGCTCAGGGCTCCATCGCGGTCGGCCTTAAACTTTGACTTTGGCCCGGTCTATCGCGAGGCTATGTCCCAATATGGTGCTATATGCTTTTAAGTGCTATATTTTATTTAAACTTTGAAAATTCATATCTCCGGTTCCCTACATTGGATTTTTGTCGTTTTTGGTGTCATTTTAAAGATAAAAATATTTCCTATTTTCATAAATTGGTGTTGGATTTTTAATTATGTGTTGGGTCTTAATTATTTACTGAATTGGTGTTTTTAAATGCTTTACATACCTGTCTTTGAAGTTAAGCCTGTCTGCTCGCAGCCACGTTACCAGGGGTTGAGCATGGGAATAATTTTTTGAGACCTATGCTGAGTCCTATCAAGTGTTCGTGGTCTTATTACTAGTGGCAGACCTACATTTGCCCCTACCAATAACCCACTTTCCAACATTTGGTGCTCAGCGGTGTGGATGTGGACTTGTGTTTAAAAAATACACCTTTCAGTGAATGAATTAAGATTATAAAAATCCTCTAAATTGCCTTAGAACAAAACTTTTGAGTTTGATTTTTGGAATTTGGACTAAACTGTTTTTAATCCATTGTTTTGATTTTTCCAAATTGTTCTAAGTCTATTGTGCCTCGTGTTGTGACCCAAAACTAGGGAACCATGGAGTTGGACCTGGCTAAACTGTCCCAGTGTAAGTTGACTGAGCTTAGGGAACAGTGTAGGCTTAGGGGGCTGCCTGCTTCCAAGAGGTATAGGAAGGCAGGGTTGTTTCAGTTTATACAAGTCCATGACCAGGCAGCTGAGGGGAATCAAGGGGGATAGAGGGTGTCCCCTCTACCTCCCCCAAGAGAGGGAGGAGGTTGAGGATGATGCCTCTTCCATTATAACTAGTGTAAGCCAACAGAATCCTGATGGTGGGAGTGGGGAAGGGTCCCTTACTCAGGAACCACTACGGTCCCTTGCAGAGAGACAGCTTCAGGCTCAATTAGCTTTGATAGCTTTAGAGCAAAGGAAACTGGATTTGGCTGAGAAGAGGTGGGAGAAGGAGGAGAAGAGAAATGGTGGCAGCGAAAGCGAAGAAGATGCTGAGATGTCCAGGGGTGGTAGATTTGAACCTAAACTTCCAAAGGGTATTGTGCCCAAGTACACTGAGGGGGATGACATTGACAAATGGCTTGCAGCTTTTGAGAGGGCCCTTAAGATGAGTAGGGTCCACTCTAGGTATTGGGGTGCACTCCTGTGGGAGTTGATTCCAGTAGCTGGGAGGGATAGGCTCCTGACCCTGAAGGGAGAGGATGCAGAATCATACCAGCAGATGAAAGCCTGCTTAGTCAAGAGGTTTGGTCTGACTCCAGAGCAGTACAGGGTGAAGTTTAGGAACACCCAGAAATTGAATTCCAAGTCTTGGATAGACTTTGTGGATGTTTCAGTGAAGGCACTGGAAGGCTGGAATTGTGGTAACAAAGTGAGCACTTATGAGGGATTGTATAATTTGTTTTTGAAAGAACACATTTTGACTCATTGTGCAGAAGAGAAGTTACGCCAGTATCTAGTGGACTCTAAGCTGACAGACCCCAGAGAGTTGGGGGAGTCAGCTGATGAGTGGGTGAAAACCCGGGTTTCCATTCAGCACCAGGGGGTGACCAGAAGAAAGGAGGACAGGTCCCTCCCCAAGGGAAAGCCCAGGGAAATGAAGGTCAAAAACCTAAGGAGTCCTCCAAAGACCCACAAAAACCTGCACAAGGAGGGGGGGCCCCGAGCCAACCCAAATCCAAAGGGAGGTGGATTCAAGGAAAGAATGGTAGGTTCTTTGATCCCTCAAAAGTGGGTAAGTGCTTTGACTGTAATCAGCCAGGGCACAAGCAGGGAGATGCTGTCTGCACTAAGAAGCTCCCCCCTAAGGGGCCATCTACAGGGATTGCCAGTGTGAGTGTAGGGGTGGAGAGTGATACACCAGAAGGGGGTATTCCAGTAGGGGCAGCAACCTTAGTGTCCCTGGGTAGGGTGAATATTGCAACCCTGGATGCCTTACCTCCAAACATGGAGAAGTACAGGCAGAGACCTAAAGTGAATGGGACTGAGGTTGAGGCTAAACAGAGACACTGGGGCTAGTGTAACTATGGTCCTGGCTGAGCTGGTGCCTCCAGAGAGGGTGATACCTGGTGAGTTTCACCAGGTGACATATGCAGACAGCACTACCAAAATCCATCCCATGGCTGTGGTGGATTTGGAATGGGGAGGTGTGACAGGCCCTATGAAGGTAGCTGTGTCAAAGGTGCTCCCAGTCCAGTGTTTACTGGGCAATGACCTTGAAGCCTCTGCGTGGTCAGAGGTGGAGAGAGGACTCCATATGAAAATATTGGAGCTCCCTGAGTGGGTATGTGCTGTGACTAGGTCACAGACTAGCCAGAAGGGAGGGGCTGGACACTTGGACCCTGGAACAAAGGGCCAAGCATCCATGGACAAGGGTACTGGGCCTGGTGAGCCAGCCCAGGGAACTCCAGAGGTGCAGGCAGAATCCAACCCTGCTGGGGAGGATCTGGCCTCGGAGGGAGGGACTCCATCCCTGCCAGAGCTGTCAGATTTGGCAGAACTGACAAGAGCAGGTGGACCCTCCAGAGAGGAGTTCAGTCAGGGACAGCGTGACTGTCCCACCCTTGAGAGCTTGAGGCGGATTGCTTCTAAGCAAGAGGAAGGGGATGACAGTGGGTTTCATAGAATCTACTGGGAAGATGGACTGCTTTATACTGAGGCCAGAAACCTCAAGGAGGGGGCCACCAGGAGGTTGGTGGTGCCCCAGAGGTACAGAGAGTTCATCCTGACTTTGGGTCATGACATCCCCTTGGCAGGACATTTGGGACAGACAAAGACATGGAACCGGTTGGTGATCCATTTCTACTGGCCCCATATGTCTGAAAAGGTAAAGGAGTTTTGCAGCTCCTGTGTCACCTGTCAGGCCAGTGGCAAGGCAGGGGGCAAGACAAAGGCTCCCCTAGTACCACTGCCAGTGGTTGGGGTTCCTTTTGAAAGGGTGGGGATGGACATTGTTGGTCCCCTGGACCCACCTACTGCATCAGGGAATAGGTATATCTTAGTGGTAGTTGACCATGCCACTAGATACCCTGAAGCCATACCTCTTAGAACCATTGATGCTCCTGCAGTGGCTAGAGCACTACTTGGTGTGTTCACCAGAGTGGGTTTTCCAAAGAGGTGGTGTCAGATAGGGGCACGAACTTCCTGTCCAGCTATCTGACTGCTATGTGGGATGAGTGTGGTGTCAACTACAAGTTCACCACCCCTATCACCCACAAGCAAATGGTCTTGTTGAGAGATTCAACAAAACCCTGAAGGGCATGATAAATGGGTTGTCAGAGAAACTCAGGAGGAGATGGGATGTTCTCCTCCCATGCTTACTGTTTGCCTACAGGGAGGTGCCACAGAAAGGGGTTGGTTTCAGTCCCTTTGAGTTGGTGTTTGGACACCCTGTGAGGGGGCCATTGAGCCTGCTTAGAGAGTCTCTAGAGAAGCCTCTTAAAGAAGCTAAGGACAATGTGCTTGATTATGTGCTAGGCCTGAGATCTAGAATGGCAGAGTACATGTACAAGGCAAACAGGAAACTGAAGGCCAGCCAGGAGCTCATGAAGCACTGGTATGATCAGAAGGCTACTATGCCTGAGTATACTCCAGGCCAATTGGTGTGGGTGTTGGAGCCTGTGGCCCCCAGGGCCCTCCATGACAAGTGGAGTGGGCTCTATCCAATCTTAGAAAAGAAGGGTGAGGTTACCTATTTGGTTGACCTTGGCACCCCCAGGAACCCTCATAGGGTCCTGCATGTGAATAGATTGAAACCCCACCATGACAGGGCAGACATGACCATGTTACTGGTCACTGATGAGGGTGTGGAGGAGGAAACTGAGCCTGTGCCCGACCTCCTCTCCACTAATGTGCAAGATGGGTCAGTGGAGGGGTTGTACTCTCTCCCAAGTTGACAGACCAGCAGCACAGAGACTGTAAGCAAGTGCTGGAGCAGTTTTCTGGCCTGTTCTCCTTGACCCCAGGCATCACTGAGTGGTGTGTGCATCACATTGACACTGATGACAGCCTGCCTGTCAAGAATAAACTGTACAGGACATCTGACCATGTCAGAGCCAGCATTAAAGCTGAGGTTGCTAAGATGCTGGACTTGGGGGTAATTGAACCCTCTGAGAGTCCATGGGCCAGTCCAGTGGTGCTGGTACCTAAACCTAATCCTCAGGGGGGACCCAAGGAGTTAAGGTTCTGTGTGGACTACAGAGGATTGAATGCAGTCACAAAGACTGACGCTCACCCTATACCTAGAGCTGATGAGCTCATTGATAGGTTAGGGGCTGCTAAGTACCTGAGTACTTTTGATTTGACTTCAGGTTACTGGCAGATTGCCCTCACTGATGGAGCAAAGGAGAGGTCAGCATTCTCCACCCCAGAGGGACATTATCAGTTCAAGGTAATGCCCTTTGGCTTAAAGAATGCACCTGCCACCTTCCAAAGGTTGGTGAACAGGGTCTTGTCTGGGTTGGAACAGTTCAGTGCAGCTTACCTGGATGATATAGCTGTATACAGTTCTACCTGGGGGGATCACTTAGGCCACCTAAGGGAAGTGCTTCAGGCCATGCAGCAGGCAGGCCTGACTATTAAGGCAAGCAAGTGCAAAATAGGGCAGAGTTCTGAGGTGTACCTGGGCCACCTGGTAGGTGGGGGCCATGTACAGCCTCTCCAAGCTAAAATCCAAACTATTTTGGATTGGATAGCACCTGTTACCCAGACTCAGGTCAGGGCAATCCATGGACTGACAGGGTACTATAGAAGGTTTGTTCAAAATTATGGGACCATTGTGGGGCCCCTCACAGAACTGACTTCTAAAAAGAGGCCCAAGAAGGTGATTTGGACCCCAGAGTGTCAGAAGGCTTTTGACACTCTGAAAGCTGCTATGTGTTCAGCACCAGTGTTACTGGCCCCTGACTACACAAAAGAATTTGTAGTTCAGACAGATGCTTCAGAGCAAGGGATTGGGGCAGTGTTGTCACAGCTAAATGAAGGGGGCCTTGATCAGCCAGTTGCCTTTATTAGCAGGAGGCTTCTTCCCAGAGAGCAGAGATGGAGTGCCATTGAGAGAGAGGCTTTTGCTGTGGTGTGGTCACTGAAAAAGTTGAGACCATATTTGTTTGGGACTCACTTTCGTGTTCAAACTGACCACAGGCCTCTCAGATGGCTCATGCAGATGAGAGGAGAATCCCAAGCTGTTAAGGTGGTCCATTTCCCTACAGGGAATGGACTTTACAGTGGAACACAGACCTGGGGTTGCCCATGCCAATGCAGATGGACTTTCCAGGTTTTTCCACTTAGCTGAGGAGGACTACCAGGGTGTAGGCTAGTAACCCCTCACCTTTTGTTTGGGGGGCTGTGTTGGAAAGTCATCCTGTGCCCTGGGCACCCCCAACTTTTTGCTGACTGGAACTGGTGGTAACTGACTCTGACTGACCCTGGGCTCTGTTTAACCAGGCCCAGGCCCAGGGCCAGTGCCATGCTGAAACACTTAGATAACAGTAAAGCACCTACATACACTAGGGTACACTTTGGGTTGGTGTACCCCTGTAATTGGCATGACCTACCCCATAAGCCCCTAGTATATAATAGGGCAGGGTATTGAAACTACCTAGAAGTCCCCCAGTATCCTGGGGCATGGCAGTTTAGAGGTCAGCAGCCTTTTGCACTTGCATGTGTGCACTGCTGAAGCCTGTGGTCAGTTTAAAAGCAGCTCTGTGTGCCAGGACTGCTCTTAAACATGCAAATTGTGGCCAAACTCGACTTTGGGGTTTGGGGCACTTAAAACTGGTCAACCTAAAATGTTTTTGCATAATAATGACTCCCAGGGTCTCCCTAGGTATCCCAGGGTGGGGGTCAGGTATCTATAAGGTAGACCCTTATAGAATGAGTTTATATATGCCCTGGGTTAAGTGAAATTCACATTTCACTCTCCCCATTGTTTAAAGTGCTGCCCAAATTCGACTTTGATGCTGGGGGCACTGGGCATGGAGGATCTGCAATATTTTTACAGATTCAACACCCCTAGGGTCTCCCCTAGGTGACCTATGGGGTGGGGGTCCTGTGAAAATAAGCCAAGTACGTATAAAATATGTTTTTGTAGGTCCTGGTGCTGGAAAAATGGCCCATGTCATTTTTCCCATTGCAAACCCCATGGCCCATAGGTTAACATGGGGAAAGTTATTAAACAATAACTATTGACAGGACAGGGATATAGATTCAATTCAAAGACTCACTAGAATGGTATTGATAAATCCTACACTATGATGTTATTGAATTTCTCCCAAAGTGAACAGACAAGAAGTTATAACACTTTCTTAGTTGTAGTTCCAAATCCAGCCTGCCAGTGCTCTGCCCTGATTGGTCAGAGTTAAGGGGATTAGCCAGCCTGCCTGAAGAGGTGATAAAGATCCCCTGGGGCAAGCCAGATGGCCTGGGAGGGCAGTGAGCTGTTCTGCAGGAACAGCCAGGCCAGGGGGAGGGGTCGTAAATAATGAGCTTCAAAGGGCCAGAGCAGTGTCATTTGCAACTTTGAACCCCCACCCCAGCCAGATGGCAGGATTAAGGAAGGTATGTGCAGATGTAGGGAGGAGAGGCTAGGTTAATTAGCCAACTCAGTGGGAATGTTTAGCCAGCTCTTACCTCCTTGCTGGAAAATCAGCCATTATGGATTTGGAAGCTTTGTTGCACTCTGGGATAGAATAATGCCACACTCTGCAGGAAGGAGTCACTCAAGTGGGAGGTTACCCTACTCCTATTGGTGAAGCTTGACCTCCTGGATGACCCAGAGACTGTGGAATAAGTATCTGAGAGAGGCCCAGCCCCTCAGATCTGCTGCTTGAAACTGAAGAAAGCAAGACTGGCCCTGCTGAAAAGTTCTGCTGTGCAAAGACTTCTAAGGCCTGACCTCTGGAGACTGCACCACCTGAAACTACAGCTTTGTGGACTAACTGTGCTGAGTAAAAGAAGTCAAGAGTGGACTCCCTGCAAGCTACAGGTTAACAGAGCTCATCTGGACCCTCACCACCAAGAATCATCAACCTGGGGAGCTACCAGTAGATTTGTAAGGGTGACGTCCAGTGCATTGTGGGAATTGAAGTCCTCAACTTTCAAGGACCATCTTGGAGCTTCCAGACCCTTGGAGTAAGTTTGAGACACTTTGGGACCCTTTGAGGAACTTCAGGAAGAAGTTCAAGAAGTTTGGGGAACTTTGGAGGAACTTTGAAAAAAGCTCCATAGGGGGACCGACTTATCCTGGTCAGCCAAGCCGCCTGCCTTCAACCGCGAGCCGGCCAAGCTCCACCAGGTTCGTCCCGCTAAAAGCTCCATCGCATCGACTTCCAGAGATTGACCGGGACTAGTGAAAATCTGAAGCCGGCGAACCCTCACCGGATCCGGCTACATGAGGAGCATCGAGGGACCCCACGAGAAAAAGCTCCAGAAAAGCTTCTAAGTCCGCTCGTAAGAAAGTCGACCGGGAACAACCGCCGAGCGCCAATCCGCCTGCCTTCCATCGCTTGTCGGCCTGGATTGTTGGATTGCCCCACTGAAGCGATCTTGAAAAAGTTTCTAAGTCCGCTCCAGGGAAGTTCACCGGGAGATCGTCGAAAGGCTATCCGGCGGAGCCGCACCGGATCCGGACTGCGGAGAGCGTCGAGGGGCCTCGAGGAGAAAAGCTCCAGAAAAGTTTCTAAGTGCGAAGGTAAAAACATTGACCGGGACCTTCCGCGTGGGGTATCCGCTCAGGGCTCCATCGCGGTCGGCCTTAAACTTTGACTTTGGCCCGGTCTATCGCGAGGCTATGTCCCAATATGGTGCTATATGCTTCTAAGTGCTATATTTTATTTAAACTTTGAAAATTCATATCTTCGGTTCCCTACATTGGATTTTTGTCGTTTTGGTGTCATTTTAAAGATAAAAATATTTCCTATTTTTATAAATTGGTGTTGGATTTTTATTATGTGTTGGGTCTTAATTATTTACTGAATTGGTGTTTTTAAATGCTTTACATACCTGTCTTTGAAGTTAAGCCTGTCTGCTCGCAGCCACGTTACCAGGGGTTGAGCATGGGAATAATTTTCTGAGACCTATGCTGAGTCCTATCAAGTGTTTCTGGTCTTATTACTAGTGGCAGACCTACATTTGCCCCTACCAATAACCCACTTTCCAACAAGAACATTCAGATATCCTTCTTTCCAGATTTCACAATGAAAGTCCAGAACCAACAGTGGAGTTTTCTGGAGGTGAAGAAGGCGCTTAGAGAAAAGAACAAAGTACGCCATGCTTTTTCTGGCCAAATTGCGCATCGAAGCTGACGGGAAAAACTGGTTCCTTTCCTCCCCCGAGGAGGCGTGGGACTGGCTGGAGGGCTGGCGACAAGTAGGAAAACCTAGCAAGGACAGACACACTGGACCGAGAGGAACCAGACCCGACAACTCCAGAGGGCCGAGAAATTAGTCATCTGGGAGAGGGGCGGACATGGCCCACGGCAGCTGAACTGACAGCATGAACTAATTGCCTGTGATGGACTTGAAGTACAGATAAGTGGGGAGAAGAGGGGGTTCTGGTTTGCTGGGGGAACTATTGAAACTTAGGGGACAATCAATCAATCAATCACAGAATTTGTAAAGCGCACTACTTACCCGCGAGGGTCTCAAGGCGCTGGGGAGAAAAAAAGGGGGGGGGTGCTGCTACTGGTCGAACAACCAGGTCTTGAGTAGCCTCCTGAAGGTCAGCAGGTCTTGGGTCTGTCGTAGGCTTAGGACAACGCCTTATTACTTGGAGCAGAAGGGTGCACCACCAATTAAATGCCAAAGAGGCCCGGAGGGGGTAGGGCAGTGGTCCGCGTTTACGAAGTTTGTAACCCTAGACATGTGGATCAAACAAGGGACGGGCGGGGGGGACAGAGGCTACTTCCCATGCACCTACTTAATCGGGGCGGGGGGGCGACAGGCACTCTGCCGCGTTGGGGTGTAGGTAGTTTGAAATCCACTGGCAGGGGGGCAGGGAGGGGGGATCAGTTGGGGGAAGGGGGGGTTGTTCTGTTTGTTTTTCCTACTAGTCACTCAATACCATTCACATACACTAGACATCTTGTGCATCTCCACCGAGGCCTCTATGACCCAGCAAACATCAGGGTGAAAGGCGTCCTCTTGACGTACTGGAAGGGGGGCGGGCTCACGCTGTTTGAGGGAACCTTGGCGATCGACGATCAACGCTCCCTTTGGAAAATGAGATGGTTACCCAGGTAGCAGATACCTCATTGATCATCCTAACCTGGAACATCAATGGGCTGGGCAATAAAATAAAAAGGGGAATTGTCCTGCAATATCTCAAACGCCAGGCTCCCGATATAGTCCTCTTACAAGAAACGCATTTGGTGGGCAATCACTGAAAGGCCCTGACCAGATGGGGGTGCAAACTCATGGTCCATGCAGGATACACATCAGGATCCAGAGGTACATGCATTTTAATCAAGAAATCCCTTGCGTTAATTCTACACAACACACGGGCGGACCCACATGGTAGGTTCGCGATCTTGGAGGCTAGCTGGGAAGGGAAGCGAGTTAACATCATCTCAATTTATGCCCCCCGGCGCTAGGTAAGGAAACATTGGTGGACCTGGGCAAGATCATGCTTGACCTACCACTGGGCACGCTGGTCCTGAGGGAAGATTTCAATATGACGTTGAATGACCAGTTAGACAGGCAACCTGCGCGCCCCTCGCCGAGGCTCAGAGGGCATAAGTTGGAGTTTCTGGTCGCCATGGGTCTCACGGATATATGGCGCCACTATCACCCTGATTTGGCACGATTCACGTATTACTCTAACTCACATTGTAGCCTCTCCTGCATAGAGTACCTTTTGACCCACTCAGCAAATGTGGGAAGCTTCCGGGATCCACGCTGTCTTCCACTTGGTATCTCGTATGGGCTGAACTCTCATTTAACAAGCAGTGCAAGAGAACCACCATAACCATAAATCCATGGCTACTAAAAGTGCCAGATATTAAAGAACGACTACAAGAACATTCGGAAAATTACTTCAAAGAAAACGTGGGCTCTGTGGAGTCAGCTCAGACGATATGGGAGGCATATAAAGCGGTGGTGAAAGGACAGGCACTAGCTCTTAAAGTGAGGTACATTAAGAGACAACAGGCACTCGGGGGGTAAGGTTTCCGCTGCTGCTTGGTCTATTGCAGCTTACGGTGGCGTCCTCTCTTACCTAATATACCTAACATATTTTTAAAGCCTACTTTTAAGATGGTTGCATGATGGTTATCCCAGCCTGTTTCTAGGAGCAGCTGCATCGGATTTACTTTGTTAATAATTTTAATTGCTGTTACCTTGCCTTGCTTCGCTTCGCTCCGGTGCTTGAAACACTTCTGAGGCACTTGTATCCCAGCTGGTAGACTGGCTGGGGGTCCTGGTCTAAGCCCCGTTCCGCCACGGATGGTGCCGATTGCGCGGAGGGCGTCACAGACCGGGCACACCTTTCCTGTCACGTCAGGTGCTCGGCACTCACTTCTGGGTGGGGCGCAGTATAGTTTCCCACCGCCACCACCTACTTAGGGAGATGCCTGAGCAGATGCGCGCAGCGGGCGCGCCGCTGGCGCCTAAGGCAAGCCCATCTGCACCCATCCGCGCCTGGACCGGGCCCAGGGCCATAACCCCTGCCCGTGTCCTCCCAGAGGGGGGGGGTCTGGTCTGAAATATTCCAGAAATGAACTACTGGCCATTTACCTGGCAGACAATAAGGCTATCTGCCCACTGTTAGATCCACAGAGTGAGCCCAGGCAATGTATCCATTGCAGGCTACCCCTGAGCTTTGTTAAAATCAGAAATAGGTCTGCTACAAGGCTTAATAAACATCCAGAGGAAAGAGGCATGAAGGTGTTCCAGGGCATGCTTATTAATGCGCGCTCCCTGGTTAAGCACAGCATAGAATTTGCAGAGATGGTGAGCTCACACAGGCTCGACCTAGCATTTGTGACGGAAACGTGGGCCGATATAACCTCGAACTCAGACCTGGGTCTGGCCATCCCTGCAGGTTATGCTATTCTCAGGGCAGATCGGAATGATAAGAGGGGCGGGGGCCTAGCAATTATTTTCAAAGACCACCTGGTGGTAGCAGGTTCGGCAGCCGGAAGCACACCAGACTGTGAAGTTTTATCCTTCCAGATTACATTAAGCAAAACTTACACGTTTAAGGGCCTTTTGCTATATAGGCCCCCCGGGGCTAGAACCACCTTCTTAGATTCAATTGGTCCCTTCATCGAATCGAGCTGCTCTGCAGCTGGCTTCTCAGTGTTGGGGGACTTTAATTACCACTTAGAAAATCAGGATGACCCTGATACAGCCCTTTTGGGGGACACGATGGCCAGCTTCTCGCTTAGACAGATTGTTGAACAGTCCACTCACAATGCAGGACATACCTTAGATGGTATATTTACGTCTAACCCTCATCTGAAGATTTCAGAAGAAATACCTGTCCAATGGTCAGACCACAAGGCCATAAAGCAATCGTTGAGTATCAATCAACACCACACAAGACCGGACAGTCCCTGTGTCACAGTTAATAGGCGGGACTGGAGCAATATTGATGCCCCATCCTTACAAGCGTCCCTCTCCACAACACAGCCCAACCTCAACACAAACGTTAATACAGCTGCCCTCAGGTTCTCCACCTGGATCTAAAACGCAGTAGACCCCCTGGCCCCCACAAAGACTTTTTCCAATAGGCGGAAAAAGCCATCGGAACCCTGGTTCTCCGACAGACTAAGAAACCAGAAACAAATTTGTAGAAGGAAGGAGAGGCGGTGGAGAATGAATTATGACCCAATCGATAAATTACATTACATGCAGTCTCTGACAGACTACAAGAAACTGATTCTAGAAGAAAAAAGCAAGTACTACACATTAAAAATTTCACAGGCAAAGAACTCGTGTAGGGAGTTGTTTTCCACAGTGAAAAGCCTAGTAAATTTACCAGAGCCTCCCAGGATGAAACATAGCGCTGAGTTCTGCAACCTTTTGGCACAATTTTTTAGGGACAAAGTGGAGGCAGTGTACAAAGCACTTAGCGAAAGTAGCAATACCACAATCGGAAGGGAGACAGCAGACAAAGTACCCTCCCCACCACACCTGCTGAACTCCTTTTCCCCACCACCTATAGAGCAGATCATTCAGGTGGTTAAGTCCTCCAAATCGGGGGCACCACTAGATCCCTGCCCTTCGAAAATACTGCACCTGGTCCCTGAAACGGTTAGTGAACAATTGAGGGCCATCTTTAAAGAGATCATTTGTTCAGCAATCTTCCCCAATGCCTGGAAAATAGCATCAATTCGGCTTCTCCTGAAGAAACCTGATCTCGACCCAGCTGACCCCAGCAGTTACAGACCCATCTCGAGATTACCCTTTCCAGTGAAAGTGCTGGAAAAAATACTAAACAAGAAACTCACAACATTTATCGCATCTGTGGAACTTCTGGACCCATCACAATACGGTTTCCGGGAGGGACATAGTACAGAGACAGCATTTATTATGGCTACTGAAGGGCTGAGATCAATTCTGGATGATGGGGGGAAGGCCGCCTTGATTTTATTAGATCTTTCGGCAGCCTTTGATACGGTGAGCCATGCCATCTTAGTCAACAGGCTTTCAGAGATAGGAATCAGAGGCAAGGCCCTCAAACTGTTATCCTCGTTCCTTTCGGATAGGGCTCAATCGGTAGTGGCCGGAACCTCTTCCTCAGAACAATTCATGCTCCCGTGTGGGGTACCACAGGGCTTAGCTTTAAGCCCTACGTTGTTCAATCTATATGTTTCCCCTCTGGCCAAAATCATCAGGAAGTTCAGCTTCTCAGTGGTCTCATATGCTGATGATACACAGCTAGTCGTATCAATCTCCAACAAAATTGAAGGGACAGCAGACCGTTTCAACCGCTGTATGACTCATGTCCATCAGTGGATGAGTCAGAACTGTCTGAAATTGAATAGCGGAAAAACAGAGGTTCTCCTGTTTGGCTCGGACACCTCATTTTGGACACCCAGTTGGTGGCCATCCTGTTTGGGAGACCTTCCGGTCCCGGTGCAAAAGGCAAAAAATCTAGGTTTTATTTTTGATGATAAATTGTCCTTTAAAAACCAGATCAGCTCCCTCACCTCCTCAATCTTCTTCATCCTAAAGATGATCAGAAAAATTCGCCCCTTCATTCCACTGGAATCCTTAAAAACTCTGGTGACGGCACTAGCCTTGTCCAAACTGGACTACAGGAATGCGCTGTATGTAGGGATCCAAACGCAGCACCTTCAAAAGCTGCAGCGTCTTCAGAACGCAGCTGCCAGACTGCTGCTGGATATCCCAAAATTTCAGCCAGTCTCGCACAAGTTGAGAACTTTGCATTGGCTCCCAGTAGCCAAGAGGATTACTTTCAAATCCCAATGCCTAACGTTTAAGGCACTCCATGGGTCTGGTCCTCACTATCTGAGGAGCCGACTGAACTGGTACGTACCTCCTAGAAATCTAAGGTCTGGCCACCATAAACTGGTACAAACACCCAGGATCAAGAGAGCTCGCTGGGGTGGAAGAAGTTTCCTGGTCGGGACTATTAAAACCTGGAACATGCTCCCAGACAGGATAAAACACAGCTCTACACTTCTGGCCTTTAGAAAAGCACTAAAAACGTGGCTCTTCGTCAACTAATTCTCACACACCAAGTCGCAGTGGCAGCCTTGTTGTATTTTGGGGTATTAGCGCCTAGACGCCTTCGGGCAATTTTGCGCTCTATAAATGCTCAAATCAAATCAGATAGAACAAGTGGAAGCTGCTCACCAAACTCTCGAGGTGGAATATACACAATCCCCTACTGAGGATGCTCGTCATAAATTACAGGTCAAACAGTTGGAATATAGAACTATGGCACGTGAACGGGCTGGGGCCAAGTTACTGGCAACCCAGCACAGACTGTATGAACTTGGGGATAGAGCGGGGAAGCTGCTTGCCTGGTTGGAACGGAGGGAGCTGGCTGAGCGATGGGTCCCCATTTAACCGTTGATAGTACCCTGACTATAACAGGTCTGCAAGAGATCGCGGAGGGATTCGCAGATTATTTTGAATGGATCTATACTCCCTCGGATGTTACCACCGCGGAAGAGTCCCGACAGTTCTTGGCAGATGTGCATCTACTGGTCCTATCTCCCAGCAAAAGAGAGTCGTTGGAAGACGATTTTACTGACGAAGAGGTCCAAAAGGCGATAAGGAACATACAATCCGGGAAAGCAATGGGTCCTAACGGGATCCCTATTGAACTCCTCAAATCTACTAGCTAACTCATAGCACCCTATTTAAAAAACATGTACAACGAGAGCTATAAAAAAGGGTTTTTGCCGGAGGATCAGAGGTTTGCTTCTATAGTAGTAATTCGCAAACCGGGGAAACCCGGTAACGAATGTGGTTCCTACCGGCCGATCTCCCTAATTAATGCTGAGGCCAAGATTCTAGCGAAACTACTGGCTACCCGGCTGGCGTCGCTCCTTACCTCGCTAGTGCATGTGGATCAATCCGGCTCCACAATGTGATCGGTCGCCAACATGTCATTGAAGAAGATGCCATAATATTATCTTTGGATGCTAAAATGGTGTTTGACTCGATAGAGTGGCCATACCTCTTCGAGGTGCTACAATGCTTGGGAATTGGACCAAAATTCTTGGGATGGATCAGGTTGCTATATACAGACCTCACAGGACAAATTAAAGTCAATAACCGCACATCACGGGTGTTTCCGCTGAGAAGGGGCACTAGGCAGGGATGCCCCCTATCTCCTGGGTTAGAGGGGATGTAGTATTAAGGGGATTGAAATGGGCCGAGGGGCAAGAAGACAGGATATCCCTCTATGCGGACGATATCCTGCTTTACGTAGCTGCACCCGTGAAATCACTTCACTGAATATTAAATATCTTCACAAACTTCGGGAGATATTCGGGATACTCAATTAATTGGTCTAAGTCCATGCTCTTCCCATTACATGGGCCGGTTCCCAGACTCCCTCTAGGGTATACAGTGGAGGTGGCGGAGAATGGATTCCGCTATTTGGGAATCTATATCACTCCAGATCCTACCGTATTTTATACAAACAATCTCCTAGCCCCCCTAGTTCGACTGAGGAATGACGTGAAACATTGGAAAACTCTGCCTCTCTCATTAATGAGCCGCGCGGCCCTTTTCAAAATGTTGGCTCTTCCCCGCTTCTTATATATTTTACAGAATTGCCCGATTAAAATACCAGAGTTCTATTTTAGAAGCGTTGAGAGTGAGGTAAGGACCCTGTTATGGGATGAGAGGGCCCCCCGCATAGCCCCGCATAAGCTGACTAGGAGCTGGTACGGTGGAAGCATTGCTCTCCCGGTCATACGCCTCTATTACTGGGCTTCACAGCTAGTAGTGGTGAACCACTGGATATACTGTCCCCCGCTAGACCCAGCTTACCTCCTGGATAACTATCAGATGGGGAAATAAGGCTACCTAGGTGCTCTCTATTCTAAGGCCAAGAGAGGTCGTTTCTTTGGCCCTACGGCTCAAACCATAGCTATTTGGAAGCAAGCCAACAAGAAACTGGGCTGGCTGGACACTCAGCCCCAGGCCACCCTACTGTGGACGACCCAAAAACTTGGGATGCTGTGCCACCAACCTGGCTTTGATAGACGGGATACTATCGGTATTTGGACCATCGGTCACCTTTGGAAAAAAGGGAAAATGGTGTCATTTACGCAACTAGCAAAAGACTATGCTTTGGTCAAAAGGGAGCTCTTCCGTTATTTGCAAATCCAACATGCTCTCACTGCCGCCCTCTCCGCGATTGGGGAGATATCAGAATTTTCCCCCCTGGAGGATAGGTTACTCTCGGAACCACTGATGGAAAAGGCGATCTCATTAACTTATCGTAAGTTATGCAACAATCTGCCGGACCCACTTAGGAGCCTACGCGAACGTTGGCAAGCTGACATAGGCACATTACAGGATGAGGATTGGCAAGCTGCACTTATGTCTCTGCAAGAATCAGCTATCCCACTTATTATCCGACTCATCCAACTGAAGGTACTGCACAGATCGTATTTCACCGGGGCCAAGCTTTAGAAACCAGGGCGCAGGGAGGATGCAATCTGCCTTAGACAGTGTTCAGAGGAGGCTACTCTATACCACACCTTATGGGAATGCTCCCACAGCAGGGTTCTTTGGGAGGAAGCCACACGTCATATGCACATGGCCATTGGGAAGGATATCCAGCTGACACCGAGACTGGGGCTATTGAATATCTGGGAGGCCACAGATCTTACTGGAGTGGAACAACAATGGGTCACCTTGGGCTACACACTGGTCAAACGAGCAATAGCTATGCATTGGGGGATTGCTGATGTGCCGAAGGCAAGGGGATGGGCTAAGGAGCTAGACAAATGCATGATTGTCGAAAAAGAGGTGTTTAAATCTAGAGGATGCCCTAAGAAATGGGATAAAAAATGGGGCAAATGGAATATTTATCGGGGGAGATATGCGTCTCATCTACTGTGGAGATGGAGATGCAAGAACAACAGAGAAATGGCCATGTTTGAATGAATGTATGTGAATGTATTAATACTATATGACAACTATCATGGTATTCTATGACAAATGTCTTATATGCCACTGATATGGTGTTACTGGTGACTGTTCAGTTCTACAAAATAATAAACACATCTTTAAAAAAAAAATACTGATACAATCGACTCACTGTGGGCAGCAGAAAAGGCCACACTATGAGGGATAGACAGCTCCTAATTGAAGGGTAAGGAGCGGGAGAAACACTGGCAGATAGCCACCCTAGAGGCTACCATGCTGGCCATAAAACACAAAACAAATGGTAACCTGCCTGAGGTTTTGCTTAAAAAATAACTTTTTTTATTCAATAATGATATATTTCTACAAACGAACAGTGTGATGACAGGTTGTAGCTTCGTCCCGGAGATAGGTAATCTATACATGTCATTCTTTGAAAATAAGTGGATTTATGGAGCTGACAGCTCTTACCAACACTTCATTAGAAATTGGTAGCGCCATATTGATGACGTCCTGATCATTTGGAGTGGGCCCCAACCGACCCTGGTGATGTTTCATAAATAGTTGAATGTGATGACAGAAGAGTTGAGATTTACCACTACATATGATTCCCTGAAGGTGAATTTTTGGGGCGTCCGAGATTGAAGTTAGAGAAGAAAAATTAGGTGTTAGCCTTTACAGCAAACCCACAGATCACAATACACTTATAGACTTTTCCAGTGGGCATTCGAGATCACTAAAAATGAACCTTCCACATGGTCAGTTCCTCCACATTAGGAGGAATTGCACCAATAAAGATGATTATTTTCAAAAGGTCAATATCTTTGTTGATAAACTCATGGACAGGGGCTATCTACCCTAAGAAGCGTGATGAGGCAGCTCTGAAAAGGGCTTGGTTCACCCCACAGAAACACTTCTGGTATCAAAAACCAAAACACACACCAAGCCTCTTGTGTATTGACCTATAACTCCAAAGCCTACAAAGTAAAACTCATAATTCAGAAATATTGGAAATGTTTTTCCGAGTTTGAGATTCCAAAGCCGCTGTTCTCCTTCAGAAGAGGAAAGTAGTTCTAACACCTTGTAAGAGCCAGCACATCTGCAGAAAAAAACTAAAAATCTTCCTCAAATGCTAGGCTTTTCCCACATAGTCAAACGCTTTAGATGCCAGTGCTGGACGGCCTGCAAATTCACTTCAGATACAAAATCTGTAATAGCAAATGACATTGTTCATAAACAAACCCAATTTTATAATTGCAATATGAAGAATGTCATCTGGTTCGTGAAATGTCCCTCTGATAAGGAGTTCATAGGCCATTCCACGCAACCTGTAAGACACTTATCCTGCAACCCATTTCCCATATCAGATGTCAAGTACAAGGCGCATTATTAGTTGAACACTACATACATATGAATCACTCTGTTGAAGAGATGAGTTGGTCAGTGATTTACGTTGTTTAATGTGACCCTAGATGAGACTGTATTACATCCACTTTGTCCAAAATAGAGGAACGCATGATCGAGAAATTCCCCACAGCGATCAATGGCTTGAATGATTTGGCCGAAATGTGGTCCTTGATGTAAATCGTTAATTTAGCAGTTTTTCTTTTTGCAATAATGTATGATTTATTCATTGTCAATTTGTGGCTCTCTGGAGTAATCATGTGATACCCTATGGTACCCAGGAGCGTTTTTGTCAGATTATCCCTTACTGATGCCTGTACATTACAATTTAAAGTCATTTATGCAAAGCAGTATAATTTAATGAGTGATGTACAATATATTGCAAATATGTTTTTGAAGACTGATAACTATTGGGTTTCCTATTGTTAAGTAATTATGTTTTTCCTTGCACACAAACAGAACTACAGTTTGCCCTTTGTGCACAATTTTTGAGGCTGGGGCAGCACCCAGTTATTAAAACTATATATAATTTCTGCATGGCGTCAGCTGTGCACTCACTCGTGCTTTAATTTGGACGGATTCGAGTCCAGTCCCACACTTCACTGAGCAGAGAAGAGCAAATGAAACTATCAGGCGTGCCACTGTTCAGGGCCCCACCCCCACCCTTAGACTTCACATCCAATGCAGGCAAGTGGGATTGCTGTTCCAGGTCTGCAATGCTCACTTTTACAAGAACGTCACCAACAACATAACAACAGACTTCTTTCTAGCTGGCCCCTCACCCTACATGACCTGGATGGCGAGAACGGGCAGTGTCTGGGACAATATTAAGTTATGATAAAAAGAGGTTAGGTTAAAGTGACTGAGTCCGGTTAGTTACTTGTTGACCATTATTGTTACCTGCTTTGTGTATTTTTAAATGGAACATTATCTGTCCAGGCCAAGTTTGTTTTCATTCTCATATTTTGTCCTGTTTCTGCCTCTCCAGTCTCCTTAAGTACCTTCGCTCTCTCCCTCTCTCGCTCAATCACTCTAACTAGCTTTACTCTGGGTGCCACACTTATGGCCCTCCATCCCTTCACACTGTCGCTTCACTTGTTTTGTTTTTTGCAGATAAGTCACCACCCAGACAGCACCCAATAAAGTGGTACCTGTCAATCAACAACAATGCCTGTAGGAGGGAAAAAATCATAATGATTAGTACGCTAATGTGTAATTAACAGACCACCAACCATAAAGTGTAGAATGATCAATAATAGGTCCTGAAGAATTGTCGTTAATTTGACACTAGGCAAGAAACATGTTGGCCTGAGTTTTAGCACACAACCCTGCAATCTTTGAGCAGGCGTGTGTGCTTCTTTTTGGTTTTTAATCAGGATAGTGACCACAGTCATTAAAATAGTTTTGGGTGGATCACTAATTCCTGTTTTATATTGCACACATTACACATCTACACTCACTAGGGCCCTTACACGCACCGCACCTAACGGCTAAGAAAACAATCTCCGCCAAGAAGGCCCCATCACGGGTGCTGATCGGGTATTGCAGCGCCGACCCGATAAGGAGCAGACCCAGTGATGAAGCAAGACACCTAGCTGGCTGGGTGTGTGAGGGTCTCTTTCTGAAAGGAGAAAAGATTTTCTCCGATCTTCATGAGCATCCATATGCTCTTTTTACATCCATTGACCTGTAGGACACTTTAGGAACAGCATACCTCTTCTTACTATGTAATTAGTCCAACGAACCTTGATAGGTAAATGACATAAATCACATGTTCTTTGAGGTTAATCCTTGAGTGAGCAGGCGGAATAGTCGTAGAACAAGTAAATCTGTGAGGAATGGGACACAAATATCCCTTCAATACCACTTCTATGATAACAAATCTATTCTTTTTCTAATTTGTAAGATAAAAATAACTACATAGTCTTATGCACATTTCAAAGGGATTTTGACGAATATTAAGTTCGAAAAATCCCATTAAGTTATATTATTGCTGCTGTTCCAAATTATACTGCTAAATCACACAAGTACGTGTTATGTTAGAAGAAATATTTACTAATACTCAGTATCCCAAACATATTAATTATATGCCCACAACAAAAGAACACAAGTCAGTGAACAGGATGGTATAAAAAATGTGTGGGACTAACATGATGTGATATCGTAGAATTGGTACATTTAAAATGCAATTAAGACCCTGATATTTAAAGTTGGTGACGAAATCGGTTAAGAACAGAAAAGTTCGCTCTACTCGCTATTGCCTAAATATCATTATTTGAGAATGTTGCGTGCCAGAAGGCAAGAATACGATATTAATGCATCTGCACCAATTAAAAGAGTGCCAAATTTATGCATTGTCAATATCCATCGCGTGTAATGATTTCACTGACACGCGCTATCTTGAGATATTTAAGAAAGGTAATACACTATGTCAAATGAAAAGAGAGCAGCCCATTTTGGACATAAGTATTCACTCTACTCTGTATTGACTAAGACATGACAGCTCAAATGTTTAGACGAAATTATACGCAATGTCAAGCGAAGAAAGAAAGCTGCCCATTTCAGACATTAGTGTTTGCTCTATTCAGTGTTACCTAAGTGGCAATATTTAGATATGTAAGGTGCAAAAACGGCTATGATACAATATAACCGTATCCGTAATTGTCACACAGTTGCTAAATTTATGTATTTACGGTGTCTTTCGTATGTAATAGAAAGACTAATATGACTAAAATGCACCATCTTGGAATGCCGAATTGAAATTTACACAGCATCAGGCGACATAGATTAATGAACTTCATATTAATGATAATTCGTGCTCAGTTAGGAAAAGGGAAATTATTCTTGTGGGTCATTCAACCAAACTCAATGCAACTAGGGTCTATATCGCGGGGCTTGTATTAGTAATTTAGTGCATAGGCACTAACCAGTACTCACGGGATATGTGTCTCCCGACAACGTTCAGTGGCGTCCGGTTCAAAAGTCGAAAGGAACCGTGCGTCACTAAAACTCAGAATATATGTCATTGTAAATTGCTCACACCTGTGTGGTGTTGAGAACTACACACTGGGTCTCAGTGCAAGTCACGTGAGCCCGTATGACTGGGCAGCGCCATCTTGGAATATTTAAGAAGGGGGTTTATCAATAATAATCAGCTAAGAAAATCTATCATGAGCTTAAGAGAAGCATGAAATAAGTACTAAATTCCCACACTAACTCTATTAAGAGCAGTATAACTAAAATTAAACAGATAACAATGTCAAACATGATCGGAAGACTATGGCAGTGTCTCCACTTGTAAACGGACGCCATATTGGAACGGAGCCGAATATGCATTTAGATGTGATCCTATGTTTAGAATGTGTCATTTTATATACACCACGCACAGTTTTTATGCTAAACCATATATACCGGTTAAAGGTCTAAAAATAACAGGATCAAGTGATATAGTGCATTGTTTGAAAAGAAATCTGAAAATTAAAAAAAAAGAAAATAGAAAAAAAGGGAAAACGGAAAAACGGTCTTCACTCCATGACGGACGCAATCATGGAGCAGCACACTATGTTTAAATAAAACAGTATCATCTAATATCATTTGATATACATTTTCGAAAGAATGGGTGCTAAGTGATTCTTTCATTAGTAAAGGATCACTTAACGGTAGTGCTATTCTCTATCTAGGGGTGGCACACACTACATAGATAGTTCAGTATGAATATGTAATTAGGTATGCATTATTTAAAAAAATAAGAAACTGAACATCTCTAGTTTTGAAACAGTTATTGTTCAGGAAACAAACCTTTCAGATGGTGCTGCCATCACTATGGTGTACCCCTTTATTGGGTTACCGCTGAAAATTGTAGTAATACATAGCTCTAGTCAAAGGTTTTATACTCAAAACCCAAAGCATTCAGTATCAAGAATACCTGCAGAATAAAATACCCGTGAGAGGGAAGATATTATGGAAGGTGGACACCCAAAGATGTAGCAGTAATTAATTCTGGGATGTATTTAACCTGATAAGTTGAGGAATACAGTAAAAGCACACACCCCAAAGATGTACACGTGGTGGGTTAAAAGGAGAGTAACTTATAGCAAATGATGAAATTCATTATTAACATTCAAACCAAAGGATACGGCTCTCAAGCGGCATATCCATCGTACCTCCATCTGTCTGAGGTGGTTAACCTTATCACCACCTCTGTTATTGCCCCTAACATGATCCAAGGCATGAAAAGTGATCTTAGTATCATCATGATGGATAGCGTGTATATGTTGTGCAACAGGATATCTCTCATCTCTATTTCTGATACTCCTTACATGTTCTTGTATACGGACTTTCAGGCTCCGTATACTGCTCCCAATGTATATCTTCTCACATGCACATTTGATCAAATAAACAACAAATGTCGTGTTGCAATTTATGAAAGATGTGATCTTAAATTCTTTTGAGTTATTGTACTGAAAGCAAGTTAATTTGTTAACACCTAGATTGCAAACACAGCAATTGCCGCAGATATAAAAGCCTTGCGGCTTTTCTGGTAACCACATTTGTACAGCGACTTTAGGCTCTCTAACATGGCTAGGACACAACATATCTTTTATTGTTTTCCCCTTACGGTAAATAACTTGTGGTTTCGTAGGAACAACGTCTGGGGGCAGTGTGTTGGACATGAGTAAGTGCCAGAGTGAGGACCGTTTTTTCAGTTTTCTCCTTTTTTTATATTTTCTTTTTTTAAATTTTCGTATTTCTTTTCAAACAGTGCACTATATCAATTGATCCTGTTATTTTTAGACCTTTAACCGGTATATATGGTTTAGCATAAAAACTGTGCGAGGTGTATATAAAATGACACATTCTAAACATAAGATCAGATCTAAATGCATATTTGGCTCCGATCCAATATGGCGCCTGTTTACGAGTGGAGACACTGCCATAGTCTTCCGATGATGTTTGACATTGTTATCTGTTTAATTTTAGTTACATTGCTCTTAATAGAGTTAGTGTAGGAATTTAGTACTTATTTCATGCTTTTCAAAAGCTCTTGATAGATTTTCATGGCTGATTATTATTGATAAACCCCCTTCTTAAATATTCCAAGATGCCGCTGCCCAGTCATACAGGCTCACGTGACTTGCACTGAGACCCAGTGTGCAATTCTCAACCCCACACAGGTGTGAGCAATTTACAAGGATTTATATTCTGAGTTTTAGTGACGCTAGGTTCCTTTCGACTTTTGAACTGGACGGCAGTGAACATTGTCGGGAGACACATATCCCGTGAGTACTGGTTAGTGCCTATGCACTAAATTACTAATACAAGCCCCGCAATATAGACCCTAGTTGCATTGAGTATGGTTGAATGACCCACAAGAATCATTTCCCTTTTCCTAACTGAGCACGAATTATCAATAATATGAAGTTCATTAATCTATGACTTAGCCAAAACTGGTTGTTTGTTGTCGCCTGATGCTGTGTATAATTTCAATTCGACATTCCAAGATGGCGCTTTTTAGACAGATTAGTCTTTCCATTACATACAAAAGACACCGTAAATACATACATTTAGCAACTGTGTGACAATTACGGATACGGTTATATTGTATCATAGCCGTTTTTGCACCTTACATATCTAAATATTGCCACTTAGGCAACACTGAATAGCGCAAACACTAATGTCTGAAATGGGCCGCTTTCTTTCTTCGCTTGACATTGCGTATAATTTCGTCTAAACATTTGAGCTGCCGTGTCTTAGTCAATACAGAGTAGAGTGAATACTTACGTCCAAAATGGGCTGCTCTCTTTTCATTTGACATAGTGTATTTCCTTTCTTAAATATCTCAAGATAGCGCGTGTCAGTAAAATCATTACACACAATGGATATTGACAATGCATACATTTGGCACTCTTTTAATTGGTGCAAATGCATTAATATCGTATTCTTGCCTTCTTGCACGCAACATCCTCAAATAATGATATTCAGGCAATAGCGAGTAGAGCGAACTTTTCTGTTCTTAACCGATTTCATCACCAACTTTAAATATCAGGGTCTTAATGGCATTTTAAATGTACCGATTCTACGATATCACATCATGTTAGTCCCACACATTTTTTATACCATCCTGTTCACTGACTTGTGTTCTTTTGTTGTGGGAATATAATTAATATGTTTGGGATAGTGAGTATTAGTAAATACTTGTTCTAACATCACACGTATTTGTGGGGTTTAGCAAAACAATACGTACTTGTGTGATTCAGCAGTATAATTTGGAACGGCAGCAATAATATAACTTAATGGGATTTTTTTAACTTAATATTCGTCAAAATTCCGCCTGCTCACTTAAGGATTAACCTCAAAGAACATATGATTTATGTCATTTACCTATCAAGGTACCTTGGACTAATTACATAGTGCCTTTCAGATCATTTCTCTGTCTTGGTCTAATATTTTAACCCCATCAAATTTCTGCCTTTAACGATTAATTAATTGCCATACAACCACTGTGCCATACTTTGCATGTCTTAACTGGTCTTGGACAATGCGATTGTGTGATAATTAGTTCTGTCATCTTCTTCCTCCCAAAATGTTAAATATATGTATATGTAATTTGCTTTGTAGAGTAAGAATGAAAACAAGCTACTGTATAAAATTACAGACAGATTATCTTCCAGCAAGCCCAAATGATTTAATGTGTGTTAGTCAATACATGAAATAGACATGCTAACTTATTTTCTGTAAAAGAATTTAGATCTTGTCTGGTTCATTTGGTACTGTAATATATTGTTTTTATTTGTAAATTGATTGTAAATAGCTTTTGTTTTGTGTATATTTTAGCCCTGAAGAAGTCCCAAGAGGGACGAAACGCATCGGCTGTCTTGTCAAATGTGTGCTGAGATTTTAAAGAATTTCTCTGGATTAATAGAATAAAAGGAATCGTTTTTCTACAGCAAAAAACGACGACTTAACGTTTTTCATTTGGGAAGATATTTCTTCATTGTTCTGTTATGTACTATGGACATTAACTTCCTGTCATTAATCAATTATGTGCTCTTTTGAGTGCAGGACCATCTCTGTTCAAACTTATATATATTTTTATTTATTTATTCATGAGGTTTTGAAATTCTCAAGCCCCATGATTTCTTATTGGGGTCTGGCATTAGCTAAGTAATGGTTTTATCTCATGGCACAATTGGTCTCTGTAACTACACATCACATATATTGTCTGTGTATGTATACAATTTGAGATATGTATCCTTGTACGATTTTTAATTGCAAGACTGAGTTCCCTTGTCGTCCCAAATCCTGAGGAGGCCTTAAAAGAGCATGGCATGGCCAATATATATATATATATATATATATATATATATATATATATATATATATATATATATATATATATATATATATATATATATATCTTTCAACTAAGCCTAGTCAAAGGAGCAAATAAGGGAGTTTGTCACTATGGCTCTTTTTGATGATGTAACTATCTCCTGGTGCATTGAACACTGCACTAACTTCATAACCACCCTATGAATGGAAGTCAAAAGGGAGATGGACAATGAGCTAATGTGCTCCTAATGAGCCTTTGTAATATATTGTAATTCTTTTTTCTGCTGACAGATCTATATTTTCTATATTTTGTTTCCAGAGATCTAATAAAACGATTTATTTCATTTACAGTTACAGAGGCAGGCTGTATATAATGAATAGTTATAAGAAATTCTATGAGTAATTAAAATCAAGCCCCAGTGAAAATTAATTGCTTCATTGTGCTATAAGTACACAATGTTTGAATTAATCCCTACCGGATTCAGCTGTATTCTGTTTTCACAAGGAGATGATGGACGGAGTGCTGAAACTTTTCAGACACTCACCCCCAGTCACAGATCTGGGTTTAATCCATCATCATTCTTTAGCTCACTTCGCCACCTCAGTTCAGACCCAGCTATATGCAAATCAGTCTTGACCCTGTGCCTCATGGGAACAGTCCAGCCCGAACTGCCAAGCCAGGTCTTCCCTGAACCGGAAACAAGTATCCTGGGACCGGTTTCTGGGTAACACCCTTCATCAGCCAGGCTAGCTTGAATCCAGTGGCAAAGTGAGCAAGGGACCCACGTCTGGGCATGCCCTGCCAACTAAGGGAGAGCAAAGCAAACACAAGGAGATGATGGACGGAGCGCTGAAACTTTTCAGACACTCACCCCCAGTCACAGTATTCTGTTTTCTACATTTGTTGCCCAGGATATATGTGGTGATATGGGCACACCCTTTTGTATATTCTAGTATCTAAATGCCAAAAGGGCAGGGTGCATAGCATTTATAAATTAGGGCATGTTTAATTAGGTTTTATATGTCCTGGAAAATCTTCAAAGTAGTTTTTTACTGTGGCAAGGCTGGCTCTCCCATAGAAAAGCACTGGTTTACATAATAACACCTTATAATACATAACTTAAGTTTGGGAACAATGATTCAAGGACTAAAAGTCTTAATAATTTAAAAAACAATCAAATGGTCAAGTCATAGTTTAAATTATTCTTTTGAAAAGACCACTTTTAGAAAGTTGGGATTTTCCTGCCTATAGATTTTAGTAGCCTTTCTGAGTTAATCCTGATCTGCTACCTGGCAGGCTGTTGGCCCCCTGCAAAGAGGTGTAATTGGCTCTCAAGAAAGGGAACAGAAATGACTGGGCTGGGAGGAGGTGTGACAATCAACTGCACAAGGTTTAAAGGGGCATTCTCTATCACAGACACACACCTAGGCCTGCCCCTACAATTGTCCAAGTATCCAGAATGGTACCAATCCCACTGGGGGGGAACCTGCTTCAGAACTTGTTTCCAGGGGGAATTTTCCTATTTGTCTAGACACACCTCAAGGGTATGCCCAGAGATCTCCACAAGGGAAGAAAGGTTCTACCATATTGTTTTTAGGTAGAGAGGGGCACTGTGAGTGAGTTTACATTATAAAACACAGAAAGTGTTGAAAAAGTGGGTAAGGGCATGACTGGGAGCTTTTACGCCAATGATTTGGGAGTGCCCAGGAATTTTGGGCATACATTTGGCACCCTCAGTACCCCTTCAGACCACCTCTGGATCAGTGGAAGACAGAAAAAGGACTGCACCTACTGTGGAACCTGTGGAGAGAAACCCCAAGAGCTGGACCTCCTCCCCACTTGTACCCAGGACAGAGAAATGGACTCCACAGGCTAGATGGCTTGCCTCTTGTTCAGCTCTAGGAACACAAGAGCTTCAAGAAGCCCATATCACTGCTAAGCTCAACTGACCAGTTCCAACTAGATTTGCCCTGGACCCTGCTGAGGGCTCCCAGGAGATTGAGTCCTATCCTCCAATTGGTGCCCATAATGTCCAGAACCATGGCTGGTTATAAAGTGTACTCCTTCCCCCTCTAGATTTGGCAAGACTAGACATTTTTACAAAGGAACCAGGCTAAGTTGAGCTGCCTGTCAAACTCAACTTGCGTGTTCCCCTGAAAGTCACAACAAGAGGAATTCATCAGGACCAAACCCAGGCAGCATCCAAACAACAACAGCACCTTCCTGGACATGGACTTTGCCCACTCTGAACTTTCTCGCCATTGACATTGGGAGCCTCAATATTTCTGCCAGAGCCAAGGCTCCCATAGAGGTCTGGCCCTTCTGCCAGCCATCGTGGACGAGCCCCTCCTAAGATACAGCTGGCACCCAAATACACAGAGGGGAGACAGTAATCATTGACTATCAATAAACCTATGTAGTAACCTACAGCCTCAAAGGTTCAATACACCCTTTTTAGACTCTAAGATGAACACCACAGCTCAAACATTCTCAGTCATATGTTTTATGCTTTCCTTGTATATCCCTTTTTATCATCTTACACTTTGCTTACTAATTTCTCCTTCCCCCTTCAACATTCTCTTGGTTCCTTCCTGGGTTTCGAACGTTGAACAGAGATTGAGCCTGTTTGAGAGTGAGAAAGAAGCATTGGTGCTGTGCAGCATTAGAGACAAATTTTGGTGTTGACAATAAATTGCTTGTTCTAATTTTTAAGACGTTTTGAAGAGGTTTTGCACGTTATTGTCAACACACCCCTTGTTCAGCTTTTTCCAGGATAGCTACTGAAATCAGACAGTTGAACCTAAACTTTACAAACAATCTAGAGGGAGGGGAAAAGAAAGGAGCAACATAGGGGCACATACACATAGAAGGGATACAGAAAGCTCTAACAAACAAAGCACCTATGTAGCAACCTACAGCCTTAAGAGTTCAATGCTACCTTTGTAAGCTCTAAGACGAATACCCGAGCTCAAGGATTCACAGTCACACTCATGCACACCACACACACAGTTATGCAGATTAACCGAGGAGAACCATTATGTAGCCTCCCCACTGCAATGGATGTAAAAAGGCATGTACCCCATAAATATAATACGCTGACATCAGCCATTAGCAGTATCATGTCCTGGTAATGGAGGTAGTAGCCGCCAACATTAAAAAGTCCCACTTTGGGTGGTCCCCAATCATCTAAAAGATTCTAGCACTCTATTGTTTAATAGCACACCATAACCATATAGAACACTTCATAGGAGACTTGTAACACAGGTCTGCTGCATGTAAAACAGAAATGCCAGGATGACAAAAATTATCGAGAATCTAACAGCTGGTGGGGCGGACTGCGAGCCCCAGCTTCCCTCGTGGCAGGAACTACCCACGTCTGTCCTTGCGCCCGGAGGTGCCTATTTCTGCCCTGCTGGGCTCCCCCAGTGCAGGATCGAGAAGCTGACAGCTGGTGGGGGCAGACTGCGAGCCCCAGCTTACCTCACGGCAGGACCCGCCACATCAGTCCTTGCACCTGGAGGTGCCTATTTCTGCCCTGCTGGGCTCCCACAGCATGGGATCGAGAAGCCGACAGCTGGTGGGGGTGGACTGCGAACCCCAGCTTCCCTCGCGGCAGAAGCCGCCCACGTCAGGAACTACACGACATTCTCCGAGCCATCAGGTTCAAATAGTACTGACAGTGATAACGAACAGCCTGGTACTAGCTCTGACTACAGGCAATACGAAAATTGGTATCCACCCCAAGGACCCCCTCCTTTTTTAGGCGAGGGCCAATGGCGACCACCAAGAGGACGGAGTGGCAACTGGCAACAGAGACCCCAACGTGGACAGACACAGTTCAGCGGGAACTGGGGACAGGGGCGAACACAGAAACAAGTTCGCTTCCAACCAGAGAATCATGGAGAAATTCAAACCCGTCGCAAAACTTACAGGTGGTAAAACGACTGGATAACCCCATAGTGGACATTTCCTCTTACACCCTGAAAGAAGAAGAAAACAAGGTGCCCCTAAGGGCCTAGCGTTTGTGCCGACGGCTTACCCCAACAACTTCACCATCAGGACGGAACTCCACCGTTTCTTCAGGAAGGTACGCCTGCGTTATTTCTTCAGGCAATCCCCACCCTCCCACACAAGTTCATTGACAGGATTACGAGTACCATCAACCTTCTACCCACCAGCCCATGCAATGACAAATAGGATCCTTGCATATGAGAGCGTTGTCATGAGGGATGTGGCCAACATCCTCAGAGTCCATAAACATGTCATCCACAATGTCTCCCACATGGAACGTGAGGCACTCTCGACTTTGAAACAGAACAAGGAAATTGTCATCAAACTAGCGGACAAGGGTGGGGCAATTGTGATTCAGGACACATGCAAATATAAGACGGAGATTCTCAACCAGCTCCAAGATGGGACCAGCTATAGAAGACTGCGAGCTGACCCCACTAAGGATCTTCAAAAAGAGATCCAATTGATCACGGAGGAAGGACTTGAAAAAGGCTTCTTATCTAATCTGGAATTTCTCTACCTCAACCAAAAGCAGCCACGTATCCCTACTATACATACACTGCCAAAAATCCACAAGGACATGCAGAATCCCCCTGGAAGACCCATCGTCTCGGGATGCGGATCCCTACTGGAACCACTGAGCAAGTATATTGATTTCTTTTTAAAACCAATTGCTGAAACTACTAGGGCATACTTACGAGACAGAATGGAGACAATCAACTTGGTGGACCAACAGCCTTTCGACCCCTTGAAACAACTGCTAGTATCGTTTGATATTGTGTCCCTCTACACGAGTATACCACAATGTTCTGCGTTGGAAGTGATGAGAAAAGCATTGGACCAGAGGCCTGCACCAATGGCAGTACCCACCGAATTCATATTCAGTCTTCTCGAGATTGCTATGATGAAGAACTTCTTTTACTTCCAGGGCAGCTACTACTTACAAGTAAAGGGTGTAGCAATGGGCTCCTGATTTGGCAATTATCTTCATGGACGATTTTGAAAATACATTCATCTTCAATACCAGCAACCCATACAATCACAGAATCACTCTTTGGAGGAGGTACATAGACGACGTCCTGATGATCTGGACCGGTGACTCAGCTGAACTTACCCTGTTCCATGAATGGCTGAACCAAAGGAGTAATGACATAAAGTTTATGGCACACTCTAACTCAGAAAAAATCGACTTCCTTGACATAACCATTAAAAGTGAGAATAACACTCTTTTCACCACCCTGTACCGCAAACCGGCAGAGCGGAACTCCCTGCTGAGGTACACAAGTCATCATCCACGAAGCCTGAGGGACAACCTCCCTTTTGGGCAGTTTTTACGCATCCGTCGTAACTGCTCCCGCAAGGAGGATTTCATGATGGAATCAGAAGAATTGTGCACACGCCTAATACAAAGAGGCTATCCCAAATGACTGGTGAAGAGGGCACGCAAAAGAGCCTGGTTCTGTCCCAGAGAAACTTTATTGACAATGAATGAACGGGAACACGATTCCACACGAAGGCTGATCTGTGTTACCACTTTTTCCACTCAAAGCAATGCTATCAAAAAGGTGGTCAATAAACACTGGAATTTGAAAGCTGACGATGTGCAACAACCACATGTACCGATGCATTCCTTTAAGAAAGCTAAGAACGTGAAGGATCATGTCGTACGCTCGCTCCTGGATCCACCAGAGAAACCTTCCCTCCAAACTCTGTGGAATCTACCTCCCACTGTGGGTCACTACAAGTGCGGGCACTGCAAGGCTTGCACCACGGCAATTCAGACTAAACAACTTGTCTTTAAGCTACACACGATCGATCTTAAGTCCTTCACCAACTGCAATACGTCTAAAGTCATCTATGGGATCATCTGTCCCTGCGACAAAGTCTATGTTGCCCAGACACAACAGAAGGTGAAGGCACGCATACTACAGCACCAGAGTAGGATCCGATGCGAGGTGCAGGGAGCCCCGCTGGTTGAACACTTCAAAAACGCTAACCATGGACCCGAGAATTTCAAATGGCTAACCTTGGAAAAGGCAGAACTAGGTCCGAGAGGGGGCAATATTGAAACAATTCTCAATGTCCATGAATGTAAATGGATGTACAGACTAGATTCTATACATGGGGGACTTAATGAACTTGATACCAGCCAAGCACAATTGTCATGTCTAACCACAGACTCTTAATAAGACTGCAACCCTAATCTTGAAATATCTTGTCTGTTCTCAATATCGATTGAACACTATACAACACAACCACCTGAACCCCTCCCCCCTTTTTTATCAATGTACCTCTTGATTCAGCAGTGTTTTGGTATGTTGTCTAATCCTGTATGTTGACTGTACTTGTACGCTTAATTTTTGGGCATTTAGCCTCTGATATTATTTTTTGATGCAAACTGATCAGCTTGCGGTCTCACCACCTTGAGACTATTGTGCGTGTCTCTACGTAATAATAATGTTTAGGCCTCTGCTATATATATATTTTTTCAATGTTAATTAAACAAGCATGCTGCCCCATCAGTCTCCCTGTGACAGCCAGGTCCACACGTGTCCTTTCTAATGTTAATCCACCAGTTTGCTGTTTTATTAATGTTAAACTAACGATTAGCATGTACACTGGAGTTATCCAATATGGATGTTACCTTTCAACCCCTTTTAACTCATGAGGATTACAATGGCTTCATTTATTCATTTAAGATCTGCCGTCTCTCGTGGCAGTCTTTTCACCATGACTACGTCAGGATTCTGTCAGGATTCTGTCAAGACCGCACTACGTGGCAGAGGGCGTGCACGTCATTTTGATGTTTCACTTGCTTTATAACTGGTATGTGGCAGTCTCTGCGCTCCTTTCACGGAGACGGACTGTCGAGTGAGATCTGAGGTAAGAAGTGCTGCTCAAGCGCTAAAACTTCCACACGTTCGCTACAGCTAGATCTAGCGACACGGCTCCCTTTCTAATACAGGTCCCAACCCAGTATTTAACGCTTTGTCATCCACTATGCCAGGGGCGCTCACTATGCCTCCCGAGCATCTAACGCGGTAAGAGCACTACGACACGGTTCCTTTTTAAACAGCACTTACTTTTTCAGAGACGTTCACCATACTCCCTAAGCGTTTGCTCTTCAATCGAACATAGCAAGACCATTCCTCCCGAGCATCCAACGCAGCATAAGCACTGCGACACGGTTTCGTTTTTAACAGCACTTACTTTGTCAGGCATTCAATACACTCCCCAAGCGTCTGCTCTTAAATTTAACATAGCGAGAGCATGGCCCCATTCCGGCACCAAAAACTTTTTGCAAGGCTGCTCACATTATAGGTTTTTACTTTCACTGCAACGATCGTTCTCCCGGGATCACGGTCCTGGCAGCCGGTCCGATGTCACTGTCCACGCATTGCGTCTTACAGCCATAAGCTTTGCGCAAACGTGTTAACTTGAGAGTTTATCATAATTTGTCCTGCAACTTGCCACCACATTATTCTCCCTGTTTTTAATAGTCGGGTTGTGACAGTGGGTCCTTCTCCTTTTCTTTATAGTTGACTACAACGGAGCAAGTGAACCATTTGGTCCATGCTAATTGGTTGATATTGTCTTGAACTTTCAACTGGCCACTCAACTTTATCTATAGAAGGTTTGAGGTCTTCCATGTCTCTACTTCTCTATTTTTCTTAAATAGGGATGATTATCACTGATGGTATTTAATTCATATTACAGGTGCCAACCCTCCGCTCTCGACCAAGGGGAGCCTACGGACCCCATTCCTACTCCAACACCCACAGTCAAGGGTGTCTCATGGTAATATTATTTAGCTTCCTATACCAATTTTGGCTCATTAGCATACAGTGCCACTTAACTTAAGACTTAGCATTGTTTCTCATTCTTCCCAGGTGCCCCTATATTCTAGTCCTGAGGAAGACCCCGCCGTAAGGAATTTAATAGCCTACACTCTATTTGGGGTCGAAACGTCGACTGTGTTGTCGTTCTATGCCAACCATTATCAACAGTGATTTGTAACTGTGATATTTTTCTGGTTATGGCAATGTTACACAGACCATTACTCTTTGTGGCTTACATAAGCCATTTTTATTGTAATTAATTTAGTAATTATGACGATGTCACGATCTTTTTCTTTCACCTATATGACCCTCACTTAATGCAGTTTTACCTCCCCTTTCCTTTCTCCCACTCCGGTGGGGCACTTGTGCAAAGTGTTTAGAATTATATACTGACTAACCAGTACTTACCACTGTTCAATGTGATTAAATAACATTGAACCATTTTCTTTACAAAGTTTCAGTGTTATTTTGTTTAAATTGTTTTCAATTTGCACTTGTTCCTAGTGTGTGTTCACTGGGACCGCTCACTATTGTACACGTCAGTCCTTGAGCCTGGAGCTGCCTATTTCTACCCTGCTGGGCTCCCACAGTGCAGGACACGCCCGGGACGCATGCCCGGGCAAAGACCGGGCCAAAAGCGGACCCATCTGCAGCCGCACGAGGCTGGGCTGGGCCCCTCTCTTGGCTCTATCCCACCATTTTGGATACAACTACAAAAGTATTCACCAGTCAGATTGACAGAAGTTGCCACCGCCAACTGTACTTGCCAGGGAGAGAAAGCTCTGCCTCAACATACCGCCTGCACCACTGGGGAATACTATGACTCCTATCATCCTCCAGGAGCCTCTTACACACTCATAAGCCCAACCCGGACCCGCGGCGCCTGTCAGAGCCCAGAGGAGACTGGGTTGAGCCCCCCCTAAACGCTGCTTGCCCCATAGACCACGTCAGACCATTATTATGGGCAACAAGAAGAAGAAACAGCAAGAAGCAGGTGGGGAACTAATTTCTACTTTGGACTTCTTTCTTGTAAAAGCATCAAATGCCCTAATTAAATAAATAGAGATAACAGAGCAGAGACTTTCACTGGGATGGGTTGATGAGGGAGCCTCAGCCGGTCCTATCTCTCGCATATCAGATCTCTTGACATCTCGAGCAGACCTAGTGATTGAGAAACCTAACTCTTATCAGTCCCCAAATGCTTCTTCAGCGCCATCGCCGAAAGGCCCTATGGGCAAACAGAAAAGAGGTGGGCTGAAAGATCCATCCTCTATGCAAGCTCTCCTGTGAGAAGCACTTTGTCGGACACTAAAATACACTCCTAGATCCAGGAACTACACCTTCCCAAGGTGGACGATCTTTTTGAAAAACTCAAAAGTCTTTCCAATCCATGGTACAGCCCCTTTTAACTCGTCTGTAAAATATTGAACAGAGGGTAATCAAATTATCTGAAAGGGATGGGCATTTAGATTTAAGGGGCCATTCCGGTTAACCCTGAATTTTGTGTGCGCCCCAACTACATCTGCAAATTTGTGTAATCAGTATAATCCCCTGCCGCGAAGAATGATAGTACTATAGTCGGGGTAGGAGATGGGAGGACAGGTTTGCCTTCAACTGCTTCGGTACCAGATATGGTCATAAGACATCCAGATTGGGTCTAAAACCAGCTACGTTCTAGGCAACCATCTACTGAGGCCCATTAAAGAGCTCACACTTAACTCAAGTTTGTCTAACCGCAGATGCCGTCAGGATAACAAGGGGGAGGAGTGACGCAGGAAATATCACGTTGGTAAACGGAGAAAGAATATCACATTACTTAAACCTCCCTCCGGCATCGTGTCCGTACGTAATTGTACTAGTCAACATGCTGGAATTGAGACAATCCCTGTCAGAATCAACAGAACAACTAATGTCTAAAGCACGGGCAGTGGTTGACCAAATACTCGAGATAAGGGCTGTATATTCAGGGGCACCTTCTTATGGCTAGGAGAACCAAGTGGGTGGGCCCTGGATTAGTTGGGGAACTATTAAGACAACTGCCCACACCACCAACATCTGTGCCCTACCTCTAGGATATTTCTATATGCCACAAGACAGTTCAAGGTATCAGCAGGGCAGGGAACGTTTAAATGCTTTTACACTAGCAATTCCTGTACTATCCCACTATCTTCTAGTGACCCCCGTGACCGAAGAGGGATTTCGACTTCGAATTGATATGCTCTATTGAACACTCTAGAAGATTGTGATTGACTCAACAGAAAAAGGGTCCTGAACCATGCTGCGAGGTTAAGCCCCCAACCACCTAGTAGGGAGGAGAGTAAAATTCCAGAGGGGTCCAATAAGTTGAGGGTGATATCACGGAATTTTGCAGGGTATAGTGGCAAGATAAGTAATGCTGAATGGTTAAGTGAGATTAGTATATACGATATCCTCTGCTTTCAGGAAACATGGGAGGAGGGGCCTATCTCCTTGGATGCATACTCTTCGTTCCAAACCCCAGCACTACCATCTAGAATGGGTAGAGCAAAAGGAGATTTACTAACATTATTAGCTAACACTGTTAGGGTGAAAATTATAAATTTCTTTAACAAGTCTTCTTTTTTTCCATTATGTGGTTTGTGAGGGACGGGGGGATTGGGATCTGGTTATTATTCATTTTTACAATAATCACTTTGGAAATTTAGAACTTGTCGCGGAAGACGTTGAAGGGGAGAATAATGAATTAAGTACCTCCCACTGTAAGCCGTTGAAAATATTATGGTTGGGAGACTGTATTATCAAGATTTGTACAATATTTGATAAGCCTATTCATGGTGTAACAGATTTGGAGGGGGACCCAAATATTCATTTTGATCATACTGTGTATGGAATGCCTTAAATAGAATTTTAGTTACTTGGAATTTAGCAATAGGCAATGAGATGAATATGGATACTGGCTGTCTGGATAGAACATTTGAAAGAGGAAGTAAAGGTCCAACTATAGACTACATAATTATCTCGGATAACCTGAGAACTAGTATAAAAAATGTTAAGGTTCTATCCATAGACCTAAGTGATCATACCCACTTAATCTGTGAATTAGCCTGTAGAGGTGGTATTTCCGGATCGTCCAGGATAGTCTCCAAACCAAACCTTACCAAGAAAAATGGCTATAGTCTAAAGTGGAGCAAAGTAGATGTGTCAATATTGATTCCCTCAGTCTTGAGATCCAACCTATGTGAGGTGATGATCTGCTTGGATGACCAGGCTACCCCAAGCCGGGTGATAGATGCATTTCAAGACATCTTGAGTGGCATTAACTAGCAACTAACCCGCACCCTATTAGCAAAAAAGTCCCCACAATTACGTTGGTTTTGATACTGCCTGCTCTAAGTCTTTATTATGCCTCTGCATAGCGTTGAAAGAGGTCCTGAGAAATATACAGCTGGTATGGTCTTCGCGGGTAAGCTATAAATTAGCAAGGCAGACAAGATTGAAAAATCTTGATCGGCGGAGAACATGGCGGCAGCTAGTTGAGCTGCCGCTGCTCCCGGAGGACTCGCCTGCATGCATGCCTCCCTGCCGCTGTTGAGGATGATCTTTCTTTTCGGAGTGTGAGCCGTCCCGATTGTGCGGAATGTGAATTCCTGACCGAGTTTTTTTTTTTTTTCCCCCTCTCGTTTCCTTCCCCACTGACGTGCTGCCGCTGTGCTGTGGATGTGCCTGGGACGCGGGTCGGAAGCGGCTTCTCCCCGCCTGTGGCGGTGGGAGGTGGCAGCGCTGGAGCTCAGTTGGGGTCGCAGAGCTCGCGGCTTCCTCCGGGTTTCACGAGGCAGAGGCAGTACTGGTCGGGCACCTCATACGCTGGAAGGGGCCGCGGAAGGGAGCACGACCGACAGGACTGAAGGAGCCCCCAGCGCACAATTACTGAAGGGGTCTAGTTCCCAGGAACAGCCACAAAACGGATGGGTGGCCCAGGTAGATCCACAGCCTGAGGTGGGAGTTACAGACATTATTGATAGTACAGATTTTACTGCTCTTACCTCAGTCCCAGCTTCAGCTAAAGCCCCCAGGAAGGGGAGGAAACGCGGTGTGGGAGTCCAGGGCTCTGCAAAGAGGAAGACGGCTGCAGAGTGCTCTACTCAGCTTATCGAGGGCATCTGTGAATCAAGTTTGGGGGTTGCTAAACAGAAACAGGGTAGCAGAAGCAAAGCGTTAAGCACAGCATCAGTGGGGAATCACAATTCTACCTACCTTTGTGGGGAAGTTAAGGGAAAGGGGAAAAGGTCTGAGAAAATCAAGAGTACCCCCTTAGATGCCAAGCTAAAAATTATGCCTTCGCTAAGATCTTATTTTAAAGTCTTGACACAGGTCTTGAATTTAACAAAGCAGGGCGAGGCTTGCAGGAAAGGGGCAGGGAGGTTGACCGATCCGGTAGTGGAAAAGGTCGATTTGGAGGTATTAGGTCCCCCCCCAGTCCCGAGAGGAATCTCAGTTTCAACCATAGATATCGAGAAAGAGAAGGAGCTGGAAGTGCAGGGTTTCCAAGCCCCACTCCAGGAACTACCTAAGGTAATGGAAGGCAATGAAAACGATGAGAATGTTGACAGGATGAATCCCAAGTCAGCTGAACCCTGGGTATCTTCCCTGGAGGCTCTCCTGGATACACTTTCAGCAGACATCAAAAAAGGATTTGAGGTTTCAGCCACAAACCAAAGAGAGATTAGGAGTTTCTGTGAGTCACTGGAAAGGAAAGTGGACCTCCTAAACACCAGAGCTGAGACTTTGGAATCTACTGTGGGGGTCTTAACAGACCAGTTGGGTGCGGTGGAAGCGGATATTTCTACTCTTAAAAGGGAGGAAGGGGCCCTTCGAGATCGGATGGAGATTCTAGAGAACAACTCACGAAGGAACAATCTACGTATTTTAAATGTTCCTGAGGGGAATGAGGGGGAAGACCTTAAGACCTACGTGATTTCACTTCTGAAGGAGTCCCTAGAATTGGATCAATCAGAAGATGAATTAAGAAGAGATATTCAGAGAATCCATAGGGACCCCTTCAGAAGAAATCCGAATAGAGTTAAACCAAGAAAGATCTTGGTAAATTTTCTCACCTACTCGCTGAAGGAAAAAATCTTAAACCTATCTCTCAAATTTAAATCATTGAAGGTCAAAGACTGTTCATTTCAAATTCGATCCGACCTGGCTCGGGTGACTCTGGACAGGCAGTGGGAGCTGGGCAAGAAGTTGGAGGATTTTAAAAGGCTGGGGGCCGTGGCTCAGCTCAAGTTTCCTGCCTCTTTGAGAGTTATGTTTAAGAACAAAATGCATAATGTAAAATCAATACAGGAGGCAGATGATTTGCTAGCCACTATGGAGAGGGGCGAGGCTTAGACAAAATTTCTCCACTTATTTTTCTGTCTTTCGTATTCCCCCAGCTTTCCACCTGTGTCCCCGGACTAAGACTTTAGGTTTTAGTTAGGATTGATGTGTTTGGTTGGGACTGGCTATCCACTCTTGGGGTTGGATAATGGTAGTTTTGAACTGAAATACGGTAGGAAGAAGAGAAGAAGGAAAGGTGAAAAAAGGGGAAAAAAGGGAAAAAAAATAATATATAATATCCACATTAAAATTAAATAAAATGGGTATCTAAGTATCATAAGCACTTTTCTTTGGCCCTTTCCAGCCTTAGATTACCTGGGGCTGGATAGGTCCTTATGTTAAAAATAGTATTTTCTCTTCTCTTCTTTCTTTTTTTGGAGGCATGAGGTGGGCGTGTATCTTCGGGGAGCAACTACCTGGATGTCATCTGTCCAGATGATTGGGGTCAGGGTTCTCCATGGGTGGGGCAGGGGTAGGGGTCGGGGGTAAGGGCACAGGGAATCAGGGTGGGTGCAGTGGGGGGAAAAAATAAAATATCCTCATTTTCCCTTTTTTTTTGGAACCACCATTTTTATGCTAATCAGCAAGGTTATAGGAATGATTTTGACTTGGATGTTGGGGCAGGCACTGATGCTGAAGTTTTTGCTTTTTCTCTCTCTCCTGATGATGGGTATGGGCTGGATCCACCATGAATAGTATTCAGATCCTTTCCTGGAATGTCAATGGCCTGCGTACTAGACCAAGAAGAGACAAAATCATACAATACCTCCGAGATTCTCGTGCGCAGGTCATTGTCCTCCAGGAAACTCATTTGCTTGAGGAGGAGACGATCTCCCTCTTTAGGCGTCTGAGTTGGGTTGGGTCGTACGTATGTACCAGCCAGTCTGCAAGTATTAGAGGGGTCTTAATCCTATTTAAGAAAGGGGCTAAGGCTCAGGTCCTATCTCAGTTAGTAGACACATGTGGTAGATGGGTCATTGTTAAAGTTTCGATAATGGGGAGTTTGCTAACTCTGGTAGGATATTATGGACCCAACCATGATGACCCCTCTAGTCTTAAGACTATTTTTTCACATTTGTTGGACTTTCCGGAACCATTCATTCTGGTGGGGGATTTCAACATTGTTTTGAACCCTATTCTTGACAAAACCCCTAATAATAGAGCTTTGGTCTCTTCCAAGTCCCGAGCTTTTCTAGTTGGAGCTATGAAACAGTTCATGCTCTCGGACATCTGGAGAGATAGATCAGGCCAACAGCTAGGTGTCTCGTACCGTAACTATAAGTATCGGCACCAATCTAGAATTGACTTTGTGCTGATCAGTTATTCATTAAGAGCCAGGGTCAAAAACATCTCATATTTGGCCCCTCACCTTTCAGATCATTCAGGGGTTCTCTTGGGACTTGAATGCCCTGCTCCTAGCTTAATTAGAACATGGTCTTTTGATCGCACTTTACTCCTGGAGGAAGAGGAGATCTCCTTCCTTACACAAGAAACCGAATGGTTTTTGGAGGTGAACTCTGGTTCTGCCCCGATAACGACAGTTTGGGACACATTAAAAGCATTTTTGCGGGGACAAATCATTAGTAGGTCCAGCCACAGGAATAAAAAATACAAAGCTGAGATCTCCGATATTGAAAACACGATGAAGGCTGCGGAAGCCGATATCCCCGGCCACGCTTCCCCCGAAGTCTTGCAAACACGTCAAGCAGAGATTGATAGTTTAAAGGCTCAGCTGGAAAATGTTCTTAACACTCGGCCAGTAAAATCTCCCATTTCGAGTATGGAGAAGGGGCAGGTAAGCTCCTCGCATGGAAGAGTAAATCAGACCGTGCCAGGAATTATATCAAGGAAATTGTTAATAACAAAGGTGTCCACTCTACAGACGATGAAATCCGTGAAGCTTTTCAGGTCTTTTTTCAGGATATATATCACGAAGATAAAAGGGTGGACAACCTCAGTGCACAGCTGTGGCTTGGTGATATTTCCCTCCCCTCCCTCAATTCTGCCCAGCAGCAACTTCTTGATCAGGCCTTTTCTCAAGCTGAGGTTAGAGAGGCTATTTCAAATTCCAAAAATGGCAAGGCGGCAGGGCCCGGATGGGCTTCCAGCTGAGATCTATAGACTGATGAGCGATGTGCTTGTACCCACCCTAACACTTCTTTTTAATCAGATATTACAAGAGGGATTACATCTCCCTCTTTCGTGGAATCAAGCGACCATAGTCCTGATCTTGAAACCAGATAAAGCTCCATCAAATTGTGGGTCTTATAGACCTATTTCACTCCTGAATGCTGACTATAAAATCTTCACTTCAATACTGGCAGCAAGACTGGGACGAGTGGCAGGAGATATTCTCCACTTAGACCAGAAGGGTTTTGTTGGGGGTCGACAGCTTTCACATCTCACCTACGATTTCATAGGGGCGATAGACCTGGTCTCTGCATATTCCATCCCATTGGCGGCTATGACACTCGATGCAACCAAGGCCTTCGACAGGGTGAATTGGATCTACCTGTCGGAGGTCTTGAAGAAATTCAATCTGGGAGGGAAATTTAACCGCACAATACAATATATTTACCAGTCTCCAACGGCCAGACTTCTTGTAAATGGTAATCTCTCTGATTCATTTAAAATCTCCAGGGGGACCAGACAAGGCTGCCCACTCTCCCTCTCCTTTTGATCTTTATATAGAGCCATTTGCTCAACGACTTAGGGACGACCCTAATATCCAGCCCTTTAAATATGGAGAGTGGGAGAGGAAGGTGGCCCTTTATGCAGACGATATTCTTGTACTCTCTGCAAACCTACAGGCAGCATTTCCAACTGTTGTTCGTCTGGCTCAGGAGTTTGGGCTTGTTTCAGGTTATGAAATAAACGCCTCAAAAACGGAGATTATGGGCTGGAATTTAGGTGGGTCTCAGCATCAGTGCCAGACCAGTTCTAAAATGAAGTATTTGGGGATAATTATTCAGCAGGACATCACCAGCATAGCTGAGACTAACTTGACCAGAGTAACAAAAGAGTGTCAGAGGCTGATGAAATCTTGGGCCACACTCCCTCTATCCATTATTGGTAGGGTCAATCTGGTCAAGATGTCAATACTCCCCAAAATCACTTTCATTTTTAATTGTATCCCCCTCCATTTTGAGAAATTTTTAATCGACAAATTGCAGAGGGACATAAATTCGTTTGTCTGGGCCTATAAATCACCTAGGATCGCCTGGAAAAAGTTGAGGCGTAGGAGAGAAAAGGGAGGTCTTGCGTTACCAGACATTCAGCTGTATGTTTGGGCTTTCCAACTTTCCTATTCGCGCATGCTCTTGAAAATGCCTGTCAACACTGGAGTGGGTGTGATGTTTTTAGCTATGCTCAAGGCTGCTAATTTGTCGGTGGAGGGTTTTTTGTTTAAATTTGGTGATCCAAAGTTAAAAAAATAAATAAAACTGAAAGTTCTTCAAGGCTTAGCCAAAACATGGGTAAAACTAAGGAGTTCAGTTGCACTTGGCTACTTTTCTAGCCAAGCTCCTCTCTGGGATTCCCCCGGGGTACCAGAGTGCTTGAGGGATAGGCTGGCAACTCCCCTGAGGGAAGCAGGTCTGGCGGTTTGGGGGGACTTGATTTTAGATGGTTCTCTTGCCTCCTGGGAGCAACTTAGGGTTAAGGTGGGTGCGGGCTTATCTAGAACCAAATATCTTCAGCTAAAAAGTTGGGTTCATTCACACTCTCAAACAATTGGAGGAAGCCTACTTGGAGTTGGTAATTCCCTCGAATATCAGCTCACAACCAAGCTCCCAGGGAGGAAGGAAGTCTCCTTTTGGTACCAAGCCATCCTTGAGGCGGTTGATGGCGAATTCAAACTGGCCAAGGACTTGTGGGGAGGCTTCTTACTAGCACAGGACTGCGATACAACATGGCAGAGCTCATGTAAGATGTTATATGAAGTGGTAAAACCTGCATGGCTAAAAAGGAACCACCTGTTTACCATTCACAGGGCATACTTTTCTCCTTCAAAACTCTCAAAAATCACTAGAGGTTCACCTGTTTGCTGTAAGAAATGTGGACTGGTCTCGGCTTCTGATACCCATATGTTTAAGGAGTGCCCTGCCCTTGTCTCCTTTTGGGACAGTATCAAAGAATTTATGGAAAATACCTTGGGAAGCCCTGTTAATATCGACTTACCTCTAATCATATTTGGCTTGGCAGATAACATCAAGGGCCCTGCCAGATCACTGCTTTTTTATGCCATCTTACTAGCCAGGAGACAAATTTGCATTAGATGGATGGATACTACTCCCCCCTCTTTCTTCGACTGGCAGACCTCAGTTTTGGCAGTAGCTAAGCTGGATCTTATGAGAACAGGCAGCAGCAAAAAGAAAGCTTTTTGGAACATCTTGCAATCCTGATAGGGCTCAAGGGGAAACTCCCTCTTTTTTTTTTTTTTTTTTCCCTGAGTCCTATGATTATGCTGCCTCTTCACTCCCTGTTTTTTTTTTGGGAACTTCCAGTCTAGTACTGGTTGCCCCATGTCAAGAGCCATCTTGGAGCTTAGCAGAAGAGTTGTCTCAGTTGGTTTCTTCACGTCCACCCAAAAAAGTCTTGATACCCGTAGGATGGTTCTTACAATCTTAGACCCCTATGCCTCTCAGCTTGCTGAGTGAGGGTACAGACGACCCGGGTGTACATTGAAGCGAGATTGGTGGCGAATGAGGATTTAAAAAAAAAAAAAAAGATTGAAAAATCTTGAAGAAGAAGCTTGGGAAAATCTACTCCAAGCCTCGGAACGAAATGATAACATCGGATTTTGGAAAATACTGAATGCTCCCTTTTTGAAGATTCAGAGGACCCGTCCATAGAGGTACATATTGAAGAAGAGATTTGGGTTAACTATTTCCCAAAACCTTTTCAGAGTAATGAAGGGTCTAGTAACCGTGCAGATTACCACTCATTGGTCCACACCTCCAGTATGATTTTCGAGGTAACAGAAGTAAATCTATTCTTGCAGCCGACAAAAGCCCTGAAGGCTCCGGGTCCTGATGGGGTCCCCACTGATATTTTCTGAACTAACACTTCACTATGGGGCCCCCTATTAACAAATGTTTTCAATTCAATAGCTAAAGCTGGGCCTCCAAATTCTTGAAAGCACTCAGTAATTATTACCATTTTTAAGAAGGGAGATAGTGCCAATCCAAAGAGTTATAGGCCTATCTCCTTAATAGACAGCATGGCAAAAATCATGGGATGCCTTCTCCCAAATAGGTTGAAAGACTGTGTAGAAGAAAAGAACATCCTTTTCAAAGTACAATATGGCTTTAGGAAAGGGTAAGGCACCATAGATCAGTGCCTTAATTTAATGCTAGTAGAGGCTCTGCCTCTAGTAAAACAAGGGCAACTCTGTATGGCTTTTATGGACCTCTTAGCAGCTTTTGACTGCGTGGTCCAAAGTAAGCGTATGGGCATTGAGGCTCCAATTATCACTTTTATTAGGCAACTATATGGGGAAGCTACAGCCAGCATGAGATACGGGAAGCAAGGGGAGTGCATAAAACAGTTTAATATTGAAAGGGGCGTAAAACAGGGCTGTGTCTTTGCCCCCTTTTCATTTGACCTTTATACGAATAACCTTGAAGCTGTAATGGTGGAGAGCGCAAAGGATGTTCCTTATGTCGAGGCAGCACCGCTGCCTCTACTCCTCTATGCTGATGACACTGTGCTTATGGCTAGAACCCCGGTGGCTCTGCAGAGACTCATAGAGGAGTATATACGATTCAAGGATACCCTGGACTTACATGTGAATGAGTCAAAAACATTTGTCCTTTCCATTGGGGCTGCTCAGAAAAAACCCCCAAGGTATTTTATAGGGGCAACTAGAATAGAATTGGTAGATAATTTTAATTATTTGGGTGACCTCTTTGACCGCAAACTAAATTGGAAGGATATGGTTACAAACAGAGCCAACTTTATGGAAAGAAGTATTGCCAGGATTTTTTGATTTTCAAACAAACTAGGCTCCAAACCAGTTCCGGAAATGTTGAAGATCTATTCAGCAAAGGCAAAAGCTATTGCCACATACCGGGATGCATTATGGGGTTCTGTGAATATAGAAGAGTTACAATGCAGGGAGGATGATTTCTGTAAAAGACTATTAGCCGCCCCCAGTGCTTGTTCAAACTCTATCTGTCATGCTGAACTGGGTCTTCCTTTCATTAGTGACGTGATTAAATTGGCCCCTATATTAATGTGGCATTCGATATTGAAAAGTGATAGCATAATACTTAATCAATCAGTGGTAAGCGATATTTTAAAACTGTACCATGCTTCGAGAATACCATGGTTGGGTTACATAGAGTCTGTTTTGACATCATTGGGTTTACGTGTATTGGATTATTCCCCTGTGTTACCCTCCCACAAGCTAAAATTAAAGAACTTTTTTTTAAATAAAATGGTTAGTGATAGAGTGGCCTCAGACAGGGACAAAAGCACAGTCACTTTATATCAAGCACTATGTCTGCATTTCACAATACATTTTCTTATTTGGGTAAGGTACACAATCCACAACAGCAGTTTATCTTGACACGTTTTCGCTTAAACCTTATCCCGCTTATGATAGGTTTTCTGGCAAATATTTATTTATTAAATCAGCTCCTGCCTTGTATGTGTGACAATAGGTCTACACAATCTAATATGCACTTTTTATTTTTTTGTTCTTTTTATAGCCAAGGAAGGGAAAAATATATTATCCCACTGCTGCGCAAATATGGCCTCAGTCACCATGTTCAAGCGCTATGTCATATTCAGCAGTTAGGCGACTTTTATCTTTGTTTTACCCTTGCATCTTTCCTTTGGGCAGTTACAAAACATTGGCGTTCGCTTTAATTGTGGTAATTAATTATTTGGATCTCTGCTAATATTATTATACTTATCAGATGTAGAACTTGACCATAAGTTCCTTGCGGTAGATAGTTGGGATACATATGTAAATTGTGAATTTTATATAATCTGTCTGTGTTTTTTAAAAAGTTTTTTTTAATGTTTTAGCTCCAAATGTATTTTATGGATTGCTTATTGTGTTTATTAATTCTATGAATTGCTTATACAACTTATGTTTAAGGCATTGGAAATGGATTCTTCTTTTTTTGGTGTATGGATATGGATTGAACCTAAACTACTCTTGAGTATATTTTATAAGATATTTATTTGTTGTTCTATTCTACTGTTATGCACTTAATTGATGCAAAAATAAAGTTGCTTGACTGTCAACAAAAATGATGAGCAGGTTACCACCTGACATGGACAGAGCATCAAGGACTTTCAACTCTCCAGATCTTCTGTATATACACTGAAGATCGTTCAAGCTTTATATATAAGGAAGGCCCCAAGCATGGTTGAAATGTTTAGCAATGCTAGTTTACTCTTGATACCTTGAATTACTTGTGTAAATCACAATCAAATAGGCAGGGCTGAGAGATGCATGACACACTGTTTTCTTAGAAACATTTAAGGATGCAACAAAACATCTTTGAATTACTAAAGTGATTTCCTGTTTTCCGCAGCTCCTCCACTACCTTAAAAAGGTACGCTTGGAAAAAGAAGACACAGAAACATTCTTTGATGAAAATGGCAACTCTCCAGCATGGTACGATATTGTCAACTGGCAACAGGGTCCTGAAGGCACCATCAGGCAAGTGAAGGTGGGAACCTATGATTCCAGTGCTCCTCCAGGGAAGACTCTGATCATTAATGTCAGCGCTGTTCAATGGGCTGCTGGAAACACACAGGTAGGAAAAAACTTTGAAGAGTTTGGAGACATCCGTGTAATTCTCTTTTCTGGTAACTGCAAAGTGTCACTATAGAAAATTAACTATAAACTATAGAGAACTAAATGTAATGAAGAACTTATTCCATTCATGCATTCATTTTTTATCTGTTTAACAGTTTAAAATAGCACTCCTACACCACATACAGGATTTGGCTACTTTACAGAGAACTCATTTAGAACAATCACAATTAACATGATAAACTTTAAAGTAAGTCTGAAAAGATATAACCTTTGGACAGTGAAAAGTCAGGCATTAATTCAAGAAGAGATTGAACAGTGATTTTTGTAAGTATTTCCTCGTGGTGAGTAGAGTGGTTTGAAAGGGTTCTGACGTCAAGAGAAAGAATTTTAAGAAGTATCCACAGTACCAGCATAAGAGTGTTCTGGTCAAAAGAGATTTTGAATCTTGTTGCTTCAAGCTGTAGGCATTTTTGGCTTATGAGTCTTCTTTGGCCACCCAAAATGGTGAATGCTTTGCTAAGTTTGTGGAATGGTTTTGGAGCATGACTTTGAACATGATACATCATATTTTGGATCCGATTTAGGACATTATTGGTATCTAATGTACATTGTGTACTATAAAAGTAAAGTGGTAACATTTTCTCATTGGTAGTGACAAGCCTAGCCACAGAAAATATTAGAACAAGTGAGGATCACTGCAAGGGATTACTATCATGGATGTAATTTCCAACATCTGAGTAGACTAACCAGTCCAGCTTAATACCAGCTTGGAATCACACAGTCCGTTGACAGAAATATTAATAGTCATCTAGTTCCATGTACTTTGTTCATTAAAATGACAAAGAAAGTAATGCACTGTGTAGCATCTCCTCTAAAACGTCTAAACATAGATTGTGATACACCATAAAGTCAGCAGCTATCCAAGTTAAAACATACAATAACATAAATTTCAATGATGTTCTTGTTAATCAGGATTATGTATGGATATATGAGCTACCATAAGCAGTAAAACAATAGCTTTACTAGACAAAGTGACAGTGCTTGTCGGTTTTGACAGTTCAGTGCAAGGAAGCCTATTAAGTAGTAGTGCTCTGGAGTTATTTATTTAGTATGCAGCTCTGTGCAAACCTCACTACCCCACAGTCTTGGACACACAAGCTGATGGCAAAAAATTCCTAGTTGCTGAAAGTCGACAAAGTGATAGTCCTGAGTGGGCTGACCTTGTACTTTTCTTTACTGAATATGGCATAGTTGCTTGCTGTGCCCCACACTTTCCTAGTATTTCAACCGATTACATCAAGAGTAGCTAGAACTTTTACTGGTCCGAGTAATGAGATGTAATGTTTTCATTGGTTTTACTTAGGACTTGTAGATCAATAGGGGATTTTATCTGAGATGATCTACTCTGGTCATTAATTTGGCTTGCTCCCAATTAATTTTCCAGTGTTGCTATATGTAATTGATTGGTCTAGATGGGAGTCTTTTTGCGGAAAAATTAAATTCATTAAGCTTAAACAGCCTCCAGCGACTTTACTGCATATTGTATAAATCTCATGAATCAGGCTCCGAGCAAGTGCAATTGAGGGGATTGACATGCTGCTATTGCTTCCCTGCATGATCTTATGTGGAGCTGCAAAAAAAACTGGGCACAGCCAATAGCATCTGTAAACCAGTAGCAGATCACAGACACAGATGATATGTGTTGGAAATTTCCCTTTCTGCAAGTTCACCCCCAAACCTTTTGTCTTCCTTCTCCTCTTTTTCTGACATCGTTTTTGCTGACATTAGAACTCTGAGCACTTTACCACTGTTAACCATTGCTAAAGTGCATGTGCTCTCTCCTCTGAACATGGTAACATTGGCTCATACCCTATTGGCATATTTAATCTACTCATAGGTCCCTAGTGTAGTGCACTACATGTACCCAGGGCCTGTAATTAAATGCTAATAGTGGGCTTGAAGTAACTCTTTTGCCACCCACTTAAGGAGCCCTCTTACCATGTCTCAAACCTGCCATTGCAGAGCCCGTGTGTGCAGTTAACCTGCCACTTCAACCTAGCAAGATAAACCACTTGTCAGGCCTAAGTCTTCCCTTTTATTCATATAAATCACCCCTAAAGTATGTCCTGTTTACCCACAGGTCAAGGTGCCATGTATTTAAAATACAAGACAAGTATTTTAAGTTTTATCCTAATTTCGTTTTTCACTACTGCAAGGCTGATTGCTCTCATAGGATAACATTGGGATTACCTTATGACATCTTTAAGTGTAATTCCCAATTGTGAAGAGATACACTTTTTATGTTTGGTGTCACTGAACTCAACTCACAATTTAAAATAACAACTTAGGATAAAGTTGGATTTTAAATTCCATTTTAGAAAATGCCACTTTTAGAAAGTTGACATTTACCTACTTTAGCCATTTGGTGCCTTCTGCCTGTCTCTGGAATACACGCCTGGGGTGGGTGCCAGCTTGCTTCCTGCATTCTCTCTAGACAGTCGCACACAAAGGAAGTGTAGGTGTACATAAGTGGTGTTCTGCATGCTGATGGGCCATCGTGAGCAGAAAGGGAGGGAGGAGCTCACACTTACATCTGAAAGGGCTATGTCCTGTCCCCATACAAAGGATTGATTTCCCCCCTGTAGTGTGTCTGGAGCCAGGGCAGAAAGAGAGAATCTCTTTGCACTTCAAAGCTTTCTTTTTAGTCTCCCCCGCATCAAAGGCATCACTGGGTATACATACTAGACCTCTGACACTATAAAATCAGTACACTTCTGAACCTGTGACCACTCTGTCAGAATGAAGAGCTGTTGTGCTTCTGAAAGGACTGATACTCTGCTGGACTGCTGCTTTGCTGAACTCTGCCTTGTTGTGCTCTTGCCTTGCTGAGCTGCCCTGAAGCCTGCTGTTCTCCTGCCTGGGTGAGAAGGATTGGACCTGCATTACTTGAACCCAGAGTTACTCCAAGGGCTTGCTGGCTTTCCTCCTGTTCCCAAGTCTCAGGAATATCAAAGACTTGAACCACCTTCATCTGTACTTGGACTGTGCAAGCTGTGAGACTGACCTGCCAAGTGGTGCTACTCCAGTCCTGGACCCTTGGAAGTGAGACCTAAGGTGCTCTAAATCCAGAATCCATGCATCCTCATCAAAACCAGCGCATCTTCACCTTTGCATGGGTTGGAACCATTGCATTCTTGTAGTTATTTGGAGCGGACCCAGTGCATCGCCTTCGAAATTGACACATCACCTAGTGCGGGAGCAGCAGCTGCGCATTGCATCCTGACCTAGCGCCATGCAATCGCAACCAATACATTGCTGCAGTTGCTTTGAGAAAATCAATTCATCTCGTCCACTGCGTGGCTGAACACCGACGCATCGCCTTGGCTTCACCGCTCATCCTCGTAAACGACAAAGCAACCCAGTTCAAGGTACTTTGGTTCAGCAGGCCCAAGATGGTCTTGTACATGTATAAACAAAAAATTATCCCACCTCATATATATCTAATATGGGGGGCACTCATTTCTTCAGGTGGATCTCCGCCTTACTAAAGGAGGGGAAGGAAAGGGTTCCTTTTCTTTAAATAACCCTCACACACTCTAATAGTGTCATGCTTCATCATTGGGTTCACCCTTAATCCTAAAGGTCTGGGTGGGCTCAACCTTATTCCAGGGAGCACTTAAAAGAAGAAGACCAGGGGGCATAAACATTAAAAATCCTCCAGCCTACTCCAAGGTATCCCTTTATTGATGGAGTAGTTGGAGATGTTAAAAATTAGAAATAAATTAGTCAGTTTTAAGGATACAATGGTCCTATGACCCCAAACCAACATGTTTCAGCCCTACTCTATGGCCCCAATGGGTCCGAGGCTTTCATCAAGGTGATTAATCCCACCTTCCTGGTCTGTAAGCTCAAAGAGCTGTCAAATTTCTACATACTAGATGCAAGTACCTTACTGCATTTGGGGGTCAAGTGTGTACTTGCCCTTTTTTCTGTTCTTTTTCGTAGGTCCAACTTGTAATTTAAAAATGGCCATATTAGAGACTTTTTCACACAACCTTGTTTCCAATTTTGACTGGTCAGTGCATCACAAAGAATCCCGGTGCGAGATTCTATATAATGGCATGCATCACCCAGTGCATGCACATAATGAGATAACATTGGATTTCTTGTTACCCATTCGACTAATAATCAGAATGTGCCTGAGATTGCACCACATCCCTATTTCTCTTGTGGTCGATGTACAATAACAAAATATTGACCTATTCACCCAATTCGGTGAAAGCCCATGGTGTGTCATTAAAGTATCCAAACTGCTCAAAATTGATAGTTACCCCAGTGTATGCCTGTTCATTACTAAAATCATTCATCCATTATCAGTAGGAGGGATCAAAAATCCCCCCTAAAATCCACATGTAAAGGGCATCTCTAAATTGATTGCGTCACAAAACCATAGAAAGACCCACACATCCTCATTGTTTGCTACCACTCACCCGTTGGTGTTGGGCCTCTTTTTTCATGGGATATTGCAACTGCGGGCTCACCCTGTAGTCACACTCTTAGGTTATTTTAAAAGAAACAATAATGCAAGAAAAGATCACAAGGTAATTGTTAGAAAGTGGCCAGGGGGTGACAAGTGAAACCGATCCCCTACCATCATACACATATACACGCTTGCAGGGACTTACTACATCCTAGTACTTAGTACCTCCCCTTTCCTCAGGTCCTTGATATATCGGTCCTGTACACGGCCTATGCTCCATTGCGATCAGCATTAACTTTTGACTTTGCCCCAGTGTAGCTTGACCAGATGACCACTTAAGCTCTTATTGCTTCTAAGTGCTACTTTGACATTTATTCTTTAAAAATTCATATCTCGACTTGTACACATTGGATTTTTGTCGTTTTGCTCTTGTTTTATTTATAAAATCATCATCTTTTTTTTTAAACATGTGAGGAGTCTTTTTGTGGTGTTTTCACTGTGTGATTGTTTGAAGTGTTGCACAAATACTTTACACATTGCCTCTTAAGTTAAGCCTGACTGCTCTGTGCCAAGCTACCAAGGGGTGAGCATAGGATAATTTAGGTTGTGTTGTGATTACGATTGTGATTCCTGCATACCTCTGCCAGCCAGAAACCCAATTTCTAAAAATATGCATCAAAGACTCTGATGCAGCCCCACAGGGCCTACATATTCAAGCTGTTGTACCATTCATGCTGCCAAAATGTGATTCTTTAAGGGGGATTATGCCACTCCTTACACGTAGCAATTACTTTTCCATATAGAGTTTCAACTGATAGTCCAAGAACTTAGAGATACTTCCCAGATTGTATTGAAGTGGAGCAGCACTTATGAAGGTCAGATTGTTAATGAATTCAATATCCAGGTCTCTCAAAATGAATGTTGCGTAGTTGGTCAAAACTCTATCCTATCATTTTGGGTGGGAGGGAGCTTTCCCATAAATGCTTTACTTTCAAGATTTCAATCGAGGCTCTCAAGTATTTTTACCACTTTAGCTTTTAATTAGAAAGAGTTTGCCAAATTGCATGTTTCAATGAGCCGCTATCTGCATTCTTCACATTCAAACCGTATGCCAAGAAGAGCACTTTTAATATCAAACTTTCCCTTGGTTACTTAAATTCCAGTCAAAGACAAGACACAGGAGTGAAATTTGAAAGAGTAAACACTGAGCGAAAGCCTTTGTTTTTAGCTTGATCCAGCCAAACCTCAAGGCAGTTTCTAAATGTAATTTTAGACCAGACGGAGATGGGTTTACAGAGGAAGTTGGATATATTCAGGGATTATTGTAGCCATAAACAGTTAACTGTAAATATGGATAAAATGAAAGTTGGGTGCTTTGGTAAAAAGCTAATAAATTCAGTTGGCATCTGGGAACCACTTAATTGGAAAAAGTTACTGAGTATAAATACTTAGGAGTTTGGTTTGAAAGGTCCCTGAACTAGCATACCCATCTGGAGGCCCTAAAAGTGCAGGCCCTTGCTTCAGTGAGTGGCCCAAAATATTTTAACCGGGTCTATGGGGAGATGTCATATAGACCAGTTCTGAAAGCTTTTAGGGCTATGATAACACCACAACTGCAATATGGAGCTGAATTACTCTGCATCAGTGGTAAAAATGGGTGCAATCCCGTGGAGGGGAAATGTATTAAGACCTTAATGTCCCTGCCAGGCTCCTCCATGGTGCAGGCCATCAGACTAGAGGCGAGTCTGACCTCATGGACTATATTGGCACAAATAGCTTTAATACGATTTCAGAAAAAACTGGGTCAGGGAGAGGAACAGAAAATCTCCCTATTGGTGTAAAAATGAGATCCAGTATAGTGAACTAAAATGGGCCAAAGGGGTCAGAAAAAATTTGACATCTGTTTCTTGGGACATGAAAGTGAGCCTTTGTCATGAAACCCTTCAAGTTGAAGTGTCTAAGGGGAGTTGAGATCCATAGGAAGAGAACTATCCTGGGAAAGGGACTGGCAGTATCTGGGAGGGAAAAAATCAGTTGAACTTATGCTAAATTCATGGCAGAAGGGATCCTGGTTCCCTTACCTTGATATTTTACCAAATTGCTGGCTGAGGTGTGAAGTATTAAGAGCTAGAATTGGGGTTAATACTTACTATGCAAATAAGAAAATAGAAGCAGAAATGATCCAATCTGATGGTAACTGCACATGTGAGTTATACACAAAATGCGATACTCAGCACATATTAGTGGATTGCTTAAAGGTATTGCCTTTGCGGAAAATTATTTTCGTCCACTATTTTTTAAATATGGAATAGTAAACCAAATACAGGCTGTAGAGTTTCTTACTGATATGTGCCATTTGGACACTGCAATTGCTATTGGAAGGTTTATGACTGCAGTTAAAAAGCTATGCACGGATGAATTACAATATGATATTTGGAACTTTAAATGTTATTAGTTGTATTTGGGTTTTAAATGAGAAATTCTAGAGGCGCTAACCTTATACAATAAAGTGAAAATGCATTCAGTATACAAATTGATTGGTGAGGAAGTTAAGAATGATTAGGCCAGAGTACCACACTTTTAAAATGAGTAACTCTGTGAATTTGTAGAAATTTTATAATTACTGGCGTATGAAGGGTTATTTAATATTATGGTATTTTACATATTTTAACTTGAATGGCTGAGGTATGAATTTTTGATGTTGGAATTTTAAATATTGTAATAATTACTATTTAATGTTTAGATAAGCTGACTATATGTGTTTTATGTTGTTTGAAGACCATTGGTCTAAATAAGCATTCTTTTTGGACTTGACTTGACAGTTTCTAAATGTGAATGCTCCATACATCAAGGCAGGTATGTATTTACTATTGACGACCTTACACGACATATGAGGGCCGTTCATTTTACGCATTAGCTCACAAACAGTAGATATCAATGCAGAACTTACATGTTTCTGAAAGCTAAGGTGATCAGTGTAGCTGTATCGTTCATTAAAGCAAACGCCCAAATATTTGACAGATCTTACTCTATTAAGCTTCTTTTTTGACAAATACCAAACCCCTTTATTGTGGCATGTCCAGTTTATTATTAAGATCTTACTTTTGGTGCTCATGATTTCGATGCTAATTGCCTTACTGTAGACCTCCATGGCAGTCAGGGAACGCTGTAAACCAATCTCTGTGTGGGCGAAGATGATGGCGTCATCAGCGTATTGCAGTAGTTGAATTTTCCTTCCTGCCATTTTCGTTTGAAACAACCTTGCTCTCGCTAGGTGGTCGTTATTATTAACAAGATACAGGTTAAAAAGGAGAGGGGCCAGGAGACAGCCTTGCTTAACCCCCCTCGATATTTGAATTTTCTCTGTCGTCACCCAGTTGGATGTTATTCGTACCCACACCCACGTTTGTGAGTAGAGACAGACGATGGAATTTAGCAGTGGAGCCGGCAATCCTCAATTTTTCAGCCTGGCCCATAATATACCTCTGTTCATGCAATCAAAAGTGATGGTGAAGTCTATGAATGCTGTAAACTGGGGGGAGCACCGTACTGCATGGGTGCTTCTGAGAAGGCAGCCACTATTATCAGGTTATCCTCGGTCCCGCATGAACTTCGGAAGCCCGTCTGGGTACGGGGAATTAGGTATTTTGCTATCACCCATTGCTCCAGCTCCTTGAGAACAACTTTCGCAAATGCTTTGCCATCGACATCCAGCAAGTCTAAGAGCCTATAGTTTTCCGGCCAATCTTTAGGCCCCTTCTTGTGAGCGGGTTTCAGAATGGAGCCTCTCCAACTGCCTGTAATGGTATTAAATGTCAGGCAATTATTAAATAATGGAAACATCAAGGGGCATATTAACAACGGCCAGCGATAATTATCGCTGGCCGTGCTTAGCGTGAGGAATCCTATCGCCGGCTATCGCTGGAAATTATCGCCATGCTAGCGCTGTATTAACAACGCTTAGCGCAAAGGCGATAATTTTCCAGTGATAGCGATGTTTTCCATGGAACATCGCTGGTTTTCCAGCGATGTCCCATGGAAAACGGCGATATACTTGGCGATAGGGCCTGTGGTCTTAGCCACACAATCCACCCCCCATGTTAGGTATGCCTTAGTCAGGAATTTAGCAGACGTTAAATTCCTGCGATAAGGCATACTTAACGCAATTTAAAATATCGCTAACCCACGTTGCTAATATGGCGATACCTGGGTTAGCGATATTTCCCCCTTTTGTTTTCACAGGCACGCCCCCTTTGCATCTCATTAGCGATGCGATGGGAGGCGTGCAGAAAACGGACGCTAAGTCAGGAATCACACGCTAGCGTGTCCTTGTTAATTCGGCGATAAAATTATCGCCGCTTTTCGTCCGAAAACGGACGCTAAAGCGGCGATAATTCATTAACGCTGCCTTGTTAATATGCCCCCAAGTCCGCCCATTCATGGCTAGCCACTTTAAATATATTGGCTGGCAACCCCTTTGGATCGGCGCAACGGAGGAGCGCATCAACTTAATTCCATTCAACAATCACGGGTTAAGCTTGGAATGTCGAGCTCAGTAATCCGACTATAAACTTCTTCATGCATGCGCTCTCCTCCATCTCTGCTGAATTATCAGGCGCATATAAGGCAGCTATATATCTGGACAGGGTACTGACGAAAAAAGTGGCCCACATTCGCAGGGCGTGGCCCACATTCGCGGGGCGTGGCCCACATTCGCGGGGCGTGGCCCACATTCACGGGCGTGCCCTTTCATGAAACACACAAGGAATGTAAGTGGGAGGATATTGTTCTTGGGAAGGACACAAGGCCAGGGTGACAATGTTCTACAAGCTGAACAACTGAAAAACAGTGAGGCCCCTTTCTCTTAAAAAATTCTTCCCCAGCCCTCCAGCGCAGGAGTACCTGAAAAGCAGCGAGGCCCCTTTCTATTACAAAATTATTCCCCAGCCCTCCAGCGCAGGAGCACCTGAAAAGCAGCGAGGCCCCTTTCTATTACAAAATTATTCCCCAGCCCTCCAGCGCAGGAGCACCTGAAAAAGAGCGAGGTCCCTTTCTCCTAAAAAATTATTCCCCAGCCCTCCAGGGCAGGAGCACCTGAAAAACAGCGAGGCCCCTTTCTATTAAAAAAATATTCCCCAGCCCTCCAGCGCAGGAGCACCTGAAAAACAGTGAGGCCCCTTTCTGGTGGTGGTATCTTTTTGCACACATTTATTATCTGGTTTACTTCGCAGTATCTTCTCATGTCTTTTTCAGTTTTTTAGGGTGGTTTGCAGTGTTGAGGCACTCCTTAGAGCAGAATCTCAGGTTAAACACACTTTTTAGCACATCTTCCAAGATGGCGGCTCCGCGCGTACAGTTTTCCCCGTTTTTATGATTCAAGTCTGTAGTCAGGTGACACTTGCAATCTTCGCGGGTTTCCGCAACAGTTTTAAACAGGACCAGCACTCATCAGTTATCTCGGTGTAGTCACTCACCTTCTTAGGGTTTGAATGCGTTTTTAAGGTACTTTCTAGAGCACGGTGGTAGGTTAATTTACCTCAGAGCGCATCTTTCCAAGATGGCGGCTCTGTAGATTCAGTTTTCCTTTCACAGTTTTCCTTTCTTTGTTTCTAACGTTAGGAGTCAGCTGATATGTTCAATTTCCGCGGGCTTCCGCGGTAGTTAAATACAGGATTAGTGCTGACCACTGGCTACGGTGCAGTCACGATCTTCTATACGAGATGCTGTTTTCTTTCGTCTTGGTGAGTTACAGATTTTAGATCCTGGGTTGTAGGTTTGTAAGTTACTGGTAGCTCTTTGGGGCTTTTTGTAAGTTTGTTGTATTTACTATTTCTCTGCATTTTGTTGCAGATGGTTACGTTGGTTTACCCGCATTTTCAGGTATTGTTTTAGATGTCACGGGTTTGAGGCTAGTTTTTTCATATCACTTTCATTCACGTTTCTCATCTACTTTCACTCCTGTTATTTTCAGGTTGTTGACTTACAGCGCATCCTTTCAGCTTAGCAGTCTATTTGTGTCGTGTTATCACATGTTTACATTCAGTTATTTGACCGGTAGGTTTGTTCAAAGTATCTGCCAGATTTTTTTTCATGTGCTTTTATTTTTATTTTTATTTCTTTCACATCTTGCATGTGATCCGCAACATGGAGCATAAGGCAGCTCATGGCAAGTGGTCCATTTCCCTATGGGGGCAATGTCTAGGACGTTTTAACAGTTATATTCACTGGTGACGGCAACGCTTCCTCCCTCTATTTCTTGCTCATTACATTTTCTCTCTACCTTTTAGTATGATCACCAACATACGTTCTAAATCAGGCAACTGGGTGTCTTACCTTGGTAGCTATGTGGTTAAAAAAATTTTTTGCTAGTTGTTTTGTTTTTCATAAATTAAGAATCATGTAGTTAATATTCACTTGCATATATATTTTTTGCATTACAGTGGCCCCCGAAGAAGGGACTCCGTCCCGAAATGCATCGGGCTATTTTTGATTGTTTGTGTATAAACTACATTGTATAAATTTGAAATGCATCCAGGTTGAATAACCTTGTATTAGTTCAAAAATTACAATTGATCATGTATTGTGAACATGTTTTGATGTTTTACATGATATAATTATGATTTGACATTTTCAATAAGAAAAATTATTGAATACAATCAACTTGAAATTTGTTTGTGTTTTCGTTTAAATGTCATGTCTTAAAGCATTAGTATATATTTTGATGATTCAGTTCACATTGATTTAAGCTTGTCGAACTTACCCAGTAGTGCACGCAGTCTGTCACGTAAAGTGTTACTTGACCTTCTTTATTTACACAATCATCCCTCCCCAGCCCACCATCAGCGTGATTGCTTGGCAGGGCAGGGGCTCAAGGAGAGGCCACAGCTGATCATCGCTGAAGGGCCGCATAGCGAGGCTGCTTTCCTCTCCCTGTCAGTGCTCTCTGTGGACTGGGAAAGGGGGAAAATACAGCCCACAGAGGGCACTGAGACACCGGCCCTTCGGCCAATGCCTGAGTGCCCGCATTACCAATCCGTCCCTGTATCTGGACCATGTTGCTGCTGTAATATTGCAGTGCACCGGTGTGCTATTTGATCTCAATATTCAGTGGACAAGGAGCCAGAATGTATGGGGATTTGAAGATTTTGAGGCCTCATGCAATTTTAACCATTGCTTCTCCTGCTTTTGTTGATTGAGATCCCAAAGTTTTCTACTGTACTGTTTCCTAACTTCAGAAGGGTTGGTTCTAACTTGTTTATTAGATCTGTCACATTCCAGCAGTAAAGTTTAACTTTCTTTTCAACAGTCTGATTTCTGCACCTCCTTCAGTGCTGTTGTTATTGGAAGACTTGTCTGTGTCCAGGCAGGCTCTGAAGAATTGCAGAGTATCCTGAACTTCCCCTAGAACCATATGCTTGGTGTTAGCCATACCACTGAACTTATTTGACATCCTCCGTAGACAGCATTTAGGTTTCTCTCTCTTTTCCACATAATGCAATAGTCTCCATCTAATTTTATAAACTGGTGTTAGTTCCTCCTGGGTCCATAATAGTTTAAGGGCCAGATGTACGACCCTTCCATTTTGCGACTCACAAATTACGTTGTTTTGTGATTTACAATTTGCGATTCACAAAATGGAATTTACAACAGTGTCTCAGACACTGTTTGCGATTCCTAATAGGGTCGCAAATTGCCTGCCTCATAAATATTCATGAGGCAGGTGCAATTTGTGACCCCATTGGGAATGGCTAGCACTCCCAGGGATGGTGGCCTGCTGGGGTCAGCGGTCCAGCATGTCTGTGACTGCTGTTTAAATAAAGCAGTTTTTTTTAATGCAGCCCGTTTTCCTTAAAGGAAAACGGGATGCATTTAAAAAAGAAAAATGAAACATTTCTGTTTCATCGTTTAAGAGTAGGCAGTAGTCCCTGGGACCACTGCCTGCTCTTAAAAAATATTTTTGATGGCAATCACGAAGGGGTCCCTTGAGGACCCCTTCCCATATGTGAGTGGCTTACCACATTTTTGGAATGGGTGGTAAACTGCGAGTGTTTTGCGGCAGCAAAACAATCGTACATTGAAGTTCGACTCGCTATTAGGAAGGGACACACTTGGCACGCCCCTTCCTAATAGCGCGTCGCAAACCCTATTTTGCGAGTTGAAAATAGTTTACCGATTTGCAACATAGGGTTTGTATATAGGGCAGACCTATTTTGCGGTCGCAAACGGCCCGATTTCCCATTTGCGACCGCAAAATACGGTCGAACATCTCGCCCTAAATGTATTGTTATGGTGACCGCCATGTTCAAGCTGGCAGTTTAGAGTAGAGTGGTCACTGATCCTAGTATGCAACACTGTAAAGGTTTTGACTCAAAAATAATGTTGGCCTGAGACCCAAATGTAATCCAACGTCAACATCTGATTTTGGGAAATTCTGGTGTATGGCGCTGGTTGATCAGATGAGATTCTTCCGTTAATACTGCGAAGATCCAAGTCAATCCAGTGAGTAGCAGCTACTGCACCAGCCTTATCAGGTTTGACAAAGCTTTTTTAATGGAGAAATTCCCCATTCTGCGTCACCTAATTTCTGCCAAATTGGCACAATTGACCAGTCCAACAAGTTTGAATTGAAATCACCTGTCCGTACCCACATAGTTTCTTGATGGCTTGCCTTCTGGCCTCTCACTATTGAAACTATGCTTTTAGCTGTAATTCCTTCTTTGCCGGGTGTGGGTTGACATATACATTACCAATGATTATCGTTGAGCTGGGATTTGCTACCTACAGGAGAATTTAATTCCTGTTCCCAGAGTCCATGGTAGAGTGATGTTGTATTTGCCCCCATGCTTTTACTTATGTGCGTTGCCATAACGAGCCTGGATTGCATTTCGGCACACGATGTAGCCTAGTGGCCTTTATTTTAGGGATACTGGTGGCTGTCTGTTTGGAAGTTCCCTTTATAATTATTTTTTACCGCTTCTGGATGGCTTGGCAGATTTTTATTAGCGAAGCTTCTTGATATTGCATAAAAAAGGCTGCTGATAAGCTCAGCTTCCTTGGCATTTGTAAGGACTGATCATGTCTGAAGCTAACAGTCAATTGCAGAGAATTTAGCTGATATTCTACACCCATGTTGACCCATTTGGGAAAACACTTTTGGATACCTAATGGTCGGGGCTCAACTAGTTTTATGCCTCATGCCTATAGAGTTGATTTGTGTGACAATATTTTTATTTTAGCCTCTCCGTTCCTGAGCACCAACCTCGTCCGTTCATTCATTCCTTGATTTTGGCCAGTGGCTAAATGCCACTGATTCTATATCAGCTGTGGAAGTCTTCTCTGAAGCAAGGGAGTGCTGACAGAAGCAATAGCAGGTTTTCTTGATTTAAAGTGGTAACACAACCCCTTGACGTGTATTCTGTATACAGAGTAAGAGATGGTGAGTCTCCCTCATCTTGTGGAGGGTTGATTTGGGGCTTGAATGTACACCTTGTCTATAATACATTTGTGTATGTGTACAATGTATCTGTAACTGGGATTACTCAGCTGGGACCATCGATTTAATTTGGTTTAGTTTGAACATTATTTGCATTCCATTCAGTCTGGGAATCGACACACAAGAGGCGGGGGTGCTTGCACTAGTTGTTGTTGGATTGGTGCTTTTGACTCCATATCATCAGGGATATTCTCCTCCCATGAAGTGATGAGGCCCATCTATTAACAGTGCTTAGATTCTGGAAATCCTCTCTTTCCTTGCCTGAGCTATTAGTGTTCCCTAATGATTTGTCTGTTTGAGTAGACTCTGAAACACGTGAAGAATAGCTCTCAAGTCCCTGCCCAGCGGGTTTTTGAGGTCTTAGCACTGCTAGCGCATGGAACTTAAAGTGACTGCATACCATAGTGGTAGGCGCAGCACTTTCTGGCACCTTTTCTTTATTAATAATTAGTTTTGTGCTTTTTTCGCTTTCAAAACTTCTGTCTCCCTCCTCTTGCTCTGATTTTCCGTGGGGACCTGGGGGGGGTCCTCGTTAATTTTGAAGACGTGGTAAAATCTTTGGGCTGAAGTCAGCAATCTTTTTGTTTTCTTACTCAGTTCCTTAAGATGTTTGTTTTTCCTTGAGAGTATAGGAGCTGATGGAGTTATAGCTGGTATCTCATTCTCTTTTGACTGGGGTGATAACTCTACTTGGTTGTTGGCTGATTCTGTAACTTCCTGGCTCTCAATCGCCCCAATATGTTGGTTAAGTGTCGATGATATGTTGCATAATTGGGCTTTTGCTATTAAATCATTCAACTTGTCTCGCTTAGAGTCTATGGCCATTGTGTTTGTAGCTCAAATTTGCAGCACCGAAATTTGAACTTCCAATTTCTCAGTGTGCATAATGCCCGCTCGTTCATTCACAAGCATCACATGTTCAAAAAATTCACACCACAGAGGAGGGGGATTGATTTGAGAGACTTGACCTGAGTTCCCTATAGTGGCTAACAAATCTGTTGGAGCTACGGGGGGCACATTTTTGTTTTCAGCTTTGTCAAAGGATTTTTGTGAAATTGTTGAATTAATGACTTTTTGTGAATTGAAAGAGATGGAATTCTCTATTTCCAAATTAATCTCATCACATCCCATCATCCCTGGTTTCTTAGGGCTTGCCTGTGCTGGCCTTAATGTAATATCCAGTGGTGGCTTGCAAAGGGCGTGCTGCGGGGCAGTGGGGCGGGGTAGGGGCAGGGTGGGACGGTAGTAAACTCGGACATACGACGGAACGGAGGAACATAATAATTACTTTCCTCCGTTCCGTCGTATGTCCGAGTTTACTATCCCCCCCACCCTGCCCCTCCCCGCCCTGCCCACTGCCCCGCAGCACGCCCTATGCGAGCCGCCACTGGTAATATCACAAATGCCAGAGGAGACGTGAGAAATGCTGATGCCAACGGGGGAAGGCAGAGCACCTGGGCCCTTTACTGTGTTTCAGCCAACACTCCAGTGGAACTCACAAATTAGCTCTTGGTCTTGGTTGATTGTTGTTAATCTTAATGTTTGGTGACAAACGATAGTGAGGTTTTAATATGAATGGATTGGGAGTCAGTTTTAGGTTGCTCTTGTGACTCGATTCTAACTGCTGTAGAGTCAGCTGGTCTTCAGGTGGCACCGGCTGCATGCCCACTTGTAGTACAATTACTTCAGCCCATTAACCATTAAACCACTAGCCATTAAAATAATTTGTATTGTCCTTAGAGTGGTTTTAGTTTTGCATGTTTTGTTGCTTTTGAGCCATTTGGGCATTGCTAGATTGCTGCGGGCTGGAGGCAACACATCTCATAAGTCCTCCATATTTTTTGGCTTTCTTTTTCCTTGTTGGACCCTGCAACAAAGGAGAACTGTGTGTTCTCATTACCAGTCCGTAAATTGCCCACAAATGGTGACTGAATTACGTTACAAGATGTTAGTTCAATTTGATGCTTTTCCGCCTTTTAGGGCAATATTTGTTGTTGCTCTTCTGTGCACTTACAGGTTATTTTACCCGAATGGCAATCAACCTAATATGCCCAATGTATGTTTACTTGGATGAAATAATTGGACTAATCGATATTTCAGTTTGTTGTACCGTGTAACTAGCTGTATTGTTGTGTTACCATGTTGCCATACTAGCGGGCTGGGTCACGATTGAATGGTTCTGGGCCTCACCTCTCTGTGAGAGTAGGAATGAGGGAATAGTGAGGCAAAGTAGACTAAAAATGGAACCCAGGAGCAGAGGGAGCTCCCCAGGTGCAGCAAGCCACGCCAAGACCCGGAGCGGCTGCTTCTACGTCTCCTGGGCTTGACCTTATGGAACGGCACACTAATGCTGCACCCCGCTACCACCACGCTCCTCACCTTGTTTGTAGCATTGTTGCCAAATTATGCTTTTGTCTCAGGTCAATCCTGGGTCCCGATCAGACCCCAATGCCGCTGCAGCACCTGCCGCTGTCCTTAATTTTTGAAGCTTGACGCACCTCCCAAGCTATGTTGGGCTCCAGCAGCTCTGACGGCTCCTGCAGCTTCGTATCGTACAAGGGACTCTGCTCCCTGGTGCCACAGGATCCTCTGGACACGTCCCGAGCCTCCTCCTGCAGTGCACATATACACAGTGTAGTGTTTTCTTTACTCTCTTTCCTCGTGGAGTAGAATGTTGGAATACCCACGTAACAATGCCTGTTTTGGTTTAATCTATATGCGCTGACAGGACCGACAGTTGGTTCCTGGAGCTGGCGGTCCTGCTGTGCGTCTGGTCGTGAATAAACCTCCTAAATCTTACCTTTTGTCGAGTCTTCACAACACATTTACGGCGACGATTCACGACCAGATGGGACCCACGTCTCTTCATCTCGTCGTGTGTTTCTGCCTCATCTGACTCTTGAAGTGGGTGTTTTCGGTGACGCTGTTCCCTACTCGGATGTCTGCCGCTCTCGCCTGGGGCTGCTGCGTGATTCCTTTGACTCCACCTGGTGCCACCTACGTTGTTGCTGCCACCGTTGCTGTTCCTTGCAGGGTCTCCTTCTGCTTTAGTCCTGTGGTTGCACCTCTACTCCTGCAATTCCTGCCTGGTGCCTGCGCCCGTGTTTTCACCTAAGTGTGTTTCCTCCGTCAACGTTGTTTCTGGACGCTTAGTGCCATTATCGGCAACTTCTCCCAACCCCCGTCTGAGCATGCAAGAATGAATAAATACACGAGACAACTTTGTAGTGGGAAAATATTGCTGCAGGTTTATTCCATACAGGAGTATGCAATATGTGGGTTATCTTACGGGCGATCCAAGGGCGGGCAGCTGTACCAACCTATCCTGCCCCCGCCCGCCTGGTGAGCCAGCACTGTGGGACACCCAGTCAGTGCTACCTTTGATGATCCTCTTCCGGATCACGTGACACGTTGGTCTGTTCTACTCACGCCCTTTCAGGGCGGAGCGTAGCAGGGCAAACCCCCGGTTGGTCAGGCCCCCAACCGCCCGAAGGACTAACGGGGCGCCGTCGCGGTTTTCCAGGAACCTGCCCTGAGGCTCCTGGTCTTTGGCTCTGGCACCCCTACTGTGCCGCGCAGAGGTACCCTTACTGTACCGGTCTGCCGCAGAGGTACCCTTACTGTACCCGTCTGCTTCCAGATCGCCCTGTAACTCCGCCACAGCCCTGGAGACGGCCACCGTCGCAGCCAGGGCCCCCCCACCACTGCACCTCCTATTACCTGCCCTGCCCTTTCCAAATAAATATTCCTGTACATCCAGGAGAAACAAGTCCATTCCCACCGGGGACAGTGGACCCCGTCCTCCTCAAAGCAACCTGCTTTCTAGGGCCTCCTGCATGCCCAGTGGTATGTGTCACTGCCCGCCTGTGGCAGATGCACTCCATGTTTGTCAACTCCACCTTAGGCGTGCGCCTGGCTGGCAATGGACCCCATCTTTAGCAAAGTAGCCTTTAACATTAGCCTGAATCAGCACTTGTCTGAAGAAACCCAGACCCCTCTGGTCTGCGAGCTTGCGCCCTGAACAGTTCCCTCTAACAGGGATGTTCACGGCCTCGACAGACTTAGCACTGTGCCACCTCTGCAGGGGATCAGCTCCGCCCATCAGAGCTTCACATTGCCCCATGTAGTTGCTGAACTCACCAAACAGCGCATTACTACATGCGCCCGCTCATTTCCAGGCCTCCTGCAATTCCAAGGAAGAGATCACCCCCTACTGGTGATAGATGAACCCCATCTCTATCACAGTAGCTCTTGACTTTCGCCTGGGTCAGCTAGTGTCTGAAGAAACCAAAGCTCTTCTGTCCTGTGAACCTGTGCCAGAAACTATTCACCCTCCTGCAGGAAAGTTCCTCTGCCTCACCTGACCTAGCCCCGTGCCAACTGTGGGCGGGGCGATTTCCACCACCAAGGATCACATTGCCCCATCTATTTGCTGATCCCACCTAGCTGCTGTCCTACTAGCACTGTGTGACCTGAACCCCTGTGTCCCCCATCTATGGGACAGCAGCCCCCTTGTTGGGTAACCGCTCCCACTCCCGCCTTGGCTATTCAGGCAAGGAGGATTATGCTTGACCTTGCAGTCCCTTTGCTTTCTAGATCATGACGCCCAGGAATGTCAACTAGTAGTATGTGACAATGAGCAAGGGGGGGCCCACCTGCCCATGCCAAGCATCCCTTATAGGAATTCCGCCAGCTCACCTCCCTCTGAGGTGAGACCCCTGGGCATACCAGCTAAGAGAATCTGTCTGATTCAATACAGTGCGCACTGAGCGATATGGTGCCTAACATTAAGGATTGTCTAAGTCCTACCTAACCCTCATCCTAGAATATTCCCGGCCAGGGGAGCCGGTGCGTTCCCACTGCCCACCCTTGGGCAACCCCATAAGTGTGAAATTTACTGCTCTGCTAAATTTTAATCATTGTTGATCACTGGTCGTGCCAAATGTTCTTTTACATAGCCTATTGTGCTTGACACCTAGTTTCCCCATTTCTATGGACGGCAGCACCTATGTTGGCTGGCAGCGTCACCACCCAGCGAGGCTACCACAGCTAACTGGGCGGGCATCGCTTACTGCAGGAACTTGTCACCTACCCTAGGTTCTGGGAGCACTTACTTCCCCCGTTGACCAGACGGGTGCACAAACCCCCTTTGCTTGCTAAACCCTGGTGAACACCCAATGGTATCAAAGCTGGTTTGAAACAATACCTGTCTTGTACCCACTATTGGAGACACCTCACCCTTTCGTGCAATTACAACTTAAGCAGCGCACCCCGCTTGCATAACTGCTGTCAGATCACAGATGCACAGTACCTACTGTCCATTGCAGACCCTGGCTGCTTTAAAACCTGCCAAAGTAACGGAAACCAAGATTCCCAGTTCCCTGTTTAGCTGAAGTACACCTTCAGTGGGTAGGCTAGGAGATACCACAACCCCATTGGTCATGCGAACCTTAAGTACACAATTTTCGCCTGTGCGTACCTATAAATGAGACAGGCTCCACACCGCTGTGAGGTCAGAGACACACATGTTGTGCCCACTATTTGAGACAACTCACCTCTTCTAGGAGTGTCAACTACCCAGGTGCCTACCCAAGTCCCAACAAGCAGGTTGGCCCCGACTACCTTGTGTGCTGATGCCAGGTTTGGAAATTGCCTAGCCTAAACTTGCTGACCCCTGGGAAACACACGATGCCCGTGCTCTGGCCGAAACTTGGCGATGCCCTCGTGTCGCATTGAACCCCTGGTAAATGAGGGTGCCACTCCAACGACTTAAACCACCCCTTGACCATGAGCGGAGTCTAGCACTTCCCAAACTTTTGCTGGTATAACCCACGGGCACGCCTCCTGTTTAGTTCAATTTAGTCATTCCTGGCACTGGCAACCACAAGGGCCTACTACTGGGCTGTGTAAATGCGGCCCAGGTGACCTTAAACAACCTGCTTGGTGTGGATGGGTGCTAACATTACCTGGCTGAAGTGCAGTCCTTTGTCAATCACTCCTGACAAGATGTGCCAATGCCGGTGGAAGCAAGAGTTATCCAGCCCACCTTACTTCCTGTCCCAGGTCTGAGTAAATTAGTGCAAGATGCGCATTTGAACTGGTAGCGGATACTGTTACTTACGCCTGCAGATGCTCTGCTCAGAGCAGCCCGCTAGACAATGGCTTCCATTGAAAGGCGGTGCCAACAGACCTCCAAGCACGTAAGGTGGTACCTCTGAGTAGGGCTCTAATCTAACAGATGCCCCTTGCATCGGATACCGCCTCTGGCTGTAAGCCGCTCAGTGCTACTGATGCCTTGGCGCTTCCTGACCCACAGCCAGCTGACCCTGATATAATCCGCTCGTGACTGGGACTCAACAGTGCAGTGAAAGCACGAGACATCCTAGCCTGACCGTAGCTCTTCACCAGGCTCCCACACAATTTTTAATTACCCTTCGTATCGTCCATGCAAGAGAGACTTAGTACCATCTGCCCCAATTACCCTGTGCTACCAAACCTCATCATGACATCACAGGGATTACATAACTCACTAGGTCAATCGGGCCACCGTCCTACAGCTCAGTAGTGAGAAAAGTCCTACCAACGTAGCCAACCAACGGTTTATACGCAAGTGACTGCCCCCTTTATGGACGACCAAAACAAGGGTGAAGCAATGGGAGCATGAGGCCGTAAGCAACGGGTGTCTATGTGTACTGGAAACATTAACTAACCACGCAAAGAACCATGGACCTCAAATGCGAGTCGCCGATCGTCAAAGAAATATTGATGGATTCGAGACATCGGCGCCATCCAAACTACTGAATTAAAATTGGCACATCAACCCGCTTTGGTCTACCTTGCTGAGAAGGAAGGAGCGATGCCCATATTGGTATTAGTGAATGAAGACATTGTTCATTCACGTGCGGCCAACAGTGAGAAACACTGCCCCCAAGTGGCCTTCCCCTTTATGGCACCCTGGCCGTGCAAATTGGTTTAACGTACCAATAATCAACACCACTGATATATTGTTTTGCCCCACCCAGGGCACTCCTGTCCGTTTGCTGCCAGGGCAGACGCCCCGCCACGCAAAATGAAATCAAGTATGTAATGTCATAGACGCTACCTCCGGCATATTCTCATAATTCGCCATATATGACTGACACCGCACTCATCCTATGCTTTGTGCGATCTAGGCCCACTTTAGTGTGAGCAGAGCCCCGCGATGCATACTTGGCTTCATGGTCGATAATGCACACGTAAACTACCCTAGCTGCTCCTTGCCGCTGGGTCATCCTACCCTATGGAGCCCTTCAGAAAGACCAGGGAACATTATAACACCCTCAACACTTAAGCTTAAATAGGTGATGAAAGCGATGTGTACACCTTCCACCTGGTCCCGGACACAGCGGTGAAGAGTTCCCGAAGGACCTGGCCAATATAAAAGACACCAACAGAGCTGAGGGAGCCCTGAACAAGCTTAAGGCTTGTTTAAGAGTTAAAACTAATCTGCAGGGCTACCTAGCCTGCTCAGGCAATGACTATGGCATTCAGACCGGCCACCGGCACACCGCCCATGTACTAGGTATTCCACTCTCTGAAAAGCCTGACCGATCCGCCATTCATAGCGTTCATCTAACGCGCATTGAGAATTACATATTAATTACACAAATGTAACGTGTATGTGACTGCAAATGTGTTGAAACGCTATACATGAGCGCCAGTTACATTACATATTCGGCACATGTCATTGCATCCTTATATTTACTCCAAAAGGAGCACTACCTAGACAAGCCCATCTGTTGGCTAATCAGTGCTTCTATTTGCATAAGGTGAAATAAGCCACAATTACAGCTCAGTTGCATAGCCAACCGCGAGCTAGCCGCCCCCATCCAAGCTGCCCAGGTTTCAGATTGCTATGTGTGACATGTCCATCATTTCAGTACAACTGTGAGTGACATTCAAAAGACTATGACCGACACTTTCTTGGAGCATAATCGAACAATGGTACGGTGCATATCCAACCTACCCATGCCAGCTACCCCTGCACATTTCAGGACAGGGTAGTCGACAGAACACTATGAAGGGGTATTTTGTGATGAAATGTGTTGTGGAGTTCATCAACACTATCGAAGACTTTCGAGTATAATGTCAACGTGGGCCTCAGACTCACCATCATACATCACCGACGACCTATGCTGCCACCGGGTTCAAGGCACCCCGCAACACAAAGCAGGGGGACAACATATCCAGCGAGACCAGGGACCGCAAGGGCACCCGCGACATGACCAGACGGCGTGACCAGGAGGAAACAAAGGGGGAAGGGGGCGACGTTTTGGGAAGCACGCCAGAGTGAGCGCTCCCTCCCCATGGCGGCGCAACTTGCCCGAGTCATGCCGATTGCTTTTGGATTCAAATGGATGAGGACAAACTCACTGCACAAAGGCCAAGGCTTGAAGGAGCCCGTGGGGACAGACCACCGCGGCGACGCGACCCACAGTGCAAAAGCAGAAAGCCGGGCAGGAGGAAAACTAGCAGCAAGGGACAGCCCCACCTGGGGTGGCACGAGCCGGCTGCAAAAACTGCATAATAGGCTCCCCATGGGCACTTTAGACTGGCCCCGCGCTCGGACCACAGACCCCAGTCGGCAGGTACTCCCCTAAGTCTCCCAGCCAAACATGGGCGCCAAATGCCACCTTTGAGAAAACTGTGCAACTTCTCGTGCGTAACACTGGGTGCTGCTGGCTGAGTAGATAAAGATGCAGCCGAGCCCAGCAATTGTGCCGCCTGCCCGCCGCCGGTCACAACAGAACCGTGACGGCACCTGACCGCGCAATCCTTTGTTGCCACAATGCCCAACCCGGGGGCCGGGCGGACGGCCAAACCCAGGCCCCGGGAAGGATAGAATCACTAACTGCCAGCCTCACACCGCACACCTAGACACCCGGCCGGAAATGAGGTGCCAGCGCGGGAGTCCAAGAGAGCAGCAGCTGCAGCCCATAAACGAGAACTGCACTTCGGTGGGCGTCATATGGCATGGAAGCAAATCCCAACTAGGCTGAAATAAAAACATTTCCATTCCAAGCACACACCTTACAAACCAATGCAGCATACTACCCATGTGGGGAAGCACTACAGAGCCTCCCTAGTACGCACTATAAACACGCTACAATACATTCCCCGGCCAAAGAGACATTGATGGACACAACCAAGACGGGCCCCTCACCCTGTGTGATTGTCCGACTCTGGCCCAAGAGGTCGTCTGCTATGGCGGTGGACACCTACCCCGCTCCAGTGCAAGACACCATGTCACCAGGCCCCATCACAAAGAATGTACCAGTGAGTGTACCAAGATTTGCAGCATGGTAGGACACTATGTGGTGGGAACTTCAGTGCCTTATAAAGAACACTTGATTCCTCCCAAGTTGAGAATATATGCCCCTGTGCATTTATCAATGGGTAACATTATCGCTTCGATCAAGTCCTTCCACATGTGCTAGAGGAAAACAACCACTTCCAAACCTACCCTGCGAAGTTACCTCAATATTGTTATCAAACTTTGCCAATATGGGTAGCTTAACAGCCCACGAGGCCCCAATATGTGGAGACGATACGGCGCTTAAAACTATTACACTGTGCCAGACACTTAAAAGCATTTCCCCCGCAAGGCAGGAGCACAAATCGTTGCTCCCAGGCCGCGTGGTATCACTGCTGCTGTGCATGCGAACGCCAAGGTTTACGTTTCGGGAATTGCACTTGGTCCTTATCACCAATCACACTTACGCCAACACTCTTTACTACAATCAGGGATCAACTATTGAAATTCCCACCAAAAGACCAGGCGCGGTTTGAACGAGTTGGGGTGTGGGGGAGGAGAGGGTACCCAGCTAGGCTCACCGCAAATCCTAAAGATAGAGCCCGACGCTCCTCCGCTCCCTCTGCTGTGGTCTCCCGCACACACCAGAAGCAGAGCGGCGAGTGCACAACACCTCGGAGGATGCAGGCGTCCCTCACAAACACACGGCTGGCCCAAAAGAATAAAACAACAAGCAATGACCGCACAAGCTGACACTCCTCTCACTGCGCCATCGACGGGACTCTGAACTGGGCCCACAGCCCTACCACGGTGGCAAGCAGAAACAAATTACAGCTCACAAGTGCATGTGCCTTACATTATATGTGCAGTTAGAGTCAAAGCCACCTCTCTGTCGCCAAACCACCGTCACCTTACAATGTACGAAGACGCTGCCCGATCGTCGCTCTTCCACCGGGGAGCGACCGAGCCCCTAGCTCCAGGCCATAGCGAGAACGAGTGCCATGAAGCACTGCCCCTCACAGAAACACTCGCGGGATCACGCCGGGACCCAACAAAACACCTCCGGCGGCCGCAGCCCATGGCCCGCAACTTCTGCCCCTGCCCAGCTCCACCCGTGCTGCCAAGGCCACCCCGGAGTCCCAAAACCCCGTTGGGCCCAGGAACACCCAGGACACAGGCCCCCCATCATGCAGCTTTTCTTGCCCCCAAAACTACTTTGCCGCAAAATCCGAAATGCAGACTGCTGAGCCCGACGCGATGGCGTGGCTGGTGCGACAGTAGGTATCGCTCCTGCAGGACAGCCTCGGGGGCCCAGAGGAGGCAGCTCCTGCCAGCATCTAGTGGCTTAAAAACTGCTGCCCGTTGCCCGCAAGGTCCAAGTGCCTCCTCCCCCAAACGCGGGGCCAGACCACAATAACTCTGCACAGATGCGGAGCCAACATTCGCCCCGGACCAACCCTTGTGCCCCCTGACCTCCGCAAAACAGAAACCTGCTCCAAACTCCTTCCGCACTGGTCGGCTGGTACGAAATCACACCACAGACCAGTGAGTTGGTAACATTGCAGGGCACCGATACTGGCAAAGGCCGTACTATGCGCTATCCCATCCAGGGCCGGGCACGAATGCAGTGAGTGCGGGACGGTACGCCCGCTGCCAGGCCCCCCGTGCTCCAGCCCACAACAACGCCGTGCACCCGGTCACCAGCACTCAGACCCATACGGGCCACAGGCGGCCTGAAACCAGCAGTCCAGGGGCCAGTCTGTGACGGGGCGACTCACCTCGCGATCTACCAAACGACGGCATATCCCGACCAACGACCCGCAAGACGGCATGGCTGGTGCAACAGAGGACGCCAGGAGGGGCTGGGGAGGCATATATGCCCTCCCCCCACCTCGGCGCACCGGAAGGACGTCACTGCGGTGACCAAGCTAGAGGGCTCCAAGAACCCCTCCAGAGACTAGAGCGGCTGGGCGGTGCCTAAATGGCACTAAAGGGCCGCCCTGCTGAGGTGGCCCCCTGCGGGGGCCGCGGACAGCCGCATTCCTGCGGTCACGTGAGGCTGTTTTTTTCTCATTTTTAACTTTATCGTGCCCGGCTTTCGTTTGGGTGCCGCTGTGTGAGTGTGCCGCTTGATCTACGTGCTCAGCTTCAGGAAGCAGCTGAGTTGTAGTGCTGCAGAGAGGAGGCGCTGCTGGTTTGTCACTCAGCTTCTGCGAGGCGTATTGGCTGTGGTGTCGCTGAGCTGGTGTACTGCCTTATTCCTCCTTCCTTCCTTTTTGCTGACAGTGGATTGGGCGCTTCTACGAGCGAGACCTGAGTCAGCTGTGAGGCGTGTTGCTGCACACGAGTCATACGTGCAGGTCAGGCAAATTCTTTCAATTTCATTGTGAGTTTTCTCCTGCTTCCCTGGTCTTTGATTTGTTCGTATAAATGTTTACGTGGTCCAGGCAAGGCAGGGTTATTTAGTAACCAGGAAGTCCTGCATATTTTCATCTGACTTCTTCACTTTTTTCTACGCTGATTCGCACAGCAATTTCATTGTTTGAACTTCAAGCTTCTGTTTACTTTGTGCGGGTTCTTTTACGCTGATTCGCACAGCTTTTCATCGCATATGTGTCTCTTGCGTTTGCACTGTGTTTTTCTCTACGTAGTCTGTGCGATTCTTACACACTGACTCGCACAGCTTTGCATTTCTTTTTCATTGTTTTTTTTTTTCTCTTTTGTTTCTTTGGATTTTATGCTAGTTTAGATACTCTCTCTCTTTAGTTCCTGCGCTGATTCGCACAGCTCCTTTCCTGTATTTGACGGTGTGTTGTGTATCATTATTATTTGTTCAGTATCATACCAGATATGGCAACTGCTACTCCTAACATCACAGTTAATCCACCAAAATAATTTTTCTGTGTTCCCGGAGATCCACCAGTTCCTTGGTTCCAGTGGAAGGAATATTTTGTGAATTATTTAATTACTATTGACCATGCTATTAAGTTGTCAGCAGAAAGGAAAAAAAGTTTGTTGTTGCACTCTTTATGTCCTGAAGGCTTAAAAATGTATAGTCAATTGAACAAAGAAACAGTTGGTGATGAAAATGTTTTCAATGAAGCCATTAGGCATTTAGACAATTATTTTTCTCCTAAAGTTGTTATTGGTATTCGTTATAAGTTTTTCCAAGGAAAACAAGATAAGAGTGAATCCATTGATGAATATGTAACTGCTTTGAAAAAATTTGCATTGGACTGTCTCTTCGGGGTCATTCAAGAAGAATTAGTTAGGGATCAAGTAGTAATGCATGCTTATGATGCGTCTATACAAGAAAGATTGTGGATTAATGGTGATAATCCCCTGAAAGATGTTCTTGCTGTAGCTAGGAAGGCTGAAATGTCGGGTAGGTGTGCCAAAGCACTTAAGAAAGACGGCCAGTTGTCTGAGCAACAGGAGACGGTTGGTAGGGTTCTCTCTAATAAGTCACAAGTTCTTACCTCAGGTAAATCTTCCAACAAGAAAGATGCAAGAAAAAGTAAAAAAGAACTCAAATGTTTTCATTGTGATAGTAAATGTCATTTAGCCAATGATAGGAAGTTTCCAGCAATCAAACAAAAGTGTACTAATTGCAGGAAAATTGGTCCTTTCAGCCGTGTTTGCAATACTAAAACATTTAGAAAGGTTAAAGTTAAATGTATTGAAGAGGGTGTTCCTTCATCGTCTAACGATGATAGTAATGATGAAGATTGCAAGATTCTAAATTTAAAAGAAAAAATAGTGGTCCTAAACATTTCTTGCAGTGATGACTCCAGTAAACCTATGTGGTCGATGTCTATGGGCGGGGTTAGTTTACGCATTGCTGCTGATTCCGGTTCACCATTTACCATTGTCAATGAATCCATTTGGTCCAACAAATTTGTTGATAAGCTTGGTCCTAATTTACTTGATGCTGACATTTCCCCGGAGAGTTACACTGGTGAATCTATTGAATTGCTAGATTATAGGAATCTCATTTTCAGGTTCAAAAACAGACAGGCTTTGTGCAAGATGTATGTTTCAAAGAAAAGTCCTTCTGTTCTTGGATGGAAGGATCAAAGGAAACTTAATATTATTTAGCATCCTAATGGAGTTGAACAGGTATTAGTTTTGGATGAAGGTGAGTATTTGGGGAAAAGAGTATGTGAGGAGTTTCCCGGTGTTTTCTCAGGTAAATTAGACAGATTAGATGGTTTTGAACACAAAATTGTTCTTAAATCCGATGCTTCTCCTAAAATTCATAAACTTAGAAGTGTTCCTTTATCTATCAGAGATGAAGTGGAGAAGGGATTGGAGAGGTAGGTCAAGGATGGTGTCATTGAACCCATCGAGTCCACAGAATGGATTTCTCCGTTGGTCGTCGCCAGGAAGGCCAATGGAAAAATCAGATTGTGCATTGATTAATGGTAACATTTTGGTGGATCAATTTCCCATTTCCAAAATCAGTGAAATGCTAACTAAAACTAGAGGTCTGGAAATTTTTTCCACTATTGACTTATCGTAAGCCTATCATCAAATTCCCCTGTGTGATGAGAGTGAAAAACTTTGCACATTCATCTCTCATATTGGTTGTTTTCAATTCACCAGAATGACGTTTGGTTTAGCTTCTGCTGCCGTGGTTTTCCAGCATTTAATGCACAAAATGTTTGGTAACTTGGATTACGTTTTAATTTTCCAAGATGATATTCTTGTCATGGGGAAGGATTGTAATGACCATAAAATGAAACTCAACCATGTGCTGTCACTGTTGAACAAGTTTGGGCTGACAGTGGAGTATTCCAAGTGCAAATTTGATGCTAAGAAGGTGACTTATTTAGGTCACGAAATTAGCGACGTTGGCATTTATCCTAAAACAAAACTTGTTTCTGCTATTTCTGATGCTGCCAGTCCTAAAAACAAGGACGAGGTAAAATCCTTTTTGGAACTTGTCGAATTTTTTTCCAAATGTGTTGAACATTTTTCAAGTAGAACTTTTCACATTAGGCAATTTTTGAAATTAAGAGCGAATTTTGAGTGGTCTCCTGACTGTCAAAAGGAGTTTGTGGATATCAAAAATGCTATCTCCTCTGCCCCCGCTTTGCAGGGTTTTGACCCCTTGTTTAAGACTGTGATTACCACTGATGCTAGTGGTACTGGCATTGGTGCTGTTCTTTCTCAAGTGGGAAAAAATGGTTGGGAATGTGTTGGTGCGTATGCGTCCAGGTCGTTATCTCCTGCTGAATGTAAAAATGCTGTAATTGAAAGCGAAGCTCTTGCATGTGCATGGGCTCTCAAACATTTTCGCAATTTTGTTTGGAGTAGAGAAGTTACCATCCAGTGTGATCAAAAACATTTAGTCAAGGTTTTGTCTAACGTTGGCATAAACAATGTTTCCTCCAGACTAGCAAGGATTTCCATGTGGTTATTTGATTTCATTTATAAAATTGAATATTTACCTGGGAGAAAAAATGCTGTTGCGGATTTTCGGTCGCGTTTGCCGATTCATTACAAGACAGATGCCACTAGGATTCAAACAAAAAATGACCTTGTTGTACAATCCTAGTGGCAACTGTCTTGTTGAACGTCATAATAGAGTTTTGCAGGGTGCCATTCAGTTGGCTTGTACGGACAACATACCTTGGGAGACTCAAGTGTTTAAAACGGTCTGGTCATACAGAGTTTCAGTGGTTGATTCCACTAAGTTTTCTCCTTTCGAACTCATGAGGGAAAGGAAACCTAGAGCCAAATGGTTTCCAGGTTGGATTAAAAGCATTGGTGACATCAATTGGTCTTCCTCTGAGGTAAAACAACAATCTGTTACTTAAACATGACAAATATAAGAAGTTTTATGACACTAAGTATAATACCAAACAAACCCAGCTTTCTGTGGGTCAGTGGGAATTAAGAAACCTGGATTTTCAGCCAAAAATTAGAGCAAATTTTTTGAACCTCAACGTGTTGCTGAATTGAGGAAAAACTCTGTGATCTTTGATAATGGTAAATGTTGGAGTCTCAAAAGAGTTGCCTTATGTGAGCAAGTTAACAAGGATAACATCAATGGAGCAACCGTTGTTCAGAAGGAGAACGTCATAAGCCGAGGAAAAAGGAACATCAAACGTCCGATTGCTTTAAATGATTATATCTGTGATTAAGCTCGTTTTCTTCTTATTTGGCTGCTTGCATAACCTTGTTGTATTTATATTGTTTGTTTTTGTTGTTTTTTTTTATATTGCAAAGGAAGAGATGGTGTAGTGTTTCCTTTAATCTCTTTCCTCGTGGTGTAGAAAGTTGGAATACCCACGTAACAATGCCTGTTTTAGTTTAATTTATATGGGCTGACAGGGCCGACAGTTGACAGTTGGTTCCTGGAGCTGGCGGTCCTGCTGCGCGTCTGGTCATGAATAAACCTCCTGAATCTTACCTTTTGTCGAGTCTTCACTACACACAGGCGAGCCCCCGTGAGCCCCCAGGCTGGACTTGCCCTCTTCACTGCAGCACTTAGTGGCCCGGCTTCAAACCCGGAGGACAGAAGTCAGAGCACAGGGCTTACAGGATGAGCTTCTGAATAGCAGTTTCTAGCACATCCTCCGGGTGTCTCCCGGCATCTGATGTGAACCTCAAAAGAGTGATTTGCATCTAGAAAGGACTGTACTCATAAGAGCAGTTTTCTTCAAAGGTAAACATGGTTAGTCCTTCTGTTTTCATTGACACTAATGTTGAAATGACATTTCTTATTCGAAAAAATGAGAGCCATACTGCAGCCAAAATAAACATATGTGCAACTTTGACAGTCTAGTCTTGTTGATGTGGACTCTTATTATCGGTGAGAGAATATCAATGGTACTTAATCACCAGTCATAACTTTGTGGGTACCATAATATCAACATTGAAAGTCGATGGTAAGCTTATTGTTTTTTAAGTATATTGTTTTTCTCTTATGAACAATAATATTGAAGCATTAAATATATTTGTATATAATATTGCTTTTGTTAATATCAATTTTATCTTTTTTGTTATTAATATGTAGTTTATATTCTCATTGACTTTTTAAATGTTTTTTATTTTTAAATTTTGTGTTTTATTGTGGTTTTTTAATTTAATTTATTTAATATTAATAATATATTTTAATATATTTGACGTTACTTATTTATTTATTTATTTTGTGTTTTATAGAGCGCGAACTAGACCTGCAAGGGTATCAGAGCGCTTTACAGGATTGACATGTGGTATACAAGAGACTTAGGAGGGGTGAATACATTAGGGAAAACATAAAAAGATACATTTTACCAGACACAAGCGGTCTCAGATCCCAGGCAGTATACATTTGAGATAAAAACAGGTAGTTACATCTTACAAGAAACAAGCAGTCTCAGATCCCAGGGTGGGATGCCCAGAGGTGTTGTGTGGAAATCATCCGGAAAACCCATGGTGAGGCTGTGATGGGAGGTAGAACAAAGTCGCTGAGGTGACTGTAATGCAAGAGTTAGGAGAGGAATTTGCCCATTAGGAATGATTTGGCCTCCTTTTGAAGCGAACCAGAGATGGAATTCTTCTAATGGCAGGCGGGAGTGAGTTCCAAATTCTTGGCGCGGCCCCATAGAAGGCCCGATTGTACGTTTTTTTTTCTCGCAAGCGTGCTGGTTGGAGCAGGAGGTCTCTGGCGGACCGGGAGTTTCTGGCTCCTCCGGAAATTACGAGTTTCTGGGCGAGAAAAGTAGGGGAGTTGGAGTACAAGGCCTTGTGAGTGATGCAAACCAGCTTAAGTTGGATTCTGGCCTCGAGGGGAAGCCAGTTCAAGGCTTTAAGGTGTGGAGAGATGTGGTCGAATTTCTTTGAACCTGTTAGGAGTCTGGCGGCAGCGTTGAGGCAGGCTTTTAATGGGGCCAGAGAGATCTTGGGTAGACCAGTGAGGGTAGAGCATCCATATTCCAGTCTGGAGATGACTAGTGCCTGAATTGCCATTTTAAGGTCGGGAGTGTCCAGGAAAGGTTTCAGGTTTCTTAGGTAGCTCAGGTGATATCTGGCTGATTTGGCCATCGAGTTGATGTGGCCACGCATATTCAAGCTGTGATCTAGGGTTATTCCAAGGGATTTAGCGGAGTCCACTATGGTTGGTGGGAGGTTTAGCGCTGTGACCGACTTGATCCATTCCTGAATGTCAGGGTTGGTTTTGGGTGGGGAGATTAGAAGAAATTCGTTTTTTTTGGTGTGATCGGAGAGGGAGCGGACAAAGTACTGTTGATTAGGAATCTCTGTGAGCGGTTCTGGAGGAGGGACCTAAACCATTCAAGAATGGGGCCATCCAGTCCCATCCTGATTTTGAGGGGTTCAAGGAATTTTTCGTGGTTGACCGTATCGAAAGCCGAGGATAGATCTAGGAGGATTAGGAGACAGGTTTTGCCTTGATCGAGGGCTTGGAGGGCATCATTTAAAACATTATTTTGTAGTTTTTAATTTACAGTTTAAATAAATATTGTTTATTGATATTAATTTACTTTTTTATTAATTGTTTAGTTGAAACATTTGTTTCTGATTTTTAAAATATTTATTATTTTTAAATTGCTTCAAATGAAAAAATGTATGTTGTCAATTAATCAATTGTGTTCTTCTAAATGTATTAGGGTCAGATATTATAACGTTTAATTATTTTTATATTTGTATCACTTATTTTATTTTTTAAACATTTTTTAATAGGTAAAGTTCTTATTTATTTTTATTTTCTAGTTATTTATGCACATTTTTCCTTTTTACTTTAATGTTTATTAGTTTGGAGTGGCAATAGTATTTCTGCTACCCACTCACCTCCCCAGCGTGCAAGACTTTCTCTAATGTCTTTTAGTTTGTAGTGGAAATAGTTAATCTGACCCCTTAAGAGTCCAAAGGTTTCCCCAATTTTGCTTAGTTTGAAGTGGAAATAGTAAATCTGACCTCCCCAATGTCCAACAATTTCTCAAATATTGTTTCATTTGGAGTGGTAGAGTAAATCTGCCACCCCACAGCATCAAATGTTTTCCTTAATGTCACTTAGGTTTGAGTAGGACCAGTATACTTGACAATAGTCCATCCAACACTTTCCCCAATGTTACTTAGCTTGGAGTGGAAATAGTAAACCTGACTCCTCCAGAGTCCTGCACTTTTCTAAATTTAGTTTAATTTGAAGTGAGCATAATAAAATCTTACTCACCCAGCTTTCCACACTTTCATCAATGTTGCTCACTTTTGGACTGGGAATAGTATATATGACTCCCCCAGAGTCCGAAGCTTTTTCCAGTTTTGCTTAGTTTGGTTTGAGAATAGAAAATCCCCACACCCGCCACCCACCCCAAGTCCAAATTTTTCCTAATATTGTTTATTTGAGTGGGAATAGTAAATATGATTTACCCCACAAATGTATATTAATGTTTAAACAATGAAGCATTTAAAGATATTAAAGTTGTTGTATATATCTGTAGATGTTTATGTAATTATATAGCAATAGTAGTATTTAAAGAAAAGATAAATAATATTTTATTTAAACTATATTTTAAGATAAAGCAACATTAAAAAAAATGCTTTTATGTTTTTACATTGATTTATGTGTTGTAAATAAAAAATGTTTTAATCTAGCAGGTGTGGGTTTTATCAATTGTGATGCAAAGTACATGTTTAAAGATTAATTAAGCAATTAAACAATACATTCATCAGATTTATATAAAATATATTTCAATATATAGTGCAACTTTTTAAAATGTCAAATTAATTTGAAATATATATCTAAAAAATGTATTTTCAATAAAAACATTATATGCTTGTTATTTTAATCTAAATTTTTGCATTAGATATGATTTAACTTTACATATTTTTGATGGGCGATATTTTAGATGCAATATTTAATGCTGTTTTTGTTATCAGTTTAGGGTTTTGTATTATGTTTGTCTTTATTTTGACTTCAATATTGATGTTAGTAGGTATTTGTGTATGCGATATTCAGTAGTACAATCATTTAGCTTTGACATTTTGACATGCAATTTCACTACAACTTGCAGCTACTACACTTGACATTAACCTAGACTTTAAACCCAATCAAATTTAGTTAATTGAGAGGGGCTCTTTATTTAACCTGACAACCCAATAAATTGTCAGCTTTAAAATAACAGAATATCCCATACTTGCAAGGTATATTTCTTTTAAAAAAAAGCTCACAAACATGTAACAACATCACTGGAGTACATCATACCAGCCACATGCCAAATCAATCTACTAACAGAAGCAGGGAAAATATATAGAAAGCTTATTGTTAAACAACAAAATAACTTTTCGGGACTCAACCTACATGCCAATGTTTCACTTCACATTAATTATGCAACTCACTAACGAACTTTTTTATATCAATAACAGTGTAAGAATCTGTACCTTGGTTAAGAACTCACAAGACCCAGATTATTCTGGTCTGAACTATTAAGGGTATTCCAACAATCGGAGTGGTTTAAAAGGTAAAGATATTCCTTCACAGGGTATAGTGGGCAGGTTCACATAGGTTTAGATTTTTCTTTTTTAGATACTATATTTATGATTAAGAGCAAAAGCTTTCTTGAAAAATTGTTCTTGCCCCTATCTTTTCAAGTTACTATGGCCAAGGCTCCCCCACCTCAGGGGAGCTGCGCGCATGGTGGTTCTCGATTGGCCGGAAACCTGGGGGAGGAAGGGGGCAGCAGCACCTTGCACTGCCATCCTGCAACTTCAAGAGCCGTGATTGGCTGCGGGTGGGGCTTTGACCCCAGAAGTCATGTATTTGGCTTCCGAGGTGCATGTCCAATTGGACCGCGAAGCCCCTCACATAAAAGGGGGCATGAGCTGGCGGTCTGGTGTTTCTATTCCTGATTGCCGCCTGAAGAGGATTGACCTGTTCCACATGCCGCTACAGGCCAGAGGCATCTTTTTTGTTTTCCTGCTGTCTCCCCTTACAGGTGGACCACATGCCTCCGCTCAGCACTTCCTCTGCATTTGCTCACATCAGAGGCTAGAAGCAGCCCAATTGTATCCAGGATGGTGCCGCACAGGTTCGAGCTCTGCTCATCTGACCCAGGCGTTTTTACGCTCGTGGCGGCTCTGGCTGGGGAACGCTGAGACCTGCAGGCGTGGGTGGAGCATGTAGGAGTTTTTCCTGTGGTGGATGCTAGTTGGGGTGATAGCTCAGTGCCTTTGTTTGCTGGCTATTTTATAGTTATACCTCATTGGTTGAGCCGTTGGATGGAGAGTGTTTTCAAATATCAAGAGGTCCCCCATTCAAATCCGGCTGCCCCTTTGAGACATGTTAAGGTATTAGATCTGGTGTGATTGTTAGACCTGTTTGCAAAGCTGAAACCAGGTTGCCAGTATGCTTGGGCGGGATTTTGTGGGGGCTACCCTTGGTGGGCAGGGTTTTTTGGTTAAAGGCATATAGGTATTTTTAGAAGGTCTCAGGGGACACCTGATTGGTAGGCATACATTTTGTGGGTTTTGTGTCTTAGGAGGTTGTTATGCCTGGGACTAAGAAAAGTTCCAAGCGCTCCAGGACTGATGGGCTCCTAGAGGCCTTGATAAGAAAGGTGGATACGACGGATGGTGCAATTGGGGCTTTACAGGCTCATCCTTCACGTGTACTGGCCCTAGAGAAGCAGTTGGAGAGACCCAGGAGGTCTGGGGTTCCTCCCAAGGAGGCGTTTCCCCCAGTACCGAAGAGGGTCAAGGCTCCGGGTAAGAGCAGGGGAGTCGGGCAGGCGCAGGTGGTGGCAGTCACTGGCTCATCTAGGGTTTCGGACCCCCTGTGGGACAGACCCCAGGTCCTGATAAGGGTGGCAAGGGTCAGCACAGGGAGAGGTCACAATTATAATTGGCGCAACGGCAGGCGGGGCATTGTTCAGAATGTAGCTAGTTGCACAGCTGTTGGGGCAATTCCAGTTGCAGGTCCTTCGCTGTCTGGTTTAGTGAATAAGTTGGCAGGTGTGTTGTCGTGGCTCTCTAGTGTTGGAATGTTGTCTGCCCCTGTGGTGGGGGGCCCTGGAGGGCACTAGCCATGTGGATGATCTAGAGATGGCCAGGCACTTAGTAGCTCACTTGGGTGTGAGGGTTCAGGTGAATCAAGGAACTCCTGCCGTTGTTGGGGCATGGCAGGAAGCAGTGGCATGGCCACGGCTGCAGCAGCTTCTGCCACGGGAACACTGGGCTCCACGGTAGGTGTTGGGGTTGGGGGTGAGGCCTCACAGGTAGCTGGCCAGAGGCTGTCAGCGGGGTCCCCGCTTTAGGTGGCAGTGCGCACAGCAGTTCTTCAATGACTGTGATGATTCCCCCAGCTCAGGTGGCAGTTCATTCAGGTACAGTGGCTTTCTTACCTCCCATAGGTTTGGGTGAAGTACGATCAGAGCACGAACAGTTGGGCAGGCACGTTCCTATGAAAGTCAAAGAAAAAATTTAGAATGGTGCATATATTGATATCTTTGATTTGTTGGTTGATAAATCAGACAGGGAAGAAGCCAAGAGGTGCAGGGAATGTGCGCAGTCTAGGGATTGTAATCAATGGTATCAGAGGAAGAAGGTAGAGGAGACATTGGGGAATAGGATCAAAGGCTTTTTAACTTATCAGGCCATCCTGGCGGAGCATGTTGGCAACTTGGGGGCCTAACTCTCTTGCTACCAAAACAGGGTTGTGTGTGCACATGGTGAGTATGATGGGGTGGGTTGTAAGGAGTATGACAAGGAGTTTAGGAGGTCTAAGGCTTCCAACCCTACATTGGCTTGGGATCAGATTGAGCTTATCATATGGCTATGCCACATGAAGCACAGATTGAGCTGATCATATGGCTACGCCACATGAAGCATTCATGGGCGGACTCAGGCACCAATCAGTCCTTTTGTGCAGGGGCAGGGTTCGCCAGCATCCCAGTAGTAGGGGCAAACAAAGGCGCCTGTTGGGATTTCAATCGACGCACCTGTACTAGACCAGCAGGGGCATGTGGAGAAGTGTGGCTCAATGGTTAGAGCGGCAGACCCTGATGCAGAGATCTGGCCCGGGACCAGGGTTCAATTCCCGCCTCGGCGGGTCTTGGGCTCAATTTCCTCAGACCTGATAATTCTCGCCTCGGTGCTTATTCTAATCATGGGTCCCACTCTGCAACTCTGGGCAATAGCTTGCTTAATCTCCACAATGGCCCCACCAGTGCTGGGATGCCTGGCTTCACCTTGGGGGTGCCCAGGAGTGGACATTTCACAGGGAATAGCCAGGAAGGGTTCCAAAGCGGTATGCGTATAGCGCCAGGACGCCCCATAGCTGGGGCAGCAGTGCGCTTTACAAGTACGAATTTCATGTAGATTTAAGCACTTTTGTTCCTTTTGCGGGATGACATTCCACCCCGAATCAAAGTGTTCTAAAAAATCCAGGGATATGGGTGACAAGAAACAGGACTGATCATCTGGTTTCAGAGAAGGTGTACTCACCGGTTGTCTTGTCATTAATAATCCTAAGGCTCAATATGTACAATAACAGAGAGGCAGCACAGATATTGTTTGAGGACTTCAAGGAAGGTTTTAGGATCCCCGCAATGGGTTATGTGGGTTCACCCTAATATAAGAATAAACAGCCGCTCAGCGCTAACCCAGGGGTGGCCAGGACAAAAGTCCTAAAGGAGTTGGGTTTTGGCAGGGTTGCAGGGCCGTTCGAGGCAATCCCCTTGGATGGTTTTGTTTGCTCCCCATTGGGGGTTGTCCAGAAGAAAGAGCCAGGAGAATATTGGCTTATCCATAACCTGTCATCACCCAAAGGGCAGTCTGTAAATGAGGCTATCAATAGGACCCTATGCTCGGTCAAATACACCTTGCTTGATCAGGCAATCCAGATGCTGCAAGAGTTGGGACCTGGGACTTTGCTAGCTAAATCTGGCATTGAGTCAGCTTTCCGCCTACTGCCGGTACATTAGCAAGATTTTCACTGGCTAGGTTTCCAACTTGAGGGTGCCTTAAATTTTGACAAATGTATGCCCATGGGCTGCTCGGTTTCCTGCTCTTACTTTGAGAAATTCAGCACCTTCCTTTCGTGGGTCTTCTGGTAAAGATGGGGCCAGTGTTGGGTGCTGCATTACCTCAATGATTTTCTATTCTTGGGGACATGGGTTGGGGCACTGTGTGGCAGCACTGCATATTTTCCAAGAGCAGATGCGCAAGTTTCGGGTGCCTTTGGCACTAGGCAAGACAATTGGGACTACCACTACCATTGAGTTCCTGGGAATAGAGTTGGAGTCAGTTTCTGGGGTTTCCAGGCTTCCTATGGAAAAGGTCAACGCCTTCTTTCAAGCCTTGCGGGCATGTCTGTTGGCTAAGAAGGTCACAGTGCATCAGTTGCAGGTCTTGGTGGGGCAGCTGAACTTCACCCTCCGGATCATACCCATGGGCTGCCATTTTCGTGGTCCATCGCCCAGGCCATGTTTGGCTTAAAGATTAAATATCATCATACCAGGCTGTATAGTGAAGTCAGGCAGGACAAGAGAATCTGGGACCATTTTTGTAAGACGTCAATGGGTCAGTGGTGTGGCCGGGGTGACCCATAAGCAGTGAGGAGCTAGGGCTGTTTACCGATGTGGTAGGGAGCGAGGGATTTGGAGCCATCTTGGGTTCAGCTTGGTGCGCGTAGCGGTGACCCAGAGTGTGGGTGCAATCAGGTCTGGTTAACAACATAGTCTTCCTTGAATTGTTCCCTATTATGGTGGCATTCTCTATTGGGCCAGAAAATTCCGCAACCTGTCAGTCGTTTTCTGGTCCGATAATGTGTCTGTGGTTGAGTGCATTAATCAGATAGCGGCTAAGTGCAAGATGATTCTAAGACTGCTGAAGAGATTGTGTTGGGTATGCCTGAACCTGAATGTGCTGTTTAGAGCCAAACATGTGCAAGGCATTCTAAACAATGCTGCTGATGCATTGTCTCATTTTAAGATGCAGACTTTTAGGTGCCATCACCCAGGAGCAGCCTTGTTGCCTATGCCATTCCCAGACCATCTGTGGCAGTTTGGTGCCCCAGCCTACCAGACCTCATGGCAGCCAGCCTAGCTGGACCTTGGGGTTGTGGGGGTGCCCGAGGTAGGTATACTAACGGGCAGACAGGCCCCTTACACAGGCACTTCACACATGGACACACCAAAGGATGTTGCATTGTGGGTGTGTGGGGTCCTTTCCTAAGGAGGAACCCACCACAGGTCACTGTGCAGTAAGGCTGGGCCTGGACTGGGGAGATAACACAGGATCATGATCTCATTCTGTGTAAAAATTGGGATATGCAGGAACATGTCTAGCTAGCGGTAGGAAGATGATATCTAGCGGCTCGGTCGAGGTTAGGTACGCATCACCTGGTGTAAATAATGCTGTAAATATGAGGGTTACTGCGTAGACAATGTTGAAATGTTGTGTGTTTTGTTTTCCATAATGTATGTTATGAAATACAGCTGGGGATTAAGACCCCTAATCCAAAGATTTGTGTAGTTTGTGTTCCCAGGAGGGCTGTGGGGGGCGGATCGACGTGGTTGACTGTAGTTCTGGAGCAGAGGGCCCTCAGTGGTGCCAGGCCATGTGGCCAAGGCTCCTCCACCTCGGAGGAGCAACACGCATGGCGGCTCTTGATGGGCTGGAAACCTTGGGGCGAGGGGGGCGACAGCACCTTGCACTGCCGCCCTGCAACTTCAAGAGCCGTGATTGACTGCAGACGGGGATTTGACCCCGGAAGTCATAGCTTTGCCTTCCCAGGGCGTGTGTCCAATTGGACCATGAAGCCTTGCCCATAAAAGGGGCATGAGGCTGTGGTCGGGTCTTTGTATTCCTGATCACTGCTTCGAGAGGATTGACCTGCTCAGCATGTCGCAATAGGCCAGCTGCATCTTTTTTATCTCCTATTACAAGAAAAGAAAACCCCTGCAGATTCTTTTAACTACTGATGTTTTCTCATGTTTTATTTACATTTGTGCTTTAATTGTGTCTTTTGTCTTTGTAGTTTTGTCCCTTGGAGTTGGTGTATGAATTTTATTTCACCTCTATTTTCATGTATTGTTGTTTGCTGTCTCCAGGTCCCTGCCTCTGTTTGTAGTCCCCGCTGTCCTCCTGGATTCAGAAAAGCTGCTATAACAACACAACCCATTTGCTGCTACAACTGTGTTCCCTGTCTGTGGGGAGAGATTTCCAACCAAACAGGTAATTGGACAAGCAGTATCAGAGCTTGAGCTATGATTTTTTAGTGGTCAACAAATAAAAACTTAAATATGTTTTTTTCTTGCCATCTATCAGATTCTGTTGAATGCTTCAAATGTCCTTGGGATCAATGGTCCAATGATAATCGTATCCGTTGCATCCCAAAGATCACTGAGTTTCTTTCCTACAATGAAACCTTTGGAGCCATCCTGGCTGCAGCCAGTCTTTTGTCTTCAACAATTCCTGTTGCTATCCTTGGACTCTACATTTATTACAGAAGCACACCTATTGTCAAAGCAAGCAATTGTTACCTTAGCTACCTCTTGCTCTTGTCTCTCACCATGTGCTTCCTTTGCTCATTGGCTTTTATTGGTTACCCCACATCAGAGAAATGCCTTCTTCGCCAGGCAGGCTTTGGTATCACGTTTGCCCTTTCTGTCTCATGTATCTTAGCAAAAACCATCATGGTGGTCATTGCCTTTGCTGCCACAAAACCCAACAGTGACTTAAGGAGGTGGGTTGGGCCTCAGTTGTCATATACAATCATCTTTTTCTGTACTCTAATCCAAATTCTACTCTGTGGTGTTTGGTTGGTTGTTGCACCTCCTTTTTCAGTCTATAACACTCACACTCACCCTGGTATCATCACAGTAGAATGTCACGAAGGATCCACCATTGCTTTCTGGTGCATGCTGGGATATCTTGGATTTCTTGCAACCATAAGTTTTGTAATTGCCTTTCTGGCTAGGAATCTCCCCAACAGCTTCAACGAGGCTAAATTAATAACCTTCAGCATGGTCGCCTTCCTCAGTGTTTGGATCTCATTTATTCCTGCCTACCTCAGCACTAACGGCAAGTACATGGTGGCCATGGAGATATTCGCCATTTTATCTTCAAGTGCATCTCTAGTTTTCTGTATATTTTTTCCAAAGTGTTTCATCATCCTTTTTAGACCAAACAGAAACACAAAAGCATATTTAATGAGCCGGGATCCAGGTCACACCAAGGAGTTTTAACCATAGCTATACGACATTAGGACACATGTTTTTCTTTAAGGTGAGCACAGCATTGTTCCGACGCATATGCAGTCCTTGAACTATGGTACAAATCAATGTGGCTTCAGCCCTTTATTGGTATTATTTGTTCATAAATTCATAACAAGAGACACTGCATGTTAGTCCAACATCAAAAGACACACACCCTGAGAACTGTGAATTAGTTATCCAGCTGAAGCTTTTGTTCTTGTGCATGCCATGACAATTTATGTATTTTTACGTTTCATAACCTCTATTTTCCATATAAATGCATCGTAAAAAGGTATTGCAAAGCTAAAGGGGCATTCATCATATGGAATCCCAAGTGGATTAGAACTTGCTTGGGAATAGATCTCTATTCGCTGATTTAGCTAAAATAATCTGTATCTTTTTTCTAAGCATTTACCTCTAAACAGCTGTTAAAATATACAGCTCCATGTCTGCTGCTATGGATGTTTCAATGTTTTATATCCTGTGCCTTACTGAAACAGAATAAATCAATGAGTACATCTATATATATATATATGAATAAATGTACACCACCCTTTCAGAAAGTTCAATTAAAGTTCTACTGAGACCTTTTCTCATGTTTGAGGTAAGCCAGATTCCTTTGGTGGGCCCTTTTGGGAATGAGTTGTTTTACTATTTCCAGATTGATGTGGATGGTTTTGCAATGATCATCTATCTAGAATGTTATTTTAGGCTCAGTGTCGATGTCAACGGTCAGATAATTTGCCAGAGTTTAGAAATCTGAGCAGGGAACACATGGTCTCTCTCACAATGCTGTTTCAACACAGAGTTGAAGTAAGTTGTGCAAATAGCAGAATTTATAAACCCAAATTGAGCTCTGCCACTGACAAAATATGGACTTGCACCAGGAGAGTGTAATTATACATCTGAGTAAATCTCCTCCCAGGGGTTGAAGGTGAACATGTCAGGCTGTGGACAGATTCTTGCAAGTTTGTAGGAATTAATAAAATGTCACTGGGTATTTTTCCACTCTGAAAATAGTTGGAGATTTACTCATACTAAAGGCACTAGTAAATCTTGTTTTCACGGTGGGAAATGGAACATAACGCATCTAAATTAAGAGGGTGTGATAGAAAAGAGGTTCATCCACAGGGAAAATTACCATATGGGGGAAAAAATGAAAACCTTAGGAAGTGCATATGTACTTAAGGATTTCATTTCTTTGATTGAAAGTGTGCACATGTTACATTTCTGAAGAAGTGCTTGTTTCCATCTTTGAGTATTCCTGGCAAGTTATAACAGTTGGAGCTTCTCAGGAGAAAACATCGAAGTGCTTGAGAACTTTGAGAAAGTTGGACATTTGCTTGAAATGTATGACTAACCCAACCAGAGATGTTCTATATGAATCAGAGCAAATGGTTCTTTCTGGCGTGTTTTTAATACATGAACAACTATGAAATGCATATGTTTGCAAAAACAAATTTTATTCTGGTGAAAGGTTGTTCTGAGACGCCTCTGTTTGGAAATGGACTCTTGCCCAGCCTGTTTTGCAGGACCCTTTGAATTGGAGAATGGACTGACTTCCAACTGTCGAAACTTGAAATATAATTTAGAGCTCCATTCTAATTTATGGAACACTTTTCGGATCGAGGCCTGTGCAGACCCTGCTTTTGTCAGTGTTTTCAGAATGTGGAGCTGAGTGCTGCAAGTTTCCTCCTGGCTAGGAGCAAAGCAGAAGGCCCTTTCTCAAACACTCCTGGCCTACCCTGGTGCTGATCTTAAATTCTTAAAAGCCCTTACCCAGCCCAGGAGTCCAGGGATGTGGACACAGCACCTTGGTTCCCACAACTCCTTAACAGTGGCCCCAAGACACAACTTTTACTAGTACAGGTAAGCAGAGTAAGCACTCTGATTGATGTCCACACTGCCGCTCTTCACCAACCTTTATTACACTTCGGTGATTATTTGGCTCTGCTACTATTGCATTGGTCCAGCACCCAGTTGACCTGCCAGCTGGTGGGCTTGAAAGAGGCCTGAGTGTCAAAAGAGGAGATCCATTCCTTTGGTCTTTCTCCTGTTTCTGTGAGTCAGACATTGGTCTACATCTCATCATAACTGAGATTGGTTCCCAAGTGACATACAGTCATTAGGCAGATAGACATCGCCTAATCTAAACCAGTGAGATAGGCTTACCTACCTTGAGCCAATCAATGTACTTGTTGAACTTTGAAACACGTCCATTTCTTTAGAAGGTTACTAGGTTTGCAGGTTCACTGCTGTTGATTTTCCTTTTTTTGTATCATTATAGGTGTTTGTGAGCACTAAGACACACTCAGTAAGCTTCATTTTGGCAGGAGGAATGCCAGTCCTCCATTTTGTAGAGTATTGATTATTGTCAGCTAATAATGGCAACCATTGCATGGTTTGAAAGAATTTCCATCAGTACCACAAAAACCATGCCCCAATTCGAGAAAGGGATGAAGAAACACCTCTTCAAATGACACTACATCATGATGCACAAACTGTCCACAAGCTAGCCAACTCTCAAATTACTGCTGACCTTGGCTAGGTTTGTGCCATACCACTACCACACATGCACAAATCTCTTTAACCTTTTAACAGTTAAGTAACTGCGATGTGGTGTGGATTGCTTCGACCTCCCAAATAATAGAAAATACTGCCCTCCCACACGAAGGCTCAAACACGACGAAGCAATAAAAACAACACACCACCAGAAAAGGGATTTCACTCTTATAAAATGAAACACATCAAAACACTGTTCTCAGAATATGGCATGGGGTTTTATTTATGCAACACTCTCTAACAAAAAGGCTTTCTCAGATGTCATTTAAAAAACAAAAATGTGTTTTGAGAGTTTTATATAGCTCGAATTAGACCAGAGGATATCAGGTATCAGAGCGCTTTACATGAGCACCAGTTTCGTTACAGATGGACACATTCATTTTTGTTAGGCACGGGGAGATTAAGTGATTTGCCCAGAATTACAGGATATTGAGCGTTATTGCCGAGACACAAACCCGGTTCCTCAGCTTCGAGGCTGACTGCTCTAGCCATAAGGCTACATCCTCTCCCCAAATGACCAATATTCAAATGTATATAGAGATATATATACATATGCAAGAAATAATATCACACTTATAAGTAGGCAAATGCAACTGTTATAATATAGAATGAAATACAAGCAGATAACAATATGATGGACTTTCACACCAAGAAATCAGAAAAATATATACACTAAATACATAAGATGATTATAACCACTGAAGACTTGAATGTGCACACAGACACTCACACATCACAATGACGATAATAGCCACTGGTCACTTGAATGTGCACACAGACACTCTCACACCACAATGTGAATAATCAAAAATAAAACACATCACCGGCTGCAAACTTCATCTTGGCCCACTCCAGACTGGTGGATTCACAGCCGGGGTCAAGAGACTCAGCAAACCGGGAGCTGCTGCACTGTAGACGCTTCAGTCATTCAGGCCAAACAAATCCCAGTTTCTAAGTCAACAAACCCCAGCTTTATAATCTCAAAACACACCAAGGAAAATTACTGGAATTGTCCACTTTCCACGCAAGCATTCCAAAGGCAAAAGAGTTCTCACGTTCCTTCTGCTCTCTCACGTGTTCCAGCCTTTATCTTAACGAAGCTTACGAAAGTCTCCAGCAGTACAGTCTACAATCTCCAAAGGTACTGCTACAAACAACCTTGAACGTGAATAACCTAAACAACGTGTGTAAACTGGGGGCCTGACTGTGTGCACAAAAGCTCAAGCTAGCTGAAAGAATTCAAGATGGCATGAAGGCATGTCAAAGCCAATAGTAAGAACTTCATAATCCTTCCCAATGTACAACACAATGCACATTTGTGCACCACTGCTTATAGCACTGCACACTTCATCTCCCAATGTACAACATAATGCACATTTGAGCATCACTGCATATAACACTGCACTCTGAGACCAGGAAGTACATTCCACACCTTTCTCTCTCTTTCATGCTTTTAAATGCACATCCCACATGTTCTGTTCCTATCAAAGTTCTCCCCATCTGCAGCTACAAGAAGACACAAAAGAAATTTTCAAAGAAAAAAGGCACGTGCAGGAAACATGATGTCGTACATTCAAGCTAGGATAAAGTAAAATACTAAAAGTTAATTAAAATAATGGTAGCTAAAGGTCATCACGTGGTTTCAATACATAGGAGTGCCTCTAGCACTACAGTGGTGGTTTTGTGGTTTTCAATACAGGAATGTGCTGAGGTTTAGAATCATCCACTGACTGTGTACCTTACTAAGTGTACAAAGCCTTCAGCCCTGGGTTTACTACTAAATTGTATTACTTTCATTGTGCATTTAATATTGTGCACTGTCTAGCACGTGACCTGACATTTACATTGTCAAGGTATTCAAATATTGCGTATACTTATCATTAAAGTGTTGTGCACTCCCAAATACAGCTGGACATTGGGACCTGTACAGCAAGTATGTTAAATGTTGCTTTGTGTGCTGACTACCAGGAGAATCAAGGAGGCACAGTGATGCTAACTTTTCTTTGTAGATTCAGTACCCAGTGTTAGTGGGGACCCAGAGCATTCTTACTTTCTGCGTGCTTGTTGACCTCTGCAACTGTGTGCCTCTGAGAAAAAGCTTGACAGCATCAGTGAAAATGCAGAGTCACCTAGTAGTGATAACAATGAGTTTATGGAGTAATACTCACGTACAGTGCACATCTACATGCTCATGTACATTTGACAATATTTGTATAGATAGGACTCTAATGCTATCTGGGCACTGAAATTTGACAAACAACATCAATGTCATTTCAATCAAACTCAGGTGAGAAAAACGAATTTGCCCTGACAGTGAATTGTCATCTCTCTTTTTTTTTAAACAAACTTTATTGAGTTTTTGTGGTACGTTGCGGCAGAGGCCGGTTGCATGTATATCGGATACAGTACATTACAGTGTAGTACCCAAGTATCTAGAACAACAATACAGCCTGTGAACATACAGACTAACCCAAAAACATGGCTCAGACTACACAGTGTTCCCCCATGCAAGAAATCTGGTATGTGTGCGTATGTGGCCAGAGTATCCCACCCTGTGGGTGTGCGTTATGGCCTGGAGAATTATGCCTGACTAAGGGGTATTCTGGGATGGCAGGGGGGGCAAATCAATACCGCAGTACACCGCCCACCGAGACCATACCTTCCTGAGCTTTTGTGGGCAGCATCTCGCACGATAGACGGCCACTTCCACTGCCATGCAATCATCTAAGGCCCTCTTCCACCTTCCTATTGTTGGTGGGGACGTCCCTTTGCAAGACTGAGCTATGTCCTGCTTAGCCAATATGAAGCCCAAAAATAATAAATGTTGCTTATAATGGTTCCCCCCATTCCCTTCTGTACTGTGAAGAAGGAATAATTTGGGATCAAGTGCCAACTTCCAGGACAGGACACGCTTGAGACAATAGTAAACTCTATGCCAGAATGGCTGCAGTACCCCACAGCTCCAGACTGTATGCAGGAATGTCCCCTCAGCTTCCCCGCATCACAAAAAGGTGGGAGACGGAATGGCACCCTTCAGCCACAGGCGGGAGCGTGTATAATACGCCCTGTGGAGGTTCTTAAATTGAATGACTTACTTGGACGCGGACATACTTTCTGGCAATACGGATTTTCATTTTCGGGCATGACTTAGCCCTGGGAATTCCCTTTGCATCCAGCACAATACACTGGAGCGTTTACTTTGGATTTTCACCACGCAGTGTTCTGAGCTTTCGTGTTATTAAGCCCTGATGAAGTTCTCCTTGTGGGACCGAAACATGTTGGCTGAGCTGTATGTGCTATTAACTTAAGGAAACGATTAAGTTGAAATAATGACGTTTGATACCACAAAAGTGTTTTGGACCTCATTGCCTGGCGCACCCCCGCTTGTAGCTACTTAAATTGAATGAGGCGGTATCGCGTGGCAATAGTGGCCCCCGGGGACTAGCTAACGCCTCAGTCCAGTCGTCGTCTGTGAGATCTGGGATATCCGCTTCCCATGAGGCTTGCATGGTATGCAGAGTAGTTTGGTTGTGGGTGACCAGAGTCTGATAAATTTGCTGAGTTTTGTGGGCACCCAGGTCCCCCCTTAGTAGGCGTCCCTCGAGAGGGTGGAATTCTGGCAAGTTCTCAAGTGAGTGAATCAAAGGGGTCAAGGCATGTCTTAGTTGGAGGTATCTATAGAATTGTGTACAGTGGAGACTATAGTCTGTTTGTAACTGTCGGAAGGATTTGAGTGTCAGCCCTGGCATTATGTCACCTAAGTTTGAGATACTAATGAGATCCCATGTCCTAAAACCTGGGAGCGCAGCAACTGGGCGTAGATACGTTCCATACCACAGGGGGGTTGTCTGGGTCAGGCGTCCCTCCCAGCCCATCCTTTTCACGGTGTGGCACCAAAGTTGTATGACAGTTCTACATGCCGGGGGTAAATGTCCAAGGTTGGAGCGGCTGCAAAGAAATTCTAGGAGGGAGGAATTACCCATCGCAAGTAATCTGGGTCCAGGTGCGAGCCGTACCACCACTCATTTATATTCAGCAGGTGGGATGCAGCATAGTACGTGAATATATCAGCTGCCGCTATCCCACCGCAATATATCGACTGAGTATAGGTTTGTAATGTGACGTGGACGGCCCCTCCCCCCGCAGGAAGCCATTCAGGAGTGTGTTTATTTGGGTAAACCAGGTCTGTGGGATGGGGTATGGATAGTTTTGGAGCCGGTACAGGACCCAAGGGAGGGAAAACATTTTTAAAATAGCTGACCGCCCAAACAGAGATAGTGGCAGGGGCGACCATCCCTCTGTCTCCTCTTTAAGCAGGGACATGAGAGGGCTGATGTTCCGTGACCAGGATATGTTGGATTCAGTGAGATATAGACCCCTAGGTATTGGAAGCCTTCATTTGCGTAGGACAGTTGTGATGCCCAGGTTGCACGCCCCTGATCGCCACACACTGAGTAAAACCCTGATTTTGCAGGGTTAGCTCTGAGGCCCGAGGTTTCCCCAAACACACAGAGAGTATCTGAAGTACTCGCGGGCCATAAATTTCAGGGTCGGTCAGGAAGAAGAGCACATCATCCGCGTATAACGCGATCCTGTCGGACCTGTCTGCGGACCAATCAAACCCCCTTATCACAGGGTCCTGCCTCACCCATGCCACCAGGGGCTCAATTGCCAGCGCAAATAATAGTGGGGACAATGGACACCCCTGCCTTGTTCTGCGGTGAATTGGGAAGTGCGCCGACTGCGTCCCTGCCACCCGCACCGAGGCCGAGAGTCCTGCGTATAATAATTGTATATAGGACAAATAACGTGGGCCGAAGTTAAAGGCACGGAGGAGCTGGAATAAGTAAGTCCAGCTTAAGGAGTCAAACGCCTTGTCGATGTCGGCTAACAGGAGGGCCGTGGGGCGACCCAATTCCGGGGATTTTGCAATGGCGTTATGAACTCGCCGGATATTATGCCGGGTAGAACGGTGTGGCATAAAGCCGGCCTGGTCCGGGTGAACCAGTTCCTGAATACAGACACGAAGACGGTCAGCCAGGACCTTGCCCAGCACTTTAGATTCGAAATTCAAGAGGGAGATAGGGCGATAGGATGATGGCTCTTCCGGCGGGCGACCAGGTTTCAGGAACACCACGATATTGGCATGGCACCAATCCGGAGGTAGAATATGCTGTTTTAAGTCTTTGTTAAGTGCCTCTTGGAGATGTGGGCCTAGCAGGGGCATGTGGGAATGTAGGAATTCGCTGGGAAATCCATTAGGACCGGGTGCACAGCCAGGATGTATGTTCGACAGGGCTGTCTCAAGCTCTACCACAGTGATGAGAGCATCCAATTGCTCACGTACATCATCCGATATCCTTTGAGGCAGTGTATATTTTAAGAATTCGCCAATTAACTCACTTGATATAAGATCCTGCTGAGCGTATAGGGATTTGTAGTAGGACGCAAACGCCTGGGCCACTGTGTCGGGGGTAGTACATAAGACTCCCTCTGCGTCTCATAGCACCAGCACGGAGCGGGGGACTGCGTAGCTTGGCTTGTCCCCCCATTGATAAATTCTGTGCTGGGTCGCAAGCGAATTGTCATCTCTTAACTGTGTGATGAAAGTTTGACAAGGTCATCCCTGATTGGATATCTCAGTCACGTTATGCCTATCCACCAATGTCATCCGCCTGCCTCTCCTCTGTATTTGACATTTCCTCAAGACACTGGAAGATGTTCAGTTCTCTCCAAACTCTAAATGAGAACCTAACTTTCTTGCATTTTTCTGTGATGGGTGTTTTGAGTATTGATTGATTTAGATACTCGCTATACTTTTTTTTGCTCGGTGAAGTATTGCATTCTGTTTTAAGGAGAAACTGTGCATAGCCAGGTGCAGTATTTACAAATATACTTTCAGTTCCTTGGCGTAGAATAAAATCTGCCTCGAGGGTGTTTATGACATGATTAGGTGAGTGCAAGGTTATGTTTTTTCACCTGCAGAGTATGGCAAAATTCCTTATTGTCGTACTTTGCTAAAGTTGTAAAGCTTCCACATTTTTCTTCTAAAAATATTAAGGTCATTCTTACACCTGTGTAGATTCCTGCAAAGACAAACATGACCAATCAAGTGTAATTTGTGTTACTTATTTTCTGGGGGGTGGAGTCGCACAAAGGGCATGAGTCTGTCCCAGTTTCCCCTAGTGCACCATGTACAGACAAGCTGCTGCCACTTGGGGAGCTGGTGATCTGTTTTCGGAAAGGTATACACATATACAAGTAAAGGACTTGCCAGTCTTTTAGCAACAAGCAACCCTCCAGAGTAACAAAAGAGATGCGTACGATTTTTTTCAGCAATGACACTTCGTCTAAGAATCGCTGAGGTATTACCATGTACATATAAACATGAATATGATGATCCAAACATTGCACATTTCTCCCTTTTTATTTTCTCAACTATCAGTACACGTATACTGTGTGATTATAGGGGTGCTTCATCCTACCAGACCTAGAACCATAGTTATCCCACAGTTAGGGTAAGCATTAGCCAGGAACTGTGTGAGAGCACATTCCACAGTACACAGGTGTTGTGCCTGTGTTTGCCGCACAGTGTCAACAATGCATTTTTTCGCATCAGTGTGTGTTATTTATATGCATGGTGCATGTGTTACACCACCTTTTTATGCCAGCCATGTACATCTCCCAATTAATAATAGTTTTTTATATTAATTCATTTAATTTTTAGGAATCCTTACTTGTGCCCCCTGTTGAGTTAGGAACTTTATTTTTCCGACCATTGTGCACTTTTTCCTAGGTTTAATTTAAGAGAATTAGAATTAGAGCCCTGATCTGTTTCCAGAGCCAGAAGTCAGCATCTGGGAGTTGTTTGGCCATTATACACAGATCCTAACCATCCAGTCAGGTTTCCCCCAAAGGACACTTTTCCTTCTAAAGAGTTCTGACAAGTGAAACACTAGTGTCAAGGGCTAATGCACTGGCTGTGCTTGAACACTCCAGCTACGGCAAGAAAAATTGAGGGTGTAATGGAGGGTCTTGTTCATGATGCACTGGAGAGGACCGGAACAGACCTGTGACAAAAGTGTGACTCCTCCCCTTAGCTAGTTACCTACCTATATGCATCATAATTCCATGTTGGACTATGCATTCAGAATTTTTACTTTACAAATTCATTTTTTTCAAAACTATTCAATGGACAACAGCAATGTGGAGGAAACTAACACTGCCTTCTGTAAAGTATAGCTCAGCATCCAACAAGGATATTAGCAAAAAAAAATATTTAAAAAGTCAGGATTTTCAAATGAATGTTGTCATGCAAAAGTTTTATGCAACTTCACACACCCATAGTTACCTTAAATGATATGGGACACTGTCCTTCAAGCATGGCAGATGAAGCAAGGAGAGAAGGCGGATAGACTCTGTTATGATGGAACCCACTGAGGATTTATATATTGTCACAGAGGAAGTTGTCTGGTTGCTTCTGGAGCAAGTTATTGATGTTAACAGTACTGTATGGTTGGGGCATCCTTTCCAGGGCAAGATAGGTACCAATTTCCTGATTTTTCTAGCGTAAAATCCCACCTAAGTTCCTACCACGCTTAAGCTTCTTTATTAACAGCAAACATTATAGAGACATTCTGGCAATACAACGTAGCATATGCACATTTGTTAAATCCAGACAGCACTTAGTAGGAGAACACACTTTACACTACTGATCCTAACTGTGCAGTACATAGTTTTAGTAAATTTTCTATTCCCAGCATGGCAATGAATTGTACCATCTTTTTAAGGTCTAACCTAAAGACAGCTCTAGCTGTCTTGATAACTAATTTTTAAAAACAAATATTAAAAATGCTTCTGTATAACCTATTGGACCACTCAAATAATGCTTCTGCCAGTCACTGCACACAGTATAGAGCAAGGGGTCAGTCCTCAATGTCTGTAAAAAACTAGTGACAGAGTACACATGACTATTTAATATACACAATGTCTCCCCACCGGACTCGTTTTGGCTGAAGCATTTCTTACGGGTCAAAGTGGTAAGTTCAAAACCCAGTACTTATACAAACTTGTGTAAGTAAACATAAACAAAGGAAATACAATAAACGTGGGCCTGACTGATACAAACTGGTGGCAGCCATTTTTAATGGTTCCAAATTAAACCAAAACGCACATACAAAATATGGTACCTGGTTTAAGGCGGAGAATCAATAATTGAATAGTCATGCATGCTCCACTGGTAATGTTAAAACATGTAATAATTAAACATCAGCAGCCGTATTGTAATAGGCTACAGCAAAAGCATATTCTGTTCCATTATTTATCAATACATTCTCCGTGCAATTACATGAAACACCAAGGGGCATATTCTCAAGGACTTATCGCCGAGTTAGCGGCACTTTATCGCAGCCAAAGTGGCGATAGATTTATTGCCCTATTCACAAGCTGGTGCTAACAGCCGATATCGCCAGTTTTCCTGCGATAGCAGCCACAAAAAACATCGCCACGGATGACACCGGCAACTAACGCTAATGAGATGCAGAGTAGGCGTTCCCGTGCAAAAACCCATGACAACACCACTTCGCAACATTCTCAACGACCAGCCAGATCGGCGATAAGATCACAAAACATGCGATAAGGCGCGTTAGCTGCAGGGAATTAACACCTGCTCTTTCCTGGTATTAAGTCGGACGATAACCTGCACCAGAAATGGGAGCCCAGCCCACAGCCACACCAGAAGAACAACAAATGCCATGGAGCTACTGATCATGCAGCCGGACACCCAAGAGGGCCACAACACCCACCACCACCGCGCCAGGACCCCTCCCCCCCCGGGCCCTACCCCGGACAGAGATATTTTACATCAACTTTACGAAATCATGAACAAAACAATTAGCCTGATGTCGCACAAGTACAACAATTAACATTCATGTGTGGTCAGAAAAACGAGAATCATTCATTCATCTTTGAATTTCCAAACAAATTATTTTATTCAAATTTAACTCAAAACAACTATTCGGAAGAGTCATGGTGGGTCTTCTCTGGACAATCTGTAAGACACAGCCTGCAAGACAAAATTCAAGATAAGAAGGTGTGTCATGCGCTCATCAAAGGACAGAGAGAGAGAGAAAGAGAGAGAGAAAGAAAGGGAGAGAGAGAGTGAAAGAGAGGGAGAGAGAGAAAGAGAGAGGGAGAAGGAGAGAGAGAGAGAAACAGAGGAAGAGAGAGAGACAGTAATAGGAAGAGAGGGAGAAGGAGAGAGGGAGTAACAGAGGACGAGAGAGAGACAGTGAAAGGAAGAGAGGGAGAGGGAGAGAGAGTGCCGACACTGCGGACCCAGGCCTCACTGCTCACCTGCTGCCACCGGTGTGTCTCCAACCACGTGCCGGTATACACTGCAGTTCATCAGGTCCCTTATCTGAAACAGAGTCCAGATTTATGAATGGCAGAGTTCATATCATTGCACACGCCATCATCGCTTGGCCGCCCCGGCGCACACAGGCTGCTGCACCCCAGCCCCTCCCACCACCCAGTGGTGTTTGCCCGCCCCTGCGCACCCAGGCCTCACTGCTCACCTTCTGCCATCAGCGTGTCTCCAAGAGGGCCCACCACGTGCCGGTGAAAGCTCCAAGCCCGGGGCCCGCGACCTTGGCAGCCTCCACATCATGCAGCCCCCCCCGCGGGCCACCAGGTCACACACGTGATTCTGGGTCTTGATTTCGCAATGGCAGAGATCATATCAGTGCACACGGCATCATCACAGGCTGCACACCTGCTCTGCTCTACAGGTGCCACTAACTCTGTGAACTGCGAGGCAACGCCACGTGGCTCAGGCCTACACTGCGGTCCAGCAGGGCTCACACAAATCCTTACCAGTCCGGACCACCAGGACGGCGCATCATCGCAGGCTGCACACCCGCTCAGCACCTAAGGTGCCCCTACCTCAGTGCACCGAAAGTCACCGTCCCGTGGCGGTAGGCCCGTGCCGGCCGCAGTGTTTCCGGTGCCACCAACTCTGTGCAATGCAAGTCATGGACCCTTTCTGATTGAGTCTCGTGATATGCCAGGCGGATGCAGCCATGTCACCTCCGGCAGTAGGGAAGAACTGGGACACGTAGCGTCGTCGTCCCCCCCTTTATACGTAAGCCGAGTGGGCTGTGTCAGCGTACGCCAGGCCAGCATAGGGGTGTGAATAATTATCCCTGGGCTCTGGGCGTGGTTCATTTCTGGGCTGGACAGGAAACCAACTGATGCGTGTGTCTCTGTTGCAGTGTCTGCACCACACGGCCCGCAATCGACAATGTTGCAATGTTGCATGCACCCGGAGGGTGTCCGCGCAAGAAGGGATTGTACAAGGAGCGCAAGGCCGCTCAGGCTCTTGGCTCATGCATGCCAACTGTTGTGTGTGTATCGCTATTGGTGCACCATAAGCCCAAGGCCTAGCCTCAATTGCATCACATTTCCAGAATGCAAGCAGTAGTCAGACTAACATTAGGGATGAAAGCTCCTTTGTCTCAATATATAAGGCGGAAGGACATCTGCACCTCCGACCTTTGTCTTGCATGCGGCAGGCACACCCTGAGAGAGATACCATAGCAGATGATGACGACTCCCACACTACACACAGCGCTAATGAAAGACCAACGTATCCACACCCCACACACAGAAGTTCTTGCTTGAGGTACTCTTGCATGGAATGCCCTTGACACTTACGTACACAACAACCCATACGTCCAAACGTTGCACACACATACGACTCATTGCTCCGAGCTGTGGCATATCATCCACATAACTGCCGCAGGTCAGAAGAGTGCCGGTTCTACGAGAGCCACCAACGCAATGGCAGAACATCCCGGGCGCATGCACAACGCCTGTCACGTGGAACTGTGCCGTGACCGAATGCTGCCTGTTAGTGTCTGATGCATTGGTCTGCATGTTGTGGTCCTTGTCTTGCCCGTACTGACACGCACATGGCAATAAAGTCTACGCAACTTCACTAGTGTTCAACTGTGATGAGTGTTGATTAGAATGACAAATCGTGTGCCTCAATGAGCATTGTCCGTACACAGGGAGGGACTGACTGACGCATTTCACTTAGGGGTAAGTCCCTATTGCCAGCTCCATCTCTGTGAGCCAGACATAGTGGTTGGGATAGTTGCTGATAGACCTGTGCTCTTACGTGTCTTCAGCAATGTGAGTATGGTGTCCATACTCTTGCCATGTGGATCAATGTGATCCATCACTACAGGCTGTGTCCACCCAGTTGAGTGTGAGTAGGTATGCGAAGAGATGTTCTGTTGTCAAATGTGATGGGGGACACTACTTTAGGCCTGCCAACGACTTTGACATTTCATACCCAGCCCTATTTCTAACATTGCGTGGGGCAAAGTTGAGGAATTGCGTAATTGTTGTTTCAGAGCAATGAGGCCACAGCTAGTGCACACATTCCCAGTCATCTCACTTCCTATGTGTGTCACGGTCAAACATGCACATTGCTTTCATTTCGCAGGGTGTATCTTTTTGGGCAATCAATGTCCTTACATTCATCCATACTTTCATACTTGATCGATTATGGACATGACACATCTGTGTGAATATGAATGATTTATTCACATTCGGTGGAGTGTCGGAGCTGGAGCAGTACATGGCCATGCAAACCCCACATTACATTGTAGCCCAGTGGAGGGCCAGCCAGAGTCATTTAGGAATTGACAAGTACATCGGAAGAGGAAGAGTACAGTCCGCAGTCTGATTGCTGTGTCATTGGTAAGCAAACAAAATATGGCAGTCCACGTCGAGGTCCAAGGTGAGTGTCGCAGAGTGTTTCGGGGGACATTGGGAGGTGTTGTTACAGGGCATGATGCAGAGGGCAGAACCAAGCTGAAACAGGGCATATGGCGGAGAAGAATGCTACTGGCTCCTTCTTACTACAAAGGTGGAATCACCTGCATCTTCGTCCTCTATGTCATCTGTCTGACATGTGGGTGCTGATGTTTGGTCTACAGCACTGTGTGCCACTGACACATCAGGGGCCGGAGATGTGTGTGTAGAAGTACCAGCAGCATTCATCAGCGACTGCCTTAGTGGCAGCAATGCAATGATGAGGATCTGCATGGCATGGAAGATCCCAACAACTTTTCGCTGGTGTGCATCCGTGGCAGCCATTCATTCCGCATGCATCCGCTCCATGTTCTCCATTATCCTCAGCATCTGTGCCAACTCTTGGCTGACATCTCTGAGGCCACTCTGACTAGACAGTTGTTCTCCTCTCAGAGTCATGACTCCAGCGATGTCGGGCATGGATTGTTGGACATCATGGAGCGAACTGTGGGTGTCCTTTAGGAGTGTAAGTGGTCCCTGATGGGACTTAGACACCCAGGTATGTCATCTAATTTGGCTGCCATGAGGTCGAACCCCACCTGCACCTGATCAGCCACCTCCTTCTGGCAGTCTAACACATGGCCTTGGAATGCGATGTGTTCTTCGGTGAGGTGCTGGGAGCCAGCCGTGGTGGTGGGTGCTTCCTGCTGTGTGGTCTGTGCAGGGGGTGGGGTCTCCTCGATGCAGCTGGGCTGCCCTGCTCCTGGAGGTGGATTGCCGTAGCTGTCCATGAGCTGTTGTAGGGCGTCGGTGTCGAAGGTGTGGAGGTCCTCTTCATCATCACTGATGAGTTGTCTGGTCTGCTCTGCAGGAGGTGTTGATTGTCCCTCTGCAATGTGAAGGGGAGATGCATTTTAACATTGTGTTGACATGTATGTTGACGCATTGTTCAAGTTTACATACAGACTGCATGACAATGTACATTGTGGGTGGGGCGCTAGAGGGCACACCGTAAGATGGCCACGCGCTAGTGCGGCTCTGCCCGGCCGAGCAACAATCCGACATTTATTTGCCTTAAAATTGCTGCATCCAAGTCGCTAAAGTGATTTTTTTACGCTATGAGACCCACAGGCATGCCTTGAATGGAGTCAGGGCAGCTGAAACCCAACACAGGAGTGTTTCTTCACTTTGCTACACCCTGACGGTGCTTCGGGAGAAAATGGCGGCCGCAACGGGGTTCTGGCAGTGATATTTGCCCTGCACGACCGGAGCCGCTGCGAAGTGTTGTGTGTTCGGAGCGGCTGTTGCCTTAAGATTAAGACCGCCAAGGCCTCCACGCTGCTGTGGGACAGGCTGCGCTCCGGTGGCTGACTGGGGAGTGCCTGCTGGACATTGCAGAGGCTGCGCGCCGGCTGGTGCTGCGGGGCCTAGTGGGAGAGCGGACCCGCTGGCTGCGGATCGTGGAGCCCCGGCTGACTCTCCTGCCATCGAGCCTGTGGGGGATACTGGAACTGCTTATGACTACTGACGCCTGCCGGCGCCGGCTGCGGTGAGTGAAGTGCATCTCGTCCCGGGCTTGTGGCTGTGGAGGCAAGCGCAAGCCGGGAACGGGCCGCGGCCTGCGAACTGTGGCGGGTGGCTGGTTGGCGCGAGGCGCGGCGGCCTGGACCTCACATCTCCCCTGAAGTGTTGTGCTGAGTGGGGTGCCGGTCAGCGGAGCTGGGACTGGCATTGCATGGATTGATGGAAGTATATCTGTGCCCTGCCGATTAATTCCCTGCGGCTGAGTGGCCCCACCTGCGACAAGCGTTTGAGAGCTGGTCCGCTGTTTCTGCGGCTCCCTGGTGTTGGTGTGGCCCGTGCTATTTGCCGGTGCCGCGGCTGCACCGTGGTAGTTACACGACGCTAATAGCTGCTGGTCTCTTGGAGATTGTTGGTTGTTTGATCCTGGAGCGGCGGGCGCTCCCGGGATTGGGTCCCACAGTGTCTCGGAGAGGTTCGATGTCCCTGGGCCTGTAACACGTGCAGGCATTGGGGGTGAGGTATTGCCCTTCCTGAACGTCTCCTCGTGTGGGAGTGCATGGGCTAGGCGGTGTGGCAGTGTCGCTGGGACCGGTGCTCTGACTGACTCTGTGGCCCGCTGCAGGTCCCCGGACACTACCCACCCTGACACCTGACACCAAATATTCTGCTGTCCCCGCTCATTCTTTGGTCTCAGGGACGCTTTTAGCGGTGGCGGAAATGGGGAGAACTGATAAATCACAACCTCGCCTCACTTTTGAGGCGCGCAAGTCATCGAAAACTTTGCAAAAGGCGGCATCCGACTCCGAGGCAGATACTCAGACTGACAATCCTTCCACTCTTGAATCCACGCTGCTGGCTATGCAACGTAGTCTTCAATCTATAGAAGGCACAATGGCAGCGGTGAACCACTGGCTTGACCATATGTCGTCGCAGTTGGAAAAACAAAATGCCCGCATGGGGGAGGTGGAGCAGCGCGTTTCTACGGCGGAGGATGGCCTCAGCGAAGTCACGGATAAGACACTCAACATGGAGAAAGTCTTGGCCCTTATTCAGGCCAAGAATGAAGATTTAGAGGCGTGGTCCCGGCGCAATAACATTCGACTTACTGGCCTGCCGGAATCCACGAACGTGGGTAAAATGGAGACTTACATAGAAAACCTCGTTAAAGACATTTTTGGCGCTGATCAGCTCTCTGAAATGTTTATTGTCGAACGTGCCCATCACTCTCTTGCTTCTAAACCTGTCCCGGGAGCTCCCCCTCGCCCTATCAGAGCTCGTCTTTTGAACTACAGGGACCGAGACACTATTTTAAGGTTGGCAAGGGAGAAGGGCAATATAGTACACCAGGGAAACGCACTGGCCTTTTTCCCAGATTTCACTGTGGCTGTGCAGGCAGCCAGACGTGAATTTGGCAGCGTTAAAACATTTTTGCAAACTGAAGGGGTCCCATACGCTATGCTCTATCCTGCCCGCCTGCGTGTAGGCCCGGAGGGTGATTCTAAAAAAATTTCAAATCCCAAAGCTGCGCTTGAACATGCTAAACAATTGAAGCGCAGGAGACGGGAGGCGAGTACTACCCCTGATGACGATGAGTAATGGAGAGTTGAGTTACCATGTTTCGTAATATGCCCTTGGGTACTTTTCATGACCACTCCTGGTACTTATTCTCTTTCGTGGTTTTTTGGGCCCCGGCGGGTCTTGACCACGTGGCGATCCTACTGCATTAAAGCCACATGTTCGACGTGGTCTGAGATGAAGATGACTTATTGGCCGATGTCCTATTGCTGTTCCCCGATCATTTGTGTCTTATTTTTTATTTCTCTTTGATCTTCCGTTCTAATACGTATCTTTCCAGTGTAATAACATGTCATGTTGGGAAGTTTTTGCTCGAGGGGTCTCACGGCTCTTAGAGACGTAGTGATCGGATACATTGCATGTTATGTGACTGACGTTTATATACCTGGGCGCTGTTTTAGACCTGCTCGGCCACCACCCACTATGTGGGAGGACAGTAGCACTCTGCGCCCCCACATTGGGTATACCCCGAATGCGAATTGCTAGTTTATGGGTATGTTGGGGGGTGGGGGCTTCACATTGGGATGGCTTTGGCAAGTTGGGGGCTGCTGAAGTGGGAGGGGGGTTTGGGGTTTATTTCAGGGGAAGGCAGAATGACACTTTGGTTGAGATATGTATCCTCTGTTTCGAAATGTTATGGTACTTTAGACATGCACTGTATGCACTCCTGTACATGGGTCCTATTAGTGTTGGCTTGCCATCATGAGCGAAAGCGTTAAACTCCTCACTTGGAATGTGCGTGGGCTTAATACTCCGAAAAAGATAAGATCAGTATTCGCGTATTTGGATAGAATGGGGGCGCAGGTAGCCCTGCTGCAGGAGACCCACCTCACTAGGGACTCGGCATGACAAGTGGGTGCGCGCTGGGCGAGTGTGAGAGTCGCATCTTCTTATTCTACTTATTCTAGGGGTGTGTTAACTTTGGTGAAGAAAGGTGTTCCGTTTACTGTGGGTCGCTCTGACACGGATGAACATGGACCAGTAGCATTGGTGCATGGGCAATTGAGCGGCATGAGTGTGTTGTTGGTGAATGTTTATGGTGCCAACACGGACGATCCTTCCTTCTTTTCAGATGTGTGGCGCAGAATTTCCGCTTTCCCGCCTGCCACAATTATTTGAGGTGGGGACTTTAATGTTTGTCTGGATGCTAACTTAGACAGAGTTGGGAGCGCCGAGGTGCGACCTAAACAGGCAGTGGCAGTGCTACTAGCGTTATTGGATGCGGGCCACTTACATGATGTCTGGCGCCTTCGGCATCCCGCGGGTCGGGAGAGCACATTTGTATCCTCTGTCCATGGATCTTGGTCTCGTATAGATTTCTGGCTTGTCTCGGAGGTGGTTTGCACTTGGGCAGTGGGGGTGAGGCATGAGGCTCGCACACTATCTGACCATTCACCTGTGGTCCTTGAACTACAGGTGCCCACTTGTGAACGACCGCCCTTCACGTGGCGACTACAACCAACTGAGTTAACCGATTCAGTATTTAGACAGACAATTGCGGAGGCGATCAGGAATTTTTTTAAACAGAACGAGGGATCGGTGGATAGTGCAGGAGTTCTTTGGGAGGCGTTCAAAGTGACCATCCGTGGGGCTTGCATTGGGGCCCAATCTGGTGTGTTGCGGGATCTCCGCCGTAGGATTAAAAAGTTGGCATCAGATATCTCCACGCTTGAACGAGATTATGAGACTAATCCCTCCCCAGCGAAATTGGCCGAAGTACGAGTGCTGGTCACAGAACACAACGAAACAATTGATCAGGAACTATTGCACTGCTCTCGCCGCCGCACTGCTCGATACTATGGGGAGGGAGGCCGTCCCGGTCGTTCACTGGCCCAAAAACTGGCGGCGCCGCGTAGTCAGGAATGTATAACGGAAATGTTAGATGAGAATGGGGTTGCGCATTATTCGACTCCAGAGATTTGTGATGCTGTTTTACAATTTTACACTCAGCTTTGCGCCTCTAGGTGCTCCCTGTCATCTGCAGAGATTGACTCATATCTGGACGACGTTGCGCTAGGGTGGCTCTCTACTTCGCATCGTGAATACCTTGTGCAGCCCTTTGATGTGGAGGATGTTAAACTGGCTATAATGTCATTGCCGACCTGTAAGGCCGCGGGGGTGGATGGGCTGCCCAGCGAATTCTATAAGGCCTACGTGTTAGATCTTGCCCCCAGGCTTCTTGATGTCTATGCGGAGGACTACAAGAAGGGTGGACTTCCGCCTTCTCTCAGGGAGGCTTTACTCGTGACTCTATTGAAACCGGATAAGCCTCCGAATATGTGCGAATCATATCGACCCCTTTCAATCATTAATATCGACGCAAAGATCCTGGAAAAAATGATCGCCACCAGAATACAGCCGTTGGTCCCCCTTCTGGTCCTTCCAGACCAATCTGGGTTTGTAACTACTCGCTCTACGACTCACAACTTGCGTACTGTTTTCTCCACCTTACACTATTTTGATTCAGACTTCCAAGCAGTTGCAGTGCTGCTAGATGCAGCAAAAGCCTTCGACTCTCTCCAGTGGCCCTATATGTTTACTGTCCTGACTAGGATGGGCTTCCCTCCTTTTTTTCTGCAATGGCTTCGAGTACTTTATGACAACCCGGTTGCTCGGGTGTGTGTTAATGGCTGGGTGTCCTCGGCGTTTCCTATTGAAAGAGGCTCGAGGCAGGGGTGCCCCCTGTCGCCAATGCTATTCTCGATTGCATTGGAGCCCCTGGCTTGCAAACTCCGTCAAAAGCATGCAGACGCTGCCTTGCGGTTTCGGCAGAGACCCCTCGTTGTTTCTCTCTATGCGGATGATATGTTGCTATATGTCCGAGAACCCGCCACATTTCTACCTGAATTGCTTCGGGAATATGTGAACTTCGAGAGGTTCTCCGGCCTTGGGATCAACTGGGCAAAGTCGGTGGTGTTTCCACTGACGGCGCATACAAGGGAGGTGGAGTTGGACTTTCCACTAACTTGGACGACAGAACCCGTGAAATATCTGGGGGTGTGGCTGCACAGGGACCCGGCTAAGGTGGTATCTGAGAATTATGGCCGTACTATCATGCGCATTACTGACCTGGCGGAGCGGTGGGCACACCTGCCCTTGTCGCTCGCAGATAGGATAACCGTTGTTAAAATGGCCTTCCTCCCCAAACTGCTCTATTTTTTTGTTAACATTCCCATAAGACTAAATGTAGCACTATTTAAATTGCTCCAATCGGTATTGCTGACATTTGTATGGGGCGGGAAAAAGCCCAGATGCAGATGGGATCTATTGGTTCAGCCCTTTGATCGGGGCGGGTTTGAGGCCCCTGACTTTAGACTGTACTACCTGTGAGCGCAGGTGCAATTTGCGCATTATTGGCATTTCCCACAGCGGTTTCAACCCCACGTAGCTATTGAATCAGATGCCGTTCTCCCGAGGCCACTGCAGGCGGCGACCTTGTCTGGCGGCTCAGGCGGGCCACGGGATGAGATAAATCCGGTTCAGTGCACGGCATGGGCTTTGCGAATGCTTGCGAAAAGGGCTCAACTATCCTTTTTATATGCTCCATCGTTGCCTTTGGCCTCCCACCCTGACATCTGTGCGGCACGGGAAAAGCCGGCCCTGCGTGAGTTGGCCAAAGCTGGTATCTCCCAGATGGGAGATTTATACACGCACGGTCAATTCCGGACCCTAAAGGAGGTACAAAATGGAACCGATCGTGGTTTTATGTTTGGCTTTACTTATGTCCGAGTTCGGCAGACTATCAGAACCGTTTATCTGGAGTTCCCGGCGGAGCCCACTACTCTACGGGCATTGCAGGCGATGCTGGCGGGAGAGGGGCATAAGGGCTTAATTACTAGGCTTTATAATGCTTCTTTGCGTGAGAGGGAACAGGGCGACCATCCCTCCTGTCTTAGATGGCAGGCAGCTATAGGGATTACCCTCGCACCGGACGTTTGGAGGGTGTGTTGCGAGCTTACAGGGCGTCTCACAGCGAATTGCAATCTCAGAATAATTCACTTCAAATTTTTACATCAATTATACTATACCCCCTTACAACTCTATAGGTATGGTCTACGAGAATCCGCTAACTGCGTGCAATGTGGGATGGCCGATGCAGATTTTTTACATGTGGCATGGCTGTGTGCTGGGGTGTTTGCCTTCTGGACTGCCGTGGTGAGGATGCTTACCGATATTGTACTAGAACCTGTGCATTGCACTCCTGAGATCTGCCTTCTTGGGTATGTTAAAAGCCTTAAACCTTGAAACAGACGCCTAGTTGCAGAATCCACTTTGATTGCGAAGAGGTCCGTTGCAATATGTTGGGGCGCTAGGACCACTCCAACGGTGAAAAAGTGGATCCGGGACTTAATTCACTGTAGGGATCAGTTGCTGATCTATGAAGAGGAGATACCAGAGTCTTCTTGCCCCAAGCATTTCTGGGCCCTGATTACAGCATACCTGCTCTCCCGCCCCGATCTGATGTAATTTATGGAAATGTATGTATCCTTCGTATATTCATCATAATGGCTCCCCTATGAAATCGCACCCACTGTTTATGTTTTGATGCTTCATCCGTGTAGCCCAAAGGTGTTATATGCCCTAGCTATCTGTTAGTATTGGAGGCTTCATTTCAGGAAGCTCAATTGCTGCCTTTACTTTTTGTTACATTGTACATGCATGTCTGATGATGCACATGTTGTTTTCCGATGTACCATAATTTGAATTTCGTTCTGCTTGGGGGGGGGCGGGGAGGGTAGGTACCATATTGGCACTCTGTGTCAGTCTTGCATTTATTGGCTGTTATAATGTCTGTTGAAACCAATAAAGAAATAAAAAAAAAAATTTAAAAAGACAATGTACATTGTGACTGTTTGGGAGGAGCTGACTATTTGATGCGGGACAGTGGACATTTGAACTACATCAAGGATGTGAGGTTGTACACGTACATTATCATCTCACAGTTTCCTGCTATGCCAGATGTGATTGGCCAGTTTCTACGCACAATCAGAACCAGTTGTGTCCTCTGTTCTGTAGTGAGAGTGTTGCACTTTGTACCACATTGTCGTCAATGATGATGTGCTGTTATTGCTATGTGTGTGTGCTGCATTGTGGGCGAGTCGCCCCTGAAGCTGTGATTTTGCTGCCCCTTTTCCCTTTGAGGCGGTGTGCCTTTGACTTCTGTGCTTCTACAGTGCTGAGATGTTGCAGACTTGGCTAATTTTGGCTCTAGTTCGGATTTTTGACTCTTGGGCATGGTTTATCCGCAGATGTGTTGTTGACGTCAGGGGTTGTTTGTGCACGTGGATGTGTCAGAGTGTGACCTGCTCCTTTATGGATGTGTTCCACACTCAGCCACCTCAGTGTCGTGGCGTGCACCATGTCATGATAATTGGACTGCAGCCATGCTGTTCGTCATGCAGTGTCACTTGCATTGTCAGTGTGGCTCACAGACACGCAGCTTTGCTGGTTTTGACACGTGTGCATGGGTTGGTTGTGAGATTGGTGCTGTGTGGGGAGGGACCCCTTTGTGCCCATAGTGGACGGGGGCCTACTTGCTGTTTGTATGTGTGCTGCAGTGTGCCAAGGGGATCAGGGACATGATCCAGAGCCATTGGGGGTGTGCAGTGTGCTCTACTTAATTGTGCATGTGTGCCATTGTGCCCATCTCCCCCGTCCCCCAGTCCCTGTTCGGTACTCACCTTGGTGCTGTTGTGTCAGGTCATGTCGAGCAGTGTCCGGACCCCCAACTCCTGCCACTGTCTCCCCACTGATGACTGTGGCCACCATTTCCTCCATCTCATCCAGCTCCTGGTGTTCCGCTGGACTGCCACCACCAGTCTGCATTGCTGCCTGATGGTTGTCCGCGGGTTTCTTCTTGGTTTTGCGCTTCGCATCATTCCAGCGCCTCTTGACCTCTCCAATTGTCCTCCTCCTCACTCCGACTGCATTCACCTTGTCCAGGATGGACTGCCATATTGCATTTTTATTTGCCAATGACACGTCGGAGGTGATGAACAGTTGTTGGTGGTGTTCTATCACCTCCGTGATGATGATCCTGTTTTCCTGCGGACTGAACCTCATCTTCCTCGTCTTCTTCTCCTTGTCCTTCCGTGACCCCGAGGTCCCAGGCTGGTCCTCCTGGGGACTTGTGGGGTTCTGGTCGTCCTCTGTACTTGCTCCGGCTTCCTCCATGGTGCTACGCAGTTTGAATTATTTTGTTTGTGTTTTTCGGTGCTTTTATAGTGCATTTTCCCGCATGACGCGTTGGAATTGCAGGCCTGTCGCTGGTTATCGCTGATTTTTTTATCGCAGTTGGCCACATCGCAACTTTTTTCGCGTTCGTGTTTCACGTTTTTTTGCCGTCACGGTAATTTTATCGCGGTCATTTGGCGCGTTAGCGTGAGACTATCGCATGGTACCGCCGTGTTGAGAATACAACGTTAACACAGCATTATTTTCCCGCGATGGACTGCGTTGTGCAAAGTTGCGTTAAGCTAATTTTGCGATAATTATCACACGTTCTTGAGAATATCCCCCCAAATGTTCATGAATGTCATGCATACAATAAGACCAATTATTTCCTTTGCAATACAATTAATTTGTGTATCAAAGGAATTAGCCAAATTAAGTATGTTAAAATGTATTGAAAATTAAATGGAAATGGAAAAATCATGCCCTAGTGAGCATGTAGCGTTAAAAAAAATAATCTCATACCCAACTGTATGATCCATGAGATAACCCAATGGGCCATTTATCTACTGTCTAGAAAAACAAATGTAACACTTTCTAAGTGTAGATGGGTATTTTACAATCAAGCCCCAGTGGGAAAAATATAGTGAGCACATTTCCATCTTCATGTAAAAATTACAATTGAATGCACATGCAATATTGTATTAGATACATTACAATCAATGCCCCGTGGGAAAAAAATGCAATTGTGAACATTTTAACCCTCAAATAGAAAAATTCATTATCCGCTGCAGATACAATATTACTAATTCACTGATCGGCTTTTAAGCATATTTAAATTAAGTCTTCAAAATACAAAAATATACATTAATGTGCATCAGCTGTATACGACCAACTCCACGCTCTGATGAAGTAAAGTCACTCTGGTGCTTTTGTATAGAAACAAATAAAAGCATTAAAATCAAAGTAAAAGATCTGCGTCACTTCAGAGCCTGAAAGAGAAATATATCAATGGAATAATTACAAAATGGCTGCCACCAGTTTGTATCAGTCAGCCCCACGTTTATTGTATGTCATTTGCTTATGTTTACTTGCACAAGTTTGCATAGGTACTGGGTTTTGAACTTACCACCCTGACCCTTGAGAAAGGCTTCAGCGCCAGGAGGAGAGCCATCATGTATATTAGACAACATTGCAGATGTCTCGAGTGTCCGTGATTGTTCTTTTGGAATGAGAGATCTACCAGATTAAACGTGACATTTTAAACTATAAAAAACACATGACATTCACCAATTATAGTTAACTGAAGTAATTATATATCAATACAAAGACTTCTAGGTAAATTCCTTTAGCAATTGGTATTGATGTTTTGCTTACTCCTATCACAGAGCACATCAACAAATCATCACATGTCAGTTATACACTGACCTCACTATAAATAACCACAATTTACTGGTATACAGGATTAATACCACTCAAAATGTAGCCTACTCAATTGAGGAGTTTGCCAGAAACTGTTCATACCTATGTATAGTAAGATGTCAACACCTACTGCCAAAACAGATATTGTAAGCTGCAATATTGACTCATCATCAGAAACCAACTTTGACATGTTTATTCATTCTATAGAATACACTCACAAATCTTTAAAATATTAAGTATACAAATGTATATGTTGGAGCCACACACCTTCAGCTTTTTTGAAGGACTTTTGGAGCAGTTTGTTTTGCCTTGAAAAGGAAGTCAGGTTACCACTTAAACTATTGGAGAAAAATCCAGATCCTGCTCCTTCTCAGGTAATGCCCCCAGAATCTGGAACGCTCTGCCTCAAGACTTACGTGACAATGAATCCTTCCCTCATTTCAAGTCGAAATTAAAACTCCATCTCCTCAACAAATATCTAAACCGTCAACCCTAAAGCTGGCCCGCTCTGCCATCCACTAAGCCAAGATCTAGGCCAGCACCATGATCTCAATGAACTCACCGATTGTCCGCTCCCCCCATGCTTCCAAAGGGGCTCTCTCCTTGCTTCCCGGAGCTATCTCGCCCATCCACTCGATGACAGGCCAAAATCCAGTCCTCTTATTTGGCCTTATGTACACTCACCTTTTTCCCAATAACACCATGTAAATGTATCAATGCACTGCTAGAACGCTATTTATACATCTTTTGGGCTGTATCTTCTTCAAAAATGTATCAGTTATTGATCATAATGCCTCCTATTCTTTGCCTGCACTTTGTCATTGTGTCCGTGTGCCCTCTCCAATATGCTCTGCTAAAATATGCTTTGTTGAAACAATATGTAGATCTGTAGGCTACCTCTAGAATCCATCCCTTCCATTTGACTCAACACCGCATCCCATGGTTATTTGAGCTTACACAGGCCTTCTTACTCGTTATGTAACCCTGTACCAATATATCTATGCAAGGCTAAACAATAATTTATATATGTGTTGTATCTACCTCAAATATCAGCTACTGATCCTAATGTCCCCCAAACATGTCATTCATGTACTGTCTCTAGCTCATAAACTGTACCAGCTACTGATAACCCTGTCGGCATATGTCTCGTTATGTACCGCTATTGTTTGGCTCTATGTCCACCTAATCTGTAAACCTATAACTACTGCTATGCAATGTTTGTGAAGCGATTTGATGCCTTCGGGTCTAGTTTGCGCTATATAAAACTCTACGAATAAAATTATTAAACCGAGTTAAGTGAAAGTGTTAAAAGCCATGCAGGTAGACAATAAAACAAGGAAGAGTACGATCAACAGTGTACATAAAAGTACAGAGGTAGTTAAGGAGGGAGGAAGCCGGGTAAGGGGGCTAGTGACACAGTTATCCCCGAGGCAGCAATGTGTAGAAGAGCGGGGGTGAAGCAGTGGTGTCCGGAATGGCTAGAGGGTGGCGGGGTGGGCGGGGCGCTGGTCGCACAGAGGGGAAGTCGCGCATATAAAAAAAAAAAATTAAAATAAAAGTACCTTTGCGCCAGGTCTTACGTCTCCGCTCCTGCTCCCCTCCAGCTTGGCCGGAAGCACAGCCAGTCCCCATTGACCAATCACAACGCTGCAATGCAGCATTGTGATTGGTCAATGGGGACTCCCCTGAAAATCACAACGCTGCAGCGTTGTGATTGGTTTTGAGCGTCCTGGTTTGACGCTCAACCAGGGAATGGGGGCCTGGGCTTGTTCTCCATGCAGGCCGCAATGCAGCCTGCACGGAGAATGGGGAAAGTGTGCATGACTGGTTTGGGTGGCCCCAGAGGGCCGACCAAACAGTCATTGCACACTTAGGAGTGGGTAAACCACTCCTCCGCTTTCCTGCTCCGAGAGCATAGCAGTTCCGTACACCCGCCCGCCCGCAAAGCATCACGAAGCATAAAATGAAAATAAATTAAAGTTTATTATCATTTTATGCTTCTTCTTCGCACTGCTTAAAAGCAGTGGGGCTACCCTCCTCTGCCGTAGAGGAGGAGCAGCCACTGGGGTGAAGTGCCATTCTGGAGAAGGAACTGTAGTAGGTGTAATAGTGTGCACTAGCCTATTAATCATCCAACTACTCACCTTACCATGTACTTCCTCCAGTGAGATGAAAAGGTGGGTGAAAAACTGATATGCACGTAACATGTTGCAAAATCTAGCTCTAAGCACAAAAAGAGGTTGCTTTGTCAACTATTGTTTAAGAATTCATTTAATACTGTCTGGTTTGCAGATGCCAAGCACTGCAAGGAGGATGATTTATCTGTACATTTTCCCTATAATTTGAGGACGTACATTAAGAACATTTTATTTTTAGCAATAGACAAGGTAGACATACATACAACAGCCATGGGCAGGTTCTGGGCAAGCAATTGTAACTGGTGTTGTAGGTACAGTCCAGGTGTGTGTGTGTGTGTGTGCATGTGTGTGTGTGTTTGTGTGTGCATAGAGTGTAGGCTGATGCCTCTGCAGCATGTATGATGAAAGTGCATGGACAGCAGGCATGATGTACACTGCACAGCAAGCATGCAGTAGGCACCTGCAATACAGACAGCTGAACTCTATGGCAGGCCCATACACTGCTCCCAGGAAGGCCACTGCTGTGGTTCCCGCTCAAATGTTACTGACCAGAGAAAGCTACATGTACTTTGGCTTGGCTGCCATAAGGTGCACTATTGGTGCAGCAGGTGCAGTTGCGCTGGGGCCCAGAGCCCTGAGGGGCCCATTGTACCCTGATACTTGCTGTAATTTACTACCCCAACAACAGTCAAAGGGGCCTTTTTTCATGCTTGCACCTGGGTCCATGGTATCCTTGCTATGCTACTGGCTGCCATGATTTCATTGCCTCTTCAAGATGGGACATTTCAGATAAGATGCATGATACTTTCAACACATAATTTACTTATTCGCATCCGGTGGGTGGGAGTATCTCAATTTCTACAGAGTGGCACGATTAGAAGGTACATTTAAGTTCCATTTTCAACAACCTCATTGCCTTAGCTAAACAACCTCGTGTGAGCTTCGAGTATGTGCACAACTATTTCACCATACTCTTGAGATGCATGATTTGCATCGGTGCTGATCTTTAACCCCTAGTCTTTAATGAGGCGCAACAATTTTTCATGCCTTTTCCTGTCCTTTGGGACTCATAGACAGCATCTAGAAGTTATCAACGATAGCAGTGAGCACTATAATACAGTTGTTTAAGGGTGCCAATCATCATTTAAAGAGCTATAAAGCAGAGAGTGTCAGCAAGCGCTGCATAAAAGCTACATAAAAGCATATTCTACAACTCTTCCCATGTATTCATCCTTATTTTTTCCTAAACCGCCCACCCCCACAACACCACACTCCACACCATAAGCGACGGCGTGCCCTGGTGCGTTTCATATCGTTGATCAATTCTTCGTGCAAAATCACGGGACTTATGACTGTGTCAAGTCTTGTCCTTTTACCATCCACACATTTGGGCCCATCTGAATGAATTCCTCTTAAGAAATGGCAAATTTGCGATTTCCTAATTCGCGATTTCCTAATAGTGATTGCAACTCCATAGGAATCGCTATTAGGAAATCACAAATTTTGTACATTTCAATTTGCGATTCCCAAATAGCGATTTCTTCAGTTTTGCTACTTAGGAATCAGAAATAGGAAATTTCATACATATGGCCCTTAGGGGCATATGTATCAACCCTTAACCCGTTCGCAAACGGGCCGATTCTCAGAATCGGCCCGTTTGCGAACGGGAAAAAGGCAAGCATTTTGGGAAGTATCATCCCAAAAGCCAAGTGCAAAATAGGTAATGGCAATTTTTGCGATTACCTATTTTGCGCATGCATTTAGAGAATCGCAAATTGCGATTCTCTAAATGCAGTGCAGGAAGCGCTTTTTAAATTGCGAACCTGCTTTCAGGAATCGCAATTTACCACCAACTTCAAGTTGGTGGTAAATTTCAAATCCTTAGAAAAGTGCTCAATTTTGCATTTTTCAAAGTGGCATGTGGCGTACATGCATATTTCAGGGGTGCAACAGGGTGTCCTTTTGACACCCTTGCACCCTTGAAATTGCATTCGCAATTTGCGGGTACCTAATGGGTACTCGCAAATTGCGAATGTCTTCCCATTCATTCCTATGGGCCTCTAGGCCCATAGGAATGAATGGGATGGTATTTCTTAATTGCGAATCGCAATTTGCGAGTCGCAATTAAGGAATATGTAGGAATCGCAATTATTATTGCGAAACCTACATACATTTAGTTTTGCGAGTCCTTAATAGCGAATCACTAAAATTCGCTATTAAGGACTCATAAAACGGTTTGTTGATACATATTCCCCTTACAGTCTAAACTATGAAAGAATCTCCATTGAAACTTTAAATGAAACAAGATTTTTGAGTTTCTAGAAGGCTTTAAACACTCCTCTATTCTCCGAACAATATTTCGTGCTACTATGGGGTCTCCCTGTTTACTATCTTCTTCATCATTGGTCTTTTGTGTGTTTTTCTTTTGGGTTAAACAAATAACTTGCAGAATTAGAGGAATTATCTAAAATGGCTTTACCATTATCATTCATTAAAAAACATTAATATTTATCTTTTAAAAAAATTATACTGTTCCCTATTTAGTTTCTTCACTGCTTTCCCAGATTTTTCTGATTATGTGTGTAGGTACCAGTGATTTGCCCTGTGTGGTGACTGAGTTACTCCAAGGCTGGAGTAGATTTGAGCCTATTTTGTCAGTTGTTCTATTATAGCATATGTTGGTGTAACTGCACTTGTCTTACTCATTTGTGGATGCATGTTTGCATTTGCATGACCTTCCCTGAACCCATTTTCCAATCACTCCTCCCACTTGCCCTGCGACATTTACTACTAAAATAGAGACCTTTGTATGTGAAGATATCCACATTTGTGGTGGAAATCTCCAAACAAAGAGATAGGTGAGGTGGCGATGGAAACCTTCGGCCACAAGATTGGGAACAGCATTTGTGAGTATTACTTCTCATACTCAAAGATGTTTTTGTGAAAAGACCCCATCATTAAGTTAATTCAAAATGGGCTTATTTACTAATCAATATGCACTGTAAATTGCAATCCATTTGGCAGTATGTCCTGAAGGATCTTGTCAAATTACTGTAGTCAGAATTGTCTTCTGACATGAATATTGTTTACAAATATTGTCCGACTTGGCATAGATTTCCTATTATGAATTCCAATAGGGTGACATTTTTGTGAATGATATTTAGGACATAATATTTATGTCTGACATATTCTGACTATACTATTTTGGTATTGATTCTGTCATTGAAATAATAACATGTATTGCTTTCACTCTGGTGCAAGTATAAAAAGTTTCCATGTACAATATACCAATGTTGGCATATTCTATCTACATGGAATCCATGCCATATCGAACCAATGCTAAAAATGCAACAACCAATAGACATTGCATATGTCCTCTCCTTTGCTTACATGTTCCTACCAGCTTAACATAGACTGAATATGAAGACTCAAATAAGAATAAGATTTCACATTGGTGAGACTCTAACCACATAGCTGCCGATACTTTCTCATTATCACTTTTTTTAAAATAAAAGAGCTTTACTTTCAGTTACATTTATTGACAATTTGATGCTTTTGATATATTTTTGAAATTACTTTGACAATCCTCACCCATAGTTTTCTGTGCTTTGCTGGGAGATGATTGATATTGCACAGGCAGCAACTGTATCATCTTACTAAAGCCATATTTTCACTTGGCTCTTAAGTTTTCACTGCATGTATCAGAATTGGAAATCACATGTGGCAGCCTTTTTATAGCAATAATTAAACCCAAATTGAATTTCCAAATTCAAAAAGTTGTATATTGAGTTTTCAAGCCTCACAGAACAATTATTTGTTGTATTTGGAGCTGTGGTGAAAACTTAAGAGGCAGGTGAAAATGTGTTATTAGTAAGATAGCTTTCATATATGTTCAGGTTTTATTTTGGCGGGGCCAAATGGGCACACCTTGCAGATAATTTTGGGCATTTGCATACTCAGGGCAATTAAAAGGGAGAACCATGCTCTCTCTTTTTTAAATTATACAAGGGGAGGGGAGGCCACGCAGCCCCCCTCCTCGGGCCAATTTTCTTTGACAGGAGGCAGGAAAATAGATTAAAAGTCCGCACCCAGAGAGCGGGAGCAGGTTTCCTTTTCCTGCCCGCTGGAAGTGGACTTACTGCTTGCTCTCGCTAGTCAGAAGCTGTCAAAGCTCCTGCCAAGTGAGAGGAAACAGCTGTGTCTCGGGGTGGGCTGCCTGGTTCATAGGGAGGCAGCCCTGGGGGGTTATGGTCCCCAGGGCCGTTAATGGCTCCAGGAGGGGGGCCGCGCTGCTTCCCTCCTTTCAATCGCACAGAGCCAGCCCTGGGGAGGCAAATATGAAGCGGGAGGGGGGCTGTGTGGCCCTCCTCCCCATAAAAACCTTTTAGTGACCAGGGGAGTTGGCGGTCCCCGGGGCAATTTTTAACATCAGAGGGGGTCTGCGCAGCCCCTGTCCTTTTATGTAAACATGCCCTAGGGCCTTTAAAAGCCAAAGGAGAGGGCCTCCCTCTCATTATTTCTATAAAATAAATCCCGGGGAGGTGGTGTTCCCCCGGGCCTAAACAGCCCTTGTGAAGGGGGCGTGCATGCATCCCCTCTCTTTTCTATAATTCACGCATTTCACTGGGACCAGGCCCACCTGGGGGCTGAAAAAGAAACAATCGTGGGAGACCGTCATGATTTTTGCTATAAAAAGTAAAGAAAAATGCTTTTTGGCCCAGGCGGGGGACCCCAGCACCAGACCTAGGGGGTCAGGGTATTCCTACCCAGCCCCCTTCTCTTTTTTCCCATTTTTGTTTTGGGCTCAGCTGAGTCCACGTCCCAAGATAGCTGTCAATCAGATCTGTGCACAAGATTGGCAAGATTCACGAAGGGTTCGTGCTCTAGATATACACATTTGTTTTTTCTTCAATATCTCGAAAACTACTGAACGGATTTACACCAAAAAATAAAAAGGATTCTTTATGGACCAGAGGCTACCTTTCTGCCAAATTTGGTTTAATTACATCCAGCGATTCGGGCTGTAGTCAAATTCAAAATCTCTATGGAATTACCATAGGGAAAAGCATTTTGGTACCCCCCTTTTTCTCAGCCCTCGCTTGACAAATTACCCCGAAACTTTCAACACAGCAGCTTAACTGAGCGTCATACTAATTTTCGACATTTCGTGAAGATTCATCAAACTGTGCCAAAGTTATTGGCAAAACAAAATATGCTCACACCCATACAGTCACTCACTCACACCCACAAAACCACTCACACACCCACTCACAGACCTTACAGCCATTCATATACCTACATAGCCACTCACAATCCCATTCACACAGCTACTCACACACTCACTCACAGACCCATACAGCAACTCACACACCCACTCACTGATTCATAAATCTATTTACAAACCCACTCACATATCCTCAAAGCTACTCACACAACTCATACACCCATTGAGACACTCACACACCCACTCACATACCCATACAGCCACTCACACATCCAGTCACTGAAAGATAGAGCTACTCACACACCCACTCACAGACCCATACAGCCACTCACACATCTACTCACAGACCATTACAGGCACGCACACACCCACTCACAAACCCATACAGCCTCTCACACACCCACTCAGACCCATACAGCTACTCACACACCCACTCAACGACCTATACAGCCAATCACACACCCACTCACAAAGGTTAATGTTTACAGTTAGGAAATACAATTTTAAAAATTCACAAAAAACAACGAAGGTTACAGGGACTTTATAGTTAGTGTAGGAAGCTGGCTCTTTATATAGTGGACCAAAAAGAGATACTCTGTGTAAAGAGTCAAGGCAAACCCCAAAGGAATTACAGAGGAACAAATGACACCCCAAATGTTCTCTTTTGTGGTAGTGTGGGTGAGGTTAGTGCTAAGCATTTATCACAGACACAAAGTGAGACACACACTCAATAATGAAATCCAACACCAATTTATAAAAATAACACATACTTTTATATAAATTTAGATACCAAGATCATCAGAATCAAGTAAGTTCTGAATTTTTACAGTTTTTAAAAATTGGCTCAGTGCAATATCTAAGGTGGTAATGTTATCCTATGGAAGAAAGACATACACTGCATACAGGTACTTCACAGAGACTTACGGGACCAGTCTCCTGGACTTAAGGTAGGTATGGGGCAAGGTCCAAGGCAGCACCAACAGGTCACCTCAGGTGGCACTTGGGAAGCTGGGTGCAGAGGTGCTTTTCAGGTTTGGGTGCCCAATGTAATCCTATGAGGAAAATATGCACTTCATTCTGGCACTTTACGGTGACTTAAGGGACATATCTCCTGGACTTAAGGTAAGTATGGGGCAAGGTCCTAGGCAGCACCAACAGGTCAATTCGGGAGGCACTGGAGCAGCCAGGGGCAGGGGTGCTTTTTATCGTTCGAGGCCTAAAGTTATGCTATGGGGCAAAACTTGCACTGCATTCAGGCATTTCATGGCGACTTACGGGACCAATATTCTAGACTTAAGGTAAGTATATGGCAAGGTCCAAGGACACACTAACAGGTCACCTCGGGAGGCTCTGGGGTGTCTAGTTGAAGAGGTGTGTTAAGGCATCGGGTGTCCTATTCACTTTAATGGGGAACGTTCTGGTTGCAAAGAGGCTGCAAGCTGGGACTGGGAAACCAGTCAGACTGAACCAACAAGGAGCCTCAGGTGTCACAATGCTCAAGGATGTGGGGACACCTTTGGTCCTAGTCTCCTTGGGCCAGGGCGGCCAGGTGCAGAGGGTGTTCTGAGGCATCATCGGGTTTTCATCAAAGGAGACACTTGCAGTTGAGAGGGTGGTGAGTCCAATGTGGGCAAACACAAAGTGGGCTTTGTCTCTGCAGGGTCGGAGGACCACGCCGGAACAGTTGATCCACTTCAAATCCGGCTAGGAGGCACATGTGCAGTGGTGCTTTCCAGGATCAGGTTTGCGGCAACCGGAGTCCTCACACTTTTTTCGGAGTGCCTGCAGGATGCAGGGAAGCAGCTCCGCTACTCCATGGAAGTTCCTGGGTCTTTGTTGAAGGCAGGCAGTCCTTCCAGGCTTTTGGAGGCACAGCAGCTGCAGTATGGGATGACTTTGGTGCAAGTTTGTCAAGAACAGCAGACAGGCCGGCAGGGGTGACACCAAGTCAGTTGATTATCCACAGTCCTTGCTTCTTGCTGCTCTTCAGTGTCCTTCTTCTTCGTAGGTCAGCAGGAATCTGATTTCCCGGTATCAGTGGGTCCCCTAAATACGCAATTTAGGAGCATTAAGGGGAGTGAGGTGTAGTAGCCAATGGGCTGAATAGCCCTGGGGTGACTACACTCCCTACATACCTACTTTGGCTGGGAAGTGGGCATAACCTTGTTCCAGAGTTCCTAATTCTGCCATCACCAAGATGGCAGACTTTTAAATTTCGTATCCACATCAGGTAGCTCACCTTAGGGGTGGATCTAGCCTGAGGGTGGACATGTTTCTCTGACTAATTTTCCCACCTGTCCTGGTGCCAAATGGCCCTGGTCAGGGAGGGGTGGCATCCACTCACCTCTGATGAAAGCCAGATTCGCATACCAAAGGCTGTGGATTCTTTGAAGCTTCCTGCTTTGGAATGCTAATTTACCAGCCTTCCTGTAGGAAGTGTAAAACACCTCCCTCCAGAGCAGGCATTCTTCCTGACCTCCTGAGAGCATGGACTCTCACCCCTGGGGGTCAGAAACTCATCTGTTGTGGCAGGCGCAGCATATTGCGGGGGGTAAGTTATATTTATAGCTCAACTGCTGAATTTCACTGGGTTTGTATGAGTGAAATCTGTACCTAATTCTAACATCCCTGTAAAACCGAGTCACAAGACAGCCATCTCCCCGGGGCTTTAATAATTATGGGGTGGGCCTCGCGGGCCCCCCAAGCCCCGAGGACCGCCACCTCCCCGGGGCTTTCTCATTAATGGGTGGGGCATCACGGGCCCCCCCAAGCCCTGGGGACTGCCACCTCCCCAGGGCTTTCATTAATTATTGGTGGGGGCCTCACAGGCCCCCCCAAGCCCCGGGGACCACCACCTCCCCGGGGCTTTCTTCATTATCGAGGGGGGGCTTCGCGGCCTCCCCAGGCCCCGGGGACCACCACCTCCCCGGGACTTTGTACTTGAAGGGAGGGGGGCTGCCCGGCCCCCCTCCTGGAGCCCTCTATGGCCCTGGGGGACCACCACTCCCCCAGGGCCAGCTCCTGCAATGTCCCGGGGTGCCCACCCCCGGGAGATTGCCATTTGCTATGGCAGGACAGGAGCACGGCTCCCGCCCTGCCATAGCAAACACTGCTTTGCTTCTTGGAAGCGAGAGCAGGAAACCTGCTCTCGCTTCCAAGAAGCAAAGCAGAATTGCTTTTGGACAAGGGGAGCTGCATGTCAGCAGCTCCCCTTGTCCAAAAGCAATGCCGGCTCCCGCAGGAGGTGAGGAGTCGGCAGCGACCCGAGGGGCAACGTGAAAGCCGTCCTCGGGGGATGGGGTCCCCGGGGCCAGAAGTGGCCTGGGAGGAAGGCCACTCGGCCCCCTCCCTTTTAATTTATTTTAAAAAAATGGAAGGCCGGCTCTGGGGGATGGGGTCCCCGGGGCCATAATTGGGCTCAGGAGGGGGGCCACGCGGCCCTCCTCCAATATAATTTAAAAAAAAGTAAAGGCTGGTCATGCTCCGGGGGATGGGGTCCCCGGGGCCAATAAAGGCCTCAGGAGGGGGGCCGCGTGGCCCCCCTCCAAAAGAAAAGGCTGGCCAGGCTCTGGGAGATGGGGTCTCCAGGGTCCCAAAAATATTAAGAGAAGGGGGGCCACACAGCTCCTCTTCTAACAAAAACAAAAAAAAGAAAAGCCAGCATCTCACAGGAGGCTCGGCCCCCTCCCTGCACCACTCTGCAAACGCGCCTCCTGACACGTTCTAAGTTGGGGGATTAAGTCCCCTTGAATCCTGAGGGTCCCTGGGGGCCAACTAGCCCACCAGGTACCTCCAGTAAGCCCCACACAGTGGGATTGCTGAGAGGTGGTCCGAGGCCACGCCCCTTTCTACACCACTCTGCAAACGTGCCTCTTGGAGCACTGCTGGTGGGGCGATGAGGTCCTCTTGTGTCCTGAGGACCTCAGGACTAAAGTGGACTTCATCCCCCGAGCAGCAGTGTGCCAGGAGGCGCGTTTGCAGAGTGGTGTAAAAAGGGGGCATGGCCTTGGACCACTCTCAGCAATCCAGCTGTGTGGGGCTTACTAGAGATAACAGGAGGGCTAGTTGGCCCCCAGGGACCCTCAGGAGGCAAGGGGTCTTCATCCTCTAACCAAGAGCGCACCAGGAGGCGCGTTTGCAGAGTGTTGGAGAAAGGGGGCATGGCCTGTGTCCACCTCTCAGCAATCACACTATCTGTGGCTTACTGGAGGTATCAGGTAGGCTAGTTGGCCCCTAAGGATCCCCAGCAGTGAAGGGGACTTTAATCCCCATCGAAGAGCGCGCCAGGGAGCGCGTTTGCAGACTGGTGGTCAAACGGGGCATGGCCTGCTATGAGTACTTACCAGTGCTGCTGTGTGGGACTTACTAGAGGTAATAGGAGGGGTTGTTGGCCCCCAAGGTTGTCCTTGGAGGCCAACTACCCCTCCTGTTACCTCCAGTAAGTCCCACACAGTGGGATTTCTAAGAGATCTTCGGAGGCCACGCCCTCCCTTTCTCCACCACTCTGCAAATGCTCCTCCTGGCACACTACGGATTGGGGGATGAAGTCCACTTTACTCCTGAGGGACTTTGGGGGCCAAGAAGCCCTCCTGGTACCTCCTGTAAGTCCTACGAAGCGGAATTCCTGAGTGCTGGTTGGAGGCCCAGCCCCCTTTCCCCACCACTCTGCAAACGTGACTACCAGTTGAAGAAGCATTTGCAATGTGATAGGTTTCGTATTTGCGAGAGTTAGAGCTATTGGCGTTGCAAATGTAAAAGTGTTTTATTAATGTTTCTTGAGTGGAGTGGATGTAGGTTGTGTGTAGTGGAATTATGTGGTACGTTGTGCAGTGAAATTTTGTGGATAGAAAGTATGTGGTATTTAGTGTATAGGAATTATATAGAGTGGGATTATGTGTTATGGAAAATAATTGTGTGGTATGATAGTCTGTGTTGTGGAGTGGTAACCTCAGGTTTAGGCTTCCTCATTTCCATAGAAGCTAAACTATAAACTCAATGAGACAAAAAAAAGAACGAACCACTGAGGAGCACTTCTGGACCTAGTCAGAGGTATGAGCAGGGCCACTGGAATTATGAAACTGTTTGGCTGCACCGACTTTTCACAATTATACATTTTCCGCATTTGCCACATAATCGTTCATCATCTGCTGCAAAATCTGCAGATTTGAACAAAAAAAACCTTGTTTCTAGCTCAAACGGCTCAAAAGTTACCAAAAATGCAGCGACAAGTGTTACAGTGTGGTGGAAGGCCCTTTGCAAACCTAGAATGGTCACCTGTTACTTATTGGTAAATGTGGGTATTAAATTGGTTCTAATGGTGTGTAAACCACTCTTGCTTCTTTCTGCGCCTCTCTTGCCTCTTTCTGCATTTCTGTTGCTTCATTGTGCACCTTTCTTTCTTTTTCTGCACTTCTTTTGCCTCGTTCTGCTCATCTCTTGCACTTTCTGCACCTCACTTGCCTCTTTCTGCACCTCTCTTGCCTCTGTCTGCATCTCACTTGCTTCTTTCTGTACCCCTCTTGCCTCTTTCTGTACCATTCTTCCCTCTTTTTGCACCTCTTTTGCCTCTTTCTGTACCCCTGTTCCCTCTTTCTGCACCTCTCCTGCCTGTTTTTGCACCTCTGTTGCTTCTTTCTGCACTTCTGTTGCCTCTTTCTGCACCCCTCTTGCTTCTTTCTGCACCTCTGTTGCTTCTTTCTGTACCCCTCTTGCCTCTTTGTGCACCCTTCTTCCTTCTTTGTGCAACTCACTTGCCTCTTTCTACACCTCTCTTCCCTCTTTGTGCACCTCTGTTCCTTCTTTCTGCACTTCTCTTGCCTCTTTCTGTACCCCTCTTGCCTCTTTATGCACTTCTGTTGGTTCTTTTGCACTGCTCTTGCTTCTTTCTGCACCTCTCTTGCACATTTCTGCACTCCTCTTGCCTCTTTCTGTACCCCTCTTCCCACTTTCTTTACCTCTCTTGCCTTTATCTGCACCCCTGCTCCCTCTTTCTGCACCTCTTTTGCCTGTTTCTGTACCTTTCTTGCTTCTTTATGCAGTTATCTTGCCTCCTTCTGCACATCTGTTGCTTCTTTCTGTACTTCTTTTGCCTCTTTCTGCACCTCTCTTGCTTCTTTCTGCACCCCTGTTGTTTCTTTCTGCACTCGTCTTCCCTCTTTCTGCACCTCTCTTGCTTCTTTCTGCACCCTTCTTCCCTTTTTTGCATCCCTCTTGCCTCTTTCTGCAGTTTTCTTGCCTCTTTCTGCACCTCTCTTGCCTCTTTCTGCACCTCACTTGCCTCTTTCTTCAATTCTCTTGCTTCTTTCTATACCTCTGTTGCTTCTTTCAGCAATTCTCTTGCCGCTTTCTGCACTTCTCTTGCTTGTTTCTGCACCTCTCTTGCGTCTTTCTGCACCTCTGTTGCCTCTTTCTGCACCTCACTTGCTTCTTTCTGCACCCCTCTTGCCTCTTTCTGCTTCCCTCTTTCCTCTTTCTGCACCTCTCTTGCATCTTTCTGCACCCCTGTTCCCTCTTTCTGCACCTTTCCTGCCTGTTTCTTCACCTCTCTTGTCTCTTTCTGTACCTCTGTTGCTTCTTTCTGCACTTCTATTGCCTCTTTCAACACCCTTTGCGCCTCTTTCAGCACCTCTGTTGCTTCTTTCTGCACTTCTCTTCCTTCTTTCTGCACCCCTCTTGCCTCTTTCTGTACCCCTCTTGCCTCTTTGTGCACCTCTCCTATCTCTTTCCGCACCCCTCTTGACTCTTTTTGCACCTCTGTTGGTTCTTTCTGCACTGCTCTTGCTTCTTTCTGCACCTCTTTTGCAAATTTCTGCATCCTTCTTGCCTCTTTCTGCACCCCTCTTCCCTATTTCTCCACCTCTCTTGCTTCTTTCTGCAGTTCTCTTGCTTCTTTATGCACTGCTCTAGCTTCGTTCTGCACCTCTCTTACAAATCTATGTATCCCTCTTACCTCTTTATTCACCCCTGTTCCCTCTTTTTGCACCTTTCTTGCCTGTTTCTGCAACTCTCTTGCCTCTTTTGGCACCTCTGTTGCTTCTTTCTGCACTTCTCTTGCCTCTTTCTGCACCCCTCTTGCCTCTTTCAGTGCCTCTGATGCTTCTTTCTGCACTTCTCTTGCTTCTTTCTGCACCCCTCTTGCCTCTTTCTATACCCCTTTTGCCTCTTTCTGCACCTCTCCTGCCTCTTTCTGCACCTCTCTTGCCTTTTTACTGCAGTTCTCTTGCCTCTTTCTGCACCTCTTTTGCTTCTTGCTGTACTTTTCTTGCCTCTTTCTGTACCCCTCTTGCCTCTTTCTGCACCTCTGTTGCAAATTTCTGTGTCCCTCTTGCCTCTTTCTGTATCCCTCTTCCCTCTTTCTGCACCTCTCTTGCCTCTGTCTGCACACCTGTTCCCTCTTTCTGCACCCCTTTTGCCTGTTTCTGCAACTCTCTTTCTGCAGTTCCCTTGCCTCCTTCTTCACCTCACTTGCCTCTTTCTGCACTTCTCTTGCTTCTTTCTGCACCCTTCTTCCCTTTTTCTGCACATCTCTTGCCTTTCTGCACCTCTCTTGCCTCTTTCTGCACATCTCTTTTTTCTTTCTGCACTGCTCTTTCCTCTTTCTGTACCCCTCTTGCCTCTGTCTGCACCTCTTTTGCTTCTTTCTGAACTTCTCTCTCATCGTTCTTCACCCCTCTTACCTCTTTCTGCACCTCTGTTGCTTCTTTCTGGACTGCTCTTGCTTCTTTCTGCACCTCTCTTGCCTCTTTCTGCACCCATCTTCCCTCTTTCTGCAATTCTCTTGCCTCTGTCTTCACCCCTGTTCCCTCTTTCTGCACCTCTTTTGTCTATTTCCACAACTCTCTTCCCTCTTTGTGCAGTTCTCTTGCCTCCTTCTGCACCTCTGTTGCCTCTTTCTGTACCTCTCCTACCTCTTTCTTCACCCCTCTTGCCTCTTTTTGCACCTCTATTGGTTCTTTCTGCACTGCTCTTGCTTCTTCCTGTACCTTGTTTGATAATTTTTGCATCCTTCTTGCCTCTTTCTGCACCCCTCTTCCCTATTTCTCCACCTCTCTTGCTTCTTTCTGCACTTCTCTTGCTTCTTTCTGCACTGCTCTTGCTTCTTTCTGCACCTCTCTTGCAAATTTCTACACCCCTCTTGTCTCTTTCTGCACCCCTCTTCCCACTTTCTGCACCTCTCTTGCCTCTGTCTGGACCCCTGTTCCCTCTTTCTGCACCTCTTTTGCCTGTTTCTGCAACTTTCTTGCCTCCTTCTGCAGGTCTCTTGCCTCCTTCTGCACATCTGTTGCTTCTTTCTGCACTTCTTTTGCCTCTTTCTGCACCTCTCTTGCTTCTTTCTGCACCCCTGTTCCTTCTTTCTGCACCCTTCTTCCCTCTTTCTGCACCTCTCTTGCCTCTTTCTGCACCCCTGTTCCCTCTTTCTGCACCTTTCTTGTTTTTTTCTGCAATTCTCTTGCTCCTTTCTGTACTTCTTTCGCCTGTTTCTATATTCAAATGGGAAGTGCAAGCTGTCAAGTTTAAAGGTCTGCGTGCTCTCGTGACTGTGGTATATGTCTACTTGCAAATGTATTCTCACATGTGTTATGCATCTGAAGATGGTAGCTTAAAAAGTGTTCAAATCTTGTTAGTTCTGCTCTGTCATTCGGTTTCACAGGCAGACATGTTGTATGTTTATATGTGTTATAGAGCCCCTCAAATATACTATTGAATACCCATGTGCCCTGTATTGTGAGCAGAAAGGAATGCATACACTTTTTTTTACACAAATTTGCAGAGTATGCTGTTTAAAACACAGGTATTGAAGTGTTTGTATGTTTATTTTCTTTTAACATGTCGCTAGGTAAAAGCATAGACATGTATGCATACCTTCACAAACTTGGTCAGACTTACAACAGTGATATGCTTAGGACTGCTGTTTTATATTTGGTAGGCCTATCATTCTGAGCAGTCGATTAATAGTGAACTTTCAAGAGAAAAGTGAGGTTTAAGACATCTTCGGAGAAGGATTAGTGATTAGGGTACTTTGTATGAGTCCAACTAACTATAACGTCCCTGAAACCTGTGGTTTTTTCAGTGAATTTCTATGATTTTTTAAATGTTAACTTCTAACTATAACGTGTGTATATATATATATATAATCACAAAGTTTTTATCCACTGCATGAAGACGCACTCCACAACAAGGTCATTCCACTGAGTTCTTTATTGAGGCAAACCGGCACTGGCATCCAGATAGTGAGTTGCCTAACGCGTTTCGGAGCTGCCTCGCTCCTTGATCACAGGCTGTTGATGCACCTGCACAGAAACAAAAGACACTTGTGTTACTTCAAATGTATTGCCCTCTGGTGGGCCTTTCTAGTAAGTTACATTGTTGGTGCAGGCTGGGACCTGTGGTGTCCTTTGTACAATTCTTGCCCTTCAGTGGGTTCCTTGCAGTGACACACACTTTGTAAATTCAAAATACCGTGAAGTGGGTTTCCGGGTAACCAGAGCCAGTTAATTTTATTAAGACCAGTTGTCCCGCATGACAGGTTTCGACACTTCTGAACCCGTGCGGCCCCTTTAAAATTCACGGTGGTGCAGTCCTCCCGACCTGGACAAGCCGGAAAACATCTCACAAAGATTTTATCTACTGTATGAAGACGCACTCCACAACAAGGTCATTCCACTGAATTCTTTATTGAGGCAAACCAGCACTGGCATCCAGATAGTGAGTTGCCTCGCATTTCGGAGCTGCCTCGCTCCTTGATCACAGGCTGTTGGTGCACCTGCGCAGAAACAAAAGACACTCATGTTACTTCAAATTTATTGCCCTCTGGTGGGCCTTTCTAGTAAGTTACATTGTTGGTGCAGGCTGGGACATGTAGTGTCCTTTGTACAATTCTCGCCCTTCAGTGGGTTCTGCGCCGTGACACACCCTTTGTAAATTCAAAATACCCTCCAGTGGGTTTCCAGGTAACCAGAGGCAGTTAATTTTATTAAGACCAGTTGTCCCGCATGACAGGTTTCGACACTTCTGAACCTGTGCGGCCCCTTTAAAATTCACGGTGGTGCAGTCCTCCCGACCTGGACAGAGGGCAATAAAACTATAAAACACTTACCTTATTTATACTTACCTGCGTGTTAAAGGCATATGCATGGTAAAAGGCATATTGTGGCAAAGGCATGCGTTGTAATGGCCAACACGTTGTACTGTCATACAACCGCCCCAAAGTAGCTATAACTCGTGCCCTGGCCATGCACAGTGTTAACATGAATGATCTAATTTCAGATATTTCAGTAATTTTGTCAATGATGTCATAGAACATGTCATGAGTGATATAATCAGTGAGGTAATTTGCAGCGCAGCTGGCTCTAAAAAAATGCACTGACTCCAGCATAGGTGGAATCTATAAATTTGCACCTGTGCTGCACAGACTATAGCACTGAAAAACAGAGCAATGGTTCTCAAATTGCTGCTTTCTTTTAATAAAGGTGGCTGTAGCCTGCCTCTTGTGCAGGGGTAGAAAACTCCTTACAAGAGTATGTAGTCTGTGACTGCATTCAACTTTTGGGGATACTCATGTGGGGGCATCAGACCGTTCTGCATCCTTCCACACCACTCTTAGGTGTAGCACAGTTGATACACCTCCAGAGAGCATCTTTGCCTGTGCACCTGCACAAGTATTATGGCACAGATATACAGATAAAAGCCTCCCCACATTTAAAAGTGACCATACCCCATGCAAATGAGAGGACACCCTCTTTTCTTTGCAAAAGGTACACATGACAAAGCACATTAGCCAAGGAGCTGTGCAGGAATCTGTTGTCTCTTCTAGAATCAGTGGCGGCTCCTCCGCTATGGCGGAGGAGCGTCGCCACACTGCTTTTAAGCAGTGCCAAGTAGAAACATAAAATGATAATAACTTAGAGTTATCATTTTATGCTTCACGTCCTGCTGCGTTGTGGGCAGGCGGGTGGGCGGGGCTGCTCTGCTCTCGGAGCAGGGGAGGAGCGGTTTGCCCACTCCAAAGTGCGCAATGACTGTTTGGTCGGCCCTCTCGGGCCACCCAAACCTGTCATGCACACTTTCCCCGTTCTCCATGCAGGCTGCATTACAGCCTGCATGGAGAACATGCCCACCCCTCCAGCCCCTGGCTGAGCGCCATGTCACGGTGCTCAGACCAATCACAATGCTACATTGCAGTGTTGTGATTGGCTTAGGGGAGGGAGCCTGGCTGTCTGCTTCCTGTTCCTGGAGTCGGAGGCAGGAGAGCAGGAGCAGAGGCGCGGGACCCCGTGGCAAGGCAAGTTTATTTATTTTTTATTCCCCCCTGCACGCGACCCCCCCCGAAACCCCCACCACGTCCCACCCCGTGACTCCCATGCCCGCCCAGCCACCCGCGAGCCATGCCGGCCGCCACTGTCTAGAATACACCTACGTTATGAATGTGCTTTTTCGTTTTCAACCATTTTTCTTAGTTTCTATGTCAAACAATAGCAAACTATTCTGCAAAATAATATAGTACACAAGGGGTAATAATGGGAAAAAAGAATATTTGTAATCTATAACATCCCAAGCATCTCTGTTTTCAATGTGGTAGACAATGAGAAGGGGTGAAAATTAACATGGGGGCAGAGTAGTAATGTACATATCCTAAAATAGACTCAAGATATAGCTCCCCAATGCTGGGCTATCTGTTGTCCTAATACCGACATCCCTCATAACACACATGCATGAAAAGAAAGAAGAAATAAAGAAAAAGAGGAGGAAAACCCGAGTAACAACAATAAGGAAGAGAGTGGGAAAGAACCAGAGAAAGAAACTAAAGGATAGGATAATATACCCTGGGATGTTGACAGAACCAACAGTATCTGAAGTCGGTCAATAGCAGCATTTGTCTCCACCTAAGATGTGCTCTACGTACGCTAGTACTCTCCATTGATATGAAATTACCTAAGGCAGTTTGCTCTTCTATAAATACTTATCAAGAGATCCCATAGGTGTCTAGAGCTGGAGGCATTATGTAATTTCTTGTACATTATACTGTCCGGACTTAAAAAAAAAAAAAAAAGCATGACATGTTCTACCATTTTTTAAAGGAACTCACATAAGTTGACTTCCAATCCATTAGGACCACCTTGGTGCCCATCTTTAGCAGTAGGTCCTTTTCAGTAATGATTCACAGGCAGACGGACGGAAATGGTCAAAAAATCAATGTTGAATGGACCCCCAAATATATAATGAATCAAGAATTGTATTCTACTCCATAGCGGTTGGGTCAATTTACATGTAAAGAACATATGTTAGAGGGTGCCGATTTCCTCCCCCCACCTCCTGCAAGTGTCCGCTGTGGTCAAGCCCATGCCATGGTGTCTGGCAGGCGTCCAGTATGTTGTATGTGTAGACCAGAATCTGGTTTGTGCTAGTGCCAAATTTTTCTTCATGTTGCTTCAGAAAGAGTTGAGATCCGTGCAGACTGGATGTATGTAGAAAAGTGCCCATTTTGGTAAGGCTACCCCCACACTTTTTCTCCAATGCTGACAATCATGACTCTGAAACTGCACTGGTGCCTGCTAACCAGGTCCTGGTGCCAGTGCTCTCTCCCTAAAAATGATGTACATTCATGGGTAACCCCAATGGGAAGGACTTCAACCCCTTGTAAGTCCCTGGTAAGTGGTACTAGTGGTACCCAGGGCATGGGAGTTAAGCGGGTCACCAGGGCCTGAATCACTGATTGAGTCACCCAGAGTGACCCAAGTAAACAGATGACAGCAAGCCTGTCATTACAGACCGCAGGAACAATGCAAACTGCTCCAACTCAACTTTGCACTCACCACGAGTGTCAAGGTCACAGCACTATTTTTAATATATGTCAATCACCCCTAAGGTAGGCCTCCTGATTCCAGGAGGAAGGGTGCATTATATTAAGGTGTGGACATATAAAGTGCGATATGTCATGTTTGGTATCAAACAGCTTGTCTCATCAACCCTGACATGATTCCCATGTCAAATTTGATGTGACATGCACCCAGGTGGCTTACTTAGAGGCTGCCCACCTGGTTGTCCCAGCCTATCCTGTGTTCTGGCTGTCACCCCACAGCTGCTGCCATCAAGGCAGGGATCTCAACCCCTGCCAGAATGTGTGAACTTTCCCAGGAGTCAGAATCAATGGGGGATATTCACAAGAATGTGCGATAAACATCGCCAAAATAGGTTAACGCAATTTTCCATATCGCCGTCTATCGCAGGAAAATAACTCTGTGTTAACGTGGCATTCTCAACACAGCGGTAACATGTGATAGTACCCCGATAACGCGGCAAATGTCCGCGATAACAGTACCGGCACGGCGATAAAAATCCAAACCCCAATGCAAAAAAAGTTGCGATGGGCCCAACCGCGATAAGACAAACAGCGAAAAGCAGCGCCAGGCCTGCAATTCACACACGTCAGACGGGAAAAACCACCACAAAAGCAGAAAAAAGAACACAAACAAAAACCAAACTACAGCGAAGCACAATGGAGGCAGCCGGAGCAGGTACTGTGCACGACTAGAACCCCACAAGCTCCCCGGAGGACCAGCCTGGGACCTCGGGGTCAGGGAAGGGCAAGGACAAGAAGAAGAGGAAGACGCGGTTCAGTCCGCAGGAAAACAGGATCCTGATCACGGAGGCGATAGAACACCATCAACAACTGTTCGCAACCTCCACTGTGTCATTGGCAACAAAAAATGCAATATGGAAGTCCATCGTGGACAAGGTGAATGCAGTCGGAGTGCTGAGGAGGACAATGGACGAGGTCAAGAGGCGCTGGAATGATGTGATGATCAAGACCAAGCAGAAACTCGCAGACAACCAGAAGGCAGCAATGCAGACTGGAGGTGGGAGTCCAGCGCCACAGGAGGAGCTGGATGAGATGGAGGAAATGGTGTCCACAGTCATCAGTGGGGAGACGGTGGCAGGAGTTGGGGGACCGGACAATCAACCAATCAATCATTTCATTTGTAAAGCGCACTACTCACCCGTAGTGTCTCAAGGCGCTGGGGTGGGGAATGCTGCTACTGCTCGAAAAGCCAGGTCTTGAGAAGTTTTCTGAAGGTCAGCAGGTCTTGGGTCTGCCGTAGGTGGATGGGGAGGGTGTTCCAGGTCTTGGCGGCGAGGTGGGAGAACGATCTGCCACCAGAGGTCGCTCTTTGGAAGCGGGGGACAGTGGCGAGGGCGAGGTCGGCGGAGCGGAGCTGGCGGGTGGGGGTGTAGAAGCTGAGTCGTCTGTTGAGGTACGTTGGTCCGGTGTTGTGGAGTGCCTTGTGTGCGTGGGTGAGGAGTTTGAAGGTTATCCTCTTGTTGACCAGGAGCCAGTGCAGGTCTCTCAGGTGGGGGGTGATGTGGCTGTGGCGAGGGATGTTGAGGATCAGTCGTGCAGAGGCGTTCTGGATGCGTTGGAGCCGTCTCAGGAGTTTGGCCGAGGCTCCTGCGTAGAGGGCGTTTCCGTAGTCCAACCTGCTGCTGATGAGGGCCTGGGTGACCGTTCTTCTCGTTTCAGTGGGGATCCACTTGTAGATCCTGCGGAGCATGCGGAGGGTGTTGAAGCAGGTGGAGGAGACGGCGTTGACCTGTTTAGTCATGGAGAGGGTGGAGTCGAGGATGACCCCTAGGTTGCGTGCGTGGTCGGTGGGTGTTGGGGCGGTTCCCAGTGCGGTCGGCCACCAGGAGTCGTCCCAGGCCGAAGGGGTGGATCCGAGGATGAGGACCTCCATCTTGTCCGAGTTCAGCTTCAGTCGGCTGTTCCTCATCCATTCAGCGACGGCCTTCATTCCTTCGTGAAGGTTGGTTTTGGCGGTGTGGGGGTCCTTGGTGAGGGAGAGGATCAGCTGTGTGTCATCGGCATAGGAGATGATGTTGAGGTCGTGCCAACCGGCGACGTGGGCGAGCGGTGCCATGTAGATGTTAAACAGAGTTGGGCTGAGGGAAGAGCCCTGGGGTATGCCGCAGATGATCTCGGTGGCTTCGGAGCGGAAGGGGGGAAGGCGGACGCTCTGTGTTCTGCTGGAGAGGAAGGAGGTGGTCCAGTCCAGGGCCTTCTCTTGGATCCCGGCGTTGTGGAGGCGTGTTCGTAGTGTGTGGTGGCAGACCGTGCCAAAGGCGGCTGACAGGTCCAGGAGGATGAGGGCCGCCGTTTCTCCGTTGTCCAGCAGGGACTTGATGTCATCGGTGACGGCGATGAGGTCAGTCTCCGTGCTGTGGTTGCTGCGGAACCCGGACTGGGAAGGGTCCAGGATGTTGTTCTCCTCGAGGTAGCGGGTCAGTTGTTTGTTGACGGTCTTCTCGATGACCTTTGCCGGGAACTGGAGCAGGGAGATGGGCCGGAAGTTCTTGAGGTCCTTGGGGTCCGCCTGCTCAACATGACCCGACACAACAGCAACAGGGTGAGTAACCACCAGGGACTGGGGGACGGGGGGAGATGGGCACAATGGCACACATGCACAATTAAGTAGAGCACATCTGCAGACAAACCATGGCCAAGAGTCACAACTCCAACCAAGAGCCCAATTTACCCAAGTCTGCAACATCACAGCACTGCATAAGCACAGAAGTGAAAGCCTCACCGCCTGAAAGGGATAAGGGCCAGCCAAATCAGAGCTGAAGGGGCAACTCACCTACAATGCAGCACACACACCTAAGATCCAGAGCACCGCAACATTTACAACAATGTTGAACAAACAGCAACACCAGCACAACACAACAGAGGACACAACTGCTGCTGCTTGTGTGTGGAAAATGTCCATTCGCATGTGGCACAACAGGAAACTGTGAGATGATAATGTAGTAGTACAACCCCACATCCCTGATGGTGCAGTAATGCATGTATGGCCGTGACCCAGATAGGCAGTGAGACACACATTGTCATACAAATCAACACTCATCACAGTTGAATACAAGTGAAGGTGCGTAGACTATATTAGCTCATGCGTGTCAGTATGGCCAAGATAAGTGCCACAACATGCAGACCAATGCAGCAATATGTCAGAATGTGGAATGTTGCCAAGCGCTGCTGTCCACTCCGGGGTAGTGCCGCACCATTCACAGGTGTATGTTTACCCGCGTTGTTGTCCGCTCATGGATTCGGAGTCCAGGCGAAGGCAGCCATGTCCACTGTCATCGTGGGAGATGTGACCAGAACCCCAAGTTCCAACAAGGAATGGGACATGTGCAATGTGTTCCAAACTGTTGTGTCTGCAGGTACGTAGTTACACGTCCATGAAAGCGAGTGCAGCTTCGTAGGCAATCATTTCCAACATGAGGTCGTTGTCGACTTCATCGAACAGGACGGCGAGGCCAACCATTAGCAGGTCTGGACAGATGTGCTGCGTCCACCCCCTTTCACCAATTAGCACTACAGCCCAATAGGGGAGCAGCTCAATGAGGTCACTGCACACGAGGAGTTCTGCAATCTCCCAGGTCCAGCTGCCAGCATGTATGCCAAGTATCCAGGCATCCCACAGACGGGTATCACGGTGACACTCATGGTCGTGGGCCAACAGGGGGCGCACACACATGTCGAAATCCACTTCGGCTACCGTCCTGTTGGATAGGCAGACATCCATGGACCACTCGAATATGCATGAGTGACAATGCAACACAGGCTGAACGCAGGTGGCGTTGGCAGGGCGGAAGCTTAGCCAGTAACTGATCTGCAGCACTACCAATGGCAGTGCCCCCAGTAAATGCAGCATATGTGCATGGTACAGTTCCACGTGACAGGGGTTGTGCATGTGTCCGGGATGTTCTGCCATTGCGTTAGTGGCTCTGGTTGAAGCGGCACTGTTCTGACCTGGCCAGTTCTGTGGATGAAATGCCACAGCTCGGATCAATGAGCAGTGTTTGTGTGCAACGGTTGTAGGCCTGGGATAGTGTGGGAGTAAGTGTGAAGGCCATTCCATGCAAGATAACTTCGAGCAAGGACTTCTGTGTGTGGGGTGTGTATACGTTGGTCTGTCGTTGGGCTGTGCATAGTGTGGGAGTCGTCATCAGCTGCTATGGTATCTGTCAGGGGGTGCCGGGCACATGCAATTCGAAGGTGCAGATGTGCTTCCGCCTGATAGTTCAGACAATGGAGCTTTCATCCCTAATGTTAGTTTGTCATCTGCTTGCATTCAGGAAATGTGTAGAGGCTTGTTGGGGGTGGGGTGGGATGTCTGTTACTTTGGGAATAATGTATGACATGCCTAGCATGTGGCAAATGAGCGGCCTCACTGTGTGTTATGTTGCCTCACAGCTGCTCCTCCCTCCCCTGAGCCTTTTTACATGTGTGCGCTGCGCGGTTGCATCACTTGCACTCCTACGGCACACCATTGTCATGCCTGTCTGCGCATGTCCACAAGCCTGACAACGACACTGTGATATTGGCCGTTGAGGGTGGGCGGCCACGTGAGTGTAGGCCTATGGTAAGGACAGGGCGGACACAGGTGTACAGTTCATGGCTGGCTGTACTCGCGCTGCGATTGAGGCTAGGCATTTGGCTCATGCTGCGGCCATACAGATACACACAACACTTGGCATGTATGAGCCAAGACCCCGAGCGGTCTTGTGCTCCTTCATGACTCCGTACGTGCGAGCCCGCCCTCCGGGTGCATGCTACATTGCAACATTGACAATTGTGGGCCAGGTGGCGCCCACACCACAACAGAGACACACGCATTACGTACTTCCTTGTCCAGGCCAGAACTGAACCACGCCCAGTCCCCCGGGCAAAATCTTTGAAACTCTACGCTGGACTGGCGTACGCCGGCCCAGCCCTCTCTGCTTTTGCATGCGGGGGGGACGAAGCTACATGTCCAAGGTCTCCCCACTGCCTGAGGTAATATGTTTGCGTCCACTGTCCACAACATTACAAACGCCAGCCGTATATGTCCACATGGACTTGTCTGTGCTCTGCATTCTGAGGGCTGTCCAGCACATCACCGCCACACTTGGCATTGTGTACATTCTTCTTCATGGGTGAGTTGCCTCCTTCACACATACTTGGTTCCCACCTCTCCCCACATTCTGCACTTGTGTGGCTGAGGGGCCATGCCGTTTTCGGAAGGTCTACTGTCTTGTCCTACGCTGCCTCAGTGGTAGTCCGGGAGGGGTCCGGAGGGGGGGGCTGGGAGTGGTGGCGGTGGGTGTTGTGGCCCTCTTGGGTCTCCGAGCTGCATGTTCATTGGCTCCATGGCATCTGTGTGTCTTCAGATGTGGCTCTGGGCTGGGCTCCCTTTCATACTGCAGATAGTCGTCCTGCTTAACACCAGCAAAAGGCAGGTGTTAAATCCCTGCAGCTAACACGCCTTATCGCCTGTTCTTGGTTCGCATCGCAGATCTGACTGGTCGTTGAGAATCGCGCAAAGTAGTGTTTTTGTGTGTTTTTGCACGGGAACGCCTACTCTGCATATCATTAGCGTTAGTTGTCGCACTCATCCGTGGCGATGTTTTTTGCGGTAGCTATCGCAGGGAAACTGGCGATGTCGGCAGTTTGCACCAGCTTGTGAATGGGGCGATAGATCTATTGCCACTTTTGCGGCGCTAAAGTGCCGATAAATCGGCGATGAGTCCTTGAGAATATGCCCCAATGGCTTCGATGGGAAAGACTTCACACCTCACTCCCTGACAGGATGGCTAGTGAAGTGGCTCACCAAGGTGGTGAGCTTTAAAGCCTTCACCGCCTGCAATATGCAACCACGCTGCCCCCCAAAGGAGGAAACATCCCTCCCCTGCCCCAGCCACATTTGGACCTGGGCAGGTGAGAACATTAGGTACTCAGGAGGTGTAAACCCCCAGAAAGCTAGCCACATCTCTAGGGTGGGCTAGATGGTCTGTAAAGCCAAGAAAGTTTTCTGCAATTTTTAAAAGTGGCAGAATAGAGGTTTCTAGGTAGTAAAGGTGACACACACACCCTAATATGTTGTCACCTCAGGGGTGGATTAGCACACGGACAGGTAGCTCATTGGCCACTTGCACCCACAACACCAATGCCCACAAATCTAGGATTTAAAGGCTATCCATGACACTAGACCCTCAGTTCTGATCTGACTTGCAACCAAGGACACAGAAGAGACCAGAGTCTGTGACAACAGGAGCTGAACAAACCAAAGGTGTGATACCTTGCACCTGAGGTAACCTTCTTGGAACTGCAAGACTGCAACTTGGCCCAGACCAAAGGCCAGTTCCACAAGACAGAGGGACGCTTTTGAGAGCCAAAGGCAACTCCAGACTCCCTTGGACTAGTAGCACTGCCCCTTCACACCAAATGTAAAAAACAACATACTGGAACCAAAGAATTGTTGCCATCGGGCTCTCCGAGTGATCGCCCTAAAGTAGATGGTACAGTGCATTGTGGGAAACATAGTCCTGACTTTCAGCTAGTTTCAGGCGGCTACCATTTTCCTTCGGACCGCCGGATGTCAAAATTACTTTCTACTGAGTTAACCACTGCCAAGGCTTGTTGGTATCAGTCTGGCAACCACTACCTTTAATGGGCACTGCAACTCGAGGGACCGTCCCAACACCTTCCTCCGACATCAGGAGTGACCTCGTTGTTGACCTTTTGCACCTCTTTCCTCACCAGCACCGTGTAAGTGGTAAAACCAGCTCCACCTGTGACTTCCGCTCCAGCACCAAGGACAGCCATAACAACTGTGCACATGGGCTTCTCGAGCTAGGTAAAATTGAACTGACTGTCGTGGCTTGGTCCTGGGACCTGCATCACCTTAACCCACCTTGGGTTCCACGCAACTCGACTTGCAAGTGACCGAATGTCACTAGTGCTTTTTCCCATTGATCGCCATTATAAAGTTTTGCAGTACTGTTTTGCACTGATTTGATTTTGCTATACATATCTGATTGACTTTGTTTTGGTGTCTACATTTATATAAAAACTGCTGTGTTGGCTTTCTTTCAAGTCGTGTCAATTACTTATCGACCATGTTGGTGTTGCTCGGATATGAATTTACCTTAAAGAAATGAAAAGACAAGAGGCGCTTGGCAAAACAGGAACAAGTTGGTGTAATCAAACACAGCGGCCGGAAGAATCTCGACAGAATGCATCTGAGGAAAGTCTCTCGGTGTACAAGTTTTGGCTGGTATGATATACATTTTGTGAGATACAAAGAAAAAAATGTCTGCATTCCTGAAAAGCATCTCAGTCATAAATTACCAAGCTCGGGCATCAGATAAGGACACAGATGGTTCTCGTCCTCGGAGACAGCTAGTGCGGGTCAGTGTGTATGTGTCCGGGTGTCCGGCATGAGCAGCATGTGATCACTACGTGTGGTTCATGGTTTCGATTTTCCATAAGTCATTTATGCCGGACATGATTGATGTATGCTGTTTTGCATGCATGTTATGTAAACCGTATGCTGTTCTCATTCATAATGTATTATAATGTATTTCAAGTAAATTCATATTAGGTACACCTGCTTTTCTGATTTGTTCTTATACTTTATTTTTTTGAGTTGCATCATATAATGTTATCTAAATGTCACCTTTTTGGGACATAAAGATACATACATTCAGTCAATTACTTTTTGTAAATGATCCCCTTGTTGGTCATTTACCTTAATTTACTATTACTTCAGAGAAACAAGACTTTTAATGCTTTGATATAGAAAGAAATGGTCCTGTGGACACCCTTTATTAGTCCAGGTGGTAAATGAGTAGTATGTGTTGGCACTCGCTCTTAGTTTGATATCTGGTCATCTGGCTTTTAGGAAATTCCAAAGTCTTTGCTTTTTTTGGTGTGATAGCTGTTGCTTCTTGGGCATATGCTTTGTTGATAATAGTAGGTCTTAGTGTCAGAACACCCTTTGGGTAACTGCTTTGATCTATAAATAAATAACATAAGATATAGTCATCTCTTGGCCCTCCGGTCAAAGAATCTGGTACCTTGCATTCATGTGTTATATTTCAACAAATTAAAACTTGTCTAGTCATAGAAGAACTCTGTCCGCTCTCAGTTTTCCTTTATGACTTACATAGATGGAAACCACAGATATGCCCTTTATATTTCACTGCCTTTACCCATTACTTACTATTACAAACTAAAAATGTCAATCCTTGTTTCTCAATTTAATTGACTCAAAATAACATGGATGGATTCAAAAACATACACATGGAAATCTGTTGTCTGAATTTTCATCATCAGCCTGGAGATGTAGGGAAAATGAAGTATAACTCATGTGATCTCTAGGGCTGTGAATGTTCTGTACAGCCAAACACCCAGACACATGACACCATGTACCTGGAGGGCAGCATGAATCTGTCATGAACATATTGTCATTGAAATCACACACTGCTGTTCAGTTGAAGGGGATTTGTCTCACGCATTAGCTTTAGTATCTTGCATAGAAAATTTCTGAGTGTACTAGCATGTATAAATATAAACTATAAATTTACAAACTTCAAAAATACAGATTAAAATGTAAACAGCAAAAATAAAGACCTACGAACCTAATTAGATACTAAATTAACAAAATTACCCGAATGCCACTATCAGGGCGTTGTTTATAAATTGCACTCACATTTTTCATTTTTTACAAATTTTTTGTTTTAAACACAGATGGTAAAAAGCTGTTCACCTGTAACTATGTTATAATTGAAGCTACTCTTTTAGTAGGCAGAAATCAGGTTGCCAGCTACCATGGATACAAAAACTGTAGCATTATTGTAGAAGTTAAGGCACGCATCACTAAGGGCCTGATTATGAGTACAACGGTCCATAGGAATGCCGTACTCATGGTGGAGTGTCAGGAACTGCCGCACTGGTGGTATGACAGACGCAATTTGAGTGTGGCCGTCCCACCTCCACAAGACTGCCGTAACCGCCAGGGATCCACGATCCCTAGCAGTGGCGTGGCGTTCAGAGGCTCCAATATGCTTGGCAGTGCTGCTGGGGCACCGCCGAGCATATTTGAAGTTTCTTCACCGCCACAGTTTTCATGGTCTCAGGGCCATGGGGTGCCTGCAGGGGGGCACATGTTGTGCCCCCCTGTGTGCATTCACCCCCAGTTCCATCACGGCATGGACTTTACAGTCCATGTTATGCTGGAATGCGCTTTGGCGGTCCCACGGCGCTGCCTCTCTAAGGCTCTCCTATGATCCTTTGAAAGGCAGTGCTGTGGGTCAGCCGCCGCAGGACCCCCCGCCCAGACTACAACTTGTAATCCAGTGGGAGGTCAGCGGTGGAGTTTGACGGTGTGGGAGCGTGGGGTGGCGTGCCGCCCCGCTCCCACAATGCTAAAACTCAAAATCAGCCCCTTAGTGTTGTGTACAATGGAAGACTGTGGCCTAATGGCTAGAGCAGTCAACCTCGAAGCTGGGGAACTGGGTTTGAGTCTTGGCAGGAACGCTCAACATCCTGTGATTTTGGGCAAATCACTTAATCTCCCCTTGCCTAACAAAATGAATGTGTCCGTCTGCAACCCAACTGGTGCTCATGTAAAGTGCCCTGATACCTTCGGGTCGAGTGCGCTATATAAAACTCTCCCCCCCAAAAAAGACTCAATCCATGCCTTGGTAGGTAACACTTGATTCAGTCCTACCCACCACTGCTAAACAAAAGAAAGTTCAGGTAACATAATCTTTTAAGTAAATGGGTCTCGTGACAAAGCAACCAGGTTTACTCTCATCCCTCTTTCTCCAGGCATCCACATGCATGCCACCCCTACGACCGCTACACCGCATGTGTTCCATTTCAGCATGTAACTCTCCAATACCATCTCCTCCCATACCAACTCTGTATCCAGACTCACCCCCGGTCAACCAATCATAACGCCTCCTCACCCATCACCTTCCTCTTCCGTCACTACACCTTTGCATCTCATCATTCTGCTCATATGCTACACATGTGCATCACTCAGTTTAGCAGCATTCACATAGCCTTCCTCTACCTTCTTAGGTTCAGAAAATACAGTCTCTCTGTGGCATTGAATCTCATCTCCGATGAGGTCAGTGTCAGAACCTCATCCCTGATGAGGTCAGTGTTAGAACTCTGACTGTGGGTTCTGCCGATGTGAGAATTCAATGTTTCGCAGTTGCTGCATGTTTGGCAGTTGCTGTGCCATCGCTGTTGGCTGAGGTGATTAGATTAAACCTCTCACTGACCTTAAGAAGCTTCCTGTCATCATTTGCAGAACACCACAATTTCTGGCGACGATCGATGGGTGAAGACACGGTGTGCTGAAATTAGACCATCACCTCAACAAGGCGAGAGGCGGGTCTGGCTTGTAAATGGTTAATCGGAAACGGAGCTTGGCCCAGTTTCATTCAGGTCGGATTTCTTGAAGAATCTTGTTTCCCTGCTGCAGTCTCGGAAGAGGAGTCTGGCTCGAGAAAATTAGCCGGTTTGTTGTTTCCGAGGGTCTGTCTCAGACGGCAACGTGACGCAGTTGTGGTCGCGAGCGTCTGGTTAATGTACGTGCTGTCAAAGAAAATCCTTCGGCTGAGTGAGGTATGTGCACACTCTTTTCTAATAGGCTCAGAGGAACGTCTGTTCGCCCTCTAGCCTTTGCCTGTGCGCATTGCGGTCAATTGAATGAAGGGAGCTCAGAGGAACAGCCTTTCCTCTTCTAATTTCCTTAACGCTTTGTAACGTTCTGCGCATGTGTCATCTTTCCGGCCCTGTCAGTTTCTTTTGCGCAGATCATCTAGACCGTTTAGGTTCGAGTTTAGAGGAACGTCTCTTCGCCCTCTAACTCGTATTTCAGTTGAATGAAGGGAGTTCAGAGGAACAGCCTTTCGCCCTCTAATTTCCTTGCTGCTTTGTAATGTTCTGCGCATATGTCATCCTTCCGGTCCTGTCAATTTATATTACGCAGATCATCTGGATCGTTTAGGTTCAAGTTCATAGGAACGTCTTTTCGCCCTCTAACTTGTATTTTATTCTTTAAGGATTCCTGCATTGTGTCAAATTAGGATTTACGTTGTTTATTTATCACTCTTCATCGCTCAAGGTTATTTTTATACATTTGTCTACATTTATGGTAGGAGCGCAGTGGAACATCGGATTCAGTCTCCAGCTCTCCGTTTTATGGGAATAACCAGTCTAACTCATCGTCTGCTTAATTGGTTACGACGAGACTTTGACTTTTCTGTTTTTTTTAATTCACTTTTCATTATAATTCACTTATTCATGTTACTTGTTGTGTAGAATAAGTGTATCTAACAGTTCTGTCTGTGATACAAAATGCAGAATGTTACATCACCCCCTTTTTCTACCTTCTCCCGGTGAACCTTTACTTGTGTGGTCAAAATGGAAAAAGGTTTTTGGGAATTATGCACGTGTGTGTGGCACTAATTTGAGTGCAGAGCGTAAACATGCTTTGTTGCTACATTGTTTGGGGGCAGAGGGCCAGGATGTTTTGGAAAATTTACCTGAGCTTCCACATGCTGAAGCGCGTGATTTAAATGAGTTTGAGATCTCTTTAGCCAAATTACATCGTCATTATTTGCCACGTGTGAGTACAATTTTAGAGAGATACCATTTTGGATTAAGGTCTCAGGGTAAGGATGAATCAGTGGAAGAGTTTGTAACTGCCTTGATGAAATTAGCCTCAAAATGCAAATTTGGGGGTGCAGCTGAGGAGAGGATTAGAGATCAGTTTGTGTTGCGATGCAACAGTGACAAGTTGCGAGAGGAACTTTGGATGAAAGATGAACCGCCTCTTGAGGAGGTTCTTATTGTAGCAAAACAGGTGGAACACTTGATGAAGTGTGTAGGTGAACTCAAGGCTGGGAAGGAGGTGAATTATTCGGAAAAGGAAAAAGCGGAAGTGATTAATGCGGTTAAGTCTCAAAGTGTTCCTGAGCGGAAGCAGAACTCCGAAGTAAAGGGTGTCAGGAGAACTGAACAGTACTTCAATGTTACTTGTTTTAGATGTGGGTTTGTTGGCCATAGAGCCAATGATAAATTTTGTCCTGCCTTGTCCCAAGTTTGTAACTCATGCGGGTTTAAGGGACATTTCAGTACATTTTGCAGAAACAGAGGTAGAAGGAATAGCAAGGGTGGGAGCAAAGAAACATGCCAAGAGATAGTGTTACAGGTTGATGAGTCCAAAAGAATGTTTCCTTCTGTTGTGGTGGTAAACATTGATGGCAAGGACATTGTGATGAAATTTGATTCCTGTTCTCGCATTACTATTATTTCTGAGCAAACTTTCACGGAGTTGTTCTCTAACAATAAGTCACTCTCTCAGATGGACATACAACCTGGAGGGTATGGAGGGTGCAAAATTGACATGCTAGGGTATTTTGAAGCAGCCATAAGTGTATGTGGGAAATGTACATACGGGAAGATATATGTCTCTTGTCATGGTGATGATCTATTGGGTTGGGGCCATCAGAAGGAGTTGGGTGTTAGTTTGCATCCAAACAAAGTTCCTCAGGTACAAATTGATGAGATTGAATGTACTCAAAACAAATTTGTAAAAGAATTCAATGTATTATTTCAAAACAAACTTGGTAAGTTGGTTGGTTACAAACACAGAAGCAAACTAAGAGAACATGCTACTCATGTAGTGGCAAAGGTAAGAAGGATTCCTTTGCTCTTGCAAACTGCTGTTGATAATGAGCTCAAGAGGTTGGTAGACTGTGGAGTCATTGAGGGTGTTGAAGCAACGGAATGGTTGGCTCCCATTGTCGTTGCGCGCAAGGGGAATGGTGACATTCATCTTTGTGTAGACTTGAGGGCTCTCAACAAGGAGGTTGTGTTTGACAAGTTTCCTCTGCCCAACATCGAAGAGATGATCACAACTTTCACTGGTGCGAAGGTGTTTAGCACATTAGACCTAATGTCGGCTTATCACCAGGTTGAATTGCATGAGTGTTCGCAAGATCTGACTGCCTTTACTACTCCTTTTGGCACATTTCGTTTTAAGAGGATGCCATTTGGTTTAGTTTCTGCTGCTGCAGTTTTTCAGAGGATTATGTCACACATATTGAAAGATCAGAATGGAGTAAAATGCTATCAAGATGACATAATCATTTATGGATCTAACAATGAGGAGCATGACCAACGTGTTTGTGAGGTGTTACACAAACTTCAGGCAGCAGGTCTGACTTTGAAAGCGGAGAAGTGCAAGTTTGGGGGTCACTGAAGTAAGTTATCTTGGCTACAAGGTTACGTCTACAGGTATCAGACCAAAAAAAGAACTTGTTGATACGATAAAAGCTCTGGTAAAACCCAAAACGAAGGAGGAACTATCTTCTTTTCTGGGAATGGTAGAGTATTATAGCCATTTTATCAAAGACTTTGCTAGTAAGACATTTAATATGAGGAAACTGTTGAAAAAGAAAACTGATTTTGCGTGGGGGATTGAATGTTCACAGGAATTTACAATTGTTAAACAGGAGTTGAGCAATGCTCCTTCTCTTCAGTCCTTTGAGGCTTCCAGTAGCACCAAAATTGTGTGTGATGCCAGTGGAAAAGGGCTAGGAGCTCTACTCATTCAAATGCGAAATGGCAAGGAGAATTTAATTGCATGCATTTCAAGAACTCTCAGAGACACAGAACACAATTATTCTGTAATTGAGAGAGAGTCACTAGCTGTGTTTTGGTCCATCATGAGGTTTAAGCAATTTTTATGGGGTACTAAATTTAGTGTACAGACAAATCATAAACCCTTAGTTGAAGTCTTCACAAAAAAAGGTCTTGATTCGATATCCTCTCGCATAAGGAGATGGGTTGTGGGATTGCAAGATTTTTGTTTTGATGTTCAGTATGTTCCTGGTGCTAGCAACTTTTCTGCTGATTCTCTGTCTAGGCTTGTAGATTTGACTGACTCACAGATTGGCGGTGATGATGAGTTGGATGAGGAAGATGGAGTAAGCGTGTGTGAAGTATCTGAAGGTACCATCAGTGAAGATGAATGGTTGACAGAGCTGCAGAATGATGAAATCTTGTGTAAAGTTAGGGACATCGTCGGTTCGGGCACTAGGAGTAAAGTTGAGCTCAAGGTTTGTGAAGGAGGTTGGGAGAAGATTGTGGATGAACTTGCTGTTGACAAAGGGTTTCTTTTGAGAGGCACTAGACTCATTCCTCCTGTGAAATTAAGGAGTAGAATTTTACGTTTAGCTCATGAGGGTCACATGGGCATTGTTAAAACAAAAGGGAGACTTCGGAGAGATTTTTGGTGGCCTTCACTTGATCATGATGTGGAGTGTATGATAAGAGATTGTGTTGAATGTGTGGTTTGTGACAAGGGGCTTAAGACTAATCAGTTGCCCATGGTTTGTAGAACTCTTCCCAAATATCCTTGGGAAGAGGTTGCAATGGATATTCTTGGACCCATAAGAGGTGAGCATGCTACGCCTTATGTCATTGTCTTGATGGACTTATATTCCAGATGGGTTGAAGTGTCTTGTGTTCAGGATATCTCATCTTCTGCTGTGATCAAATTCATGGAGGGTGTGTTTAAAAGAGAGAGTTATCCCAGGTACCTACTTACTGACAATGGGGTGCAGTTCTGCTCACGTGAGACGGTATCGTATTTGTTGAAATGCGGGATTGAACATAAGAGATCGGCTCTCTATCACCCTGAGACCAATGGAGCCATAGAAAGGGTTATTAAAACACTAAAAGAAGGAATACAACTGACAAGAGGGAATGGTTTAGATTGGAAGAAGGAGTTGTCAAATAGATTGATGGGCTATCGACTATCCCCGCATGGCTCCACGGGTAAATCTCCTTTTGAATTATTCAAGGGAAGATCCCCGTCAACCAAAATGTGTCCTGGTTGGATGAGTTGGAGCAAAGGTTGTGTTGATAACACACCTGGTGAATGGAGAGAGAGGGAGATTTCTATTCAACACAGGAGAAAAGAAGAGTTTGACTCCCGCAAATCTGTTAGGAACATTGAAGTCAGTGTGGGAGATTATGTCAAAATTAATGCTCCCAAAGGTTGTGCTGATTAGTCCAAATTTACTAAGAGATTACAAGTGATTAAATGTTTCAAGAATGCCATAAAAACACATGATGGTCGCATTTGGAACAAGAGCAGGGTTGCTGTTATGAGACAACCACTTGTTTCTTCTGATAATTCAACCTTTGCCTCTCAACAGTGTGGGAGTAAGGTTTGTGATTCAGGTGTGCAGGGTTCTTGTATGAGTACTCCAACATTCCACAGGAGAAGCGTTAGGGAGACCAGGAAACCTGCTTATCTTAGGGATTTTGTTGTGTAAATTCTTTTCCTTGTTTCTTTGCTCTACCTTGCATCATCCTGTTTTTTTTATTTTTTATTTGACTATTTGTTCAGCATGTGTCATTTTGCAATTTCGTTGTATGAGAGGGAGAAGTGTGGCATTGAATCTCATCTCCGATGAGGTCAGTGTCAGAACCTCATCCCTGATGAGGTCAGTGTTAGAACTCTGACTGTGGGTTCTGCCGATGTGAGAATTCGATGTTTCGCAGTTGCTGCATGTTTGGCAGTTGCTGTGCCATCGCTGTTGGCTGAGGTGATTAGATTAAACCTCTCACTGACCTTAAGAAGCTTCCTGTCATCATTTGCAGAACACCACACTCTCCCTTCCTCATTTCCCCTGTTTTTTCATTTGTACCATTTCTCCCACTCATAAATGCAGCATATTTGCTCCAAACTTGCAATTACTGCAAAGTTTATACTTTTTCTGCACATTTCTAATGTTATCTTTAACCACTTCCTTCAACCACTAGAGCTTTCATCATTTACCACAGAGAATCCTTAGTGAGCGAATCTCTGCCTCCCATGACCATAAAAGGTCGGGATCTAGTGACACCTGGTGCAATCCGATACAACCATTCCATTTTCTCACTTTCAACATCCATTTTTTTAGTTCTTTCTAGTGGCTATCTGCAGAGCACCCTTAATAACTTGGTTGAACCTTTCCACTTCACCATTCACTTCAGGATGATAAACGGAAGTGCACTTGTGCCCTATGCCATTACGCTTAAAAAATGATTCAACCTCAGCTACCCTAAATTGAGCGCTATTATCAGCAATCACATTCCTAGGTAAACCTTCCCTCTGGAACAATTAATTCCAAACATTTAGCATTTTCACTACAGTTGGGTTCTCTGCAAAAGCCATTTTCAGTCATATCGGAAAAAAATCCATGGACACATTCTCCGTTCTCACCCATAACAGGAGCCATAATGTCCACACCAATAGTTTTCCAAGCCATGACAGGCCCATCCAGAGGAACTAAAGGAGATCTCAATTTGGCTTTCGATTTGAAAGCAACTTCACATTCAGAAAACTCCCTCACAGCATATTCCACATCAACATCTACCCCTGGCCACCAGTATTTCTCCGTATTCCTTTTCTTTCTCTTTACAATGCTCAAATGCCCTTCATGATATAACTCAATTAATTTATACCTTATGCTCTGCGGTATGACAATTTTCTCTCTTCTCATCAAATTGTCATCCTAAATGGACAATTCACCACAAATGTCCCAGAACTTATGACACTCTCCCTCAACAAATGTCTTCTCTGCCCAACCTTCCAACACATACGATTTCACTCGCTCCAGTGCCACATCTTTGCTCACACCTGCACCAAATGGTGCCGGATGTGGGCTACAACTCTCCAATGGAGAGGAGCTGAGGTGTTTTTAGTTTCAGGTGAGCGCTACGTATGGGTGGGAGGTAGAGTGCTATACATATATATATATATATATTTACAGAGTGTGTGGTGAGACTAAAATTATCTTGTGGTGGGCTCAATATCAGTTGTGCCCCCAGTGGATAGGATTAAACCAAAGGTGACAGAGAGTTTGGAAAAAATAGTCCATTTACAAGGTCAACATGTTCCTGTCCTAGATTGACCCAGCTCAGGGTTCAGGGGTAATCATCAGGACCAATTTGGTATAGTCACTCTGAAACAACAAACATAAGTATAAAACCTGATGCTGGCCTATTAGTGATGAGCCAGGTGATACAGAAGATGACCAACAATCTCTTTGTTGTTGGGGTCCTCCATCGTACTAAATTGTAAAAAGACAAAGCATAAAGAACATTACAACATGCATTAGGCCACTGCCAGAGTAATACACGTAGGTCTGAGAGAAAAAGAGATGCCCTCTACCAATGGACACACTAGTGTTGCAGGCGGAGTGATGACAAATCTTATTCATGGCGTGGGAATGCTGCTTACTCTCAAGCCAAAATATGCTGCCTAGACCGCGAAGCTGTACAATACAATTTTGAAAGGAATTATATCAATATTGATTAATGGATTCACATAGCAGGCATGCATTGAGCAGTTAGGATGGAACATACATGACATTCCATCTATGTGCATTGTTCGAGAAGCATTGAACACTTCTCAAACTATAAATGTATTTACTATGTAGCAAGGTGAGGCTTCAGAATGACCTCTTTCACGCATTGATAGACGGCAAATGACTGTGTGCGTAGTCACACCCTCAACAATTCCATCAAGTGGATGTCACTCAGTATTCAAGGTAAATGAATGAGTATCTGTACAGATGCATTGCTCAAACAGGCAGTATGTGTACACATAATATAGGATAAAGGTCTGTTACTCGAGATACCTAAGGCGGGGTATGCATATGATATGCACCGCTGCAAGGCTAGACCCTTATTACGACTTTGGCTGTCCTCCTGTGGAACCTCCACCGCTCCGCCCACAGGAGGACCACCAAGGTCATGGAGCACCCACCTGCCGGATTCCGAGTTGAATCCATGTGGCAGCGGTTCCACAGCAGTGGTATGTTAGGCTCATAGGAGAGGCTAACATGAGAGCGCCAAGTGCACATTCCTGCATGGTGTGGCATGCACCACTGTGTGCAATGCACACCGTACAGGAACAAAGGTGTGTTTGTACCGGGGCACAAAATGTGCCCTCCCACACACACCCCCATGGCCAGATGCAGCCGGGGGCCTTGCAGCGCCCCCTTACCTGCATCTCTGCTACCCTTTTCTTGGTGGATTCCCCGCCGTGAAAGGCCGGTGGAGAGACAAGTTGTAATATGATCGTGGTGCCAACACCGGCACCACCAGCATATTACTTCCTCTGTCCGCACCACCACCACCATGGGATCCTGGATCCCAGCGGAGGCAGCGGTCCTGTGGCGGCCCGACCGCCACACTCAGAATACTGCGGGTGGACCCGCAGTGGTGGTGGGACCGCCACCACAAGTGCGGAGGTCCTGAAGACTGCTGTACTCATAATAAGACCCTAAATCTTCGTCCCTCAGTCTTTTAGGCATAAATCACTGCACAACATAGCCTTTATAAAGAAAAGGCAATTAGATAATATTTGTAAGTCTCCTAAAGTGAAGCCAGGTCCCACTCGAGTTCATCTCACTAATTGTGCCTCAGTTGGCTGAACATAATTTCCCTTACTTGTGATTACCATCCAGGATAATCAACAGAGTTGCAGTAATTAACATCTGCTTGTGTGTTACCACCAGCCTTTCTCCTGGGGACTTAAACCAGTATAAAAACTCCAAGAGACTCGCCTGTTCAGGCATTCAGCCGCAGTGTTGAGAAGCAACGGCATGTCTGAGAACATTTGTTACGATTTGTAGAAGGAGCTGTCTGCAAGGAACCCCCAAACTGCCAACTGGCGATGTTTGAAGCTGACAATACACACACAGATACACACATCCCGGATTTGAGACGAAAACGTGATATCTACCTTCGCATAATTGTTCTTTTATTGGCAGAACTTAACATCACTTCCTCCACAGAAATTAGCAAAGGAACTAGTTAAAAATATTTAGCTGAAAGAAAGGAAGCAATTTGACTATACTATGCGATTACCAGATTGATTCTGCTTTGTATCTTTTTGTTTTACATTTTTATATTAGTGTTTTTGCACTGCATTTTTCCTTTGATGGTAGCCTGGCTTTGCTGGAAGCAAGGCATGGTAACAAATGCGTTAGCAATGCAGTAAAGGGGTTGCACCGTTGAACATGCCCAGCAAGCCATCAAATAAGCATCTGAAGCCACAGGCCGGGTTTCCTTCAGATCACCAATTTGCAGGTGCAATGGTCGAAGTGTTTGCCACAGCCCCCCTGCGCATGCGCACAGCTGCCTTTATCAAGCCCTTGTTCCACCTGAAAGTTACCGTGTACCTGCTGTCCTGTTGCTTGATGCCAGCGCCTGCTGTCCAGATGGTAAGGCGCGGTTTTCAGCTCCTAACAATTGAAGGGAACGGATTCTCAAGAGATGGCGACATCATGATCGGAGGGATCTTCCGGGCTCACTCCTCTACTCTGCAGAGGAAAATCACCTTCCAGGAGGAACCTAGGCCGGCCACATGTCACACGTAAGCAAAGCCCCGCGCACTAGAAACAGTCTTGCTTTCTCCACTGCACCAGATCATCCCAGTTCACATTAGGCCTGGGCGGTAAAATATGCGCGGAATTCTGCGTAGCTCGCTGAGATTTTTTACATCTTCGCGGAAATTTGCGTAACACGACTACGCAAATTCCGCCCACCCCTAGTTCACATGCTTTCACCTCTGTATCAATCCAGCACAAAGAGGCTGCCTGACGGTTCACAGACATCCTGCCTCATCCATACCCATTATGCAGGGCACCTCCTGTGAATCATGGTCACAATCTGAGACTGCAGAGATAGAGTCCCACAAAACTCTATCTCTCCATTTCCATTCACGAAGGGTTGCAAGCCCTGGCTCTGAAAGTATTTGCAAATGCCACAAAAGTGGCTTATGAAAAAAAAATACTTTATTCACATGCCTCCGAAGCCCGCTGCTCTCATTAGCAAGATGTCCAGTATCGAACCATTGGTGCATTTCCTTGAGAATCTCATTAAATTGGGGTGCCTCTTTACCACCCAATTGTCCCTGCCATTTGTTAGTTACTACTTTGTTGGCATCAATAGTTTCAAAGACATTTGCACTTTTCCGTACCATTTTAAATCACTGGATTTAAGGGCATGTTTATTATTATTTCACGAAACGTGACGCATCAAGTGAACTTGCTGTGCTGCATAAAAATGAGAGGGTAGAAATGCTTCACATTTACAAAGATATAGACCATTTCTGCTCTCTCCGTGCACTGTGTGCAGCCTAGCACCAATGCAGGCATCTTTGTGCCATGGTACAAGGGTGCCTGCATTACTGACAGGATTGTTTTTGTGCACAATTCAAAGAGGCATTTTCCTCTTTCAATATCTGGTGCAGAATGCAGCACACATGGACAGAGGAAATGAAGAGGAGAAATAAATGTATTTCTCCTCTTTACACCTCTTTTGAGTAGGCACACCATCTTGGTGCAAACCCGGATTTACAAGTCTTTATAAATTTGCCAATGTGTCCAAATGCATGTCCTAGATGCTCCACCCATGTAATAGTTGCCCAATGAAAAGTAACATAGAGCAGCGCTATGGGCTGGGTTGTGTTACTTTGTATTTACTAAACCATGCAAAGACATGCAAATGTCAAAAACTATTTTTGAATCAGGCTGCTCCACAACAGTGATGCAACCCAATGCAAACAGGTCTAGATCATTGATTTGGCTTATGACTGGGTGAGATAGTTGCAAAACCCAATCATGTGGGACCAAAATCATAAATCAATACCATTAAGTTATTGATATTTACTTTGATGGCCTTATGCTCTATTTTGAGTACATTTTTTACTTACATGGAATTTACAAAGGTGTCCAGGAGTTCTCCTTGGTCATGAATGTATGGGAGCCTCAATGCATAATCACTCAGGCAACATTCTAAGTATGGGCACAAAAATCCCAGCATGCACAGTGTTGTTGCTTATAAAGCTAGGACTTGCTGAAGATATCACACATGACATGGGTCAAAGAAAGTACCTGATCTGGCAGTGAGGGCTAAGTTGTTTCTATCCCAGCAGGACCATGACTAATTTCCATATGGCTGGGTGCTGAAGTTTCTCAGTGGGTGAAAAACAATGGTCTGGAATGCAGCTCATGTGATAGCCAGTGGTTAAGATTATAGCAAGCATTTCACCCCTCGATTTTGTGATTTCCTCATTGCAAAGTACAATGAGTATGCCCAGATGTTAGTTTTGTCTTTGTTGTACCACAGGACTGAAACTACCTCCCTGACGAGGTGTAAATTGACTGAAACTGGTCAGAGCTTGTTTCTAATCTCATCCTTCCCTAGTAGTTTGGGTTATGCTGTGCTTATTGAAGCAGGCCTAGTCCTGACTTTCAAATGGTTGAGCTCTTTCTAGAGCAGCCTAGTGGGTGAAAAACAATGGTTTGGAATGAGACCTGAGTGATCGCGAACGGCTGAGATTAATTCAAGCATTCTTTATATCACTCTGTGCTTTGTTTCTGTAGAAGCTGTAATTGCAAGGGTGTTTTTGCACATTGCTGGTGTTTTTCTAGAGTGGAAAAGTGAGTGAAATATATTTGTCCAGAATGAAGCCCAAGTGATCATCAGTGATCGTCAGTGGCTGAGATAAATTCAAGCATTAATTTAATCAGTTTGCTGTTGTACTTTTCCATCTATCCATGCAGTATGCTCTCCTGTTCTGAAATGATTTTGGAATCACTAGAGTTAAACCTCTCTAACACATTCCTCACATTTAACAATATGTCTCTTTGCAAAAACAACAGGCTTTGATAGGACAAAATAGCCTCCTTCCAGTATGACCTCCTCTTTATGGGGCTTCGTGACAGAAGTTTGCTATGGGATGAAAATTTCCCAAGCTTTACACCTCATATCATATTCTGGGGTTTGTGTTTCAAAATTACAATAACTAAAATATTGTCTAGCCTAAATGTTGAGGCTAACAAACCACTTACTGAGCCTTTCCAGAAATATTAAACACAAAAAAAAAACAATTTTTTTTCTATAGACAGTCTTTCCAAAACCTTGACACTGAACTGAAGCTGCAAAACATGGAAAGTTCATGGATTGACAGACTTAACACAGTGTGCTAGGGACTCAATAAGAGCTATGAAAGGCATTACTGGCACCCATGAACACTGTTTCAAATATTTTGATTTGTAAATTTTCCGACAACCAACAAATAAAATCTGATTCTAACCTATTATGATTGATTTCACAGCTAATGGATAATCAGATGTTAATGATTTCATGCAGTTCATGGTCTGTTATTTAAAAAAATATATATTTGGGTATATCACCAACAATAAAATGCCGTATTCCTTAAATTGCATGATGTAGGAACTAGACAATTGTTGCACCTGTGGTATAATGCGGGTTCCCTAGGACCTAAAAGTAATATGTACTATCATAATGCTCACCCTGACTTAGCGGCCCTAAGACATGAACCCTACATTCGTTTCACTGTCATTTATGCCCTAAGAATGAGGACATTCAAAGTGCTCTCTAAAAGGACACTTACAATATATATTGGTAATAAGTTAACACTGTGTGAGGTCAAAAACAAATTAGACGCAAGTTCCAAAACCATAATTTTATACACACGTATTCCCACTCCAACATCTTCCTTCATCTGTCTTAGATGTAATTTCTACTTTCAATATGGTGCCTACATAGACCCACTTGGCTACACCCCATTGTACATACATGCCTTTGTACCATTAGGCCTGCCCCCCCTTGAATGATGAGACACACAACACATGGCAACTTTATGGGGCTCGCATCATGGCTACCTATGTATCAGAACAATCACCTGTGCAGGACCCTCTTTGACAGACTACCTAAGGTATAAGTTCACTGATCTGTTTTATACCTAATAGTTTGCTATCTGTAAACCAACACCTATTATCATTTGTTTGCTTATGTGTTTGTCTAAATTAACCAGCTGTTTGTTAGTTACTTTCAATCTGAGCCTAATGATACTGATCATGAGCTATGCATTTAGCTACTACTAAGGTCTTGTTAGCAATATGTTGCTACTTACTGACTGTCCTGTGCTTTCATGCTCAAGTGCCATACATTTAAAATTATAGGTATATTTAATTTGCTATGTATATACTGCAGATAATAGCAAATTATTTATTGAATATACCATCATGAGTGCCTCTCATAAATGTTAACTATACAAAATCAAATCAAATCGGATTTATAAAGCACACAGCTGCCCATCGGGTGGCCTGGTACAAGCAACTAGGCAGTTCAGCTGACAAGAAAGAATCGGAGCTAAAAGTTGAATAACCATGTCTGAACAGATCATCATTGGCACTGCATCACAGAATAAGTGCAGGTCACTCCACGCCTTGTAGGCTAGATAGGTAATGGAACGATTGACTCTTGTCCTCACACTAATCCTGAGTTTCCTCAGGCAGTGGCTTTCTGAAGATCTCAGAGACCTAGGGAATGGTAATGAGTGAACCTATTGCTCGGATATTTTGGGGCTGTCTTAGAAAAGGCTCTATGAGCTAAAGCTAAGGATTTATAAGGAATCTGTTTTCTATATGGCAGTTAACAGTGTTTTGTGATGTGGAACTATAGATTGTCTACAGGGAATCTTGAGGATCAGCCTGGCTTATGCAGGCAGTCTCGACTATAAGAAGAAGATTGATCAGACAATTAGGGAGATCCAGATTGAGAGCATTAGTGCAATCAATTATAGATGTAAGCAATGTGTGCACTATGGTTTTGTGGGATTCTATAGTGAGGAAGTCCAGAGTCTTCCTCAAAGCATGCAGTAAGAAAAAGCACGTTCCCACTACAAATGGAATGTGAGGGTGAAAAGACAGCTCATTATTATCTAATTTTACCCCCAGATTCTTGGCTGCAGTTGCCGGCTCAGGGTTGGAGGGGCTCCTATTTCAGTCAGACACCAATTATTTGACCAATTATCTGTGGCTTTTCAAAATGAGCAGCACTTCTGTTTTTTCAGAGTTGCACTTCAGACAACTCTGTTCATCCAGTCGACCACAAGAACCAAAAACGTTTTAAAGCTTTTTGGGTTATATCTGCCTTTTTTGGCAAGTAAAGAATACGCCGCGTATCATCTGCATATGAGATACCTGTATGCCATGCAATTGTATGATAGAGGCCAGCGGGGCCACGTACATATTGAAAAGTGTAGGACTCAATGACGATCCTTGAGGGGCCTCATAGGTGAGAGCCTTTGCATCTGAAGCGGTGTCCAATGATACCAATTGTCCTCTACAGCTCAAGAAAGATTGTAGCCAGGGCAGTTCCACAGACCCCCTATATCCTCCAGTCACTGTGGAAGTGTCTGATGAGAGACAGTGTTGTTCACCAGTGACAGATCTAAGGGGGCCAGGGGGTTGTCTGGCCTTGCTCTCAATAGAAAGTTTAAACAGGCGTTCACATGGAACTCATAAATGAAATATACAGTAAGACATCAAAATTGCGTGTGGTACAGGTACATTGGTGTTCTCACACAGCCATATACAGTATTGGTTCTTGAAAATGCTTTAACATTAGTGAAGATTCACATAGTGTTTTTTCAAGCAGCGGTCTGTTTGTAGAGATGTCAATGACGCTTCGACCCTGTAGGAGAATATTAAGGTCTCATCAGGACTGGGGATGGCTTGGGGAACTAATGGTGAAGGAGCACAGTTAGCATTGAGGAATACTGATGGGGAACCAAAGGTAATGGAAGAAGTGAAATTAGAGTTGACTGAAAATCGTTTCCTCTGGCTGCTCACAAACTTTCCCCCTAGCACTCCACTGGTACCACTTCGCTTACTCACCGACCAATTAAAACACAGACCCCTGATGTATTGGAGGAGGATCTGGTCCTCAGTAGATTTATTACCCTATCGGCTAGGCCTGGAAGAGATTATGACACTTTCAGGGGCCACTGAGGGGAATGGGTGCGGACACATGTGGGCTCATCCGGAAACGTCCCGTGGCATTTCTAAGTCTACGCTCAAGGAGCAGTATTGGAGACTCCTAGATGGCAGATTGTACCAGAATGGGGGAGCAGGTACTCTAACTATTACCTTTTTGGAATTTAAAGACACATATCTTTGGGAAAGGTACATGGATATAATTGAGTCTCCGGGTGCTAAGACACTTTATATTAAGTTCTGAATTGGGATTTTGCCACTTCGATTGTTTACTGCAAAATGGCGTCATACCCTTGTTAATGCTGAAGCTGACCTAAGCAGTCCAATTTGCCCAGAGGTTAAGGAAACCGTAGATTATGTTTTGTACTTTTTGCCCACAGTATAATGCGCACAGGAGGAAATGGATCTTGCCGCTATGCCCTAACTTGGGCATTAGGGACTACAAAATCGCAACTAGGGTACTCAGGCAAGACACTGCTCAAGTTATTGTCTTTGCTGTCTCCCGGTTTCTGCTATACATGTGGAGACACAGACTGAAAAAGACTGCCTTATTGCCGCCCCGTATTTAGCGCTATCATCTTTGTGTGTCCTAGTTGCATTTTACTGTTATTTTAGTTTTTCTCTCTTTATAGACTGTGTAGTAGAAGTTAACTTGTATAGGAGTTTTTGGATGAAACACAGTTTCTGCTTCCCAAATTTTTCATGATTTTCCCCTGCCAAGCCGCTACTCTCAATTGTAGGTACTATAATTTTTTTTAACTGTGGGTATTTCAGCATCTTAATTATTCTATATTCTATGTATTATGTTTTTAAGTGTTTTTATTTCATGCTCTTTTAAAGTTTAAATTATTGTTTGCTTTTATGGCTATTGCCGAAATAAAGCTTATTATTATTGAAATTAGACATACTGGTTAACTTGCGAAGAAGTGGGATATAGGGAAGCGAGTCCGAGTGTTGATTAAATCAAGGCCACCAAAGAAAATGTGCGCCACATAATACAACCAAACTCACAAGGCAGAGCCTATATGGAGCAGGAATGAGAAGTGATAGGGAAAAGAGTTTAAAAATTGCGGGCATAACAAAGCTTCCAAGTTATTATGTGGAAAGTGTGCAAGAGCGCTTACCCATGAGTAAATGGAGGCATGCTCGGGGAGCAAGGTGCTTTGATAATGAAAGGGAAATGACAGCAAGTAAATCACACTACACACAAAGGTGCATGAATACAACTATACTCACGGGGCTGGGCCTGTAAAATAATGCGAGCGGGCAAAATTAATAAAGAGGCAATAATGACCCAAATGGTACAGCGGCTGCAGCTGGTCAACATTGGGTCACCCCCAGAGTGCAGTATTGCATATGAGGGAGTCTCCGAGAGCGAACGATAAACAATGCATGCAATAGAGTCAATTGCAGACTGGAAGCGGAGTCTCAAAGCGAACTCCATGATCGGAGAATCTCCGACCAACCGCGGCCGCTGCAGGTAAGAGGGGTGGGGCCGGCTTGGGGGGGATTTCGAGAGACAACTGCAAGGGAAAATTAAATAAATAAATAATTTTCCCTTGTGGTCGTCTCTCGAAATTCCCCCCAGACGGCTCCACCACCCCACCGCTCTTACCTGTAGCGGCTGTCTCCGACAGCAGTCCAAGGACCATCAGTGTCTCTTTACAGCTGGATTATGCATGGAGAGTACAATTATTGTGATGAGGCCAAAATGAGGTATGAGACACGTCTCATCCTCATGGAGGGGGGCGTGATGGCTGTAGGGATGGGGGACCAGTGGGAGAGGCTTTAACCAAGCTGGTGAGTATGCACAGAGCCGAGAGCTGCCATGAGCCAGCAATGGGCTAAGACATAAAACAGGAACAAGTGAAAATACACAGAAAGCTACAATTAGATAAAGAAAATACCTTGAAACAAACAAAAGTAAGCCAAGGAGAAAAATAATAATAAAGGAAGAATGTAAATCAATAAAAAAAAATAGAAAAATAAAGGCACTAATCAAGAAGAAACAATATGCTCAATAGGCACTCACATTTTGTGGGCAGCTGTGCATATTTTGGACAACAAGGTAAATTCGTCCTATTCAAGAGGGCAAATAGAAGGTTAAAAGTATACACATTCATAGAAAGGCAATCAAGGTCAGTCATAAGATATAAGCCATCCTGATGAGGTGTACAGGGTGCCAACCAGATACAATGATCGGTTATTCATCGGAATACATGAAAAAGGTCAAGCAGCTGAAGGTGGGCAGAACTATAGTCAAAGTCAAAACACCAGATGCAAAGAGCAGGGATGTTAGATCATAAGGGACATTATGCCAGTCCTCCATGGAGTTTAGCCCTTTTTTAAGGGAATCATGGGGCATATTAACAAGGCGGCGATAAACAATTATCGCCGCTTTTGCGGCCGTTTTCGGCCGAAAAGCGGCGATAATTATATCGCCTTATCAGCAAAGACACGCTATTGTGTGTTTTGCTGATTTTGCTCCCGTTTCCAGCACGCCTGACTTCGCATCGATAATGAGATGCAAAGTAGGCGTGTCTGTGGAAACAACATGGGTAAATATCGCGAAGGCAGCTTCGCGATATTTACAATGCGGGAAGCGATTATTTTAATCGCGTTAAGTATGCTTTAACGCAGGAATTTAACGTCTGTTAAATTCCTGACTAAGGCATACTTAACATGGGGGTGGATTCTGTGGCTAAGACCACAGGCCCTATCATCTAGGATATCGCCGTTTTCCACCATGGAAAACAGCGATATCCACGCTATCTCTGAAATTTTTATCGCCTCGGCGATGCGCGTTGTTAATAACGCGCTAACCGGGCGATAAATTACAGAGATAGCCGGCGATAAATATGCAAGCGCTAAGCGCGCTTTGCGATATTTATCGCCGGCCCTTGATAATATGCCCCCATATTTGTTGATCCATTTGCACTCCAAGAGTTGTAGGATGTATAGTATGTATCCCCCTTTCGGTGGTGATTGGGACTTTTAGATGATTTGCCATCTCAAATCTTTCACAGTGGGATGATGTTCCATATAATGTGATAGCAGTGGAGCACTTCCAGTACCACATTGAATGCGGCTCCAGTGTTGGACAATTCTTGCCTTGACCTGCTGGGGCTTCTGTCCAATGTAAATCGAACTACAAGGTCACCATATTCAGTAAATTAACTTACGAGATGAACAACTGGTGTCGTGCTGTAAAGAATTCTGTATGTTACCATGTTTGAAGACTCTTGCGCTTTGTGTAAACTGACCTGGAATGCAGTTTCAGCATTTAAAATGTCCTTTGATGGGATGTAGGCCCCAGGAAGCCAGAATAGTTTCTTGTGGTTTCAGTATATTAAGTATATTAAGAGTTTGCATGAACCAAATGGTCTCTAATGTTCTTTCCCCTTTTGTATGAGAATAATGGCGGCTCAGTAAAGTCCTCAACGTTTTTAAGAACTAACCAATTATTTTTGATCATGTTTACAATTTTGTTGGTGTCAAAGCAGAACGTGGCGATGCAGGCAATTTTGTCAGGAGATTTTTTTTCTCTGGGTTGGAAAATGATGTTTCTAGGGCTACACCATCCCTGTTTCATGGACGTCTTAACCAGGCATATCTGATATCCCCTTTCTAAATTTTCTTTACTGAGGATAGCATCTTTGAAAAGTTTTGTTTGAGGGTGCAGTTCCTACAGAGTCTGAGAAATTGGCAAAGGGGAGGCCATCTCTGAATGCTCGTGGATGGAAGCTTTTGTATTGTAAGAAAGTATCGCTATCCATATGTTTCCTATATAGGGTTCTAATCAGGTTGTTCTCATCGTCCTTGAGTATGAGGTCCAAAAAAGGTAGGCTACTGAATTCACTATTGTAAGTAAATTTGAGATTGGGCTGGGTGCTGTTCAGATTCTGTATAAAGAGCTTCAGAGTATCAGCTGAGCATGTTCAGATCATGAAAATGTCAGGTATCTACCTCTTCTTGTGGCGTATGTTGCCATAGAATGGGTTACAGTCAATAAAGACAACGTCTCTTTCAAATTAGCTACCATACAGGTTAGCCAGATTTGGAGAAAAAATGTCTCCCATAGATGTTCCGGAGTATTGCTGATAGAACTCGCTGCCAAACAAGAAGTAATTGGAAGTAAGGGCAATTTCTAGGAGTTCCACAATGAATTTAGTGGGTACAGGATAGGGGGCAGGATGTTTCTATAGGATGTGTCTAATCACTTCCATACTTCCCCTTTGGATAATGTTCCTGTATAGGGACTCTATTTCCATCATGAAAAGTAGCTCCTGAGTGGGGTCAAACACGTGTCCTTCAATAAGGTTTATCATAGAGGTGCTGTCCCTCATGTAAGTGTCTAAAAGACGAACAAAGTCTTAAATAAAGACATTGATGTACTGACCAATGGGTTCTAGCTAGGCCTGGTCGGTAAATTCCGATACGCTCGCGGAATTTGTGTAATTTCGCGTTCCGCGGAGAACGCGGAGGTGCCAAAAATTCCGCGATCCACGGCTTCACTGAATTTTTTGCTTGTTCGCGCTTCCAAAGTGCGTGTTCGCGAGATATTTCCCCCCGAGCACGCAAACAGCGTTCGCGAACTGGAAAAAAGCATCGCGAACGGGCGTTTCGCGGAACTTTGCGTAACGCGACTACGCAAATTCAACCCACCCCTAGTTCTAGCACAGAGTCACAACCTGCCAGAATGGGTCTGCCAAGGGGTTTGGAGACATTTTTATGGATCTCGGGTATAGTATATAGTACTGGTGTTCAGTGTGATATCTTGTTTTGGAATTCAAATTCATGTTGTGTTGGGAAACCTTCATTAAGGACACAGGTCATGGTCTGGAGTATTTGTGAATTAATACTGAATTACTCAGTTGCCTGATGATTTCAGAATCAAAGGTCTATCTGCCCTGTATCACAATCCTGCTCCCCCTTGTCTGCAGGCTTGATTATAATTGATTCCTCATTCCTCAATTTGTTCAATGATAACCTCTCGCCCCAGGAGATATTATATGGGGTGAAGGATCTGGTGTTCTCCAGATGGATAAACTCTTCTAGGACCACCTTTTCGAATGCCAATATTTCAGGAAACATCATGGCATTGAGGGGGATAAATGAAGATGGAGGTCTTAGTGATGATGCTGAGGGTGTGTGGGACATAATCTATACAGGAAGAAATATTTGAGTCTTACTCTTTGGAAGAATCTGTGAAGTTCAGATTACAATTTGAAAACAATCTGTCCCTTCCGTTATCACGAAAGTGAAGCCTTCACTTAGTACAGTGATGTCCTCAGTAGGTAGGATGTGGTTAGAAAGATTAAATATGGGGACGCATTGCACGGTTTGATGAGATGTGTAAGAAGTGATAGTCTCATTAAGGTGTGTCAGAATGGGTCCACTGATGGTGTACTAACAGCTCACTGTCCTTCCGGGACCCTCTTGTAATACTTCTTACAGGTTTGGCGATCCCCTGGGTATTGGTTCCATAGTCTCCCTCTGTTCCCCTTGTTGCCTCTGCCCCTTTGGCCTGATCCTAAAAAATGTTTAGGGACTTGGTTGCTTGAGCTACTAGTGCACTTTCCCGGGTCACCTGAGTTCAGAGACAGAGGATTCAGAGACAGTAACTAGTCTTTGGTCCTTGAACCTCCCCCTGGTATGTTCCTTTGTGGGGGCTGTGTCGGTGTATAGTAGTCTTCGTGAAGGTAGAGATATGCCTTTTCCTTGCTGAAGTTCCTAATATATTTTTGTTCTTTGTCTGCTTTCTTTTTTAACTTAATTGTATTAAATTCTGCAATAGTTTTATTCAATTTCTCTGGTGCTGATTTAGCTTCTTCTAGATTGTCACAGCCTAGAAATTATTTCTCTAGTTCTGCTATCTCCTTTAGTTCTTCCTTAGCATGCTCAAGGGCTGTTTCAATTCCTATGACAACCCAATGCCTTGAGCACATGGTGGCTATATGGCTGAAGCCCCCTTTGAATTTCTTGTCCTCGTGAAAAATGTCAGGAACATTGCGGATTTAAATTCACATGGGTATTATGTTGACCTTCAAGTATTCTGTTAGCATACAAGCCTGTAATTCAGTTCATACATGTTTCCTTTTGGCTTTTTCTAGTTTGCCTAAAAATATATGTCTAGGGCTGGGTAAAAGGGTGGAAGTGCTGGAAGACAATAAAGGTGTCCACTGATGACTCTGGCTATGTACTCCTTTGTGTATAGAGGTGCCTCTCTATCTGACATTGTTTGGGTAATAGAAATAAAGACTAGTAGTATGGAAGGATCAATCACTACTTTTAGTTTGGCAAGTCTGTGAAGTGACCAGAACCCTGCAAACTTATAACAATTCAAAAGAAAACAGAAAAGACAAAACACACAGAAAACCCAAAGGTGGTTTGAGCAAGAAATATAGCTCTTGCAGTGAGCCACCATGCAATATATGCTCTCAAGACAGGAGCGACCCAAATGTCCATGCGAACATAGATATTAACACAAAGTTGAAACAGGAATGCAATGGAACTCATACATGAAATATACAGTAAGGCAGCAAAATAACTGTCAAGATTCAATCTGCAAAGGAATCAGAAGAAAACCAGCATGAAATGAATACTTTTAAATCATTCAAATTGAATTTATTTTAAACAAGAGAATACTATTCATTGAGCAGAGTTGTAAAACGTCAATGCAAGTGCCCAATAACCCAAGTGAAATAAACCACAACCAGACATAAAATTGTGGGAAAGTGTGTGTGATACAGGTATATTGGTGTTCACAGACAGCTAAATACCCTATCTGCTTCTAGAAAATACAATAACATTAGTGAAGATTCACATAGTGTTATTTCAAGCAGTGGTCTGTCTGTAGAGATGTTGATGGCGTGCCGACCCTATAGGAGAATGTTAGGGTCTCAGAGGATGACCTGGGGAACTATTAGTAAAGGAGCACAGTTAGCACTTGCTTATGGCATCAGGATGTAAAGTAATATTTTCTAACACAGAGAAGTCTGCAGACTTCAAACAGACAGTGGATAGTACTTCCCCGATCAAGTTCACAAACTCTGTTAAACTGCCCAAGTGAAAGTGATCCACTGATATAAGATTCTTTAAATTATCGCCCGACCATCCACCGTTCAGTCTCCTCCATCCTGGTGTATGATGAAGGAGTCATAGGGTATAGTTTATGCACTATCAGGGTTGGAGTTTTTGCTGAACAATGTTTCTACCAGAAAAATTAGATCTGGTTTCATGTCCGCCAGGAGATTAGAAATATCCAGTTTGTGCTTAGGCAACGAGCGAGCATTGATAAGACAAGCTTTAAGTGTAAGCTCGAATTTGGGGTACTGCTGATGAATCTTATTAGCACCTAATCTCTCTAAAGAATTTGTGGATCCTAACTCTAGTGCTAGCAGTGAGTGACATCTGGTGCAAGATACCGGTGATCTGCACTGTTCAACATTTGTGCTCACAAGTGCTTCACTAGTTAAGTTTAACTTAGTTGTATCTACAAAGTAAATCCTAATTATTTGCTACACAACTTTTGCCGCCCGGCGTTATATGTGAAAGGGTGAAACATGTCAGCAAAATCACAAAGACTAACGAATTGTTAATATAATTTATGGATTGCAGTGGATTGTAGACAATCATGGGCAATTCACAATGGTAACTTACATTTGTGAGTAATTTACACATGGTATTTACTCTTACACTTTTGAGTAACTTTACTCATCATCATCATATATACTTTATTTCGGTCGAATAGAACATAAAAGTGCATGTGCAATCAGTTTACAAACATTAAAACAATCCTGATAGACTGGGCAGACCAGTTAGTAAGTATACAAAGTTAAAATGAATCACAAGATTCACAGCACGGTAGCTCCAAATAATCCATAGCTTGTTGCATCATTAACCACCCTCCCCACAACGTCACCACCCCTCTGCTTCTTTCCAACAGCCAGCTAAGTAAATATTTGTCCCCTTGTTAAAAAACAGATGTGACAAGAATCACTACATACATGGTGTTAAAAACATCTAAAAATCAATTATAAAAATATTTTGGAAGTAATAGAATTTAAAACCACATGAGGGGGAAAAAACAATACATCAGCCTAGGACCGTGAGATGGACTTCAGGAACAACCTGCGCGCACACCTCATAGAGGTTAAGAATCGTGACACTGCATATACAATTGGCGTGTTGGTGTCATATTTCAGGATCCTAAATACATCTTTACAGTGCGCAGACCCTATATTTCTGCACAATTGGATTAGCCAGCGCTGCCTGGCTATTTTGTATCCCAGGCAGAAAAAAAAAGACATGTAGCTCTGACTCTACCTCACAATTACAGGCGGGACACCCTAAAGGGGTGGCGCCAGACCATTTATTGGAAAATGTGTGCAGCGGGAGGGTACCAAATCTAAATTGGATATATAGTTTCCTGGCAAGAGCCTGTTGGATATCATCCAGGAAAGACTCTAATGTGCACTGGTCCTTAATTCTCATGAAGTTGGCAGTTAGGGTTCCAGTTGCTGAGCTCTTCTGTAGTTCAGCAAGTTTCCCACCCTATAGCACCTTACCAGTTCGGTTCTTGCAATTATAGGACACGTTTCCTCGGGATTGCTCCATAAACTCGATCTGCCCAACATACGGAATGCATCCTTAACATAAGCGAACCATGTTATTTTTCCTGCGCGCGGAAGTTTCAGTACCTCCTTTAACTCTGACCTATAATTAGCCAGTTCCGGGGTTGCCCACAGATGGTGCCAAAAAGTTAGAGGTCTAAGGCCAATCGCATCTGTGATTGGGTTGATTCCTCAATCCAAGTGTAAGGGAGTGAGTGGAGTGCTGGGGGGAAGACCAAATAGCTGCCTCATGAAGTTGTTTTCTGCCTTAATCATGTTTCTTGGAAAGCAGTGCCCCCATAGTTCTGCCCCATACATTGTGGCACCTCTTGCTTGCACTTTATATATCTTGGGTATTGGCCCAGCTGGTTTGTAGGAGGAATTCCTATATAGCTTTGCCAGCCCCCCCGTTGTCTGAGCTAGCTTAAGACTTGCTTTAGCCATTTGCGGTCCCCATTCCAGATTTTCGGTTAGGGTAACACCTAGGTAGTCAAATACCCTCTCAAGCATGATGCCGTTCAAACAGGGATTAGATCGTGTCGTACTGGCTGGACTGAATACCATGAATTTAGTCTTCTGTGTGTTAATCTCCAGCCCCCTGTTTTTACAGAAGGCATCAAAACTATCAGGGATCCTCTGGATACCCATGGGTGACTTTGAGAGCAAAAGAGTGTTGTCAACAAACATCCTTGCTGGCACTTTCCTGTGTGCTGGTTTCAGGCGTCATTATCGTTCACCGCGGTGAGTTGGTCGACCAATGCATTGATAAATAAGCAAAACAGGGTAGGTGCAAGCACACACCCGTGTCTTACTCCTCTATTAACTGGGAGAGGAGAGGTGAGTTCACCATGTTTCCCATACCTAATTTGCGCATAGTTTCCTTCATGCAATCTCATTAGCATGCGCAAAAGATAGGTAGGGACCCCCAGATCACTGAGTACAGCCCATAGTTTGTCCCTGGGTACCAGGTCGAAACCTGTTTTTAGGTCCACAAATATTAGATACAGACTACCACCCACTAATGTCACCGTTTTCCAATATAGAAAATGGAGTCTATATATTTGGTCAACGGTGGAGATGTTTTTCCTAACTCCGGCTTGGTACGGACTCAAGATGTCATGATCATCCATCCATACCTGGAGACAATCCAATAGTACCCGTGCAAATATTTTCTGGGTTACATTGATCAAACTGATAGGTCTGTAGTTTGTGGGCAAAAGCGGGGAGCCCTTTTTGAATACTGGAAGAATTTCTGCACCAGCCCAGGTTGCAGGTATCGCCATTCCTTGCAAAATAGCATGAAATAATACCCAAAGATAGGGTCCACATATTTTCTGTTTCGCCTGGAAAAGGTCCCCTGGTATCTTGTGAAGCCCTGGTGCTTTGCCAGGGGATAGCTTGCTTATGGCATTTGCTATTTCGATCAAGGTTATCTCAGGGGCCTCTTTATAAGTGATCTGTAGGGAAGTTGTTGCTGGTTCAACATTGGGATCCTCTACTGCCATGGTGGTGTATAAAGCCTGGAAGTGTACCTTCCATGCATCTGCCACTATGTTTGGCTCTATAGCTGACTTCCCTTCACTACAGCCTGTACTGACTATGCTCCAGAATGTCTTCAGATCTTTGTTTGATAAGGCAGTTTTGAGTGTGTCTCATCTATCCAGTTCCTATGTCTTTTTTGCTTGGTAGATGCTAACTCTAAACCGTGCCCTATTTTGATTAATTTGGCACCTGTCCTTGGATTTGATGGCATTTATCAAGGCCCGCTTAGCCAGTCGACAATTACCATCAAACCAAGATCGATTGGCCTTTTTTTTCCCCCTAGAGGATCCCATTGGAAAAAATATTTCGTCCAGTTTGGAGGTCAGCACTATGTGGAGCTCTGCAACTCTGTTTAGGGGGGATAAAATGCCATTTGACTTTATGGTGTTTCCCATTCCCGTTAGAGTCGGGATGATGGCTGAGTATAGGGAGGCCAGCTTTTCAGGGGGAGTGCTGGATTGACGCCCACCGTATTCTTCTCCTATTATTAGAAAGTGTTAGTCTATCATCTGGTGGAATTCTGGGTGCCAAATGATTCCCCACATCCGGCAGCTCTAGTTCCAAAATCAGAGCGTTGAGGTCACTGTCGTGTCAAGGCAAGACGGTACAATCTACAACCCTGTTCCACATCCTGGTTTCCACTAAGATGTAGTCTAACAGGGAGGATTGGCCAACTCTGTTAAATGTTAACTTCCCTGCTGTATCAGATTTTGTGCGGCCATTACAAGCTCTTAAGGAGTGGTTCAGTGTGAGTGCATTTATCTGGAGTTCTAGCGGGGACCATGCCCTAATTTGCGAAATTTGTGGCTCTGGGATAGCCTAGCTCAAGTCTTCTTCACAGAGGGTTGGATCATTGGGATCACTAAGAGCTCAAATTGGCAATTAAAATCACCACCAACCACATATTTGGGGTAATTGTGGAAATAAAAAGATCCAGTTGGTCGATAGTCAGAGATTCTTCACTGAGACTTACGGGCCGATCGTAGACATTAATGAAAGCAATTCTGATCTTCGAGGGTAAAGTGAGTGATATGCACTGGATATCATTGGAAGAAGGTTTCAGCTGCTCAAACGTGCAACTCAGATGTGTACCCACGAATATACCTCTTTACAATGAATGCACTACAACGCATTCCATTACAACGTGGTCGTTACAACGACCGCGTTGCTACAACGCGAACCATTACATCGCAAGTCGTTACAACGACTTGCTGTAGGGGGCGCGCTGGACTTAGGAATAGTATAATTTTCGTACTCCAGTTTGTGCAACAGCAGGGAAGGTGTTGGATTGTAAATCCAACACCTTCTGCCCCCTACAGCAAGTCGTTGTAACGACTTCCGATGTAATGGTTTGCGTTGTAACAATGCGGTCGTTGTAACAACCGCGTTGTAATGGAATGCGTTGTAGCGCATTTGTTGTAAACGATGTCTCCAGTAACCACCCATATACAAAGGCCCCCAGATGGTCTGCCCCTTCCTCTCATTGTGGCAGGTAGATTAAATGACGCAAACCCCAACCGTAATGCATCTTCCCGTGCCCATGTTTCCTGGAACATACATACATCATATTGGTCCACAAAAAGCCCCCAATCGGGGCAATTCCACTTGTTTTTCAGGCCAGCAACAATCCAGGATAGAACCCTCAGCTCATTTAATTCATTACGTTTTTCTCAATTAGCTGCGTAGGTGTGAGTTTTGGGGGGTTTGGTTTTCCTCGTATGGACACTAGGGTGCTCCTCTGCCAGCCTTGGTGGGTCTCCTCCATGCTATATAGTATTGCCTGAGGGAACGGGGCTTGGGTCTACGGTTTTCCTAGTACACTGGTCAAGACTCGTGTTGCAGGGGAGTGTATAAGAGAGTCCAATGTATTGCCTGCTAGTGACAGACACGTAACCGATGGCTCTTCCAATGCCCCTTCACTGTCCTTGATCTTCTGGTTTGCTTCTGGTTTGCTTCTGGTAAAAATGTCTCTACTTCTACCCCTGGCTCATAGTGGGTAATCTGGCTACACTGGTCAATGGTGTACTCTTCTGTCACCCTAGGAACCCTATGGCTGTTAAGCGCCTGAGCTGGATTTTGTATCATTGCTTGTCAATCTACTTCTTCCAAGACCCCAAATCTGTTAGCTACAGGTACGTTAAATTGCAAGGGTCTGGGGGGTTGATACCATTGGCCCTGAGACCATTGGTTTTGAGGCCACATGCCCAGCTCAGAGTTGTTAAGGGCCCTAGGTGGCATTTGACAAGGTGTGTAGAAATAACCCAATGCAAAGGGCCTGATCACCGTAGCTAACTCCTTGCTACAATGATTCTTGCTTAAAAGTCTACGGACAGTCAGGGTTTTTTTAAAGTTGATAACTACACAGTCCCCATGCTTGTCTTTTTGTCTGCTGCCCACCCAGCTGACTCTGCGGACCAAGAGGATTTCCCCTGCCCTATCATAGGCGAGGTGTTTGTGCCTCACCAGCCAGAACAACATTTGTTCCTCAAATCAAGTTGGGTTTCCCTCTGGCCGCTTTTGATTTCGGGTCCACCTGTCAATATTATTACATACGGGGATGAGGCGGGAGATAGGTTTATGATAGGAAGACTGTCCCCTTCAACCCTGCCCTCTATGCCCCTCCCACCCCACATACCTTCTCTGCTTGGCGTAGGCCCATGTATGTGCGAGCGTTTTTTGTTTAATCCCCTCTTGTGTTGTGCTAGTTCGTTACTCCTTGCCTCACAATTAGCACTCCTAGAGCCCGTGATGGTGGTTGGGACTTGAACATGCAGAGAAGCTGGCCTTTCTATGGGTGTCATACTATGTGTGTCTGTCTGGCAACTGAAATCGTTTCCCTTCACTATGGCTCAGGTGTGACTATCACTGTTGTTTCCAGCCCTGCTTTCCCACAGTGTCGCAAGTTTGTCAATACATGCAGCCAGAGGAGAAAGCTCTTCCCTCACAATAGATCTAAACTGGCTCTGTAGGTCCATCATCAAATTATTCACCTAGACTGGGGATGCCACGTGTACGAACAATACATCCCAAGTTCAAAGCCGAATCGTCCAAGTTCTCTGTGCTTTTAGGGGGCCCGTCGTTGAATTTCTTTCTTTTTGTCCCCACCCTAGTTGCTTGTTTGTGATTTCCGGTCTTGGATGTGCCGGTTACCACGCACCCCCTTTCTTGTGATAACTTTAGGTACAGCACCACACTCATTACATACAAATCGCAGGGATAGCAGGGGAGCAGTAGCCCTAGCAGGGGTGACAGGGGGAGCTGAGGCAGTCTGGGGGGAAGATGAATCAATCGAAGAGCAACAAAGATTTGAAGTTAATGACAAGCGTCTTTCAGTGAGCTCTATTTCTGTGGCCACCACGCCTATAGCCCTCTGCAACATCCTGTCAATTGAGGTAGGTGGTATGGAGGAGGAAGGTGCCTGGGGCAGAGCTTGAGGTTTACCAGAACATGTCTGTTTCCCCATGATTGTTGCTTGGATGATGGTACAGTGCAAACGCCCCCAAAGGCTATCCCACCAACACTCCAACTAGTTAGAGGGGGAAGTAGAAGAACAATTGGGGAAGCAAACTGCTTGATGCAATTGATTGGATAACAATTAAAAGAGAAAAAAAAGTTTAAAAAAAGATTAAAACCAGAGGCCGTGCTTTACTAACTGGAGACGAAGTCCTCTGAAACAGTTACTGCCTGCCGTAGACCTTGATAGCTTAGTGGTTAAGCTGGGTGGAGTTGAGAGCTGAGTTGGGGACTATACAGCAAGCTTCTCCAAAAACAAAAAGCCAAGAGGGGGGGCCCAGCCCAGCCTCTTCCGGGCTTTGGACGGGAGCGGCCCACGTGCGTCCCATGCTGCTGGAGCCCTGCGATGGATTTAAGTGCGTCGTGTTAGCGGCGTGAGGCCGCGATGGTGCTTGAGGGCTGAAGTCCCCAGTCCCCCTGTGGCGGCAACAACAACCAGCAGCAAAAACGTAACTTTACTGTTTTTGGCAATTCACAAAATCCGAGTCTTAAGTTACTGAAAAGCATATACTTACACATTTCCATCCCCTAAAAAAGGGGTGGAGCCAAATTTGTAAGTGTATGTTACTACTGCCAAAAAGAAACAGTAGTAACTCCAGCACCACACATGGCAAGTCAGTGATAATGTAACCCCCCTCATAGGAAATAATGGAGGGCGGAACTTAAAACAAAATCACATAGGAAATAATGATAAATTAAATTATTTGAAATAGTGTTCCTATATAAATAGGTATCTTTTAATGTTAAAACATATATACAAATAGAACATTATTAATTGTTAAATATTTGAACAACCTTGTTTGGATTTGTAAATTAATGTAACATTATATTTTGAGTAAAATATATTTAAACAACTTTTAACATATTCTTTACATCACTTTCAATAATGATTAATACATATTAAAAACGTTTATTTTTTCACTTACTTTTCAATTAATTTAATATATTTACATTAATTAAAAAATGAATTCAAAATTAAGCTGTTAGTGGTGTAGCATTTTTTGCTTTACATTTAAAGTAAATATCTAAAACTAATTTACATTCATATTTAACATAAAAATATTGCTACTAATTTATTATAACTTTTTTAAACTTATTTTCTCTAGTTTTTCAAAGGGAGCTCTCCTCTTCGAATGTGGAGTCTCCCTCGGGTAAAATATAGGGAAAAGTTAAAATGTTATTCAGCAAAAAAAAATAGTAAAAATATTTGTAGGTTAAATCTTAAGGTACCAGGCTGTATTTGTTTTCTGGCAATGTAATCTGTGGCGGTGAGGTTGGTGTGAGGGTGAATCCATGTGACTTGTCATTCAATGAATGTTGGGATTCAAAGCTACCAAGGTTCATGCCAATGAGCCAGGTTTGCACTGTTTCTTGTTTGATGCTTTGGCATATATGAGGAATTCTGACTTGGTTGGGTTGAGTTTTCTGTAGGCACTGGATATATAGGTCTAGGATGGTGGGCAGGCAGTGTTTGAGAAATTGAATGCGTGAGGCAGAGGAGACTTTCAAGAATAGTTGTGTATCATCTGCATATTGGTGAATCTTGATGCTGTTAACTGTAAGTAGAGCACCTAGAGGCTCCATGTAGAAGTTGAAGAAGACAGTAGACAGTATGGAGCCCTGGAGGATTCCACAAGTGGTATGGATCTTATAGGTCCAGCAGGTGCCCATGTGAACAAAATGGTGTCAGTTGGAAAGATAGGAGGAGAATCAGTGAACTAGATTGCTAGTGAATCCCATTCAACACTTCAGAGTGCACATAGGGTGGGGCGGCTGACTGTGTTCAAGGCACCTAAGAGGTTGAACAATATCAGAATTCAGGGGTCATCTTCCTCTATGATGAAAAGGGCATTGTCTACTATGTCTAAGGTAGTGGCCTCCATGCTGCAGCATGGAATGAAGCCAGACTGGTAATTGAGAAAGGGATGGTTAGCAGTATTACTGTCACGATCCTAGCCGGAGTGAGGGATTAATGAAAGCACATTCTCCTCTCCTCAGGTTATTGCGGAATGACTGGGAAACACATGGGTCAGGAACTACGTTACCCAGCATCCTTCGGGGTAAGCTCAGGAAGTGGCAACGGAGATCAGCTGATGCGAGACGGCAGTATATAGCCGGTCCGCACCGCTGCTCCGTGCTTGTCGTTCCAGTTCCTGGATTCTCGGACCTGCCATTGTGTTTTTGGACTTACGGTTTCTACCCGGATTACGGAATTCGTTCTAGTCGCTTCCTGCTCGCACGCTGTCTTTACGGCGTCTTTCCTCACTGCGGCTCCAGCCTTCCCTTCTCTGCTGATGTGGCTCTCTGGAATTGCTGGTGTGGTTTCCCTTCTGCATACGCAGCTTCACAGAGGAAGCCGGTGTTGTCTTTCCTGCTTTGGGGCTGTGCGGGAACCGGATTGTTTCTGTGCCCTGCCCTTTCCAGTCCGCACCGCTCCTGTGACGTAACAGGGAGCTCCACTGCCCGCTGACAGATACGTGTTGGGAGTGTGCTGGTGCTTGGGCTGTATTCAGAAAAGAGTTGCTTTATGTTGGTTGTCACGCACACAGTGGCTGGAATCTTGGGGAACATTCCTGAACTTGTTTTGGTTATTACAGCACCGTGCTACTGATTCCTTCTTTACCTCTGGTCAGTTTCTAGCGATCAGACATTGTTTTCGACTTGCTACCTTGGTGGATGCTGGGAATGTGAGTTCTGCTCGGTTGATGATTAGATTGCATTACTCAGGGGAAAGCTTGCATGCAGAGGTGTTATTATTTCTTTCTCTCTTCTCTTGCACACAGGGTACGTCATCAAGATTGATGTTTGGTGATGATCTGACAGGCGCATTCCCCATCCAGTGTTGTTTATTATTTTCTCCCATTCCCTTTTCTCTGCCACGCTTCTCACAGGGCAGCAAGATATTCACCTTTGCTCCCAGTGTGGCAGTGTAAAGGGGAGGTGGGAAACTATCTGCTCTCCATCATCCCCACTGGACGTTATCAACAGGTCTGTGGCTTTTCTGTCCTTGGTTCCTGACAATTAATGATTTTGCTGATGAATGTTAGATGAGTGATGTTCCGGTAGCTGGCATGGTCATCAGGGACTAGTGTATGTTTCTTTAGGAGTGGGCAGGTCTGGCATGTTTTGAGAGCTTCTGGAAAGATGCCTTGAGTGAGAGATGCATTGGCAATGGTGAGTAGGGCTGAGAAAGCATCCCCAGAGAGAGCTATGATAAATGAGGGTGAGACATAATTTCATAAATGTGATATGAGGGAATTGAGTATGTTGGCAAGGTCTGCATTGATGACCATTGTGGTATTCTACAGGATGGAGTTGACATAAGAGATAAAGTAGGACTAATGTTGTCAATGTGCTGTCAGGTCCTCTGTATTTTTTCATGAAGAAGAGGTTGATATCTTTGCACTTTTGTGTGGAGTGTGGCGTAGGTGGGTGTGGCAGGGGGGTGATGCAACGCTTGATTTTCTGGAAAAGCATTCAGGTTCTACCAGTGAATTAATTGATGAAGTTGCGATAGTACTTTCAATCAATCAATCAATCACGGCATTTATAGAGCGCGCTACTCACCCGGGAGGGTCTCAAGGCGCTGGGGGAGGGGGTAAGTTACTGCTCGAACAGCCAGGTCTTGAGCTGCTTCCTGAAGGCGAGATGGTCCTGGGTTCGCCGAAGGTGAGTGGGGAGGGAGTTCCAGGTCTTGGCCGCCAGGTAGGAGAAGGATCTTCCTCCGGCGGTGGTTCTGCGGATGCGTGGTACGGTGGCGAGGGCGTGGCTGGTTGATCGTAGCTGGCGTGTGGGCGTGTAGAAGGACATGCGGTCGTTGAGGTACTTTGGGCCCAGGTCGTGGAGGGCCTTGTGTGCGTGGGTGAGGAGTCTGAACGTGATTCTCTTGCTGACGGGGAGCCAGTGCAGGTCTTTCAGGTGTCCGGTGATGTGGCTGTGTCGGGGGATGTCCAGGATGAGTCGTGCGGAGGCGTTCTGGATGCGCTGGAGTCTCTTTTGAAGTTTGGCTGTGGTTCCGGCGTAGAGGGTGTTCCCATAGTCCAGTCGGCTGGTGACGAGTGCCTGGGTGACGGTCTTCCTGGTTTCAGTGGGGATCCATCTGAAGATCTTGCGGAGCATGCGCAGGGTGTTGAAGCATGAAGATGAGACGGCGTTGACTTGTCTGGTCATCGACAGGGAGGAGTCCAGGATGAAGCCCAGGTTGCGTGCGTGGTCCGTTGGCTTGGGTGCGGTGCCCAGGGCCGGGGGCCACCAGGAGTCGTCCCAGGCGGAGGGTGATGAGCCCAGGATGAGGACTTCCGTCTTGTCTGAGTTCAGTTTAAGGCGGCTGTTCCTCATCCAGTCGGCGACGTCTCTCATCCCGTCGTGCAGGTTGGCTCTGGCGGTCGTGGGGTCGTTGGTGAGGGAGAGGATCAGTTGGGTGTCGTCGGCGTAGGAGATGATGTTGAGGTTGTGTCGGCGTGCGATGGCTGCGAGGGGGCTCATGTAGACGTTGAAGAGGGTCGGGCTGAGTGAGGATCCTTGTGGAACGCCGCAGATGACTTCGGTGGCTTCGGATCTGAACGGGGAGAGGCGGACTCTCTGGGTTCTTCCGGCGAGGAACGAGATGATCCATTCCAGTGCTTTCTCTCGGATTCCGATGTTGCTGAGGCGCTTCACTAGGGTGCGGTGGCAGACGGTGTCGAACGCCGCGGAGAGGTCCAGGAGGATGAGGGCAGCTGTTTCCCGTTGTCGGTTAGGGTTCTGATGTCGTCGGTGGCTGCGATAAGGGCGGTCTCGGTGCTGTGGTTGGCCCGAAACCCGGACTGCGAGGGGTCGAGGATCCATTCGTCTCGAGGAAGGCGGCAAGCTGTCTGTTGACGGTCTTCTCGATGACTTTGGCCGGAAACGGAAGGAGCGAGATGGGGCGGTAGTTCTTGAGGTCGGTGGGGTCCGCCGTTGGTTTCTTCAGGAGGGCGGTAAGCTCGGCGTGCTTCCAGCTCTCCGGGAAGGTGGCGGTGTGGAAGGAGGAGTTGATGATGTCCCGGAGATGGGGTGCGATGGTGGCGTCGGCTTTGTTGAAGACGTGGTGTGGGCAGGGGTCGGTTGGTGATCCGGAGTGGATGGAGTTCATCGTGCGGGTGGTGTCTTCGGTGTTGATCGGGGTCCAGTTGCAGAGGGTGGTGGTGGCGGGCATTGGTTCGGCGGTAGGGTGCGTTGTTTGTGCGTCGAAGCTGTTGTGTATGTCGGTGATCTTGCGGTGGAAGAACGCGGAGAGTGAGTTGCAGAGGTCTTGCGAGGGGTGATGTCGTTGTTTCCGGCGCTGGGGTTGGAGAACTCTTTGACGATGCTGAAAAGTTCCTTGCTGTCATGGGCGTTGTTGTCCAGTCGTTCTTTGAGTGCCGACTTCTTGGTGGCACGGATCAGCTGGTGGTGTTTGCGGGTGGCGTGCTTGAGGGCGGTCCTGTTGTCTGTGGTCTGGACGAGTCGCCAGGTTTTCTCGAGAGTGCGGCAGTTCTTCTTGGATTCCTTGAGTTCGTTGGTGAACCAAGGGGTTTTCTTGCTTCCGGGTCTGCTGGGAGGGTTTTTAGTGGTGCGAGGTCGTCGGCGCAGGCGGTCAGCCACTTGGCGAGGTTGCTGGCTGCTTCGTTTGGGTCCGTTGTGTCGGTGGGTGTGTTCTGGCTGAGGGAGGCGGTGAGCTGCTCGGCGGTGATCTTGCTCCAGCTCCGGCGGGGAGCCTGTTGCGGGTGGTGGTGGGTCGCAGTCTTTCTGAAGCTGAAGTGGACGCAGCTGTGGTCGGTCCAGTGGAGTCCGGTGGCGTGGCTGAAGGAGATGTGCTTGCTGGACGAGAAGACGGGGTCAAGCGTGTGGCCGGCGTAGTGGGTGGGCGTGTTCACCAGTTGTTTGAGTCCGAGGTTGGCGAGGTTGTCCAGCAGGGCGGTGGTGTTTCTGTCGTTGTTGTTCTCCAGGTGGAAGTTGAGGTCCCCTAGGAGGATGTAGTCGGCGGAGGGCATGGCGTGCGGGCTGATGAAGTCTGCGATGTCTTCGCTGAATAGTGTGCGTGGTCCCGGGGGTCTGTAGATGAGGGTGCCTCGGAGGGTGGTCTTGGGGTCCGTGTGTATCTGGAAGTGTAGGTGTTCGGCGGCGGTGAAGGTCTCGTCGGAGTTAGTCGAGATGCGGATGGTGTTCTTGTGTACGATGGCGATGCCTCCTCCCGTCTGGTTGACTTTGCTTTGGATGATATGATGAGCTGTCTGCTTGTTGTGCGAGCGGACTACAGTATCATGAGGTTATTGGGAGTTCTGTTTTTCTTACGTTTTCTTTCCTGTCCATGGATGTATCATTTATTCAGATAGGTCTGAAATTGTGTGTGTGTGTTTATGTGTGTGTGTTTATTTGTGTGTGTGTGCATGTCTGTGTCTGTGTACATGTGTCTGTGAGTCTGCATGTATATCTCTGTGCATCTGTGTGTGTGTATTTTTGTCAGTGTTGGGTGCTTGGATTTCTGTTGCTTGTTCTGCACTTCATTAGCGATTGGCGGGAAAGCTTATACTGATTGTCCCATGCATGAAGGGTCTTTTCTCTGCTGAGGTCCGTTTTGTCAAAGTTATCCATGAGCAAAGCATGCACTGCTTCTACAAATTCTACATGTGTGAAACAAAGGTCAAATGTATACACACTTTTTGTACTCTCAAACACTTTTTTCACACAATTCTGAGTCAGCAACCGCTCAAATGCTATCCATATGTATCAAGGATTTAGGACCAAAATAGTGGTTGCAAACCATTGAAAGTTTATCAACCCCTAAGTCAGGATGGTAATCCATTCTCTAAATAGAATGGGTCCCCTTGGAACACCTTATCTTTAGTGAATGCTGAAAAAAAGTTTGTTGGGGAGTAAGCAGTGGTCCAGGGACCTTTTAAAAAATATAACTTCTTTTGTACATGCAGTTCTACTGCAATTTTTTAAAATGGTTACTTTATAGAGAGGCAGTCAAAAGCATGGTGGTCTGCTGACCTCAGCAGGCCACAAACCCTATGATGGCATTCAATCAGAGTGAGACACAAGCCACAACCTTTCACACAAATATAAATGAGGTAGGTAAGACTGTGATCCACTCTGAATCTGAATTTTCCGAACCAACCTATTTGCACATAAGTTGATTCTGAAAACTATTTACTGGTAACATATATATTGTGGTGCAAATTGTGACCAGTTTTTTATGGACAGTAAGTACTATATCCTACCTCCATTTAACTCTGCTGCTGCTGTAGTAACGCGGAGCCTTATTAACATTAATTATCTCTGTATTATTTATTTATGTGGACACAGAGCAGTCCACTTGCCTCGTAACTGTCACGAAGTCAAATCCTGTAATGCCTCTCAACAGTAGAACTCCCCACACATTCTGCATGGTCATGACTACATGCCACCATTCTACATGACATCACTACATCTTCCCCTTTCTTAACAAATGTTAAACCTACATACAGCAAATAACAACACAAATAAAATATCCAAACAAATAAATAATTAACATTCCTCAATCAATCTTTGAGGTCTTCTTTGCATCCTTCCTGTTCTTCTGAGAGAAATCCAACCATGCGTATCATCTCTTTTTTCATGCATTGCAATAGGAGCTGGATTTACAAATTTCTTGAATTACGCCTTATTTCTTATTATTGTCTTATCTTCATTCTGAGCAATAATAGTAGATCCCTTTACTTTTGTTACTTCCAAAGGAGATGGGTGAAATCTACTCATAGACTTTCATGTCTGATTTTGCCCTACCAATACCAGGTCTCCAACTTTGAAATTTTGTGTGTGAATACATTTCCTTTGTTCTGCATAATGTTTCATCTTTTCTTTTAATCATTTCATCTCTTTCTACAATTTGCATATGTACCTTAGAAGGTTTCAAGGGTATTTGTGGTAAGAGTGTTAGTCTAGACTGGCCAAACATTAGCTCTGAAGGACTTTTTCCAGTCCATCCATGAGGTGTATTTCTGTAATCACGCAAAACTTGACACACAGCTTGATTCACAGAAATGTCTGTAAGTTTTGCCATTTGCACACTTTTCTTTAAAGTAGCCATCAATATTTCCACTATTGCGTTTGCTTGTGGCCAAAGTGGAGTAATTTTCTTGTGTTTCACACCCATATAGTCAAGAAATTTGGTAAACTCTTTCCCATTGAAAGGTGGACCATTATCTGTTTTTAATAACTTAGGTATGCCCCAAGCTGAAAAGATGTCATCAAGAACAGGTAGTATCATGGATGCAGAAGTGGATGACACTGACTTAACAGCTGGGAATGTCCAATATTGATCAATGAGGACAAACAAATATTGCTTCGAATCTAGGGGTCCATAGAAATCACACGCTAATTCAGACCATACTGCATCTGGTAGCTTAGACATGTGCAACTCTTCAACACTTCTCTCCCTTGTGGTACACTGACAGAAATGGCAAGATTGTATGACTTCTTCTACCTGACTGTCGAGCCTCGGAACCCACACTTTTTCTCTTAAAAGAGTTTTTGTTGCTGATATTCTTCTGTGACTCTCATGTGCAAGATTAATGACACGTCTTTGTAGATTGCTTGGAATGACAATCCAGTTTCCTCTTATGAGAATGCCAGAGGTGGCTATTGTGAGTTCTGCATGAATATTTTTGAATGCAAGCACATCTCTTTTGCATATTCCAGGTCGAAATTTCATCAATGCATTGACATGCTTTCATCTTTTTAAACTTATTATTCTTTTTACTTCTGCCAAGTATTGTCTTTGTTAGACTCATGAATCAATTCTTGTTCAGAGATTACTTCAGGAACTGTTGACTTAATTATAAAATTGATATGATCTTCTGTGTCATCTATTTCTTTTTTGTCTACATCCGTAAGGTGTCTGGCCAAATAATCAGCTGGATTGTACTCTTTTCCAGGCTTATGAATTGTTTTAAAGTCATAGTTCATTAACCTCATACCCCACCTTTCAATTAGAAGAGGTATTTTTGCCTTTGGATTTCCAAAGATAGTCGTGAGTGCCTGGTGGTCTATTACTATTACGAATGATTTTCCAAACAAGAAATCGTGATAATGCTCACACGCCCAGGCCACAGCCAAACTTTCCTTTTCCGGCTGAGACTATTTCTGCTCAACATCCGTTAGACTTCGGCTGGCATGTGACACTACAAACCTTGGAGTTTCTTTGCCAAATTTATGCTGAAGTAAGATAGCACCTAGTCCCACCGGACTTGCATCCACTACTATCTCTGTGCATAAATTTGGGGCAAAGTACTTCAAATTTGCTGCTGTCGCTATGTCATCTTTTATCTTCTTAAATGCCCTCTTACACTCCTTACTCCAAAAGAAGGTCCTCTCCTTCTTTGCCAGCTCTCTAAGAGGTGCACTGACAGTAGCATAATCCTTGATATAACGGGAACAATAACTAGCCATTCCTAAGAAAGAGCGTAACTCCGTTATATCCTTTGGATAAGACATTGCTATTAATGATGACACTTTTTTGGATCTGGCCTCATCCCTTTGTTTGAGAATATGTGACCAAAAAATGTTAGTTCTGGTTTAGCGATTTCACATTTTTCAGGGTTTAATGTTAGCCCAGCTTTCATAAGTTCTTGACATACTGCGCTTAACGCTTGGTCGTGCTCATCTTCTGTTTTTCCAAAAACAAGAATATCATCACTATAATTCATTGAATTTTTTACCGGTCTAATGACATTCTTTATGATTTTTTGAAAAATTTCTGCGGCCGAGAATATTCCAAAATTAAGTCTTTTGTAAGGGAAATGCCCCATATGTGTTGAAAAGGTTGTAATATATCTTGATTTTTCATCAATTTCCAATTGATGATATCTCTTGCAGAGGTCTAACTTCGAGAAAACTGTTGCCCCATTCAAAATGCTAATCATATCAATCAAATGAGGGCCTTTCCCATTTAATTGCAGAATTTGGGGTCCTCATGTCAAAACAGATTTGAATCTGGTTTGTGTTCTTCTTTGGGACTACTATAATTGGAGACACCCAAGGTGTTGGACCTGTCACAGACTCAATTATGTCTTGCTTAATGGACAGTAAGTACTACATCCTACCCCCATTTAACTCTGCTGCTGCCTATATCCTATGTATTTGGTGAGTGAGGGAATCTTGCAAAGCTGCAGCCTGTGCTATATCGTCTCTCTATGCAGAGGGAACAGAGCACTCTTGTTGGCAGATACTTTCATTGCTGCTTCATGTTCTAAGCATTTTCTTTGTGTGCAAGAAAGGTTACAATGTGCAGTTAAAACAAGAAAGAAAGCTTTTTGTGTAAGAAATAAATCTCTTCAGCTTATCTTTAGGCAGTTGAGTTCACCAGTTAAAAGGTTTGGAGGAAATTTCAACTGCTGGTGAGTTTGTAAACTATACACAAAGATGTGATCTTTGAGCAACTTTACTAAGGAATTTAGCCTTCGCACTGACCTCAGCACGGTCTTTCTCTCAATTATTCCAGGTTTGGGTTCCAGAATTACCAATGGATTCAGGCTATGGTATTCGCCATTGAAGAGATTAACAAGAACCACAGCATTTTACCCAACATCACCCTTGGATTCCACATTTACGATACATGTTCGATGCTCCAGCGATCACTGAAAGGTGTTCTATGGATTCTTTCAGGACACACAGAGTTGGTCCCAAACTACCGGTGCAGGAGAAGTTTGTCACCAGCAGCCATCTTAGGGGATTCTGCATCCACACGTTCAATGGCTCTTGCGCATATTCTTGGTCTCTACAGATATCCTCAGGTAAGAATATGTAAGTATCACTTTTTTGTTTTATGAATCAGTCACATAGGGCCCAAGCTAATTCATAATTATCACACCAAAGAATATAATACACAGAAAGTAACATGTAGTCAATCAGGACATAGAGACAATTTTCTGATAGGCAGAAAAAACCGGATTTGAATAAAGTATGTGGACCATATTTCTCATTATGGAGGACTTGTAGTATTGAGTTACATAAAATATGGTACTAGGGGCTTGATATACAAAGCCATTTTGCTGTCACAAAGCCTGCAATTAACATATCACACAGGGTTTGTGACCGCAAAATGGCTTTATGTTATGTACTAAACCCATTTTTCAATTTGGTAACACATTACCAAATCGCAAAATGGGATTAGAAACCTATAACAAAATGTTATTTGGAAGGGGCATGTTTAGGGCGTGTCTTCCAAAGAGTGATTCACTAGTGTATGTATCAGTGTTTGCAGCTGAAATCCGGTTGCAAAACATTGAAATTGTACAGACACCTAAGAGGAGGGGACCCTTTCCCCTTTGTGAATGTTCAAAAATAGTTTGTTGGTGAGGAGCACTCTCAAAGCAAAAACAAAAACGCTTTGCTTTTTAAATACATTCCTGTTCCCTTTAAGGAAAACAGATTACATTTTAAAAAAATACTTTATTTAAAATCCAATTACTGACCCCAGCAGGCCACCATTCTTGTGAGGGCATCCAATCATGATGAGTCACAATTTACGAGCAGCCTCATGAGTCCAATGATTTCACCAATTTTCTCTTAGTTTGGAATAGGATCAATAAATCTGACCCCTCCAGAGTCCAATGCTTTCCTTAATTTTGTTTTGTTTGGAGTGGGAATAGCAACATTACCCCCTCCAGCATCTAATATTTTCCCCAATGTTCTTTAATTTGGAGAGGGAATAGTAAGTCTGAAGCCCCTCCACACCACTCCCAAGAGTCCAAAGCTATCCTCAATGTTGCTTAGTGTGGAGCAGGCATAGTAAATTGCCTCCCCTCACCGGAAGAGCCCAAAGCATTCCTCTATGATGGTTACTTTTTGACTGGAAATAGTAAATGCGACCCTCTCAGTATAAAATGGTTTCCTTAGTATTGCTTAGATTGAAGTGGGAATAGTAAATCTGTACCCCCTCCAACGCCGGCTCGAGTCTCACCATAGGTAACATAGGGCAACCCTAAAAGGTACCAACGGTGCCGAGAACATCAGTTTTTTAAACCATTTTCATCACTCAGCAATTTTTTTCATGAGTAGGAATGTCTCCACCAGAATCTTCAGACGTAAAGCCATATTTTAAACAACACACAACTATATCTTGTAAGTGATTCCCTTTTGCAACACCCATGCTGATTGGGTAAGTCCCCTGACACAAATTACCTATTCAGAAAGTTAAATTTGGCGATTGTCAAGGACTGCATGCAGACATTCTCTGCTGAGTACCCTTCTTCATTGCCTGAGAAGAGTACTTAGCAAGGACTGCTAATACCAGCAGCAATGGTGCCACCCGGCACAGAATAATATGTATGAATGTTGTCAGATTCTCCTTAAGAGGGTCCCGGTTAAGAGGCACAACACAAAAGGATAAAAAACCCACTTGGGCATTCTCTTTTTTCTTGATGAAAACTAACACTTAAGTAATCAGCAAGACACTAAACGTCTACATCAGGAAGAAGAAAAGAGCAAAGCAAAAAAAGGAGTAGAATCCAGAAGAAAATAATCAAAATTGCTGGAACCACACATTTGTGATAAAATAGTAGCTAGTGTTGAAGATGGTGACAAAAAATCAGGGAGTGTGATGTGTTGTGACACATTTCCTCTCCTAATTCCTCCTTTACATACACTTACAACAGAAATGTATATCTCAGAAAAAGACTCTTCTACATCTTGGACTGCGAACCACAGACATCTTTCAAACGTCTGACCACCATCATGGAAAGGACTGTTTTTAAGGTTAGTTCCCACTCCTTTCCAAGAACCTCTTGTGTTCATTTGACAATGAAGAAAAAGCTCAAGATTGCCATCCTACTTGCTGCTCTGGAGTTCTGAAGTCCCTTTGCCGTTGGTGTTCGATGCTCAAAGTTGGAAATATCCACACGTGAAAAATGGTGAGCGTTAGCCTGAGCATGATGTCTGACAATGTGCTGATGAAAGCACACCCATTGCCCCTTCTTGGCCTGAACTCAAGCCCTCTCTGCTAAACTGTTGATAGGTGGTTCAACACACATTTTGCCTCAGGTGTAACAGTCATAAACATATGGTTGCAACTGAATTTGCTTATTTTACTCCTTCCAGTAATTCACAAAATAATTCCTGGCCGATGCAAACGCAGGTACAAGTGCATATTCTCTGCCAAGAGTGTAGAGAAATCCCACTCAAGTGGTGGGAAGAGGGTGCTCCAAGGCATGGTTTGCCTCGAAAAGTAGAGTACGCCCACAAACGTGTGTTTAGGAGCATTCCTAAACTCTTCTCTGGCACCTTATTACCTGGCAATGCATTAACAGAACATAGACATAAGATGACTCCATCAGGCAAATTATCTGAGGAAATTGGTACAATTAAAGTCCAACTCCAAATTTTGAGAACGAACAAAGCATAATGTAGTCTCATTTATTTAAAGTAAAACCTGTATGAAAAGGGCAGCAAAAATTATAAACATCCATAGATTTGAATGAAAGCACAAAGGGACAAAACATACAGAGTAAAGATAAGATCCCCTAACAGGGAATCAATGTCAGAAAAAAAGGGAAAGAGTGAGCTCTTTTCAAAATTGTAACAAAATCTCAATACTGTAGATGCTAGAAAGAAATAACACATGACACATTTCCTCAGGGGTACACTGGACAAAATACTTACCCAACATTAAAGGGAGGAGCTAGACAAAGACAAGCTCATAAAGACACAGGAAGTCCTGTCTGTGCTTTAAAGAGAATGAGTTTGAACAAAACTCCTTGCTCCAAAGGTTCCCAGTAGGCTTTTGCAGGCCAATTGAAAGGCCCCCAAAAATCTTGTTCAATTCCTTCCATTCTTCCTTGGGTGTCACACCCACAACATGTGAAGCTGAGATCACAACCATTCCCAAATCTGGGAAGGAATCAGAGGATTGCAAATCTTATCAACTCATAGCACTTTTGAACACCAACGCTAAAATATTTACTAAAGCCCTTACCATTAGATTGAATAAAACCCTTCCCTTGCTGGTCAAAGCTGACCAGATAGACTTCATCCAAAGGATATGAGGCTTGGACAACCTCTGCAGAATTGCACATCTGATTAAAAAAAATGGTAATATGAATTACAGCCACCAAGGTGATGCTAGACACAGACAAGGCATTTGACAGGCTGAGCTTGGAATCCCCTGGATGCAGTCCTTTGTATGATAGAGATTGAATCTTAGATGAGAGGATGGATCATGGCAAACTATTACTCCCCAACATCTAGTTTCAGGGTAAATAGATCCAGCTCAAACAAGTTCTACCTCCGAAGAGGTACAAAGCACACTGCTCTTTGTAACCTTTAGTAAACTAGGTTATTGGTTGAGAAGGCGTCAACCACAATCCTTGTTGTAGTGAACCACAAAAGTACCTAAATCAACCTGTCCACATTAACCCTCAGGTAGTTTGAGAGAAAAGCAACTTAGAGGCAATGTGTAAAGTATCTATGCAACACACAAACAGTACATAAGTGAACAACACAACATTATAAAATTCTCAAACCAATTTAGAAAAAATGAGTACATTTTAATAAATAAAATGATACCAGATCAAGAAAAATCCAATCAGTAAAACCAGAGATATGGAATTTTATAGCCGAAGCAGAAAGTGTCAACTGCTGTCAACAAAGTCACAAGTTTAGCCTGACCGCAATGGAGCGCGAGTCGAGCACAAGACCTAGTTTGCATGCTGAGACTTGTACCTTTGAGTTGTTGGTGTTAAGATGCCAGATCCTGCGTCGGTCTGCACTGCGCTGCATCGGTTCTGGTGAGGCCACAGCTCAGGAACTGGTAGGTGCTGCAATGCAAGGTCCTGCATCTGGTTGGGTCTTGTTGTGTTGGTTCTGATTAAGCTTTTAAGTTGGCCAGGAGTAGTCTGCTTCCAGCCAAGGGTCCAGGACCTGAGAGGGCACATGAGGTGCCCTCTCAGGACTCACTCCAGCTGAGAACAGCATCAGGGCTCAGGCTGGTTCTATCACAGATCCAGGGAGGTCAAGTGTCAGCAGGCCAGCTGAGCCATTTCAGGGAGGCCTCTGAAGTTTGTTGTCTCCCTGTCGCTCACACAGGAGGTAAAAAAACTGCCAATAGAGTCATTCTGGGTAGCATGGGATGAAGGCAAGCAGGTCCAATCTTCTTTCTCAGACATAAGTCAGTCCATCAAGCAGCAGGGCAGTGCTTCTTCTTTAACTTCCACATGTCGCAAAGTGTTCTGAAGATTGGCTCTGGAGGTCCAGTATTTATACTTTATGCCAGCCTTGGTGTGTGAATACTCCCTGTGCTACCCTTTCATCTGGTTCTGGAAAGATGTTCCCCTGTCAAGGTTACAAACTGTCTCAGCAGGACTGGTGTAGGATTCCTTTGTATGTGAAGAAGGCAAAGCCCTTTGAAGTGTAAGTGGTGCTGGGTACGGCCCCTCCCCAGTCAACCTGCCAGGATAGCCCATTCTGTCCACACTGAAGCTCCCTGTCACTGTCTGGTCCAATACACAAACTCCAACAACAGGACCATTCACAGTAATGTGATCAATTATACTGGCAGAAGGCACAGACAGTCGGAACAAGAAAATGCCTACTTTCTAAAAGTGGCATTGTCAGAATTATGACTTAAAAACTGATTTTACAATGAAAGAGAATATTTTAATTACAATTCATTTGAGTGAAAACAGCATATCTCTATTTGTGCCAAATTAAAAATTAGCACCTTTAAGCGAATTAAGATAACCAGTGTTAGTCAATCGGAGGGAAAGGCCTTATAACAGTGAAAAACAACTTTAGGAATTTGTCACTGCCAGGACATGTTAAACAGCAGTACACACATGCTAATTTTACATACAGTGCTCCCCGCCCTATGAGCTTTTAGGGCATAACTTAGGTGATATTTATAAGTGTTAAAATGAAAGGTTTAGACCATGCAAAAGAGTTTGTTTTCCAGGTATACATTAGAGTTTAAAACTGCACTTCAGGCTGCAGTAGCAGACTTGAGACATGTTTTAATGTGCTACTCAAGTGGAGTGCTGCAGGCCCATTAGTAGCATGTAATTTATAGGCACTAGTTAGTAGTGGCAGAGTGCACAGAGTCCTAAATTGAACAAAAGCAAATTCAGCAAAACGGTGGGCTTGGAGGCAAAAATTTAAGGTGAATATCATGCCAAGGGTGTCAGGGCAAACAACATCCAACTTATTTGACCTTACCATGGAAACTCTAGCATCCCAGGGCAACATTGATTAGGGGAATATCATTTGGAGGCATCGACAATAAAATTAGTGTATATGCAGACAGTGTCCTCCCAACTCTACCCAACGGGTATTAATGGAGAGTCTAGGTGACTTTGGAAAACTTTATGATTTTAAAACTAGTCAAATCTGAAATCCTCAACATCCGACTCCCCCGGGAGAGATTAGCATGCCTGAACTAGCAATGGGCATTTAAATAGGCCAAATATTTAATTAAACACCTGGGTTTGGATATCACAAATTAAGTGAAAGAATGGATAGGAATCAAGAGGTCCTCAATAAAATGGCAGATTATGGCACGCCTAGCCAAGTGGCATAAACTTTGCATATTGTTGTTGATATATATTGTTATTAAGATCAATGTCTTACCATGCCTACTTTAATTTTTCCAGGCATTGCCCACTGCTGTCATGCTAACTGTATTAAAAGCCCTACAAAAACTGATATAAATATTCGTTAGTGTAAATGGCAAGGCCAAGGTAGCCAAGAAGATAGCAATAGCCCATCAAGAAAAAGGCAGCCTAGCATGCCTGAATATTCTGAAATATTACTATGCAGCCTATTTAAGTTTCAATGCCAAGGGGTTGGTTGGAGAATCAGAGAACCATTGACTTCATATGGAGGCAGCTTAGATAGGCTGATGCTTATGGAACTTTACCTGGCAACATAAAGAAGATTGCCCCAAGAATATGTGCATATCAGAGAACCCCTCTTGAAATATGGAACAAATTAGCAATAAAATAGGGGACTAGTACATTCCCCTCACCCTACACACTGTTAGACCTGTCAGCCTTAGGTTGGTCTTCCCCCCCAACTCTTTACCATTGATCCAGCGCTAACAATAAAAATAATTCTCCTATATGCTTCGGTCATCCAGGTGCAACTATTCCTCTAACACACACACTATATCCATATGACGGTGGGGCCCATAACACCGTATATACATTCACTTACTCATTTATTCCCTGGATTTCCTCCGTCATTAACCTAGGAGAAAACGATTCGCTGGAAGGAGACGGGATACCTCTTTTATCATGACATAATATTTCTCATTTGCTTTAAGGTATTTCGCTCATTGGTCGATGGACCAACTAGTAGGAATCAGTTGATGATGATTAAGACCAGCTCAATCACAATAAACTCTTTATCAATTTACTTTAATCATTGAGCTAAAGAATCACTGAGTCATTTGTTTAAAGAATAATAAAGTTTATGTAAAGTTTTGAAGCAAGAAATAAGTTTTAAGTTTATTATTCAGATCTTTACATTTATCATCATTATAAGAATAAATTGAAATTGCAATGCATATCGATTAGATGGAAAAATAAGGTTATCATAGCAAGAACTCTAAATGATCAATCTATCTGTCTTGGAAAAATCTAATAGTTCTAACTGAAAATTTGATCAGGAATAAAAAGGTTCTCCAAAAGCAACATCTTATACTCAACTGGAAAATAAAAATAGCAGCAGCAGTATCAGCTCGTCAGCATCAGCAACCGCAACTTCACCCATCTACAGCATCTAACTTCTCCAGCATCTGCTCTCCAGCAACTCACTCTCCAGCAACTAACTCTCCAGCAACTAACCCCTCCCACCAAGAGTAGGTCTTCTTATACCCTAATTCTAGCTTACTGAATCAAATGTTGCATCTTCATGGCGTGATTCTTTCTCATTGGTCAAAACTCAGGCCCATATACAATTTAATCAAACTTCCTGGTCTTAACCGGTTCCTTGTGGAATGTCCATGCTTGCATCGTTTCCCACAGTTTATGTCATTGCTCATCCGTTTCGATCAGTCCAATTTGTATCTTTTTCTGCTACATTTTAGATTCAACAGTTCCGTCCATTGATTCAGTTGGACTTCTCACGCTTCTTGCTGATCATCTTGGCACACATCTGCTCAGAAAGGTCACAATAGCCTTGACCATACTTCCATCTTAGCCTCTCAACACCAGCACGTGATCATCCCTTTCCACAGCCTCTCTCCTCTATCACATGGTTCCCTGCTCATGCGTGCTCTAGCAACTGGCGGCCATTTTATATCGCTGCTCGACAGGCCTAAGCGCACTATTTTCAAAGATAAACAAAATATTGTTAAAACAAAGAAATATAAACCCTTTCGTTTCCCTCCCGTCTTTCTACGTACCCCAATTAGGTATTACCTAGCAAAAAGCAACATATAAAGCTGTCCCTTACTTACCATCGCTTTATTTTGCAACTACATGTTTTATTTAAAAGCACGGATCATGCGTTTATTATTTAATTAGTACACAAATATAATGTTATGTTAGACACGTAAACAATTATAAGTTGATTATTTTGCACACGGAATAGCGTGCTACCTTTAACCCTTAACATGTAACATACATTGTTGGTTATTTACTTAAACGAACATGTTTATTAATTATTTTATGAAAATATTAGGAGGTTAACATTTTTTCCTTTACCCTGCTCCATCAACTCCCCCCTTTGGTGATTTTTAATATCACCACAAAACCCAAGTTATACAATTTTCTCAGACAGCATATATCTTTTATCCATTTGCTTTTGTTAGTTTACACAACTGTATCCCTTTCAACTTGTCTCTTCATTTTCTTGTACATGTTCTCTTTTATTTCTTCCAACTCTATTTCACCCATTTCTCTCTCTCTCTCCTTGTTTATCATGTTTTCTTTTTCTATTTTATTCTGCCTTCTTCTTCTCTTTATACATGTTATTGCAAGCTTCAGTACTAATATTATTATTATTATCACGGTTGCTATTATTATAACTTTCCCTATTATTAATCCACTCATTCTTGTTAACGAATGTATTACTGAAGAAAACCCTTTACCAAGTCTTCCAAAAGCACTTTCAACCTCCAGTGGAACAAGTTCTTTGTGCAAATTTGTAATATTTGTTATATACTTCGGTATATTTTCGCTTTTATCTGGAATGTAGGTGCAACAATGTTGGACTTTCAGCATTCCACAGACTCCGCCCTCTTTTGCCAAAAGAATGTCAAGGGCAAGTCGATTTTGCATCACCATAGCTCTCATGGCAACCATCTCGGTATTTACCATCAAGAACCCTCCAGCAGTATCTGTAGATAAACGATCTACCACTGTGGATAATTTCCGAATTCTAAATGCATTCAAAGATATTCCCACTGCTGGTATCAATGCACCAAAAATATCACCTACTATTTCTGAAAAACGTTCCCTTTTCTACGTGTAAAGGTATTTATCATTTTGTGTGTTCCTTTTTCTTTTCTATCCATATGAAAAATCTTTGGAAAGACCAGTGTGAGAAGTTGGCATGGCATATGCTGTCCACTAATTATAGTGGGCACCTTGCACCAGTCCAAACAGCCCCTTGTTGGAGATAGGTTAAAGACAACCTTATTGAAAGCTATCCTAGTGGTAGCTATGGAGAGCAGCCTTCAGGCTAAGTCTTGAAGGAATGTAAAGTAGCTTGTTTTACCAGTCTATAATCTCTTGAGTGATTAAATGAAAGAGCACCACACCAGGTATATATTCAAAATATATGTATTTATTGCTAAACACACCCCTCTAGTCTCTTTATGAGGCTAGAGTTCGAAATACATAAGTTAGAAGTTATTTAAACACAGTAATAGCACAAATACACGTTTGGGCCCTAGGGGCGTACCAAACCATATACCAATAAAGTGGTATAAGAACCACGACTGAACTAGACACTAGGCCTAGAGCCTCTAGAAGTGCTTGGACCACAAGGAACCACCCAAGGTAGTGACACAGGGGACCCACAGGGGACGCGTGCAGTGTAAATACACAACCGCGATACGCCGTTGACTTCTATGGAGAAAGTCGCGATCAGGAAATTAAAGAAAAGGGACACTTAAAGGAGGACTTGGAGCAAACCCTTTGAGAACTAGTACTTTGAAGAGTCTCTACCCACGGGAGCACCGGAGTACTCGTGTTACCTCACCCAGGGAAGCCGGGTGCATAGGTGCCTTTCGGGGTCGGGTTTCGTCGTCGATTTGAATGGCGATCTGCTGCAAAGTGCTGCTGGCGACCAAGTGGAAAGTGTCCGGGTGGATCCAAGAGTGGATCGGAGATCTGAAGAACCTGAAAGCAGAGGGGACAGAGTCTGGGTCACTAGCCAGTGACCAGGAAGGCGATGGACAGATGCCCACCGATGTCGAGTGCTTCAGGTGCGTTGACAGTCGTCTTGACTCTTCAGCCATGAGGTCCAGGAGGCGTTGTCGGCAACCAGGAGCAGGATTCGGGCTGGTACACAATGTCTGTCGAGTACTGAGGTGTCGGCGACCAGATTGGACCCAACAAGCTTTGGCAACGGCAAGTCTCGATGAAGATGAAGATCGTCGATGGTGCAGACCAGCAAGGTCTGGGGAACTCACTCAGCGAAGGTAAGTGAGGGCAGGCCTGGAGCAACCAGGATGCCCAAGAAGAAAAAGATTGGCCTTCGTTAAGGGCTACTAGCCAACGGGCTAGCGACCGCAAAGGAGCCTTGAGACGTCGCACGTGGATCTGGCTCACAGGACACTCGTGGAGTGGAGGCCAGTGATCTTCGGTGCAGTTGGTGCTGGAGGCTAGGGCTACTCGGAGCCCAAAGCACGACTTCGTGGGAGACCCAAAAGAGGATGCACTTGCAAATGTGCTCGGTGTCCAGGGGTCACGGTCTCACGTTACCCACGATAGCTACGGGCCTCAGCTTTCCTGGGGACTCAGAGTAGCCTCGGGGAAGTCTGAGAATCTACCTCTGGTGATGCGAAGACTTCAGTGTCCGACGGGAGCTTCAGAAATGCAGACCGGACAGATGCGTCTTTGGTGCCTGCCAAGCAGGGGAGTCACTCCTTGACCCCAAGGGAGATTCTTCTGTCCTCTAATCTTGAGTAGAGCATCGAAGGTCCAGGATTCTGTTTCAGAGTTTCGTCCAGGGATAATCTAAAGTCCTAAGGACTGGGTTCCTATACTTATACTAAGTTTAGGGGTTGGACTACTCTGTGGCCCCACCTATGGGTGGGTCAGGGCAGAGGGGTGGCTACACCCCTTTCCCTTTGTCCAGTTCGCGCCAAAGCAGGGGCTGCAAGCCCCTGATCCGGTTTGAACTGGGGTATGCACTAGGGACACCAAGTGTGCCCCCAGTGCAGGACTTCAAAGCACCCGAAAGTGCTCCCGCCCAGCCCAAATACACATTATCCTGTCTGGGGAGGTGGTCACACCTCCCTGGGACAGAAACCTGTGTCCAGGCCTCCCCTGCCGGAGTTTCGTCCAGCAGCAGGAGGCCAGACTCGTGTCTGTGGCAGCAGCATCCATTTTGTGATGCCAGGGCTTTGGAAAGAAGTTACCGGGCTAGCCAGAGTTAACATGTCTTTCCCTCTAGAAGGGTGGAATGCTACCCCCGCCGCCAGTATTGGCGGGGGGTAGTATTCAAGATGTTTGACACCAAACACGACATGTTTAGGTGCAGCCATTCCAAAGTTAGCATTTAACGCGAGGTTATAATGCGCTTAAGAGTATATGGTCAGGCTGCACTACAAACAGCATCAGAGAAGGGTCTCCGAATGCTGCAGAGGGGCCCTGCTCATGCAGGGGCACCCTCTCACATAGGAACCATGCACTCTGCCTTCAGGATTGATAAGGCCTGCCTTAGGAGTGACTTATAGGTTTATATGTGTGTATGTATTTAGTGATATAGGTAACCTATATCACAGTAAGAGTGCATGCACCACCTTACCCAGGCTGCAGTAGCAGACCTGTGGTGTCAGTTTGGATGGCCTTCCAGGGGTGGCATAATACATGCTGCAGCCCCTGGTAGGCCTCTGAGGTACCTATGCCCTTGGTACATAGTATACCATATACTAGGGACTTATAAGGGCACTCAGATTCCAATCAGTGATGTGCCTAAGGCACATGGAAACCATTTTAGAGAGGAAGCAGCTAGGCTGGGGTTCTGATTAGCAGGGCCCCAGCCAGACTAATGTCGAAAAACAGTGAAGCATCAGCAAAAAGGGGGGGTACCCATGTGAAGCAGATCCTACTCTCCTACAACCAGGCCTAAGTAACATGACCCATACCAATGGTCCGGCAACCTATAATAAGCCCTATTTCCGCAAACATAATATATCCCTGGAAATATTGGATCTTTTCCCCCTTTGAATCCTCATCCACCTAAAATTTGATAATTGTCATGGCAAATACTGGAACCCACAAAATAATTGTCATATCTTGTCTTATTTCTTCTAATGCACAACCTTCCCTGTTGGGGCCAATCCAGAGTCATAGCTGCATTTGTCTTTTTCTTGTCATGATTGTCTTCCTCAAACGCCCAAAGAGGTGTTTTTGTCTCTTCTATTACTTTTCTTTGAAATTTCACTCTTCTCTCTTCAACCATCTCTAAAAATACTTTTTCTTCCTTCTTTAACTCACAGGTAAGGTTGTACCTAATTATACTATCTAATGTTAAACTCTTATCCTCTAGAAAATATTCACCAAACGTTTTTCCCTCTTTTATTTTGTTTAGCTCGGAACTACAGAAACTTTCGCAAAAATCTTATTTATGTCAGTGTAATAATATTCTAATCTACCTGTTTTATAAAATAAACTTGCTAAGACACTACATGTTATTCCATACGTCAAAGGGAGGTGATGATAAGTCACACCCTCTGCTACAGATGCAGGCAACTGCATACAAACATAGCAATCTCTTACAGCCATTGTTTCTACATACTCATATAATAATTTAGTAAAAACATTTTTAGAAAAATCTGTTATCGATTTGTCCTTGTGTAATTCTGCACTACTCTTTAAAATAACTGGTTCTTGAGTGTTAGCTCCTTTTTCTTTCTCGGTGTTATTAAACTTTTCTACTACAGCTAAACTAATTGGAATAGTGATTGCTAGAACCACCCATACTGTTATTAATAATCCTGTACAAAAGCAGCACATCTTGCACCATCTACTTAGAAACTCACATTTACATTTTCTATCTCTAGTATTCTCCATTTTGTTTTATAACCTTATTTATTTGTTTTCCAGAAAATTGTGTCACTACACCTCAGAAATGACTTATTTGCCACTCTGTACTCCAATGTTTTGTCTTTGCTTGGTACTTTCTTTTAATTCTTTTTCAGAATTCTTTTTTTGTCATATCCGGTAAAATTCGTCAGATCCAGTGTTTTGTCAAATCCGGTAGAAACTATTTAAACTTCTTCAGGTTTGTTGCACTTCACTTTCTCCCATCAGGTTTCTTTGTTCTGGGTTCTCGTGAGTGTTCTTTTCTTCTTTGTTACTAGTCAAAGCAAGATACAACCATTCAGGCGATCTATATTTCGGATTTACCTTCTTTATTCTTTTCGTTTTCTGCAAGTGTTTTCCACCTTGTTTTTCTTGCTCTCTCTGACTTGTTATTTCATTCACTTGTTCAGCACTTTTCCCATCCAACCTTATGATTCTGTATCTTAATTTTCTTACTTCGTTGGGCCAATTGTCTCCTTTTCTTGGCCTTTTTGCCTCACTTCCTTTTTCCTCTCTTTCTGTTTTCCAATTTCTTTTTCTTGACTCTAGTTTTTGGTTTCTTTCTTCTCCACTTTCTTCAGACTCTGTTTCAGTTCTTTCGTTATTGCCTCTTATTTTGAAACTTATAATGTAATTTTCTTCCTCTACTTGTGGTTCTTTTCTTATCTTCCTTCGTTCACCTATTTCTGTCCCTCCTCGAGGTTCTTCCGAATTTGTGTCAGTTTTCCTTTCTGCTTCTAAACTTCCCTGTTCTCGTGTTTGACTATTTGTCCCTATTACTCCTCGGGGATCTTCCGATTTTTCTAGCTTTTTGTTTGAAACTCTCCCTTCTTCATCTATTAATATTATCTCCGAAGGATTTTCACCACAACTTGTACTTGGTTGCTCACTGTCACTATCTTCTGGCTCAGTTTCTTCTCTTATGCTTTCAAATTTCCAATTTCTTTTTAGAATTTCTTCACAATCCGAATGATCTGTATCAGATTCTGAACTGGTATCTGATATTTCCAGATGTTGACTTACAGGTCGATCTTCAAGTTCTGGAACTTCAGCTATTTCCTCTACTTCTTCCGTCGTTGCACTTGTAGTTGGGTCTTCCAGATGTCGACTTGCAGGTCGATCTTCAAGTTCTGGCACCCTGTTTGTTTCCTCTTCTTCTGATGCTGAACTGTTATCCAGTACTTCCAGATGTCGACTCACATGTCGATCTTCAGGTTCTGGAACTCTGATGGTGTGACTGGCATGCACCCAGTGTTTCACTCCTGCACACTTGACTGCAGTGGTTGTCACCAGGATCACTTGTCGTTGTTCGTCCCAGCGAGGAACCAAACAGTTTCTTCTCCTGTGGACTTTTGTGCGGATCCAATCTCCTGGATTCAAGTCGTGAGCTGGTTTTCTTTCAAGAGTGGTCGCATCCGGTCCAACCTGATGAAACACAGAACGCACCACATCAGCCAATCCATTGCAATAATCCAGCACTAGATCATCAGTTATAGTCAGTAGTTTGTTGACAGGTACTTGTGCTTGTCTCATTGCTCGTCCCATAATTATTTCATGGGGACTGAGTCCAGTTTTCCTTTCCGGAATACTTCTGATTGTCATTAAAACTAATGGCAAGGCATCTGGCCATTTGAGTCCTGTAGCTTGACACATTTTTCCTAACCTGTTCTTGATTGTTCCATTCACTTGCTCTACGATTCCAGAAGCCTCTGGTCTGTATGCACAATGCAGTTTCTGTTTAATACTAAGTGCTTCACAAATCAGTTTAACTAATTCATTTTGGAAATGTGTTCCTCTATCTGTTTCAATCGTGACTGCAAAACCATACCTCGGAATGAATTCTCGCAGCATAAGTTTTGCTACCGTTATTCCATCATTCCTTCTTGTTGGGTATGCTTCCACCCAACGGGAAAACAAACAGACGACCACTAGGACATACCTTAGTCTGTTGCAAGGTGGCATTTCAATCAAATCCATTTGCATTCTAGTGAAAGGACCTCCTTCTCGTCCTATTGTTCCTAGACTCACTACTGTCTTCCTTCCTGGATTTAACTGTTGACAAATAACACATCTCTGACAAAGACTCTCAGCCATGGCTCTGAATTTTGGATTATACCATGTTTGTCTAAAAAGTCTGATCATTGAATCTCTCCCAATATGGGCTTGTCCATGGTACATCCGTGCCATGTCAGAAATCATGCTATCAGGCATAACTGGTCTCTCATCTCTGTAAACCCAAACATCATTTTCTTCATGTTTTCTACATCCTGCTTTTATCCATGTATCTTTTTCCTCATCATCTGCAGCTTCTTGTAACTGTCTCACCTCATCCCATGTCTCAATAGAGTTAGTAAAAAGCAAAGGACAAGAAATATGCTCTCTTTCCCAACTTTTGTTTAAAGAAACCACATTCTTTGCACAGTACTGTGCCATTTCGTCAGCATATTTATTACCAACAGTTATGTAGTCTTCCCCATTTTTATGTGCATTGCACTTCACAACAGCAATCTGTTTAGGCAGCTGTATCGCCTCAAGCAGCTTTTTCACAAAATCTCCATTTCTAATTGGCGTTCCTGCAGACGTCAAGAAACCCCTTTGTGACCAAATCTGACCAAAGTCGTGCACCACCCCAAAGCCGTACTGGCTATCTGTCACAATCGTAACCCGTACATTTCTTCCCAACTTGCATGCTTGAATCAGAGCTACTAATTCTGCGACTTGGGCAGACCGTACCCCTTTCAGACAAGATGCTTCCATTACAGTTGCTACTGTGCAAACTGCATATGCTGCACTTAGAACTCCATCACTCTTTCTCAAACATGAGCCGTCCACAAACAGAATATAATCTGATTCTTTCAAAGGCTCATCTCGTATGTCAGACCTTGGTTTTGTACAGTATTCAAGCACATTCAAACAATCGTGATCTACTTCATCCATTTCAATCACACTCTCTTCATCTGGCAATGATGTCGAAGGATTCACATTCATACATCTGTCAATGGTCACATTATCTGCACTCAAAATTACTTTTTCATACCTAGTCAGCCGACTATGTGTCATGTATTGGGTTTTCGTTCTTGTCAAGAGAATTTCTACAGAATGGGGAACATATACTCTCAGTGGATATCCCATCACTATGCCTTCACTCTGTTCCAGACTCACACAAGTAGCAGCAACTGCTTTCAAACATCCAGGCAATGCTTTCGCTACAGGGTCTAAAACAGCCGAAAAATATGCAATGGGTCTTTTCATAGTTCCATGTCTCTGTACCAAAACTGAAAATGCACATCCATCTCTTTCACTGCAATACAGCTCAAAATCTTTCTCATAGTCAGGCATTCCTAATGCTGGAGCCTCACACAATTTCTTTTTCAACTCTCTGAATGCTTTCATTTCTTCATCATTCATTTCAAAAGGATCTTTAACATCCTTCTTTGTCAGTTTCTGCAATGGTTTAGCAATCAGTGAAAAACCGCTTATCCATTGTCGACAATATCCAACCATTCCCAAAAACATTCTTACCTCTCTTTGTGTCATTGGAGCTCTCATTCCTTGAATCATTTTTATTCTATCAGTCGTCACCTTTCGCACTCCTTTCTCAATTTTATGCCCTAAATACTGGACTTCTTGTTGACAAAACTGCAATTTTGAAGGGGACACTTTATGTCCTCTTTTGCTAAATGATTCAGCAAAGCAATTGTATCATTGACACATGCTTCTTTCGTTTTTGATGCCACCAGTAGGTCATCAATATACTGAACCATCACTGACTTTTCTGGCATTCTTAAATCTTCCAACGATTTCTTTAGAATCTGATTAAAGATTGAGGGACTTTTTGTGTACCCTTGAGGAATTCGGCACCATGCCAAAATACGCTCTCCAAACCTAAACGCAAATAATGGCTGGCTATCTGGATGCAGTGGAATAGAGAAAAATGCATGACATAAATCAATTACTGTGTACCATTCTGCTTCACATGGAATCTGGTATAGAATCACAGCAGGATTCGGTACTATCGGGCAACAAGGCACAACAATTTTGTTTACCTTCCTCAGATCCTGTACAATTCTATATGTTCCGTTTGGCTTTTTCAGTCCCATTATTGGCGAATTACATGGACTGCTCATGATTTCTTTTAGAATCCCTTGTTCAATCATTTTATTTATTACTGGCGTTATTCCTTCAATTATTTCTGGTGTCAATTTATACTGGGGCGTATTTGGGTAACTCGTTCCCTCTTTCACTGTTATTTTAATGGGATCTACTCCTTTCATTAATCCTACATCTTCTCCTGTAAAGTCCCACACTTCTTCTTTCACTGCCTTTTTCAATTCAATTGGGATTTTCTCTGCATCAAATACAGGAAACAAACCATTTACTTCTGGTTCTAAATTCACCATTGTCATTTTATACAATACATCTTCATCTGGGGTCTGAAATGAAATTCCGTCTGGGGTACAATAGATAGTGCAATTCATCTTGCACAATAAATCGCGTCCTAATAAGTTCATGGGACTACAATCGCATACCACGAATCGGTGCATTTCGCTAAATGGACCAATTCTTACCTCCACTAATTTAGTAAGAGGCGTTTTAATTTGCTGATTTGAAACTCCAACTACTTGGATATGTTCACCTGAGAGAGGAAGGTTTGGAATTTCCACTGACCTAACAGTAGAACGGGTAGCTCCAGACTGATCTACCTCTAGAGTTGCGCCAAGCACGCACTCTTCCCCTCTCCTAGGCACCGTCAGAAACTTTCATCCGTGTCATCCTCATCCTGTCGTAACCAATATTGAGAAATTGCAGCTGCACGCGGCAACTGTGTTACCTGTTCTCCTCCGTAGAATCCTGTTTCTGCACTGTATTTCTGTTGGTTAACACTCTTGGGAAGTGGTGGTTGTGGCACCTGACCTTGTTGAGTAACTACCTCACTCTGCACCTGTGAATTTAATGATTGATTTTCCACATTAGGTTTTGGAGGAAATTTACACTTGTTTCTCCAATGTCCTAGCTTTCCGCAGTTGTGGCATGGCCACTTTTTCTTTGCCTCATCTATGCTCATTTGTCCTTTTCCTTTACCTATATTAGGTCGGGATCTAACCTGTCCTGTTTCATTACCAGTATTACTCAATTGAGCTTCTTGCTTCTCTGCAACTTTCACCTGCGCCCACATGGCCTTTTCTTTCAATTTACGCTGTCTACTCTCAATATCATCACTGCAATACTTAGCATATCTCAAAACCTCATCCACTGTGCTATTCTGCCAACAAATCATATGCTGCTTAATCATTTCACTTATTTCTGGTTTCAATCCATACACAAACCTATATACAAAATGACTCATATCCTTCTAATTCAGTGTCTCGTAACCACTGTACTGTTTGAAAACCAACAACAATCTCTCGTAGTAAGCGTGCACTGATTCTTTACTTTCCTGCGTTGTTCTGTCTATTTTTACCCAATCTGTTTCTTTAGGTGGAATCTTATTCTTCAAAAAGGTAATTACTTGGTCGTACTTCCTCATCACTTCTGGTCCTGGCGCTCCTGTTTTAGTGTCCCTTGGATATTCTACAGTTGGCCAATCAATAGTAATCTTACATTCTGTCCACAAATCAGCTGGCACTACTATATCAAACAATCCATCCAGATCTATCCACAACACCTTTGAAACCTTCACAAATCTTTCCACTTGTCTGTACCATTCTACTGGCTTCTCTCTCAATTTTGGGAAGTCATTTGTAAATGACAGTATATCCTGTCTGGTCCATGGAACATGCACATAACTACCACCTGGAGTTTCTCTCATCGGGTACTCCTTACAACTGGTTCCTTATCTGTCACTGCAAAAGCCAAAGATGCTTTATCTGTTGTTTTCTCATTCTTTTTCGACCATCTATTTCTCCATCTATCCACATCACCCCATTTTCTCAATAAAACAATTAACTCTTTTATTTGGGTCAGTCTTCCTGATGTGTTCAAATTCTCTATGTCTTTCTCACAAAAATCTACTCTGTATGGTTTCTGCAACGTTCTCACTTTTACAAATTCCACTCCTAGTTCACTTGCTGTCTCTTCCAATTTGTCATGTAAATTTCTAGCTCTCCATGTAAGACTTTTGCACAAAAACATAATCTCATCATCCTGATAATTTATTAATTTTTCTGTACCAATTGTTCCTAAAATCAATTCTTCCATGTCTATTTTCAACCTAATTACATCTAATGGTTTCTCTTCCGTTTCTTTTGTTTTTAGCGCTTTCATCCATTCATTTAACTCATCTGGAGTCGGACCTACAGGCGTACTATTTAATTCTATCCAATTGCTACTTCTTTCTGGTGTTCCTGATGCGGACTCCGTCACCATAGGCATTCTCCTAATCTCATTCTCATTTATCGTCAAATTAGTAGGTGGGCTTGGTCTATAGGTACTAGCCAAATTGTGTGTACCTTCATTATTCAGTTCCATCCCTTCTCTTTTTCTTTGCAAATGTGAATTCATGGGAATCACTAAAGAATGTTCATCAAATTTCTGATTCTCAAAAATTGGCATTACTGGACCTATTTTTACTGGTACAGTTACAGCTTCCATATTCTTTGTCAATGCTCTTATTTTCTCAGTCAATTCTCTTGTCGTTTTTGCTAATTCAGTTGCATTGTCACTTTCTATCTCTTCATTTTCTGAAGTTTTTAATTGATCTTGTGACCTATTTGTCTCATCTCTTCGTTCGGGATTTTTATTCCTCCCAGTTTCCATTGGCGGTGCATTAGGTGTCACCACCACAGAAGTCTGTTGGTATGGAGGTGGGTTTCTGTTTAAAATATCTTCCAGCAATTTGTCATCTGTTTCACTACCACCATACACATACTTTTCTACCACTAAATGTTTCTTTTTCTCTGTACACTTTCTCTTTGCTTCTTCCTCAACTGTAAAAGCTGGAAACAAACCTCCTGTCATGTTAGCACATCTCCAACGCTTTATTCTGTCCTCATGATTTACTCCCCATAACCTTCCAGGCACAAACTCATGATTCTTTAATCCTCTGAATCTCTCTCGCTCATACATCTCATCTTCCCATTCCGTTAAAGCTTCAAACTGTGTCGGTCTAGGTTCTAACATTGCCATCTTTTCTCTCAAGTTCCGTAGTACAGCTACATTAAATGAACCATTCTCAGGGAAAGCCAATGCTCCATCATTCTTGGTATATTTTGTCCAATTTTCTAACCATATGCATGTATGATATCCATATTTCAGCATCATATGCGAAGCTGGTGATTTCGGCGGAGGAATTATTTGTCCCTCTCTAGTCACTACCATTTTGTCTTTCTTAAAGAAGTTCTTAACTTTCGTCATCCATGACGTTTTCTCTCTACCATACTCATAGTATGACATGATTCACAACCTCTTTTCTCCTTAAATGATCCGCAATTCAACACTGTTCTCTATGCGTTATTCCAACCAATACTAGCGTGACTCACACCAATGCTCCAATCAGAGCGATTTCTGTCTACCGCGCACTGTCCAATCCCAGCGCGACTCTTGTCTACGTCACTTCTGCTCTTGACCCCTCCTTTACAAAATTTATCGGCAATTTCTTTTTCAACAATTCTTCGTTAGTTACAACATTTAAAACACATTTCCATTGTCTGATTCGCTAAACCAAAGAGATAGCTTTGACCATTTACACAAGAACTCTGTATTTTCCAGTAGGCAGCGCTTACCTCTACCCTACCACAGAATTTTCTTTTCGCCGATAACGTAGCACTTCCCTCTACCTTACCCTTCTTTCAAGCAAGCGGTAAACCCGTTTCTCTGGGGATAAAACACATGTGGAGACTATACTGCTCCTGAGAATTAAGGCCAAAGTTTCACAAGAAAACCGATCACTATTTCACTTACACACCTCTTATACGGAAAATGTCCCTATTATAACACAACCTGTGTTATCACCAATATGAACTCAGACAATGCACCATTCCATGTGACTTCTCTTGCCACACGTGTTCCACTTCCTACTTCCCGGAAGCGTGAAAACTTACATATAACATAACGCGACTCAACAAAAAGTGTTAGACATGAACTTATCAATAATCAATAATCAATAATCACCAAACTAATCTATAGTAACCATAACTCTGCTACCAAGAAATCTGATCCAGCGCTAACAATAAAAATAAATCTCCTATATGCTTCGGTCATCCAGGTGCAACTATTCCTCTAACACACACACTATATCCATATGACGGTGGGGCCCATAACACCGTATATACATTCACTTACTCATTTATTCCCTGGATTTCCTCCATCATTAACCTAGGAGAAAATGATTTGCTGGAAGGAGACAGGATACCTCTTTTATCATGACATAATATTTCTCATTTGCTTTAAGGTATTCCGCTCATTGGTCGATGGACCAACTAGTAGGAATCAGTTGATGATGATTAAGACCAGCTCAATCACAATAAACTTTATCAATTTACTTTAATCATTGAGCTAAAGAATCACTGAGTCATTTGTTTAAAGAATAATAAAGTTTATGTAAAGTTTTGAAGCAAGAAATAAGTTTTAAGTTTATTATTCAGATCTTTACATTTATCATCATTATAAGAATAAATTGAAATTGCAATGCATATCGATTAGATGGAAAAATAAGGTTATCATAGCAAGAACTCTAAATGATCAATCTATCTGTCTTGGAAAAATCTAATAGTTCTAACTGAAAATTTGATCAGGAATAAAAAGGTTCTCCAAAAGCAGCATCTTATACTCAACTGGAAAATAAAAATAGCAGCAGCAGTATCAGCTCGTCAGCATCAGCAACCGCAACTTCACCCATCTACATCATCTAACTTCGCCAGCATCTGCTCTCCAGCAACTCACTATCCAGCAACTAACTCTCCAGCAACTAACACCTCCCACCAAGAGTAGGTCTTCTTATACCCTAATTCTAGCTTACTGAATCAAATGTTGCATCTTCATGGCGTGATTCTTTCTCATTGGTCAAAACTCAGGCCCATATACATCTTAATCAAACTTCCTGGTCTTAACCGGTTCCTTGTGGAATGTCCATGCTTGCATCGTTTCCCACAGTTTATGTCATTGCTCATCCGTTTCGATCAGTCCAATTTGTATCTTTTTCTGCTACATTTTAGATTCAACAGTTCCGTCCATTGATTCAGTTGGACTTCTCACGCTTCTTGCTGATCATCTTGGCACACATCTGCTCAGAAAGGTCACAATAGCCTTGACCATACTTCCATCTTAGCCTCTCAGCACCAGCACGTGATCATCCCTTTCCACAGCCTCTCTCCTCTATCACATGGTTCCCTGCTCATGCGTGCTCTAGCAACTGGCGGCCATTTTATATCGCTGCTCGACAGGCCTAAGCGCACTATTTTCAAAGATAAACAAAATATTGTTAAAACAAAGAAATATAAACCCTTTCGTTTCCCTCCCGTCTTTCTACGTACCCCAATTAGGTATTACCTAGCAAAAAGCAACATATAAAGCTGTCCCTTACTTACCATCGCTTTATTTTGCAACTACATGTTTTATTTAAAAGCACGGATCATGCGTTTATTATTTAATTAGTACGCAAATATAATGTTATGTTAGACACGTAAACAATTATAAGTTGATTATTTTGCACACGGAATAGCGTGTTACCTTTAACCCTTAACATGTAACATACATTGTTGGTTATTTACTTAAACGAACATGTTTATTAATTATTTTATGAAAATATTAGGAGGTTAACATTTTTTCATTTACCCTGCTCCATCACCATCCACCTCAATTGTTTCCAGATCTCGTTTTTTCGCATTAGGACTCTACACTCGGTACCAATGCTAAACAGTGCTAAAGTGCATGTGCTCACTCCTAAAACAGGTAATATTAGCTTAACCCCAATCAACATATTTAATTTATTTGTAAGTCCCTAGAGTAGTTGGCCTAACGGCTAGGGCGGTGGACTGTGAATCTGGGGAACCGGGTTCGAGTCTCGGCAATGACGCTGAACATCCTTTGATTCTGGGCAAATCACTTAATCTCCCCGTGCCTAACAAAAATGAATGTGTCCTCATGTAATGCAACTGGTGCTATGTAAAGTGCTCTGATACCCGATTCGGGTCAAGTTTGCGCTCTGTAAAAATAAATAAAATAGTAAAGTAGTACTACATTTAACCAGGGCCTGAAAATTAAATACTACTAGTGGGCCTGCCGCCCACTTAGTTAGCCCTTTAAACCTTTTTCCAGGCCTAAACCTTATTTTTAATACATATAAGACACCCCTGGGGTAGTCCCTGGACAGCACAGAGGACAGGGTGCAATGTATTCAAAAAGTTTGACATGTGTTTTTGAGTTTTATATTTCCTAGTAGAGAGAAACTACTGCAAGTCCTTTCTCTCCCTTAGGATAACATTGGAGTTGCCATATTACATTTTATAAGTGTAATTTCTAAATGGGAAGAGAGTAAGTGGTTCATGTTTGGTGTCTCTAGAATCCTAATTTAAAAACCTAACTTATGGTTAAGTTGGGTTTTTAAATTACAATTCAAAAAATGCCACTTTTAGAAAGTTGGCATTTTTGTACCATAGTCATTTGGTGCCTGCTCCCTGTCTGTGGTCACATGACTGGGTGTAGTTGGCAATTGGGGTTTGTGTATTCCTCCTAGACAGCCACACACAATGGAAGCCTAGTTGTGACTGGATGGGCCATCACTGGCAGGATGGGAGGAAAGACCTGGTCCCAGCCTCACTTACACCAAAATAGGCTGTTTCCTGTCTCCATACAATGGTCCTGATGACCTTGCATTGTCACTTTAGCCACCTTGGAGCCAGGGCATGGGAGGTAGGAAATTCCCTGTACTTCAAAGTCACTGTCTAGACGATTCTCCCATCTTCCAGAACCAGAGCACCAGTGTATAAAAGAAGGACCTCAGACACCATCACTTCAGTACACTTCTGAACTTGCGGATACTCTGCCAGGAAGAAGGACTGCTGTGCTGTCACAAGATCTGCCACTCTGCTGGACTGCTGCCCACTGCCCGCTGTGCTGAGCTGTGGCCTGCTGCCCTCTTGCCTGGGGAATAAGAACTGGACCTGCAACTCCAGCTTGTATCCAGGACCTCAGAGTGACTCAAAGGGCTAATCTGCCTGCCACCAAGGACATAACAGGCTCTTCAACAGCACCAAGACCTTTCTTTAGTGAGTTATTGACCCCCAAGAGGTGCCCATCAGGTCCTGGACTATTGGTGTGGTTTTTGAGCTCTTAAATTCAAGCTTTTGGGCACTATGCAAATGTGCCCATATGCACTAAAACAGTGCCACTCAGACAGAAAATCAGCACGACCTGCAGCAAGCACATGTCTTCACGAAGCAGCATTGTCAGCACATGGAGGACCGCCTACGCAAAGCTCGAGCCCGCCTGTCCACGACGCCCAGCCTGCTCTCTGCACCATGTCTATTGCCGTCCATGCCGTTTCCTTGCTCTCAACGACTGTCTCTAATGCAAACAGGACTTTTGGCACAAAACATCAGAAGGTAAAACTTGAGGGGGACTAATCTGGGACTGTATCCGACCCATGCTGCATCACAGTCAACCTAAACTTTTGACTTTGACCCGGTCCAATGCGACCATATTTCCTCGGTTAGCGCTTTATGCTTTTAGGTGTTATTTTATGGTTTATTCTTTAAAAATTCATAACTCCAGTTCAGCGGATTGAACTTTTGTTGTTTTGGTCTTGGCTTTTCTATTAAAATAAACACGTTTTTGTAACCTGGTGTGGGATATTTTTGTGTGGTGTTTCACTGTTTTACTGCTTGAAGTTTTCCACAAATACTTTACACGTTGCCTCAAAGTTAAGCCTGACTTCTCTGTGCCAAGCGACCAGAGGATGAGCACAGGTTAATTTGGAGATTTAATTGTGCCTTGTGCTGACTAGGATTGTCGTTGCTACTTGATCAATGCTCACACCAGAGTCAACCAGTAACCCAATTTCTAACACACACCCACACAAATAAACCCATATGTTTCACCAGAAATGGAGGGGAACAGAGTTGAGAAACTGACGATGGATGGATGCCTCTCACTTCGGGACATGTTCACAAAGGAACTTTAAGGTCATGGAACAAAACAGACTTCAATATGCCCAACTTAGGCACTAGGTAATGCAGCCAGCAAAAGAACACCAACTATGGGACAACTCACCCCATTGGGAAAATATATGAGAAGGTTTAAATCCACAAAGGGGCTTATCCCACAATCCACCCTATAGAGAAAAATGTCAGGGACCATAACAAGTGAAAATACCAAGCACAATGGGAAACAGAATTAGACCAAGAGATTCCTGATGTGCCTTAGGCAAATAACTGGATAAGTTTGCTTAAGTGTTTCAGGAGTTTACAACATAGGAATACTTAATGCAAGGTTAGGATGAAATGGTACCTCAAATTTTACAGCAAATATACCTGAGCGCTTCAAGTCAGATTTGGAGGTGTGGAGCGGAAATAGGGGGGATGTTGCACATATGTTGGTAATGTGCATGCATCCAGGTATAATGGAAAGAGATTCAAAGTCCATTTGATAGTGTCATGGGGACAATGGTCGACTGTAATCTTGAATCAATCCTTATAATCACTTGACCAGTTACCCACTCATATGGGGCAAAAATACAGAAACCCATGGCATAGTCGCTGGAAGTAGCGGTGCTGGGAGTGAAGCAGTATCCTGAAAGTCACCACGCTTGAGTTCAGAGGTTGAATGAGCAATAAAGATGCCTTTCATTTTGTTTTTATCTATCAGATTTGTAGTGGGTTCAGACAGAGGTCAAATGTCAACCTATGTCTTCTGACAAATTGCTGCTATTTCTTTTAACATGGAGATTGCAAAGTTAGAGCATTTTGTATGGTGAACTATCTGACAATCTTTCTGAGGTGCTGAGAGAGAAAGGAAAGGCAGGAGAATATCTGATTTGTTTCTAACACACAACAACATTTAAATACCTGTAAATGAACTGTACACATTTTGCAAAATATGTAAGCAGTTAGAAAAACACAAATGTAATTCTGTAATTTTTGTAATTCTGAAGTGTAATGAAAGCAAAGGTTTTAATAGGATCAAAACAATCAAGACACCCAATTTTCACACATTTTCATTTGTGCGCTATGGTTTTATCGATAAAACTGCATATCAGTGCAAATTTTGTAGCCATTCTTGCTCTCTCCTGGCGACACAGTCTAGCACCAATGCAGGAACACTTGCACTATGGTGACCTAATTAATATTCATGAGGTAGATTGAACTGCAACCCACTGTATTTGCAAACCGACATATCACTATATGGCTCGGTTTGCAAAATGCACACTGGTCGCAAAAATACTGGTCGCAAATTGCAATCAGTATTTTGCTACCAGTGCTATGTACATCTAGCCATTGATCCTTACAGTGCTTCACCAATAATCTATCCGAGAGGAATTTGCACTGGTGATACCTCATCTATGTCAGAAGCAACCTAACGCTGTCACTTCCAGTGTGAGTGATGTTTGCACTACTCATGTTTATTGCTTCGCCCTCCCAAATAATAGAAAATATCAGACCCGCACACGGAAGCACACACACGGCGAAGCAATAAAACCTGGAAAGGGGTTTCACTCTTATAAAATGAGGCACATCAAAAGACAGTTTTCAGAATAAAGCGTAGGGTTTTATTTGTGCAACAATCTCTAACAAAAAGGCTTTCCCAGATGGCAAATGAACAACATTCGAATGTATATAGAGATATATATATATATATGCAAGCAATAATAGAACACTTATAAGTAAGCAAATGCAAGTGTTAAATGCATGGAATAAAATACAAACAGATAATAATACTGGACGTCCACTGCAAGAAATGAGCACTGTTAAATGCAAGTAATCAGAAAGATATATACACTAAATACATCAGGGGCCGTATTATGCATTGTGATTTAAAATGTGCGCCGGGCGCAAACAATCACAATGCGCCCTATGATGTAGTATGCGCTGCCCCCAGGGCAGCGTTGAACTTGCTCCGCCCTGGACTCAGCGCATTCATGTGAAAACACAGAGCGTGTTTTCACAGTGCAGGCGGCTCCCGCCTGCACTTTTAGAGAGGAATAGAGATCACCTTGCAGGCGGGTGCAGTCAGTGAGAGTCAGAGGGGATGTCTGGGGGGTCCATGGGACCCCCTTCACCCCCTGCAGAGGGTTGCTGTCAGGAGGCGCACTGACAGTGCGCCACCTTTTAAATGGCGCACTGTCAGTGCACCTTCTGAGGGCTTCTTTGACTCTGCGCCCGCGTCAGTAATATGGCGCGGGCGCAGAGTCAAAGGAATTCCCTCATTTGCATAGGGGACGCCCCTATGCAAATGAGGGAACACCCTCTGAAGGTAGCGCTGGTGCATTAAGTGCACCAGCACTATCGGTATTATAGAAGGAGACGCAAAAGCGTCTGTGCCCCTTTCTATAATACCAAAGTGCCCCAGGGGCGCGCAAAGAGGGCGCAAACACCCGTTGCGCCCCCGGGGAAACTTATGTAATACAGCCCCTGATGATTGCAATGCCAATAATCAAAAATAACACATTAGATGATTATAACTACTGGAGACCTGAATATGCACACAGACACACTCACACATCACAATGCCAATAATCAAAAGAAATACATCACTTATCGCTCTGTCTCTGCATTCTTGCCAACTCAGCTGGAGGAGCCCTTGACAGTCAGGCAGAAGCCTCGTTCAGGAGCCTAAAAACAAGTTCCCTGTGGCATCACATCTGCTCCACAACGAGCTCCCATCTGAACAACCTTGAACGTGAAAAGCCTAAACAACTTGAGTGATCTGGGGGCCTGCTTGTCTGTGCAAAGTTCAAGCTAGACAGAGTCAGAATTCAAGATGGCATGAGGGCATGTCAAAGCCAATAGTAAGAGCTTCATAATACTTCCCAATGTACAACACAATGCACATTTGTGCACCACTGCCTATAACACTACACACCAAGACAGAGAAGTACATTCCACAACTTTCTCTCTCTCATGCTTTCAAACGCACATCCCACATATTCTGTTCCTGGCAAGGCTGTAAAAAGGAAACACTCCCCCTCTGTAGCTACAAGGAGACACGAAAGAAATCTTCAAGCAAAAAAGGCACATGATGTCGTACTTTCGAGAAAACACCTAAAGTCAATTAAAATAATGGTAGTCAAAGGTCATCACGTGGACCCAAAACATGGAAGCGCCTCTGGCACTACACTCCTGTCTGGGCTGGTGAGTGATGTTTGCCCTGCTTTTGCCTGAACTATGCATGTGCTGTTTATTAAGGAAGACTACAACGCTGCTCCCTTAGTGTGTCTCCATGATAAAATAGTATCCTGTATTCCTCTAATGTTAAACTGTCTCAAGGAAAGATGTATGTACTTCTTTTAAAAAATACTCGAAACATTTTTGCCACCATTTTCTGTTATATTTAAGGAATTGTTTGAGGGGGTTGGAATTGGATCAGTAGCAATGTTGATTAAAAGTTTGACATTCATAATAGTTTGCCATAATCCAGTCTCCAGAAGTGGAACATTTATCTCCCAGTGGGCTGTCTAGTTTCCCAAATTAGTACTTAAAGAAGAGCTTTGTGTAACCTAAGTGATAGAGTTTCTCACAGATGCAACTCATATTAGATATGGATAACAAAAAGTAATGATTTTGTATTGGTGCCCCAGCACGGATATGGGTGTAGGACAGACATTTATACCTTTAAGTATATCTTTGTTTTACAAAGTCTGAGCCTGTGAGATTTTGTAGCTGTTTCTACCTCTGTCTGAGACTTTAGGTGGTGGCATTTATGTTACCTGGGGTATAGATTAGGCGCCTGAAGTTGGAGCTTGTAACATTTCTTTAACATAAGTGTTACACACAGTATTGGTGTCAATGCTGTCATTTCAGATGTTGCATTGAGGTCATCAATAATTTGATAGAGTATGTCATGAGTGATCTAATATGTGAGGTCATACGCAGTGCGTGGGTGGGCAGGCACGAGTTATAGTTACTTGAAATAACCATCACTGGTGAATTTCAGCATTTCTTTTACTTTAAAATGTGAAATTTAAAGGGACATTTTCACCTAAATATAACGTCACTTTAACCTTTGTTTTTTTCAGTAATTTCTAGAGGGTTTGCAACGTAAAGTAAAATGTTATTACTATATGTAACTATATGAATCTCCCTGCCATGCATGGCCTTTGGGAGTGTGCAGTGTGGGGTTGGCCGAGGGTCAAACCTGTGGCCAGGCCCTGCAGCGAACTCCCCACTGGAAGCCAACCCTCCACCGTGCAAGGCCTTTGGCTGTGCTCTGCATGGGGCTGTCCGCAGAGCCTGGCCCACAGCCAGATGTGTGCTTAACCCCTTGGGGGCAGCCAACACTCCACCAAGCATGGTCTTTGGCGGTGCCCAGCTGAGGGTTGACTCTAGGGTCTGGCCTTTGGCCAAGCCCTGTGTCCAACCCCCGTGAGCAGCCAACCCCACATCATGCACAGCCTATGGCCATGTGAAGCATAGGGTAGTTGTAGGGCCTTGTCTGCGGCCAGTCCCTTCACCCAACCACCAGTGGTCAGTCACTCCACTATAGGGTCAACCACCCAAACACAATCAACCCACCACACACACACCTGATTTTTTTAATGGTTTTCCGTTCCTGTAGGAGGACTTTTGCAGTACTCAGCAAGGCCCATGCACTTCCATGAGACTCCTGCGATAGAACAGGAGTCCCGCTGGCTCCTGAGAGAGTCGACAGGATCATTTTCAGGACACAGGGACCGAAACTCTATGTTCTTAAATGGCTGCCACAGATTGTGAACTTTCGCAGGGCTTGCAGGAGGGTCTTGCTCACACTTGAGAAAGAGGAACAACGGGATAAAAGCCCCTTCAGACAATCAGATTGCTCTAATATTTGAAGGTGCATGCTGGTGGGACTCCCACGAAAGTACTGCAAACCCAACTGTCTGGATACACCTAAATTGTGAACCTTAATTTCTCCAAAACTGCTGAATGACTGTACACCAAATCACAAAATGCACGCTTTCTCAGTAAAGATCTATCTTTATGCCAAATTTTCTCTAATTTCGGTCAACTGTTTGGGCTGTAGCCAGGCACGGCCAGTTCAGGAAAGAGGGGTGCGGCAGGGCATGGGGGGGCGGGGCAGGGGGGAGTCGACAGGTGACGGAATGGGGAAAAAAAAAACACTTACCTTGCGCTTTCCGCATCGCTGAGTCGGCAATGCGGCAAGGGCAAGGTATCTGGTTTTACTTATTTTTTTATTTTATTTTCCCCATTCTGCCATCTGTCTGACGTTTCCCCCCGCTCCGCCCGTGCCCCACCACCCCAACTCGTTTACCTGAACTGGCCGTGCCTTGCTGTAGCGCTGATCAAAAATTCCTATAGAAAATACATGGGGAAATTGCATTTTGGGACTCCCCTTTTTTCTTGGCACCCAGTTGCCAGATCACATCAAAACGTTCAAGGGAGGAGCTCAGGTGAACTTTTTTTTCGAACGTTTTGTGAAGATTCGTCAACGGCACCAGATATTACCGAAGTAAAAAATGCTCTTTCTGTGGTAAATAGGTTCTAACAATAACTACACAATGGTAATGGCTGTTGCCAGTAGATAGTTATAGTTAGGACGAACGTTTCCATAGGAAAAGCATTTTATGTTTTGCCAATAACTTTGGGGCCGCTTAAAGAATCTTCACAAAAGTTAACAAAACATACCCTTTTTGGTTCAGCTGCCGTCTTACAAGTTTTGGGGTGATCCGTCAAGTGGGGGCCGAGAAAAAAGGGGGCTCCCAAAACATGCTTTCCCCATGCTATCTCTATGGGGATTTTTCATTTTTTTAACATGACTGCAGCCCGAACTGCTGAACGGGAAACACCAAATTTGCCAGAAAGCTACATGTTGGTTCAGAAAGCGTTCCTTTTATGATTTGTTGTAAATCTGTTCAGTAGTTTTGGAGATATTAAATTTTAAAAAAATATAGATATCTGTGGACACGAGTCCTTGCAGTGGACTTGTGGATCCTACTAAAATTTGATTGGCTGCCAACACTTCCTGGTTAAAGTGTTGGCAGCCATCTTGGGACTCGGCTTGAAGTCGAGTACCACAACAAAAGTAAAACATTATGAAAAGGGGGCGAGGTAGGAATACCCTGACCCCACAGGGACCCAACCAGGGGTAAAAAACTATATTTTTTAAATTTTGCCATAGATTCACAGGATGGATCCGCAAATTTGTAGCAAATTTAAAAATAATATACCTTTTGGCCCCTGTGCGTCTTTTAAAAAAAGCCCTCAGGTTTGGCCAAATCCTGGGGCATGCTAAAAAAAAGGAGGGGGGCTCAAGGGGCCCCCTCCTAGGCTTATCCAAAGTCTTATCCAAAGTCCAAAGTCCTAGGGCAGTAAGCGATAGAAATATGGGGGTGCCTGCTCAGCCCCCCTGCAGCCCCAGGGACCGCTATCTCCCCAGGGCAATGAACACTACAAATGCAGGGGGCCTGCTCGTCCCCCCTCCGCTGCCCCTGTTTTTATTTAAAGAAATGCGGAGGAGGTCCTACAACCTCCCCCGCTGCCCTGGGGACTGCCACCATCCCAGGTTACCTTCAGTAAGTCCCAAACTGTGGGATTGCTGAGAGGTCTTTGTGGCCCACCCCCTTTCTCTACCACTCTGCAGGCATGCCTCATGGTGCACTGCTAGTTGGGGAATGAAGTCCTCTTGGCTACTGAGGTTACTTAGGGGCAAACAACCCCTCCTGTTACCTCCAGTAATTCCCACACAGCGGGATTGCTAAGAGGTCTTCGGAGGCCAAGCCCCCTTTCTCCACCACTCTGCAAATGCGTCTCCTGGTGTACTACTGGCTTGGGAATGATGCCCTCCTGGTACTTTATGTAAGTCCTACACAGCCGGATTCCTGAGAGCTGGTCAGAGGCCCGCCCCCTTTCTCCATCAATCTGCAAATGCCATTACTACTTAAAAAACCATTGAAATTCACAGAAAAAACCAATGATAACAGGGACGTTAAAGTTAGGCATTAGCATTCAAAAAACCTTAGAAATTCACTGAATAAACCAAAGGTTACAGGAACTTTATAGTTAGGTTTATGTTTCACTCGTACAAAAACCAGTGAAATTCAGCAGTTATAGTTACCTGAGCTAACTATAACTCACGTCCCCGCAATGCACTGCTTATGACCTCACATTTTACATTACTCATGACATGGTCAGAGCCGTTCCCGGGGCTGAAAACTGTTTATATGGGGAAGGGGATCCTTGGCCCCCTCCCTGAGCATCAGGAGGCCCTGAGGAGTACACATCTGGGGCCACATTATAAGAAAACAGGTAGGACGGCCTTGAGAGGCCCCAGGGAGCCCAGCCCGTGGCTGAAATTTAAGAAAATTGGGTGGCCTCCCTCCTCGAGACTGAAAAGGCCCTGGGGTACCCACCTCCTGGGCCAATCCCTTTTGGGAGGGGGGTCACACAGCCCCCATGGCCCCAGGACCCCATCCCCCAGTGCCGGCTCACAAGCTATGTCCCTACCCCCAGCAGAGTGAGCAGGGAAACCTGTGTTTGCTTTCTCTTGGCAGGAACATTTTTAAATCTACCGCCAAGCGGGAGCAAACACCAAGGACCTCATTCACAAAAAACTTCCTCACTCATAGCGGAATCTCCCCAATGAGAATTCGTATTACAGAGATTCCTCCCTGAGTGTGGAGACTCCCGCAAGATTGCAGGTTTGCCACAATGAGTGCGGAGTCCCTTGGTGAATCAGGCCCCAAGTCCGCTCCAAGTGGGCTGCACTTCAGAAATTCTCCTGCCTGCTGGGAGCAGATTTAGGACCTATTTTCCTTCCCCAGTGATGAGAGCAGGGAAACAGATGTAAATATTGATTCCACCTGCAGGTAACAGCATTAGTAGCTGTTCTCTGCAGGTGGGAGCAATTCTGGATCCTGTTGGATGCAGGCCCAATGGCACTATGATAAGCGCCCTGGGTGGGCACGCACAATTTATTACGCAGTGCCCTGTAGAAGGGTTGCCCGGGGCTGAAGACGGCCCGGGGAGGGAAAGTGCATCCTCCCAATAAAAATTGCACTGGGCCTGGGTGGAGGTGGTCCCAAGAGAGCAAAATTGGCAATGGAGGGGGGCTGCATGTCCGCCTCCCTAAACAAGCATGCCTGGGGCCTCAGAGATGGGATTCTCGGGGCAGATATTGGCATGAGGGGGTGCCGCATGTCCCTTCTTCCAAAGAAGAACGCCGGGCCCTGGGGAATGGAGTCGCAGGGAAAAATCTGCAAGGGGAAAGGGACCTTATCCCCCTCCCCCTGATAATAAAGCTCGACCCCAGGGGATACGGTCCCCCTGGCTGAAGTTGGTCAAGGGAGGGGGCAGCATGTCCCTGTCCCCCTGTAAAATGCACTGGACACTAGGGGAATGGGTCCCTGGGGCTAAGATTTGCCTGGGAAGGGGCCTGTGTGACCCCTCCCCCTGAAAAGTACCTCAGGCCCATGGGGATGGGGTCCCCAGGGCCAAAATCAGCCAAAGGAAGGGGCTCCCATTGCACCCATCCTCATAAAATTTATGCTGGGCTCCGGAGGATGGGGTCCCAGGGGCCAAACTCAGCCCGGGGTGGGACGCCATCAGCACCCCCTCCCATGTATTTAAAAGAGTAGCCCTAGGGGATAGGGTTCCTAGGGCGAAGCAAGGCTTGGGGGGCCACACAGCCCCCCTCCCCTTCATTTAAGTAGGTGGCCTCAGGGGATGGGGTCCCCAGGGTCAGGCCCTATGGCCAAACCCCCACTGTACACGGCCAAAGGCCGTATGCAGTGTAAGGTTGGCTGCATCAGGGGTGTTATTGCAGGGCCTGACTGAAGGCCAGGCCCTGGCAGACAACCCCCAGCCATGCACGACGGGGGGTTTCATTTACATATGGTAATTAAGGGCTACTTTACTTTAAAGAAAACGTAGAAATTCAGAGAAACAAAACAATGTTATAGTTAAGTGAATATGTCAGTGATTACATTACCATTTTGAACTAAAAAACACAGAAATTCACCAGATAAGGTTACCAGTGCTAACTACAATTTACACCCCGCCATGCACTACTTATGTTATGTTCTATGACATCATATGATATATATATATATAAACAAGTTAGATATGTAGATGTAGAGTTAAGAATAGTACATCTATCCTTATCTATACTCACTTACTTCCTTGATCAATGATATTTTGATAGCATGATTTTTTCTGTCATCGATATTTTGACATATAGTACATCAAGCCCCACCCTGGTTCTTGTATAATGCCCCCTCCTGATTGGTGCTGCAGAGATTCATTCTGAAGGCAGCTTGAGTACCAAATGCTTACTCTGTAAGATAAATACTTATATGAAAGTTAGAGAATGGCTGAACGATATTGTCCAATGAAAAGGCGTGTCTCCTTCAAAGCCAGTAACCCTAACCAAAGAGGCTGGATATGTGAAGCCTCTCTCTTGTTCAAGCGTTTTCTGTTTGATGCTCTCAATTATTTTTCAGCCTGTAATTCCAGTAGAAGACAAATGTTTGATTTAGTTTACATTTTAGATGTAAAATGTATTAAATGTTAAATGTTTTACTATGTTTTTGCTGATTTTATTTTCTTATATTTCGCCTAAGTGTATTCCAAATGAAGGTTCCCCAGTAAAACAGCAACCTTAGTTTACTGAGAAAAAGAAAGTGACAGCCAGGCAAGGTTAAACAAATATTCCTGAGTGGGTGGGGATCTGGGATCCAGGTGTCACTGGTCACAGTGACCATTTGTGCAAATGTCCTTTTGAAACTCCAATGTGTTAACATTACTTTTCTGTTTTTTAAAAGATCAGTTATTTTTCAACAAGCCCACTCCTAAGTGACCGGAACCAATTTCCTTCCTTTTTCCGCACCATTCCCAGTGACGCCGTCCAGTCCAGTGGGCTGGCTCAATTAGTGATGCACTTTGGATGGACATGGGTTGGAATTTTGGCTGCAGATGATGACTATGGCCAACTGGGGAGTCAATTTGTAAAGCAAGAGCTAATCAAAACTGGTGTTTGTGTGGCCTTCAGTGAGAACATCCACCTAACCAAAGCTGAAGATAATGCTTTTCACATTGTCCAAGTTATCAAAACGTCAGAAGCCATGGCCATTGTCATCTTCTCATCCGACGTTTATCTGGCTCCTCTCCTTGATGAGGTTGTGAGACAGAATGTAACAGGCAAGATATGGATTGCCAGTGAAGCATGGTCAACACATTCTCTTCTCTCCAGCAAGAAATATTCAGAAATACTTACTGGCACAATCGGATTTGCAATCCACAGTGGGGAGATGATAGGTTTTGAAGGGTTTTTCACCAGCATTCACCCTGCAACATCTCAAGGAGATATCTTTGTGGAAAGGTTCTGGGAAGAAGCCTTTAGCTGCCAATGGTTGGACCAGATACATTTCTTGTTATGGGACAACAAGACCAAAATATGTACAGGGACTGAGAAACTGGTTAATCTTCCAATTAACACAATGATGGACTTTAGAATTACCTACAATATCTACAAAGCGGTTCATGCCACAGCTCTAGCTTTAGACAATCTGAGGATATGCATTCAAGATGGGGGACATTCCATTCACAAAACCTGTGCAAATATCTCGGACTTCCATCCGTGGCAGGTAAGCATTCCTTCCAAGTATTTATATTTCAAACATCCTGGGAATGTAAGACAATAGAAAAACATGCCCTCATATAGGACAGCATCCACATCAAGGTCATCAAAAAGCTACATCATTGCTCCGCACACTGTGGATGTGCACATGACAATAGAGAAGGTTAGAATATGCTGTGAGAAGAAGTGCAACAAGGAACTGCATAGTAAAAAAAATAATGTTGGCAAAGTTTGATTTTACCAATGTTACCACCTTGAGATGCTTAAAAATATAGCCCTAGATGAAAAGTAGGTTGTGCAAGGGAATTATTTCAGCAAATCGCAATTAGGTAATCGCTATTCCTAATGTATGAAACTCCAAGAGTTTTATTTATCTATTCCTAGGGGGTCACAAATCGACCTACCTCATTAATATTAACAAGGTAGGTCAAAATTAGCGACCCCCTAGGAATTGCTAAAATGCACAGGGATGGTGGCCTGCTAGACTCAGCAGACCACCATGTCCGTGATTGCTTTTCAATAAATCAAATTTTTTTTTTAAACGCCTTTTGCTTCATTTATAGCTAATTGGGTCATTCTAAAGAGACTCCTGGTTCCCAGTGCCCAATGCATGGTGCACTTAAAGAAACTGTTGAACACGTCCTGTTTTTCTGCCCTTTATTTATTAACTGCAGGCAAATATGGATCATTCAACTGTGTCGAAGTTTGGGAGTCAGAGAACTTAAAGAGGCCACTCGGATGCTTAAATATGATGGCAATTACCTAATTGGGTTTGGTGTAAGTAGATTCCTGTTGGGAATGTGGCAATTAAGACAAATGGCGCGGACGGACTTGGTGGTAAAGGGAATATAAGTTACTGTATACAGCCTATGCATTCATCTTGCACCAAATTGTGATGTACTGTAAGCACCTCCTATCTCCTTATGACTAGTAATGCATTGCCCCTCATGGAAGTTTCCCTGTGAGGAACATCTAGGAATTATTAACTATGCATAGGACACTTTATGATGTGATGTGAACTAAACTGCATATTTATAGCCTTATATATGAAGTGCTCTAAACTGAATATGCTCTTGTTGCAAAAGATGCAATATGATTAGATCAGTTTATAATGAAGCTTCATTACATAAAGCCGATTTTAAGTGATTGAGAGATTGCACTATATGCTGTACAGTTTAGGGGGGCATGTATTACGATTACTCTTTTCCCATGTTTTTGATGTAAGTTTTTATCGAAGTTGGTTTTATGTTTTTCATGGCATACCATTGTTTTACCTTGCTTTTATGGCTTTGTGTTGCAATACATCCTATTGATGTTATTGCCATGTCTAATGGTGCAAAATCATATACTACTGTGCGGTAGAGTCTGCTCACCGCATCGTGAAACCTAAAGTGGTAAAAACTGTTCCACATTGCAAAAGAATAGTGTTTCTCCTAATTAAATCCCAAGAGAATCTGGATTTTATTAAAGACACGGAGGCTAACATTATGCATTATTCCTTTAATGCAAACTCCACACAGCCACTTTGAAGCATTACATCACAAACAAAATTGTTCTAGAACAGAATACAGCTAGACCCTAATAGGCATGCCCACAGTACAATCTGCCTCTTTGAAATGCGGTCCAAAATTCTTCATCATGTATTACAAAAAGTCCAAAAATGATATGGCACAACAGGAAATGAAGGTACTTCTCAAACAACAAAGAACTTGCTTTGCAGAACCAAGGAAAGAAGGCACTCAGTTTGTAGAGGTTTCCAGGTGATGGAGACACAAACTACTGGGAATTATCTGAAATTGAAGAGGAACATTAGAACATCCTTTATAGGTGCAAGACATTCCAAATAAATAGCACAGAAATAAATACAATCTATATAACAATCTTGAATTATTAAAATTGTATTAACCTCCTTTAGTTTTATATTGTTTGGTTTTCTTTTTCTTTTTTTCTTTTTATTTATGTTGTTCTCCAAACCCTTCAACCACCTCCAGGGATGGGAGGGTGGGATAATGTTAAACTCTGTGTCTTTAATGAAATCAAGATTATCTTGGCATTTAATTAGGAGAATTGCTATTTCATTACAAGACCAGAGGCTACCATTATGCATGTTTGTAGTCCAGTAAAAACACATCCGACATGTGCTCGAACGCTTTACAGCAATGTTTTGCTGAGGTATTAGAGTTTGACTAATCAGCAACCCTAAGGATGTCCTCTAGTCTTCCACCTTTCCAGATGGATTGGCTAGCCATAGCTCCTCTCATAGATGGTGCCTGAAACTTCTTACGGTCAACACCTGCCAAATTCATAGTCCATTTAACCCTCTTTGCTGTTGAAGCGGACGATATAGTCTTGAAAGGTTTCACGAATGAGATGAGTAGTTGCTCAACACTATCAGAATGATGCTCACTCATTCTGGAATCATATTGTCTCATACAATCTACTATGTACACCTTTTTGCAAGAGTCGAACCTAGGATAAAAAATTGTGTCTGACATAGTACTAATAATTTTAAATCTCACTGTAAAGGCATCATAAACCTGGTTACTTACCTCTAAAGCTTTAGCATCTGATACACGATGGCAGGAAATTAAACAGAGAAGAGAAGCTAGCTTCATAGAAAGTCTCTTCCGAGTGAAATATATGTTACTAAGCCATGCTGTGAAAAGATTCAGGACTAGTTTAATGTCCCAAAGGGTCTCATTTCTAGGTCTGGGTAGTCTCCTTAACCTAATGCTCGTATGAATTCTACATACTATCACATTTTTCTCATGCGTCTACCGTTTGCTAACGCGTGTCCTGCTGATATTGCAGATCTGTAACAATTAAGTGACCTATAACTAAGGCCCCTATCAAACTGTTCTACTAAGAAATTAACCACTTCACCTTTAGGAGCTTCCACTGGATCCAAGTCCCTCTCCAAGCACCAGCATACCCATGTTTTCCATATTCCGTTGTATCTCTAGTGGTGCCTGGAGCCCAGGATTCCTCAAGGAGCTGCACAGCCCTTCCCGAAAGACATACATTTCATTGGATCTCTTGTTACTTTCCAAACAAGAAGGCTCAAAATCCCTGTCTGCACCAGGGGTTGTTATTTTCCATCTACGTCCCTTAAAAAGCCTTCCTCTGGCAGTAGAAGCAAGGGAATATAGCAAGCCAATTCCAAGGTCATTGGGAACCAAGCCTGGGACGGCCAAAAGAGAGTTACTAGTACTAAAGAGCATTGTTCCTTTCTCACCTTCTGGAGAACTCTCTGGATAATTGCAAAATGGGGAAAGGCATCATCTCGGGTTCGCTTCCAGGGTTGCAGGAAAGCATTGATTGCCTGAGCATCCAGCTGAAGTACTTCTTCAGTTGAAATGTCAACCTCCTTGCAAAGAGATCCACCTCCAAAGGACCCCATAAGTGACAGAGACTTCTGAAGCGGCTCTCGTTCAGCTTCCAGTCGCTGTAGTCTTTCAAGAACCTTGAGTTCCAATCTGCTGCAATATTGTTTTTCCCCCGTAAGTACTGTGCTCTCAAGCTGATCTTATGTTCTAGACAGAACATCCAAATTCTTTCGGCCAAATCTGACAAGACTGATGGTTTTGTGCCCCCTAACTGATTTATGTATGCCACTACAGACACATTGTCCATTTTTAACCTGACAACTCTGCCCTGCAGATAGTGTTTGAAGCTCATTAGAGAATAGAGAAATGCTGCCAACTCTAGATAATGTATACAGTGAGACCTCTCAATTTTTAAGACCTTAAACCTCCTGTGTTCTGGTTGCCCAAGTGTGCGCCCCAGCCATGAAGGCTTGCATCCGATTCTAGTATTTATTCTGGGGAACTCCCAGAGATTGCCCTGTGATTCCAGGCATCTGTGTTCTCCAACCACCAGTCCAATTCTAATCTGGCATCTTGATCCAGGATCACCCTGTCCCCATACCATGATCCTTCTCTTGGAGCTCTCGCTTTCACCCTCCGTAGAGCTCGATAATGTAATGGCCCCAGATATATGGCTTGAATAGAAGAGGAAAGGAGGCCTAGGAGCCTGGCTAGCTCTCTTAAGGTTATAGATTCCTGGCTCAACACAAATCTTATCTCCTTTTGAATCTTAGTAATTTTCTTCTCTAGCAACAGAATAAGGGTCTTTATTGTGTCTATCGTAAAACCCCAAAATTCTAGGGCCCTGGAAGGAACCAGAATGGACTTCTCCTTGTTTATTATGAAACCCAAACTCTCCAGAAGATTTACTACCAATTCCAGATCCTTTCAAAATCTGAGAATGATATTGGGACATTATGAGGATATCAACTAGATAAACAATTAACTGAATCCCTCTCTCAGAAAGGATGCAGCCACTCTCATTACCTTGGTGAAACACCAAGGAGCCGAGGATAGGCCGAAGGGAAGTGCCTGAAACTGAAAAAGAAGGTGATTCCATATGAACTGAAGGTAACCTTGAGACTCCATGGCCATGGGAATGGTGAAGTAGGCATCCTTCAGGTCCAACTTCATGAGCCAGTGTTTTTCTACTAGAATGTCTCTCAAGAGATGGATTCCCTCCATCTTGAAATGTCTGTAGACTAGAAATCTGTTCAGGTCCCTAAAATGTATAACTGGTCTCCATCCTTTGTCGTTTTTCTCCACAAGGAAGAGTGTACTTACAAAAACTTGGCATTCCCAAGGAACCTCTACGATTGCACCTTTTTGTATCATAGAGATCACCTCTTCTTCTACCACCTTTTGTTGCTCTAAGGTAAGTTTCAATACTCTTGGGAGAGAGGATTGGACTGAGACCTCTGCAAAATTTATTTTGAAGCCCTGAATGGTTTCCAGGACCCAATAGTCTTGTGTAATTAATTTCCAGGCATGGGAAAAGAACTTGAGTCAACCACCCACTCTTACTGGGGAAAAATAAATATGTGAAGTGTTCATACTCACTCTGAAAATTGGATCCTTGTCCAGGGGATCTGAAGCCTCTGGTACAAGTGGTTCGTCCTCGTTGGGGGTAGAAGGACTGTGAGGTACCTGGCTGGAAACCTCTACCTAAACCTCTTTGTCTGAAGTTGGGCCTTTGAGTACCTTGGCCGGTAGAAGGCCCCTTCTTTCAGCCCAACCAAAAACACTAGGGTTAAAAACCCTTCTCATATTTGTCTGTGCTTTTTCCAAAGCCCTGAACGTAGCCAAATATTTTCCTATTGTTTTAATCATATCCTCTCTGAACAGGAGGCCTTTGGGGTTTTTGGTAGGTTGTTTATCCGCCATGTCTCCTAATTTTGGGTTGATCTTGCTTAGGACAACCCTATGCCGTTTGGCCGTCAGCCCTCCATTGGCGTTTCCTAAGAGGATCAAAGCTCTCTGGCTCCAGCCCCTAAGTAGATTAATAATTAATGGGGTCCCATTAATATGGGCCTCCTCTGCCATGCCGATTATTCTAGCTAGGGTGCCTAGGATGCCGAGAAGGTGATCTTGGCAGGCCTTAAGGGATATTTTCATGCCTTTTCTGGGGTCTCTCCCCAGCTTGAATAAAAAGGTGATAAGTTCAGGATCCAAATTCCGTGATAGGCAAACTTTCTCTTGGATCACTGGTCTGGAGCACTCGGTCCTCAAGATGTTACGTGCCTCTTTTTCTATGATTTTTTATCCACCATCTAGTAATTTCTACACATTATCTTGAAGCCACCATTTGGCACTTCTTGGGTGCCTGATTTTATGTGGGGAAAACATCTCCTGACCAAAGGGATTGATTATTATCCCCATATGCATGGGTCTCCAACCTTTTCTATACTGAGAGCTACTCGTGTTCAATGAAACGCATTGAGAGCTACTAATATTATTAGTGCTGTATAATCTCACTTTTGTTATATGTACATTAATTCAACCAAGCAAAAGCTTTCTAATTTAATAAGCTGGGCTGCTCACAGGTGAACTACTCAGAGGTAGCTGGAGAGCTAAAGTAGCTCATGAGCTACTGGTTGGAGATCCTGCCTTAGAGGATGATGGACATTCCTCCTCTGTGAAGAAGCCTTCAATGTCCATATCATCCTGATCCAGGTCAAGGATGTATTCATCGAGTAATTCTTTTCTCGGATGCCCTTTATCTTCCATGGCAGTATCTTGTGCTGTACTCTGAGCACTCAAGATATGTGTGCCGCTTCGGGCACCTTTATGAGTTGTGCTGCGTAGAACACCCAAGACTTTTGAGGTGCTTTGTCCTCTTGATCTGTTTGAGGTGCTTAGACCTCCATTATGCGTTGAGGTGCTTAGACCTCCAGTATGAATTGAGGTGCTTGGACCTCCCAGTATGAATTGAGGTGCTTAGACCTCCCAACATTCTCATTGAAGCTGTTCCTTAAATGTTATTAACTTTTTAAAGTCTTTTGCCCCTTTCTGACTGCAATCAGACTCTCCTCCTAAGGCGGTTTCCAAGTCACAATCCTCATCAGAGATTAAGGACCTCTTATTAGATATGACTTTTGCAAGGTTTCTCGCACACTGGTGCGCATCTTCTGTTATATAATTTTTTTAAGTAATTCTTCATTAATATTAGGATTAGGGGTGTAAGGGCCATCAGTTTCAGCATCAGACATAATGTACTGGTTCTTTTAAGCTAAGCAGTAGCAAAATATATATATATATATATATATATTTTCCCCAAAGTTGGCTCAAAGTTTGCTGAGGTTTACGGCGCTTCAATTTCGGTGCGTAGCCCTTGGCTTGAGCCACGCCAAATTTATTCCATCCACATCCCTCTGCTCGGGGGAAAAACGGGGTCGCACTCCCAGGTTTGGTAATTCACGTTCTTTTATTTTTCAATTCATCAGATGTCAAGGCTACACCAACGCGTTTCGTTCTCTGCTGAGAACTTGATCACGGTACAAATGGCGCTAGAAAACCTCACCAATAAAAATATTTTCTACAAATCATGTGACTTTTTTTCTTGGTTTCCTATCGTCTAGCATTCTGGGAGTTGTAGTTCAACAAAAAACCCCTACTCTTTTTTTTATATATAAATAAAACCAACTTTTTTAAACATTTTTACGTGCAACAATAAAGCAAAACAGTGAATAGTTTAAAGTGAAAAACAAACCTATTTGATAGAAGTGACACTGATAATGCATATTTATCCTTTTCATTCTTTTGGGACATAGAGACACATTAGTATCTAAGGAAAAAAAAATTTTTTGCTCAATTACAATTTGAATTTTACACCATTATGACACCATTCCATTTAATGGATTTTAATCCGGTGGCATTCTTCATCCTCAGTTTTCTTAAATTCATCATTTATTGCAATTGTCTATCCTCCCATTTCTTGCCCTCTAGTGGGCTGTTTATTATTTTAATACAAATCTTTTGGTACTATGTCCCTATTTCCAGGACCTGATGTGGCTATTCCTTCTTCTATCCTATAGAAAATCATCTAACAGTGAGGGACGTGTGGTTGTGTTATAGGTGTGAAAGGATTTTTTTAGGGACAAAAAAGGGGGGGGAAATTTTAATAACCTAAAAAGGAAGGTTAAAATAGTAAGAGAGGTGTAATGTATTTTGTCTTTTTTTTTTTACTATATACTATTACAGTTCTTTTATGTCCAGTTTAAAGATGTACATATAATTCTTCACTTTGATTGAGTCCCAATGGTGTATATGTTCGGATATTTAAAATCTGTCGTGATTCCCTTTCACGTAGCTTCTTTTCTCGATTCCCACCTCGAATATTTAGTGGTATTGTTTCCAGTGCATAGAATTTGAGCAGCTTCCAATTTCCATTATGGTGAGTCTCCATATGTTTGGCTACTGCATTCCCTCGATCTTTTATGGGTCGGAGAAAGAATTTAAAGAATATTTCGAGATTCTAAATTCAACCAGGGCACAACTTAAATTCACATATACAATCAGCAAAGAGAGAGTTGTTTTCCTTGACACAGAGATATATACAACAAACAACCAAATTCAGACAACACTGCACCGTAAACAAACCTCCACAAATGCAACATTACATGCAGAAAGCTTTCATAAATCGTCCATAATTCAAAACATTCCATACGGAGAATTCTTACGAATTCGAAGGATATGCTCAGAGGAGACTGAATGGAAGAAACACAGCCGAATAACCTCAGCAAGATTTAAACAAAGAGGGTATAGGGAAGGAAATGTAAGGAGATGCTGGCAAAAAGCAAATGCAAAAACAAGGGATGAGGCCTTACAAACTAAACAAATCACAGAACCCAAAGAGGAACCAATAAGACTGATTATGGACTATTCAAGTGATTCGAGAAAAATCACTGAAATATTAAATAAAAATTGGAGGATATTACAACTGGACCCAACCATAGGCCAAATATTGGGATCAAAGCCCAACATAACATATCGGAGGGCAAGAAACCTGAAGGATAAACTAATCCACAGTCACTTTCAGAGGAAGAGTAATGTAGGAAAACAGTGGCTGAAGACAAAAGGTTTTGTGAAGTGTTATGGTTGTAAGGTGTGTCAAATTGCCAAAAACACAACAGAAATCAAGATGGCAAACAACAAAAAATGGCAAATAAAGGAACTGATAACGTGCAAAAGCCAATATGTAGTCTACATCATAGAATGCCCCTGTAATTTGAAGTATATTGGGAGCACAATATGTGAATTGAAAAAAGAATTCTTGAACATGTCAGAGCTACAGTGAATAAAGATCGAGGAATGCAGTAGCCAAACATATGGAGACTCACCATAATGGAAATTGGAAGCTGCTCAAATTCTATGCACTGGAAACAATACCACTAAATATTCGAGGTGGGAATCGAGAAAAGAAGCTACGTGAAAGGGAATCACGACAGATTTTAAATTTCCGAACATATACACCATTGGGACTCAATCAAAGTGAAGAATTATATGTACATCTTTAAACTGGACATAAAAGAACTGTAATAGTATATAGTAAAAAAAAAAGACAAAATACATTACACCTCTCTTACTATTTTAACCTTCCTTTTTAGGTTATTAAAATTTCCCCCCTTTTTGTCCCTAAAAAATCCTTTCACACCTATAACACAACCACACGTCCCTCACTGTTAGATGATTTTCTATAGGATAGAAGAAGGAATAGCCACATCAGGTCCTGGAAATAGGGACATAGTACCAAAAGATTTGTATTAAAATAATAAACAGCCCACTAGAGGGCAAGAAATGGGAGGATAGACAATTGTAATAAATGATGAATTTAAGAAAACTGAGGATGAAGAATGCCACCGGATTAAAATCCATTAAATGGAATGGTGTCATAATGGTGTAAAATTAAAATTGTAATTGAGCAAAATAATTTTTTTTCCTTAGATACTAATGTGTCTCTATGTCCCAAAAGAATGAAAAGGATAAATATGCATTATCAGTGTCACTTCTATCAAATAGGTTTGTTTTTCACTTTAAACTATTCACTGTTTTGCTTTATTGTTGCACGTAAAAATGTTAAAAAAAAGTTGGTTTTATTTATATATAAAAAAAAGAGTAGGGGTTTTTTGTTGAACTACAACTCCCAGAATGCTAGACGATAGGAAACCAAGAAAAAAAGTCACATGATTTGTAGAAAATGTTTTTATTGGTGAGGTTTTCTAGCGCCATTTGTACCGTGATCAAGTTCTCAGCAGAGAACGAAACGCATCGGTGTAGCCTTGACATCTGATGAATTGAAAAATAAAAGAACGTGAATTACCAAACCTGGGAGTGCGACCCCGTTTTTCCCCCGAGCAGAGGGATGTGGATGGAATATATATATATATATATATATATATATATATATATATATATATATATATATATATATTACCTACTGGCAGTCGCCAGTAGATAGTTATAGTTAGGACCTATTATCCATAGGACATGGAAATTTAGAGGACAATCTTTACTTTTTGATATTTAGAAGATCAGGTCTTAACATGTTTGAAACATAAAATAATTGTTTTCAAATGTTTTTATCATAAGTGTTGCTTTGATTGTTATAAAATGGCAGATAATATTTATTTATCGCTGTTTTTCAATGAATTATGCAAGGGATTAACCAGCTGTGTATAAATGAAACAATGGTGGATTTTTTCTATGTCTATGCCTTGTGATGTAAGAAACTACGCACATGCACTGTCACTTTGAATGTTGGGAAGCACTCCACATGCGCGTCATGTGATCAAGGGCACTGTGTTGCTCGAAACGCGTAATGGCGGTGGTGCAGGGCGTTCACTGAATCAATAAACATCAATTTGCACCATATTTGGGTCTGCGTTCGCCAGTTTTTTGGATACGGGAGTGTTGCCAGGCGGAGTAATCGGCATATTGTACCGAGACTGCTTCCTCGGTATCCGCAGACCCCTCCCTCACTCTGGGCCGGATGGCAAGAAGCAATTTCCTGGTTCTGTTCCGGGTTAAAAAAGAAGCCCTCCTGGAAGGAGAAGCCACGGTAGCCCCCAGACGAAGCAACAACCCTCCCGGAGGATTAAAGGACGGAAGACACTTGTCGTGTTGAAATCATCAACCGGGTAGGAAGACGCTGAATGTTTGGAGAGGGAGAGTGCATGAACTAAGCAACGTTATTTAACAAATTAGCTTAGCAACGACTCATAATATTCGCCCACACATTTGCACCATATCCGCCGACGCGCTGAGGAGTCGCGAGGCGGCAGCTACTGACATGTTCAATGATCTTCCCAGTGGGGAAACAATGATGGTATCACACTCGAATCCAGCAACAATGGCTAATCAAAGTGTCAAGGATTTATTTAAAAAATTAGAGAAGCTAATGAGATTGGAACAATCAAAGTGGTGGGAGCATATGTCACTCACACGGTATTTGGAAGTTGGAAGAGTCCCGAGGGGGTTACGGATAATGTTAGCTCCCAGCTACGAAAATCCGGACCCTCGTATGCTAGCAGAATGGGCTGAGTCTAATCTGGATTCATCACGGCGCCTAATAGAAATCTTGGTGAAATACGCTGAAAGTGACCGATTAACTTTGCAAGCTAATATTGATGAGATCAATAACGAAATTGCCAAATTGGAACAAACTGATACAATATCAAAATATCGGAATGATATGGTTGCCAGATTAGAAAAGGAAGAAGATATAATAAAGAAGCGGAAAATCTTTAAATTTCATCGAGATAAATGTGACTATGAGCAGGGGCGGGTATTTACGTTTGCCAAAAAATTTGACAGTGTGAAAATAACCATCTTGCAGCCCCAGTCACAAACCAGCAGCCAAGCACTAGCAGTAATCCGCCTTTGCAATCATCTACATCCGATCTTAGCTCTGCGATTGATAGTGAATCTGAAACTGACCAAACAAGATCGATAAGAGCAATGGGGTTTCAAAACCATCGCTAGCACAGGAAGTCGACTGCTTGCGCCAAGACAGGCGTCAAACTCTGAGATCAAATGCACAAAGTGCAAGCACATCAAGACCAGGAATCAGAAGCGCAGAGCAAGACGCCGATGTAACATCAGACGCCAAGCTGAACAACAAGAAAAAGGCTTACAAGAAGTGGCAACGCAGATAAAAGCGAGTGACGTCAAATCAAATACAATAGTTAATTTGACGGACACCAATTTGAATGATGAGGAAATAAAAACGCTATCATTGGGGCTATCTTTCAGCCCGCAAGCAAATTTTGACTATGCTAACACAAGGATTGATATGTATAAATTTGTGCGTAAATTAAAGCTGCGTAAATACCATACTATGCGAGGGACTAATATAGACAAACAAGTTGACACGCAATTATCAACCATAGATGACTCAAATGAATTATCAACACAAGATGCAAGTTTACTTAGAGATTTGGAGGAACTGCATGCTGAAAGTAACATAGCTACACAGTCACCGAATCATGATGAACTGGAAATAAAAACAGAGGTGCGTACCCCATTTAAGCCCAAATCAACATTTTGCCCAATGATGATGAGAGATAACTTGGATCTTTTTAATGAGAAGGTTACTATGGAACTAAAATCTCTCTATTACAAAACAACACATTCAGTAAGAAAATTTAACAAACAGAATAATGATTATTATAGACTGGTGAAAAAACTTCAAGCACAAAAAAACATCATCATTCGCCAATCTGATAAAGGGGGCAATATCGTGCTGTGGCCATATGAAATGTACATGGAGGAAGCACTGAACCAGTTAGATGATAGGGACTGTTACAAACGAAGCAACATGCAAATGGTGACTACAGCACGCAATGAATTCTATAAGAGCTTGGTGGCATGGAAATCAGCAGGTTTACTTTCTATTGACGAATTCAAATTTTTGAAAAATGACCATCCCAAGATTCCAACAATCTACTTTATTCCTAAAGTGCATAAATGCATAACTAAACCACCCAGCAGGCCCATTATATCGGCCTGCGGAGGTCTACTAGAGAACACTTCACGATATGTGGATTTCTTTTTACAAAATCATGTCAAAAATCTCCCCTCTTACATACAGGACACAGGAGACTTTCTGAGAAAACTAAGTGGAGTAAAATGGGAAGGAGATTGTTTAATGATATCTTTGGATGTTCAAACTTTATATACCAGTATTAACCATCTTGACGGTATAAGAGCAGTAGATTACTACTTGAATAGAAGATCTAGGATTATGCATATGCACAATAGAATGTTATCTGCTATGATTTTGACTTGTCTTGAAAAAAACTTTTTCTTATTCAACAACCAGATTTTTAATCAAATCAGAGTTGTAGCCATGGGGGCCTGTTTTTCTCCGAGTTATGCCAGTCTCCATATGGGGTTTTGGGAGGAACAGGTCCTGAGGGTTGAATACAAGGAAACTTTAACTAATCATGTTTTGTGTTGGTATAGATTTATTGATGACATTTTTTTGGTCTGGAGGGGTAATGAGGAGAGTGCTCATGAATTTGTGAATTGTATTAACTGTAACAATTTTAATCTTAATTTTACAGCACAAATGAGCAGAAAAATCATGTGTTTTCTAGATGTGGAGGTATACATTGTTGAAAACAAGGTAGAAACTAGATTACACAGGAAAATAACTGCGGGCAATACGATACTACATGCCACGAGTCATCACCCTGTCCATTTCATCAACAGCATCCCCTATGGGGAGATGCTTCGCATTCGCAGAGTATGCAGCAGTGACAATGAGTGTAGAATAGCACAATTACAAAGCAAGGAGAGGTTCCTGGAGAGGGGCTACTCAAAGAAGATGCTAGAGGTTGCAATGAACAAGACTATTAGTCTTGACCAATCTAAAACACTTACAATACGTGACAAATCATCCAACATACATAATGAGCCAGTCACTAGATTAATCCTAACCTATAGCTTACAACATAAAGCCATTCGTAAGATCGTTAATAAAAACTGGGCATTGATAAGGAGTGACTCTGTTTTGAGCAACCAGACTACTAAATCACCTTGTATAACTTTCAGGAAGGCACAATCAATGAGTAATGCCTTAGTAAAAAGTAGTCCGGAAGTGAGGGTGGCCAAAACATGGTTGAGTCCCAGGAATGGCTTCACATGTTGTAATACATGCAAAGCATGTAAGTACGGGGTAAACAAGACAAGCTATATTACACCTTTTAAACCCAAGCCAGTACCAATCAATAAAAGTCTGAACTGCAAAACGGAATATGCAGTTTATGTCCTGGAGTGCTCATGCAACCTGCAGTATGTAGGAAGTACAAAACTGCAGGTGCATAAACGAGTACTCCAGCACTTGAGAGCAATTACAAATGTGGATGTTACTTACCCAGTTGCCCGGCATTTTAAAGAGTATCATGACAGCAAGTTAGATGATTTGAAGTATTTTGTCATAGATATGATTCTTCCTCAGAAACGAGGCGGCAACCGGGAAGCCATGCTCCGAAAGCTTGAGACACGGTACATTTTAGATTTAGATAGCAAAATACCCCAGGGCCTAAATTCGAGTGAGGATTTTTACACATGTTTGTGAATGAAATAAATTTCTTTTAAATGGGATTTTAATTAAGATCTTGAACCCATTCAGCTGCTGCATCTATGACATTTTTTATAGCTTTCTAATTTTTGCACATTTGCACAATAGTAAGTCGCGTTTGTGACTACTATATGGGAACATTTGCACTGTTTTGCACATTCACTTTTGGCATATCAATGGATGAAAATATCTACAACCTAGGCCCACTAGGGCAGAATTATCATTTGAAACAGTTTTTTATACATATTTTCTCCTTTGCTAATTTTGCACACTGATATGTCTAGGCCTGATATGGAATTTACATATGTTCATATAAAATTTAAGATATCAAGGTTCTGTTCTCTGAAAGCTCCTTTTTTATGACATTATAAGAATTTTGGTTTCAAAATGTTTTAGACTTATAACAACTGTCTCAATGTTTTTACCATATAGGTTGTTTTTAATGCTATAAAGTGGTAGATAAATATTTATTTGTCACTGGTTTACAAGCATTATCTAAAATATCAAGGATTTTATTCCTATTAAATTTAGAGGACAATCTTTACTTTTTGATATTTAGAAGATCAGGTCTTAACATGTTTGAAACATAAAATAATTGTTTTCAAATGTTTTTATCATAAGTGTTGCTTTGATTGTTATAAAATGGCAGATAATATTTATTTATCGCTGTTTTTCAATGAATTATGCAAGGGATTAACCAGCTGTGTATAAATGAAACAATGGTGGATTTTTTCTATGTCTATGCCTTGTGATGTAAGAAACTACGCACATGCACTGTCACTTTGAATGTTGGGAAGCACTCCACATGTGCGTCATGTGATCAAGGGCACTGTGTTGCTCGAAACGCGTAATGGCGGTGGTGCAGGGCGTTCACTGAATCAATAAACATCAATTTGCACCATATTTGGGTCTGCGTTCGCCAGTTTTTTGGATACGGGAGTGTTGCCAGGCGGAGTAATCGGTATATATATATATATATATATATATATATATATATATATATATATATATATATATATATATATATATATATATATATATTACCTACTGGCAGTCGCCAGTAGATAGTTATAGTTAGGACCTATTATCCATAGGACATCCGCGACATTCTATTTGAAATAACTCTTGCGCCGGTTGACGAATCTTCGCGAAAGCTTCCAACTTGTTGGGGCGCTCCGCTCCTACCCTGAAAGTCTCGGGTTGATTTGTCAAGCGGGGGCCGAGAAAAAAGGGGGGTCCCAAAACGCGTTTTCCCCATTCATTTTTCCATAGGAACCTTTAGTCGCAGCTACAGCCCGAACTGCTGAACGGAATTACACCAAATTTGGCAAAGAGGTAGCCCTTGGTTCAGTGTCGTGCCTTTTGCTTAAATGGTGTAAATCCGTTCAGTAGTTCCTGAGAAAATCAAAAGTAAAGTCACATATATATCTATGGGCGAGTAGGGTCCGCGTATCCTGAGCGCACCCTGCGCGCACCGTCCCGATCACGAGCTGCATGCTAATTGGCTGTCAAGTGGCTGTCAACACTCCAAATCAGGAAGTGTTGGCAGCCATTTTGTCCCTCGGTAGAGCCGAGGGACAGAAACAAGTGCGCAAAGCGCAAAGAGGGGGCAGGGTAGAAACACCCTGACCCCCTAGGTCTGCTCAGAGGGTCCCACAAGGACCCCCTGGGCAGAAAAAAGCATTTTTATTTTTTTTTAAACGGCGGGATGTGCTTAGGGTGCGTGGATCCCGACGATTAAAAAAAAAAAGCACAAGAAACAAGTGCGCAAAACGCACAAAGGGGGCAGGGTAGAAACACCCTGACCCTCTAGGTCTGCTCAGGGGTCCCACAAGGACCCCTGGGCAGAAAAAGCATTTTTTTTCCAAAATCGGCGGGATGCGCTTAGGGTGCGCGGATCCCACTGATTAAAAAAAAAACACAAGAAACAAGTGCGCAAAACGCACAAAGGGGGCAGGGTAGAAACACCCTGACCCTCTAGGTCTGCTCAGGGGTCCCACAAGGACCCCTGGGCAGAAAAAAGCAAAAAAAAAAAATGACCGGCATCGTGCCGAGGCCCCGCCCCTCCCTGCAGCAGTCTGCAAACGCGCCTCCTGGCGCGTTTTAAGAAGGGAAGTAATTCCCCTTGAATACTGGGGTCCCTGGGGCCAACTAGCCCACCAGGAACCTCCGGTATGCGCCAGGGGCTGCGTTGCAGAGAGGTGTACAGAGGCCACGCCCCTTTTTACACCTCTCTGCAACGCAGCTCTGTGGCGCTTTTTGGAGGTACATGGTGGGCTAGTTGGACTCCAGGGACCCTCAGTATTCAAGGGGACTTAATCCCCAACTTAAAACGCGCCACGGGGCACGTTTGCACAGTGGTGAAGGGAGGGGCGGGCTTCAGGTGACATGTGTGCAAACAGGCCCCGTGGCGCATTTTAAGATGGGGAATGAAATCCCCTTCAATCCTGAGGGTCCCTGGGGGTGAACTAGCCCACCAGGTACGTCCAGAAAGCGCCACAGAGCTGCGTTGCAGAGAGGTGCAAAAAGGGGCGTGGCCTCTGAACACTTCTCTGCAACGCAGCTCCCTGGCGCATACTGGAGGTACAGGGTGGGCTAGTTGGACCCCAGGGACCCTCATGATTCAAGGGGACTTAATCCCCCAACTTAAAACGCGCCACGGGGCGCGTTTGCACAGATGTCACCTCAGGCCCCGCCCCTCCCTTCACCAGTGTGCAAATATTCCTCTAAAATCAGCCGAACTACGAATTCCGATTTACTCACCTGTTATCAGGAGAGACCTCAGTCCTGCATCTTTCAGCCCAGTACTGATCCTGAAAAGTAATTTTAACCATACTTACCAGTAACTTGAATTTCCTTCCATAGGATATCATTGACTGGTTTCACTTGGAAATTCTTCTAAGTGTGGCGTTTTGGAACTTTAAAATATTCCTCTAAAATCAGCCGAAATACGAATTCCGATTTACTCACCTGTTATCAGGAGAGACCTCAGTGCTGCATCTTTCAGCCCAGTACTGATCCTGAAAAGTCATTTTAAGCGTACTTACCAGTAACTTGAATTTCCTTCCATAGGATATCATTGTCTGCTTTTGCTGAAAAAGTTTCTGTCGATTTTTGAAACATACAAATATTCCTCTAAAATCAGCCGAACTACGAATTCCGATTTACTCACCTGTTATCAGGAGAGACCTCAGTGCTGCATCTTTCAGCCCAGTACTGATCCTGAAAAGTAATTTTAACCGTACTTACCAGTAACTTGAATTTCCTTCCATAGGATATCATTGACTGGTTTCACTTGGAAATTCTTCTAAGTGTGGAGTTTTGGAACTTTATAATATTCCTCTAAAATCAGCCGAAATACGAATTCCGATTTACTCACCTGTTATCAGGAGAGACCTCAGTGCTGCATCTTTCAGCCCAGTACTGATCCTGAAAAGTAATTTTAAGCGTACTTACCAGTAACTTGAATTTCCTTCCATAGGATATCATTGTCTGCTTTTGCTGAAAAAGTTTCTGTCGATTTTTGAAACATACAAATATTCCTCTAAAATCAGCCGAACTACGAATTCCGATTTACTCACCTGTTATCAGGAGAGACCTCAGTGCTGCATCTTTCAGCCCAGTACTGATCCTTAAAAAGTAATTTTAACCGTACTTACCAGTAACTTGAATTTCCTTCCATAGGATATCATTGACTGGTTTCACTTGGAAATTCTTCTAAGTGTGGAGTTTTGGAACTTTATAATATTCCTCTAAAATCAGCCGAAATACGAATTCCGATTTACTCACCTGTTATCAGGAGAGACCTCAGTGCTGCATCTTTCAGCCCAGTACTGATCCTGAAAAGTAATTTTAAGCGTACTTACCAGTAACTTGAATTTCCTTCCATAGGATATCATTGTCTGCTTTTGCTGAAAAAGTTTCTAAGTGTCGATTTTGGAAACATACAAATATTCCTCTAAACTCAGCCGAACTACGAATTCCGATTTACTCACCTGTTATCAGGAGAGACCTCAGTCCTGCATCTTTCAGCCCAGTACTGATCCTGAAAAGTAATTTTAACCATACTTACCAGTAACTTGAATTTCCTTCCATAGGATATCATTGACTGGTTTCACTTGGAAATTCTTCTAAGTGTGGAGTTTTGGAACTTTATAATATTCCTCTAAAATCAGCCGAAATACGAATTCCGATTTACTCACCTGTTATCAGGAGAGACCTCAGTGCTGCATCTTTCAGCCCAGTACTGATCCTGAAAAGTAATTTTAAGCGTACTTACCAGTAACTTGAATTTCCTTCCATAGGATATCATTGTCTGCTTTTGCTGAAAAAGTTTCTGTCGATTTTTGAAACATACAAATATTCCTCTAAAATCAGCCGAACTACGAATTCCGATTTACTCACCTGTTATCAGGAGAGACCTCAGTGCTGCATCTTTCAGCCCAGTACTGATCCTGAAAAGTAATTTTAACCGTACTTACCAGTAACTTGAATTTCCTTCCATAGGATATCATTGACTGGTTTCACTTGGAAATTCTTCTAAGTGTGGAGTTTTGGAACTTTATAATATTCCTCTAAAATCAGCCGAAATACGAATTCCGATTTACTCACCTGTTATCAGGAGAGACCTCAGTGCTGCATCTTTCAGCCCAGTACTGATCCTGAAAAGTAATTTTAAGCGTACTTACCAGTAACTTGAATTTCCTTCCATAGGATATCATTGTCTGCTTTTGCTGAAAAAGTTTCTGTCGATTTTTGAAACATACAAATATTCCTCTAAAATCAGCCGAACTACGAATTCCGATTTACTCACCTGTTATCAGGAGAGACCTCAGTGCTGCATCTTTCAGCCCAGTACTGATCCTTAAAAAGTAATTTTAACCGTACTTACCAGTAACTTGAATTTCCTTCCATAGGATATCATTGACTGGTTTCACTTGGAAATTCTTCTAAGTGTGGAGTTTTGGAACTTTATAATATTCCTCTAAAATCAGCCGAAATACGAATTCCGATTTACTCACCTGTTATCAGGAGAGACCTCAGTGCTGCATCTTTCAGCCCAGTACTGATCCTGAAAAGTAATTTTAAGCGTACTTACCAGTAACTTGAATTTGCTTCCATAGGATATCATTGTCTGCTTTTTGCTGAAAAAGTTTCTGAGTGTCGATTTTTGAAACATACAAATATTCCTCTAAAATCAGCCGAACTACGAATTCCGATTTACTCACCTGTTATCAGGAGAGACTTCAGTGCTGCATCTTTCAGCCCAGTACTGATCCTGAAAAGTAATTTTAACCGTACTTACCAGTAACTTGAATTTCCTTCCATAGGATATCATTGACTGGTTTCACTTGGAAATTCTTCTAAGTGTGGAGTTTTGGATCTTCATAATATTCCTCTAAAATCAATCGAAATACGAATTCCGATTTACTCACCTTTTATCAGGAGAGACCTCAGTGCTGCATCTTTCAGCCCAGTACTGATCCTGAAAACTAATTTTAACCGTACTTACCAGTAACTTGAATTTCCTTCCATAGGATATCATTGCCTGCTTTTTGCTGAAAAAGTTTCTAAGTGTCGATTTTTGAAACATACAAATATTCCTCTAAAATCAGCCAAAATACGAATTCCGATTTACTCACCTGTTATCAGGAGAGTCCTCAGTGCTGCATCTTTCAGCCCAGTACTGATCCTGAAAAGTAATTTTAACCGTACTTACCAGTAACTTATATTTCCTTCCGTAGGAATCCATTGTCTGGTTTTCAGCAGAAAAGTTTCAAAGTGTTGATTTTCACAAACTACAAATATTCCTTAAAAATCGCCTGTATGACTTAACCGCATTCTTTCAACTGTTTACAGGAGATGCACCAGTGCTGGATCCAGGATCCACCACTGAGTAAGAAAAAGTAACGATAACACTACTTACCTGCTAAGTGAATTTCCTCCCATAGGATAACATTGGTGATTCTATGTGAAAAAGTTTCTAAGTGTCAACTTTTAAAATACAATAATATTCCTTAAAAATCACTACTGTAACCAAAACGCTTTTACTCAACTGTTTACAGGAGATGTCCCAGGACTGAATCTAGGATCCAGTCCATGGTTAGAAAAGTAATCCATAAAGTAACTAATTGCATTTAGCTAGAAATTCACATTGAGCTCAATGTTGCATTGTGTTTGAAATTGTGTTGCCCATTGCAACAACTGTAACTACTGTACGTAAAAGTCTATTGCCTATTTGCAAAGTATTTAAACTAAAGTAATTCATTCTGAGAAAGTATATTTTGTAATGTAATGTATAATGTAATTACAATGTAATTTAAAAAATAAAATATCTAAAAATAAATAGTTTAAAAAAATTTAGTAAATCAGTATCAAAAAAAATAAATATAACAATTAATACATTTAAAAATTGTCATTTACAAAACTTTTGAAATTCACTGAAAAAAACCATAGGTTTCAGACATGTTATAGTTAGGAATTAGCATTTAAAAAACCTTTGAAATTCACTGAAAAAACCATAGGTTTCAGGCTTGTTATAGTTAGGAATTAGCATTTTAAAAACCTTTGAAATTCACTGAAAAAACCATAGGTTTCAGGCCTGTTATAGTTAGGGTTTAGCATTTAAAAAACCTTTGAAATTCACTGAAAAAACCATAGGTTTTAGGGAAAGTTATAGTTAGTTGGACATTGCACTCGTACAAAACCATAGAAATTCCCCCGTTATAGTTAGTTCAGCTAACTATAACTCGCGCCTCGCAATGCACTGCTGATGATGTCACATATTACATCACTCATGACATGGTCAGTGACATCACTGATGACATCACTGATGACATCTCAAATGACATCACTGATGACATCATCCATGTGAGAATTTAATGCATCTTCTCACACCCTAATATAACTTTTGATACACCCACTCTAAATTACAGACTGCCATTCTCAAAACCATACACACTCCAATACCAATAAGTACATACTCACTCACTGATTCTTAGGTCTACACACACACATCTACTCTCTCACCCGTACAGTCACTCATACTTACAGTCACTCAGTACAGGACTATCATATGCACTCATACACCTATATAAACACTCACACAACGCAACTCATCCATAGAGGTACTCACACACCTAGTCAGTCATGCAAAAATTAATCACACTCCCATTTACTCACCTATACAGTTATACACACCAGCTCACTTACTCATAAAAATACTAGCACATTCTTACGCTCCTATGCAATCACTGATGCAAGCACACACTCATCCATATAGCCACTCTCACAATCACACACTCTCACTTATAGCCATTTATATACTCCAACACACATATATACTGCCTTTCACATATGTAGTTACTCACACATGTACCACTGAGATATAGATTCAATGACTAACACACCCATACACACACTCACCCACCCATACAGTCCATCACAGACGCACTCTTGAAACCATGCACCCAGTGAATCACCCACTCACACATCTATGCACAGAGTCACACACACCCCACCAACACAAACACTGAGGCACCCATACAGATACTCAGAGAACCAATCCATAACCCATATAGACACTCATTTAGCTAGTCAGAAACCCATGCAGCTGCTTACACAACAACAGACAGACGGATACAGACATTCACACAGTTTAGTCACTCACCCATGCATCCAGTAAGATACGTTTAATCACTCACTTATAGACTCAGTCACGCACCTACTAAATCATCCATTCAGACGCTTATACACCCACTCATTCTTCAATACGCCTTTCCCTATATATATTAAACATATTTAAACTTTACAGAAACACACAGTCACTGGATGATGTCAGTGATGTCATCAGTGATGTCACTGACCATGTCATGAGTGATGTAATATGTGACGTCATCAGCAGTGCATTGCGGGGGCGCGAGTTATAGTTAGCTGAACTAACTATAACGGGGGAATTTCTATGGTTTTGTACGAGTGCAATGTCCAACTAACTATAACTTTCCCTAAAACCTATGGTTTTTTCAGTGAATATATATATATATATGTCCAAACAACCCCTACTCCACAAGGAAGAGAGCACGCACTCTATATATATATATATATATATATATATATATATATATATATATATATATATATATATATATATATATACATATATATACACACACACATATATACACACACACACATATATATACATATATATATATATATATATATACATATACATATATATATATATATATATATACAAGCACTTAACCAAAGCAGAAATACTGTTTGAAGGATTAATTAGCCCCTCGACAGGGGTAAGAGCTGTGTAAGCTTTGCCAAATATTAAAATAACCTAGCGCTAAGCTATTACTATTCATAATAGGAAATCAAAGACACTACGTGAATAAGGGAGAAGGTTTCCATAAATTGGAAACCTGTATACAATAACTAAAAGAAAGACAACTATATAAAGATATTACAGATACAAAGTTGGAGATACTTATCTGTGTGGAGCCGCATTTAAAAGAGGCAGATTGTACTGTGTGCATGCCTATTAGGGTCTAGCTGTATTCTGTTCTAGAACAATCGTTTGTGATGTAATACTTCAAAGTGGCTGTGTGCAGTTTGCATTAAAGGAATAATGCATAATGTTAGCCTCCAGTCTTGTAATGAAATTTGAAGTACTGTCTAGTTACAGTTAGCAGGGCTGCATTGGCTGACAAGCATCTGCTGTCACACCCCATTATGCTGACATCATTTGAACACTGGAATCCTAACAAAGGTTCAAGTTAAATCTCTAACGTAAAATACAAAATAACAATACTAGAAAATCAAGCAAAAATTAATAAGAAAAAAAGAAGAGAAAAATAATATGAAAAGTAATTTTTAATAAAATGATAATTATGACAACAATAAAACATCAATGGCACTCAATAAGTTACACAAACAACCGTAGAGACAATACACTGTGTAAACAAAAAGAGTGGCTAAGGAAAGTTACATATATGTAGTTTGTACAAGACAAAAACAAAACATAGCAAGAAATGCATCCTCTTCAATCAAGGCCACACAAAGGTGTTGACGGCGTTTTGACCGCATTAAAATTTGGTGGTCATCATCAGGACAGACAATAATGAATACCAGAGTGTCCAATAGAAAATTCCAGTAATAAAATCTAAAAAACGAGTATAAACAAAGGGGTTTCAGGTATTGTCCAGGGGTCATATAATAGCATAGGATCAATCATGATAGCTAAATCAGAAAAGGAGAAAAGAGTTAACCAAAGAATACCACTCACCGAATAGGGAGAGAGCCTAAAGAGACATTGGTCATACCTAATGAAAGACCCAAACTCAGTCAGGACACTGAAAAGTGAATGTTCAAAAAATTAAGCAGAAAGGTGTAAACACCCAGTGATTGTAACTCCTAAATAAAAAAGAGAGAATATTTCCTAAACCAATTACAGAAGTGGCCAATAAAAACAATCACCTATAAATACCCAATCCACAGCATGTAGATAAGTAGGCTCCACTTGCTGCAAACACAATTGCATCAAAGCAAAATGCAAATGAAAAATCACCCTTTACAAATATAGAAAATGGGGGGGGCTCAAATTAGTCAATTAAAACACCTGACAGAGATCCACATAAATTATATAGTCAATATATACTCACATCCACTGGAATTTATAGCGATTCACAATTCATTTAAATCACAAGTGAGGTCACAGTATAGCAGCACCAAGTAGCCAAACATTAATTAATTGGTCCTCGAATAAAGCAAAGCTGAAATCGAGACAGGAAAGGGTTTGGAATAACGTGCCGCACAAGTGTTACATGAAAATCTCCAAACCAGGGGAAACCCTTACCTGCTCCAACTTCGAGCAAGTCTACGCAGAGGGCCAATTATTGATTAAACAGTCCCACCGAACATGCCGAACTGCAAAAAGACGAGCAAATATGTATAAACATATCGCAATGAAAAATGCGTGAGAAACTAAAAAGCCGGAAAGGGAGATTGCAGCACTTACCTGCTATAACCGTGAGCCAATCTACACGAAGTACACCATACCGGTCGGGTAACAATCCGGACTAAAAGCCGGAAGGTCTTCGGCATCTCAGACGCAACGTTGAAGTAGCGTCGAACGCCGGGCGTGCACATAAAGCTAGAAATGGGACTGTCAAAATTACAAGACAGTCCCCGTAGCAGGTCTCATCCCTGCTATTCCTCGTAGTTATAAAATCCGGAATTGGATAAAAGTTGGCAAAGTAGAAGGCAGCACACACTTGGGCGACAGCAGCATTAGAGATCAGAGTGAGCTGGTCCCAGTAGTTTATTAACCACAATTTGGTTTTTAATACTATCTGCCTTCTACTTTGCCAATTTCTGTCCCATTCTGGATTTTGGCACCACCAAATCCTGTTTAGGAATGGACAGAGATGGGGACAGCTGGAGGGCAGACCTCTCCATGTTCAATATTGTTACACTAATGATGAGAAGCCCAAGAGGCTGTGAGGGGATCAAGGCCACCCACTGATGCTAACATGAGAGGGTAAAAGTATTATTCCTTGAGGTGGGATGCACTGGCAGGACATTAACCAGGACCCTAATTAGAAAGGTTGCTCTAACTTGCAGAGCCCACGAACGAACAAACCAGAGTCCTTCTGTTATCCTATAAATCAGAATATTATATGATTTAGTGCTTTCATTATGTTCACACGGATGCAATAAGATTCACTCATTTTGTCTACTTTACCGCTTGGGGTTTCATTCCAAGGGCTTAACACTGCACTGGCATGCCCAAACATAGCCGCAGAATGCGTGCGGGGTGGTGGGGAGGGGGATTTGGACCAGCAGAGCGGAAGACCCGCTAACTTCACTTTATGGTCACATTTTGGCTGTTCCACTGGAGCCTTCAGCAGCCAGTTTTACTGGGCAGGGCCGAGGGTTCAGTGGGTGAACAGCAGCCACAGCCAAGTTGCCAGACCATAATTCACTTGTGAAGAGAACAAGGGAAATATCACAGGAGCCAGCCACTGTGTTTAGGTCACATTTAATAGTCTACCTCCAATCCCACATTGTAAAAAGCACAAGATTTGGAAAATTCACATAAAATGTCCTGTCATGATCAATAATTAATTTAATTTTGGAATCACAATTGTAATTTTTTTATTCATGTACAAATTTACATCATATAAAATTTAAATCACAAATTGAAAATATAGACAGAAATACTACTAAAAATGAAAATCAGATTCTTTTTTTTATTTAAAATATTTTTCTATTTTACCTGTAAGTTAATTTTAGTACTGAAACCCAAGTTTTAGTTTCCCAATTTTTTTTTAAATCCATAAATAATATTTTAGAAACATATCAATTTTATTTTAATCTCCCAATACATATGCAAATGAATTAGTCTAAATATAAAGCACTGTCCACTGAAATATTTAAATAAACAAATTAATAAATTAAATATTTGAGCATTCTGAGTCAGAGCAAGACGAAACACACATAATGGTGCAAATCATACATGCTGAGAACTGCATTCAGATATTGAGGCTGAAATGTTGGTACTACTCTGCAAATTGAATACATCCCTAGGAGTACATTAAAATATAATCTCAAAAATTCAGGTCATGGTCCAGTCCACCAGCTCCGTAGGCTTTTCAAAAAATCCAGTGACTTGTTGAGATAGTACATAAGTTTTTTTTAAGTTTATTTAAATTTGATATAGACCTCAACTGAGGTCAACAAATACACAAACATAGTTTTAAAACATTTATAATGACACCCATAGTATCAGCTTTAAGCATTTCAAAGGTTAGAACATTTCATCATAATTTTTGCGACATATTTAAAATAAAATTCATTTGATATTTATATGGCTAATAACAGATGAATTTATCCAATAGGTTTCCCAGAGCTTAAATAGATCGTTTGAAAAGGCAAGGTTGTACTTAAAGGTAATAGTTCATAATATCAGCTTTAAATATTTATAATTTTTAAAACATTATCATCATGGATTTTAAAACAACTTTAGACAGCTCTTTAAAAATGTATACAATTGATAACAAGCAGGTTCATCCGTCGGTGATTTACAGAGCTTAATTAGGATTTGTATAGACATAGCATTGCATCTGATACTCATAGACCTTAAATACCTCCTCCTGGCTTCAACTAGGGTTGGGTTAGTGCAAACAGATAGCACATGAGTTAGATCTTGTATTCCTCCCTTACACAAATCACAAAGCCCAGTTGTATTTTCAGATTTGTTCCACTTTCCTTTATACACTTTCAAAGGGAGGATTTCCAGCCTCAGTAGAAGAATACAGCGCCAGACCCTATGATCTAATGAGAAGTTTGTATATTTCTCTGGGGATTTATAGTCTATAGTTTTTGCGTAGTCTTTATAGTGTTTTAATTGTATACAATGCTCTACGTCCAGATCGAAGCTTAATCTTGGGACCATATTTTTTAAAAAGAGCTTCAAAAGTGCCAGTGTCCAGGATTGTAAAAGTGATACTGTGCAATGAGACTGATTAAAAGCTATATTGAGATTCTTATTCAAAGTGTATTGTGACGAGTCCTCTCTAAAAGTTTCCGATTTTAAAATGTGCCTTAAGGAGCCAGAGTCAGCATGCAGAAGATGATAATCCCATCTTAGTATATTCGAGATAGCCCTTGCATATATGCTGGATAGGGAGAGTTCAAGGCGTAATGCTTGAGCCGGGACAGCTTGATTACTCCTGTCAGTTTCCGTAAGGAATTTCCTTCTCTTAATTTTATAGATTTCCAGGTTTAATGTGTATATGCTCTAGACCATACATTAAGATGGGGGGGATTTTCATACGATAGACCTCCAACAGAGGTTGGAAATGTCTATTCCCAGAAGAGGAATATAACTTCAGCATTGCTCCTACATGGGCATCTGCCTTTCGACCTATGTGATGTAGGTGGGAATAATTCTGTAGAGTTTGAGAGAAAATGCGACCAAGATAAGTATATTCTTTGACAGATTCTAACGGTTTTCCCCCCAATGTCCAGTTAAAAAGTCATGGTCGCTTTTTCCCCCTAAAAGGGTAAAATTATAGTTTTTGAAATATTTGGGGTTAAGAAGTTGTCATCTGCATAGCCACTTAGTGCATTTAGGTTTCTTTGGAGCCCCATCAGTGTAAGGTCTAAAATCACAATATTGTCCGCGTACATTAAAATGTGTATGTCACTCAATGCCAGTTTCTGAGGGAAATTTTTTACTTTGGTAAAGTGCTCTGGTAAGTTGCCTAAGTAAAGGGAGAATAGCAAGGGAGCAAGGAGACAACCTTGTTTGAGACCGTTTAGCGTGGGAATCGATCTAGTTAAGCCCTTTGATCCCCCCATTGGAACTCTACACCATGTTTTTGTATGGAGGGATATAAATATTGTAAGTAGATCTTGAGAGATTCCCATCCTCACCAATTTCTTCCAGAGTGTTGGCCTGTCTACCCTATCAAAAGCTGTAGAAAAATCAATAAAAGCACAATATACAATTTGTGATTTTGACACGACATATTTGTCAAGTATCGTTTGTAGAATTGCAATGTTGTCTATTACTGAATGTTTTGGGCGAAGTCCTGCCTGGGACATAGGAATTACTCCACTGGAAAAGGCCCAGTCTTTAAGGTGGTCCAAGACACAGGCTGCAAAGATCTTTCCTGTTGCGTCGAGTAGGGCTATTTGCCGATAATTCTTTGGATCTGTTCTGGAGCCTTTTTTTAGAATAGGAACCACTATACTCCCCTGCCATGATTTTGGGATATCTCCTGTTGAAAAACAGTAAAGAAATAGGGGGGATAGAAATTTGCTCCACTCGTCCGGATTTGATTGAAGGACCTTAATCAGGATCTCATCCGGTCCCATAGCTGCCGTGGATCTTGCGGCCTTTATAAGATAAGCTATTTGCTTAGTTGTTGAGGCTATTACATCAGTATTTGTCTGACCCTTTCCTTGAGACTGCTGGTACCTTTTTTCCGCCTTCTGTGAATTAGGTTTATACAGGTTAGAGATGTGTTTTTCCCAGGCCAATGCTGTCACTGGAAGGGCTTGTGTTTTTTTCCTTATACCTATATGTTTGGCAGCTAAGCTCCAAAATGCTTTGCTGTTTTTACTTTTTACTGCCAGTTGAATGTCTATCCAGTTTTTATCTTTTTCTTCCTGTTGTTTTTTCGCTTTTTCCGTTGACGTATTTTTTGATTTCTTCCTGTCTTATCCCTGAATGGATTAAAAACTGCAATCTAATCAGGCTATTTAATTTTGCTGATTCATTGTCTTTGTTCTTTCCTTTTTGAAGGCTCCTTCTCTTTTCATGCCTGTTAGAATATTCCTGAAGAGATGCGACTACCGTGGTTACTGTCTCTTCGTAGTTCATTATCTGGTTTATTTCTTTATTAAATGGATCTAAGGGCTTAGCTGAGATTACGATGTTCATTCTCTCTATTGCTTTAGAATTTCAGATGATCCTACCGTTTTTATGATCTACATTGGCATGACCATTCAAGGAGCCTAATGACCACGGGGTAGTAGATTGGAGTGAAAGTTCTATTTCCAGAGACAAGGGGGCATGATCACTTTCGTGTATACCCTGTACATTCAGTGATTGCACTTTGTGAAAAAAGTCAATGCTGCAAATTACAGAGTCTAAGATAGATGAACTATTTGTGCCTGATCTAGTGTATGCGGCCGGGATATCCTCTACCATTTAAGATTACTCCATTCATTGCATTGACATAAGACAGTAGTAGTTTCCCTCGTTTATTAGCTTTTATCCTTGTTGGAAATAGTGGCTTTGGGATAAAACAGGCATTCTCTTTTCGCAATTTCCTCTTTATCCAGTAATGTGTTAGAGATTTTCCCATTGAAGTCTCCAGCAATTATTGCTGGTGGGAACCCTTCTTGGGCCGTTATTGTTTCAATCATCTCAAATATTTTTACTAACAGAGAGTCGTAGCGGGGCCCGGTGGTATATAAACATTGAAAATTAGCAAATCCTGGATGATGTGCAAACTTTTATTTAAGTGTTTAATCTTAATGCACTGAGCATTTTGAAGATGCAGGTCAATAATTTCTAGGTCCCAGTAGATTTCTTCTTTTAATAAAATTGCAAGGCCTCCTTTTGCATGGCCCCTTTTTGTGGCCTCAGCTGTGATGTCAAACACAAAATAATTTTTTTGAGTGAAGGTATCTTCGGACCATGTTTCCTGTAATAAAAGAATCGATAGTGATTTTTCAAGAATAACTTTTCTTAGCTTTTCCCAGCGATATTCCAGGAGATAACTGTTAAATTTGTGTTAAAAAGGAAGTGTTAGTGGATTACCCTGTTTATTGCTGTTCAGTTTACTAGAGCTCCAGGACCAGGAATTTTCTTTTAGTTGTGACTCGGTTTTTGGAGATGCCTGATTCCAGATTCGCCGTTTGCCTCGACTGATCGATATTATTATAGATCCTTCCGGTTTACTTGTTTGAGTTTTTGAAGACCAATCCACATGGTTATGTGGGGGGGTAGTTCTTACTCTCGTTATTGTCCCTGGACCTATTGAACTGTGTTGCCTTTGTTTTAACATCTGTCACATCAAAACCGTTTTTGTGAAGAATATCTCTTTCATTTAAGATGATAGATGGAATAACGGTGGACCAAAACGCTACAGTTGCCACTGTTAGGTTCGATTTGTTTGGGAATGCTACTAATTTTATTTCTAAAGTTGTGAGTGAATGGAGTAGAGGAATCTTATGGAATAGGTTGAGAATTTTCCCGCGATTTAGAGGCGTTGTGTCGCAGGGGAATAGGTCAATCAATTCTAAGATACAGGAGACAGTCAGATCTTCCTTTCCTGTACCCCTTTGGTTTCGTATGGAAGGGAATGATCATCTAAAGTTACGATTATCTCTTGATTTTTCATGATTAGTTCATTGCTCTGATCTATTTGATCTGGTGTTTGTGGATATTTTACTTTCCTAGATGATCGTCTCGAGATTTTCTGCTTTGTTCTTTTTTTGCTTTTCTTCCCCTTTATAACATGCCTCTTCTCCTTTGACTTTATCGTAAGGTTAGATTCTTTTGATGTTGGGAGATTTTTAGAAACCTTTTCCAGATGCTTTGGTGTTTGAGTTAATATTCCTTGCTGATTCTTCTGTTTAAAAATTGGAAACAAGGGTATCACAGGTTTAGGAGTGCTTTCTATCTTGGTTATGAACTTATGTTTCACTTTTTTAGGAGTGAATCCCTCTGTTTGCATTGCCTTTTGCACTTTTCTTGTGAGATGGTCAATAGATGATACATTTAGGCATTCTTCTTCTCGAGTCGCAGGTTTTCTGGACAACTTAGCATGATTTTGGAATTTTGGTTGAGTTGTTTTTTCCTTTTTTTATCTAATAGATATTGTAGAATTCCAGTTTGCGTTTCGAGGATCATATCCGAGTTATCTAAATTCTTCTCGAGCAGAGCCAAAATAGATTAAAAAATTCTCTGTAGTGAAAAGAAAGCGTTGGATTATAGGTTCTTGCTTGTTTGGGGATTGCGATGCGTTAAAGAAAGGGAATTCTGGAGATTACGAGCAATTTTCCATACAAACTGTGACATTAGTTGGTGTGCTATTGAGGAGTTGTGGAACCTCTTTGGATACTATAGGAGACAGATGATGTAAACCTAATGAAAAATGTATATCTGGTAGAGTAACATCCGTTTCTAAGATTACATGAGTAACCGCCAGGACTATGTTTGGTTTTGGATGTAGTTGTACCTGGTCTCCCCCATTAGCCACATCTTTTTTGTAGTCCGTTTGTGATTTGCTTTCGTGTTTAATTGCCATTTGCTGGTCATTGCCGGCTGTCGATTGCACTTGAGCCCAGTCCCTTTCTTTTATCATAGATTTTTCTTCCTGTTGGATTCCCTGTTCTGTTGGTGCTATTTGATCATCTGTTCTGGCGGTAGTAGTGAAAAATGTTGTTATATCTACTGTTTCTGGGACTGTCCTATGTGAGGAGCTTTGTGTGTGCTCTTTTTCATAGATTGGGCCGTACCCAGTCTTTTCATATGTACTGTTCGAGTTCGGAGTTTTTTATAAGCCATGAGATTAGATTAATCAGGTAGGCAAGAAGATCACCTGGTTAGATGTAGGGTGCTTTTGCCTGTTGTTTCTCTTTCTTACTTTCTCTTCTCTCAATTTCTACGGTGAAGGTTTTGCTCTTTTCCTGCCCAGGGATAGTTAAATGTGTGCTTGATGCGTAATTATCTAGATGCCAAATAGCCCCTAGAACCTATAGTCAGCAGACTTGAGAGCAGTTTCCTCTCAGTATTTGGCCCGAATTTTGGTTCCCGGGGCCGGTTGTAATACTGTAATACAGCAGTGTTGTGTGAAACTTTGCTAGATTTCTTTTCATGAAGCCCGGCCACTGGGTAACACCTTTGTACCTGCTAAATGCACTGTTATCACAGTAGTCTCCTCGCGTCCCACTGGAGGGCTCTGTATGTCTCTCATCAATCTTTATTTTTCCACTCACTGCTGCTAGTAAAATGAAGTGTGGGGGCAGGGGAGGTGGGGTGCAGCACCAAGCAAAGCGCCGGGCGGCAGGTAGTGGCAGCAAACAAGCGGTCAATCTGTCAAATAATGGCGGACTGCAGGCAGCAGGCAGCAGCAGCAGTGAGTAGTAGTGTCATAACTACTACTTAATGTAACGTGGTGCCCCCTGGAAGTAGAGCTGGGCCAGCAGAGGCTGGAGCTCATGCCCGGGTGAGTGTTTAGGGGTATTAAAGGTGTAGCCGGGGGTAAACAGAAGCGGTCAGGGCAAGTGGGTATGCACTAGAGTACCGCAAACTGTACCTGGACTGATTGGGCCGTCTCCGCGGCATCTGGGGCCCCACACTGTGTCTGGCAGGCCAGCTACGGCCGCCACACTTGCCACTCTCGCTGTCTCTCTGCTCCACAGTTGTAAATCAGCATGGTTAGGGTGAAAAAGGAGGGGGAACCTCAGGCCGACACCAGACAGAGGATCTGAAGGGTCCAAGAGACCAGGAGTCCGGGAGCCTGGGACAGGCTCGGCTCAGCGTTCTCCGTGTTCCTCGCTCCTCGCGCTGCTCCACCCCTGCAGCATCACTGCAGCTGTGGGAACTGTAGAAGGAGCTGGAGGTGATCTTGGCAGGCCTTAAGGGATCTTTTCATGCCTTTTCTGGGGTCTCTCCCTAGCTTGAATAAAAAGGTGATAAGTTCAGGATCCAAATTTCGTGATAGGCAAACTTTCTCTTGGATCACTGGTCTGGAGAACTCGGTCCTCAAGATGTTACGTGCCTCTTTTTCTATGATTTTTTATCCACCATCTACTAATTTCTACACATTATCTTGAAGCCACCATTTGGCACTTCTTGGGTGCCTGATTTTATGTGGGGAAAACATCTCCTGACCAAAGGGATCGATTATTATCCCCATATGCAGGGGTCTCCAACCTTTTCTATACTGAGAGCTACTCGTGTTCAATGAAACGCATTGAGAGCTACTAATATTATTAGTGCTGTATAATCTCACTTTTGTTATATGTACATTAATTCAACCAAGCAAAAGCTTTCTAATTTAATAAGCTGGGCTGCTCACAGGTGAACTACTCAGAGGTAGCTGGAGAGCTATAGTAGCTCATGAGCTACTGGTTGGAGACCCTGCCTTAGAGGATGATGGACATTCCTCCTCTGTGAAGAAGGCTTCAATGTCCATATCATCCTAATCCAGGTCAAGGATGTATTCATCGAGTAATTCTTTTCTCGGATGCCCTTTATCTTCAATGGCAGTATCTTGTGCTGTACTCTGAGCACCCAAGATATGTGTGCCGCTTCGGACACCTTTATGAGTTGTGCTGCGTAGAACACCCAAGACTTTTGAGGTGCTTTGTCCTCTTGATCTGTTTGAGGTGCTTAGACCTCCATTATGCGTTGAGGTGCTTTGACCTCCAGTATGAATTGAGGTGCTTGGACCTCCCAGTATGAATTGAGGTGCTTAGACCTCCCAACATTCTCATTGAAGCTGTTCCTTAAATGTTATTAACTTTTTCAAGTCTTTTGCCCCCTTTCTGACTGCAATCAGACTCTCCTCCTAAGGCGGTTTCCAAGTCACAATCCTCATCAGAGATTAAGGACCTCTTATTAGATATGACTTTTGCAAGGTTTCTCGCACACTAGTGTGCATCTTCTGTTATATAATTTTTTAAGTAATTCTTCATTAATATTAGGATTAGGGGTGTAAGGGCCATCAGTTTCAGCATCAGACATAATGTACTGGTTCTTTTAAGCTAAGCAGTAGCAATATATATATATATATATATATATATATATATATATATATATATATATATATATTATCTACTGGCGGTCGCCAGTAGATAGTTATAGTTAGGACCTATTATCCATAGGAAATTCGTAACATTCTTTTCCCAATAACTTTGGCGCCGGTTGACGAATCTTCGCAAAATGTTCAAAACTTATGGCCCGCTCCGGTCCGCTCCTATCTTGAAAGTTTCGGGGTGATTCGGCAAGCGGGGGCTGAGAAAAAAGGGGGGTCCCAAAACGTGTTTTCTCCATGTTAATTCCCGTAGGAAACTTTAGACACAGCTACAGCCCGAACTGCTGAACGGAATGACACCACATTTGGCAAAAGGGTAGTGCTTGGTTCAGAGAGCGCCCTTTTTTTTAAATGGTGTAAATCCGTTCAGTAGTTGCGGAGAAAATCAAAAAATAGAGGTCAAAAAATCAATTTCCCATAGGAAACTTTAGACACGGTTACAGCCAAAACTGCTGAACGGAATTACACCAAATTTGGCAAAAAGGTAGTGCTTGGTTCAGAAAGCACCCTTTTTTTTAAATGGTGTAAATCTGTTCAGTAGTTGCTGAGAAATTCCAAAAATAAAAGTTTCGATATCTATGGCCGCGGTGGATCCGCGCACCCTCCCGACCACGAGCTTCATGCTAATTGGCTGTCAACACTCCAAACCAGGAAGTGTTGGCACCCATCTTGTGACTCGGTAGAACCGAGTCACAAGAAAAGAGAAAAAGAAACGCGAAAAAAAAGAAAAGGGGGCAGGGTAGAAACACCCTGACCCCCTAGGCCTGCTTAGGGGGTCCCACAAGGACCCCCAGGGCCCAAAAAAGCATTTTGTTTAAAAAAAAAAAAAAAACAGCAAAATGCGCGCCGGATTCGCAGATCCGGCCGCGAAACAAAAAAAAACAAAGCGCGGGCTCCCGCGCTTTGTTAATAATTAGCCCCCGGGTGGGCCAAGTCCCGGGGGCAGTGAAAAGTGTGGGGGGCCCCAATCCCCCCACACTGCCCCGAGGACCGCCACCTCCCGGGGCTTGATTAATGAGTTGCAGGGGGCACGCAGCCCCCCCGCAGCCCCGGGGACTGCCACCCCCGGGGCTTGTTTTTTTAAAGTTTGGGGGGCCTCTATGGCTCCCCCAAGCCCCGGGGACCGCCACCCCCGGGGCTTTCATTAATTATAATAGTGGGGGCACACTGCCCCCCGCAGCACCGGGGACCGCCACCCCCCGGGGCTTCATTAAAAATATATATATATACCTGTGTGACCGCCACCTCCCCGGGGCACTAATATTTAAATTCAGGAGTCTGTAACGGACCCCCAAGCCCCGGGGACCACCACCTCCCCGGGGCTGTGCATGTGATGGGAGGGGGGCCGTGCGGCCCCCCCTCCTGGAGCCCATGATGGCCCTGGGGACTGCCACCCCCCAGGGCCGGCTCCTGCAGTGTCCCGGGGTGCCCACCCCCGGGACACTGCTGTTTGCAATGACAGGGTGGGAGCCTCGCGGCTCCTGCCCTGTCATTGCAAACTGCTTTGCTTCATTGAAGCGAGAGCAGGAAAGCCTGCTCTCGCTTCAATGAAGCAAAGCAGATTGCTTTTCCACAAGGGGAGCTGCATGTCAGCAGCTCCCCATGTGGAACAGCAATGCCAGTTCCCGCAGGACGTGGGGAGCTGGCGTGACCGTGGGGGCATTGGGGCTCACCCCACGGTCCCCAACGGAGAGGGCCAGCCCCGGGGGATGGGGTCCCCGGGGCTAGAAGTGGCCTGAGGAGGGGGGCCACGTGGCCCCCCACCCCAACAAAAAAATTATTAAATAAAGGTGGGCCCCGGGGGATGGGGTCCCCAGGGGCAATAGAGGCCTTAGGAGGGGGGCCATGCAGCCCCCCTTCTTATAAAAAACAGTATGTGTGGCAATGCCCCGGGGGATGGGGTCCCCGGGGCCCGAAATGGCCACAGGAGGGGGGCCCACGTGGCCCCCCTCCCATTAACATTTTTTTTTTTTTATAAAGAGGAGGAGGCCCTGGGGGATGGGGTCCCCAGGGCACAAAAAAAGGCAAGAGAAGGGGGGCCACACAGCCCCCCTTCTTAAAAAAAAAAAAAAAAAAACGTCATCGCGGCTAGGCCCCGCCCCTCCCTTCAACACTCAGGAAATGCGCCCCCTGGCGCGTTTAAAGTTGGGGAACTAATTCCCCTTGAATACTGGGGTCCCTGGGGGCCAACTAGCCCACCAGGTACCTCTAGTATGCGCCAGGGAGCTGCTTTGCAGAGAGGTGTTCAGAGGCCATACCCCTTTTTACACCTCTCTGCAATGCAGCTCTGTGGCGCTTACTGGAGGTACCTGGTGGGCTAGTTGGACCCCAGGGACCCTCAGGATTCAAGGGGACTTTATCCCCCAACTTAAAACGCGCCACAGGGTGTGTTTGCACAGTGGTGAAGGGAGGGGGCGGGGCCTGAGGTGACATGTGTGCAAACACGCCCTGTGCCGCGTTTTAAGTTGGGGAATTAATTCCTCTTCAATCCTGAGGGTCCCTGGGGTCCAACTAGCCCACCACGTACCTCCAGTAATCGCCACAGAGCTGCGTTGAAGAGTGGTGTAAAAAGGGGCGTGGCCTGGGCCACCTCTCTGCAACGCAGCCCTGTGGCGCTTACTGGAGGTACGTGGTGGGCTAGTTGGACCCCAGGGACCCTCAGGATTGAAGAGGAATTAATTCCCCAAATTAAAATTCGCCACAGGGCGTGTTTGCACACATGTCACATCAGGCCCCCCCCCTCCCTTCACCACTGTGCAAACGCGCCCCGGGGCACGTTTTAAGAGGAAGTTTTAATCCCCCTGCACTATTATGGACTAGGGCCTTACAGAGGAGGTCATGCTAATCACAGGGGTACCCCAACGCATAGTGTTCCCTAGTGTATGTAGGTGTTTTCACTGTATGCTAAGTGTCTTTTAGCATAGCACTGGCTCTAGGCCTGGTTAGTCCGAGTCAGTTACCACCAGTACCTGTCTGAAAAAGTTGTGGGCACAGGATGATTTTGCAACAAGGCCTCTTTCTGCTCCTCTGTTGGTTCTTTCTGCACATGTCTTGCTTCTTCCTGCTCTTTTCTTTGTCTTTGTGGACTTCTGTTGCTTCTTTCTGCATTTCTTTTGCTTCTTTCTGTGCGTTTTTTCTTCTTTCTTCACATGTCCTACCTCTGTAGGCATAGTTAGAAACTAGCATTTAAAAAACCTTTGAAATTCACTTAAAAACCATAGGTTTCAGGCACGTTATAGTTAGAAATTAGCATTTAAAAAACCTTTGAAATTCACTGAAAAAAACCATAGGTTTCAGACACGTTATAGTTAGAAATTAGCATTTAAAAAACCTTTGAAATTCACTGAAAAAAACCATAGGTTTCAGACACGTTATAGTTAGAAATTAGCATTTAAAAACCTTTGAAATTCACTGAAAAAACCATAGGTTTCAGACACGTTATAGTTAGAAATTAGCATTTAAAAAACCTTTGAAATTCACTGAAAAAACCATAGGTTTCAGGCACGTTATAGTTAGAAATTAGCATTTAAAAACCTTAGAAATTCACTGAAAAAACCATAGGTTTTAGGGACAGTTATAGTTAGTTGGACATTTCACTCGTACAAAACCCGTGAAATTCCCCGTTATAGTTAGTTCAGCTAACTATAACTCGCGCCTCGCAATGCACTGCTGATGACGTCACATATTATATCACTCATGACATGGTCAGTGACATCACTGATGACATCACTGTTGACATCTCAAATGACATCACTGATGACATCACTGATGACATCATCCATGTGATAATTTCATGCATCTTCTCACACCCGAATATAACTTTTGATACACCCACTCTAAATTACAGACTGCCATTCTCAAAACCATAGACACTCCAACACCAATAACTACATACACACTCACTGATTCTTAGGTCTATACACACATCCACTCACTCACCCGTACAGTCACTCATACTTATGGTCACTCAGTACAGGACTATCATATGCACTCTTACTCCTATATAGACACTCAAACACCGCCACTCATCCATAGAGGTACTCACACACCTAGTCAGTCATGCAAATAATTAAACACACTGCCATTTACTCACCTATACAGTTATACACACACCAGCTCACTTAATCATACAAATACTAGCACATTGTTACGCTCTTATACAATCACTGATACAAGCACACGCTCATCCATACAGCCACTATCACAATCACTCACTCTCGCTTATAGCTATTTATATACTCCAACACACATATATACTGCCTTTCACATATGTAGTTACTCACACATGTACCACTGGGACATACGTTCACTCACTAACACACTCTTACACACACTTACCCACCCATACAGTCTATCACAGATGCACTCTTGAAACCATCCACCCAGTGAATCACCCACTCACACATCTATGCACAGTCGCACACACCCTATCCACACAAACACTCAGGCACCCATACATATACTCAGACAACAAATCAATAACTCTTATAGACACTCATGTAGCTATTCACAAACCCATGCAGCCACTTACACAGCAACAGACAGATACAGACATTCACCCAGTTTAGTCACTAACCCATGCATTCAGTAAGATACGTTTAATCACTCACTTATAGAATTAGTCACGCACCTAATAAATCATCCACACAGACACTTATACACCCACTCATTCTTCAATACGCCTTTCCCTATATATATTAAAAATATTTAAACTTTACAGAAACACACAGTCACTGGATGATGTCATCAGTGATGTCATTTGAGATGTCATCAGTGATGTCATCAGTGATGTCACTGACCATGTCATGAGTGATGTAATATGTGACGTCATCAGCAGTGCATTGCGGGGGCGCAAGTTATAGTTAGCTGAACTAACTATAACGGGGGAATTTCACGGGTTTTGTACGAGTGCAATGTCCAACTACCTATAACTGTCCCTAAAACCTATGGTTTTTTCAGTGAATATATATATATATATATAACCAAAAACGCCCAGAAGCTTGAGGCCGCACACAGCTGCAGGTGAGTTACAAACTCCATTTGAACCAAGCAGGCAGCTTAACATCCCTTTGAAGTCCATGGCCTATATATATATACAAAAACTTAACCAAAGCAGAAATACTGTTTGAAGGATTAATTAGCCCCTCGACAGGGGTAAGAGCTGTGTAAGCTTTGCCAAATATTAAAATAACCTAGCGCTAAGCTTTTACTATTCATAATAGGAAATCAAAGACACTACGTGAATAAGGGAGAAGGTTTCCATAAATTGGAAACCTGTATACAATAACTAAAAGAAAGACAACTATATAAAGATATTACAGATACAAAGTTGGAGATACTTATCTGTGTGGAGCCGCATTTAAAAGAGGCAGATTGTACTGTGTGCATGCCTATTAGGGTCTAGCTGTATTCTGTTCTAGAAAAATCATTTGTGATGTAATACTTCAAAGTGGCTGTGTGCAGTTTGCATTAAAGGAATAATGCATAATGTTAGCCTCCAGTCTTGTAATGAAATTTGAAGTACTGTCTAGTTACAGTTAGCAGGGCTGCGTTGGCTGACAAGCATCTGCTGTCACACCCCATTATGCTGACATCATTTGAACACTGGAATCCTAACAAAGGTTCAAGTTAAATCTCTAACGTAAAATACAAAATAACAATACTAGAAAATCAAGCAAAACTTAATAAGAAAAAAAGAAGAGAAAAAATAATATGAAAAGTAATTTTTAATAAAATGATAATTATGACAACAATAAAACATCAATGGCACTCAATAAGTTACACAAACAACCGTAGAGACAATACACTGTGTAAACAAAAAGAGTGGCTGAGGAAAGTTACATATATGTAGTTTGTACAAGACAAAAACAAAACATAGCAAGAAATGCATCCTCTTCAATCAAGGCCACACAAAGGTGTTGACGGCGTTTTGACCACATTAAAATTTGGTGGTCATCATCAGGACAGACAATAATGAATACCAGAGTGTCCAATAGAAAATTCCAGTATTAAAATCTGAAAAACGAGTATAAATGAAGGGGTATCCGGTATTGTCCAGGGGTCATATAATAGCATAAGATCAATCATGATAGCTAAATCAGAAAAGGAGAAAAGAGTTTACCAAAGAATACAACTCACCGAATAGGGAGAGAGCCTAAAGAGACATTGGTCATACCTAATGAAAGACCCAAACTCAGTCAGGACACTGAAAAGTGAGTGTTCAAAAAATTAAGCAGAAAGGTGTAAACACCCAGTGATTGTAAGTCCTAAATAAAAAAGAGAGAATATTTCCTAAACCAATTACAGAAGTGGCCAATAAAAACAATCACCTATAAATACCCAATCCACAGCATGTAGATAAGTAGGCTCCACTTGCTCCAAACACAATTGCATCAAAGCAAAATGCAAATGAAAAAGCACCCTTTACAAATATAGAAAATGGGGGGGCACAAATTAGTCAATTAAAACACCTGACAGAGATCTACATAAATTATATAGTCAATATATACTCACATCCACTGGAATTTATGGCGATTCACAATTCATTTAAATCACAAGTGAGGTCACAGTATAGCAGCACCAAGTAGCCAAACATTAATTAATTCGTCCTCGAATCAAGCAAAGCTGAAATCAAGACAGGAAAGGGTTTGGAATAACGTGCCGCACAAGTGTTACATGAAAATCTCCAAACCAGGGGAAACCCTCACCTGCTCCAACTTCGAGCAAGTCTACGCAGAGGGCCAATTATTGATTAAACAGTCCGACCGAACATGCCGAGCTGCAAAAAGACGAGCAAATAGACGAGCAAAAAGACGAGCAAATATGTATAAACATATCGCAATGAAAAATGCGTGAGAAACTAAAAAGCCGGAAAGGGAGATTGCAGCACTTACCTGCTGTAACCGTGAGCCAATCTACACGAAGTACACATACCGGTCGGGTCACAATCCGGACTGAAAGCCGGAAGGTGTTCGGCGTCTCAGACGCAACGTTGAAGTAGCGTCGAACGCCGGGCGTGCACATAAAGCTAGAAATGGGACTGTCCAAATTACAAGACAGTCCCCATAGCAGGTCTCATCCCTGCTGTCCTAGTAGTTATAAAATCCGGAATTGGATAAAAGTTGGCAAAGTAGAAGGCAGCACACACTTGGGCGACAGCAGCATTAGAGATCAGAGTGAGCTGGTCCCAGTAGTTTATTAACCACAATTTGGTTTTTAATACTATCTGCCTTCTACTTTGCCAATTTTTGTCCCATTCCGGATTTTGGCACCACCAAATCCTGTTTAGGAATGGACAGAGATGGGGACAGCTGGAGGTCAGACCCCTCCATGTTCAATATTGTTACACTAATGATGAGAAGCCCAAGAGGCTGTGAGGGGATCTAGGCCATCCACTGATGCTAACATGAGAGGGTCAAAGTATTATTCCTTGAGGTGGGATGCACTGGCAGGACATTAACCAGGACCCTAATTAGAAAGGTTGCTCTAACTTGCAGAGCCCACGAACGAACAAACCAGAGTCCTTCTGTTATCCTATAAATCAGAATATTATACGATTTAGTGCATTCATTATGTTCACACGGATGCAAAAAGATTCACTCATTTTGTCTACTTTACCGCTTGGTGTTTCATTCCAAGGGCTTAAGACTGCACTGGCATGCCCAAACATAGCAGCAGAATGCGTGCGGGGTGGTGGGGAGGGGGATTTGGACCAGCAGAGCGGAAGACCCGCTAACTTCACTTTTATGGTCACATTTTGGCTGTTCCACTGGAGCCTTCAGCAGCCCAGTTTTAATGGGCAGGGCCGAGGGTTCAGTGGGTGGACAGCAGCCACAGCCAAGTTGCCAGACCATAATTCACTTGTGGAGAGAACAAGGGAAATATCACAGGAGCCAGCCACTGTGTTTAGGTCACATTTAATAGTCTACCTCCCACAAGATTTGGAAAATTCACATAAATTGTCCTGTCATGATCAATAATTAATTTAATTTTGGAATCACAATTGTAATTTTTTCATTCATGTACAAATTTACGTAATATAAAATTTAAATCACAAATTGAAAATATAGACAGAAATACTACTAAAAATGAAAATCAGAGTCTTTTTTTAATTTAAAATATTTTTCTATTTTACCAGTAAGTTAAATTTAGTACTGAAACCCAAGTTTTAGTTTCCCAATTTTTTTAAATCCATAAATAATATTTTAGAAACATATCAATTTTATTTTAATCTCCCAATACATATGCAAATGAATTAGTCTAAATATAAAGCACTGTCCACTGAAATATTTAAATAAACAAATTAATAAATTAAATATTTGAGCATTCTGAGTCAGAGCAAGACGAAACACACATAATGGTGCAAATCATACATGCTGAGAACTGCATTCAGGTATTGAGGCTGAAATGTTGGTACTATTCTGCAAATTGAATACATCCCTAGGAGTACATTAAAATATAATCTCAAAAATTCAGGTCATGGTCCAGTCCACCAGCTCCGTAGGCTTTTCAAAAAATCCAGTGACTTGTTGAGATAGTACATACGTTTTTTAAAGTTTATTTAAATTTGATATAGACCTCAACTGAGGTCAACAAATACACAAACATAGTTTTAAAACATTTATAATGACACCCATAGTATCAGCTTCAAGCATTTCAAAGGTTAGAACATTTCATCATAATTTTTGCGACATATTTAAAATAAAATTCATTTGATATTTATATGTTTAATAACAGATGGATTTATCCAATAGGTTTCCCAGAGTTTAAATAGATCGTTTGAAAAGGCAAGGTTGTACTTAAAGGTAATAGTTCATAATATCAGCTTTAAATATTTATAATTTTTAAAACATTATCATCATGGATTTTAAAACAACTTTAGAAAGCTCTTTAAAAGTGTATACAATTGATAACAAGCAGGTTCATCCGGCGGTGATTTACAGAGCTTAATTAGGATTTGTATAGACATAGCATTGCATCTGATACTCATAGACCTTAAATACCTCCTCCTGGCTTCAACTAGGGTTGGGTTAGGACAAACAGATAGAACATGAGTTAGATCTTGTATTCCTCCCTTACACAAATCACAAAGCCCAGTTGTATTTTCAGATTTGTTCCACTTTGCTTTATACACTTTCAAATGGAGGATTTCCAGCCTCAGTAGAAGAATACAGCGCCGGACCCTATGATCTAATAAGAAGTTTGTATATTTCTCTGGGGATTTATAGTCTATAGTTTTTGCGTAGTCTTTATAGTGTTTTAATTGTATACAATGCTCTACGTCCAGATCGAAGCTTAATCTTGGGACCATATTTTTTAAAAAGAGCTTCAAAAGTGCCAGTGTCCAGGATTGTAAAAGTGATACTGTGCAATGAGACTGATTAAAAGCTATATTGAGATTCTTATTCAAAGTGTATCGTGACGACTCCTCTCTAAAAGTTTCCGATTTTAAAATGTGCCTTAAGGAGCCAGAGTCAGCATGCAGAAGATGATAATCCCATCTTAGTATATTCGAGATAGCCCTTGCGTATATGCTGGAAAGGGAGAGTTCAAGGCGTAATGCTTGAGCCGGGACAGCTTGATTTAATCCTGTCAGTTTCCGTAAGGAATTTCCTTCTCTTAATTTTATAGATTTCCAGGTTTAATGTGTATATGCTCTAGACCATACGTTAAGATGGGGGGGATTTTCATACGATAGACCTCCAACAGAGGTTGGAAATGTCTATTCCCAGAAGAGGAATATAACTTCAGCATTGCTCCTACATGGGCATCTGCCTTTCGACCTATGTGATGTAGGTGGGAATAATTCTGTAGAGTTTGGGAGAAAATGCGAGCAAGATAAGTATATTCTTTGACAGATTCTGACGGTTTTCCCCCCAATGTCCAGTTAAAAAGTCGTGGTCGCTTTTTTCCCCTAAAAGGGTAAAATTATAGTTTTTGAAATATTTGGGGTTAAGAAGTTGTCCTCTGCATAGTCACTTAGTGCATTTAGGTTTCTTTGGAGCCCCATCAGTGAAAGGTCTAAAATCACAATATTGTCCGCCTACATTAAAATGTGTATGTCACTCAATGCCAGTTTCTGAGGGAAATTTTTTACTTGAGTAAAGTGCTCTGGTAAGTTGCCTAAGTACAGGGAGAATAGCAAGGGAGCAAGGAGACAACCTTGTTTGAGACCGTTTAGCGTGGGAATCGGTCTAGTTAAGCCCTTTGATCCCCCCATTTGAACTCTGCACCATGTTTTTGTATGGAGGGATATAAATATTGTAAGTAGTTCTTGAGGGATTCCCATCCTCACCAATTTCTTCCAGAGTGTTGGCCTGTCTACCCTATCAAAAGCTGTAGTAAAATCAATAAAAGCACAATATACAATTTGTGATTTTGACACAACATATTTGTCAAGTATCGTTTGTAGAATTGCAATGTTGTCTATTACTGAATGTTTTGGGAGAAGTCCTGCCTGGGTCATAGGAATTACTCCACTGGAAAAGGCCCAGTCTTTAAGGTGGTCCAAGACACAGGCTGCAAAGATCTTTCCTGTTGCATCGAGTAGGGCTATTTGCCGATAATTCTTTGGATCTGTTCTGGAGCCTTTTTTTAGAATAGGAACCACTATACTCCCCTGCCATAATTTTGGGATATCTCCTGTTGAAAAACAGTAAAGAAATAGGGGGGATAGAAATTTGCTCCACTCGTCCGGATTTGATTGAAGGACCTTAATCAGGATCTCATCCGGTCCCATAGCTGCCGTGGATCTTGCGGCCTTTATAAGATAAGCTATTTGCTTAGTTGTTGAGGCTATTACATCAGTATTTGTCTGACCCTTTCCTTGAGACTGCTGGTACCTTTTTTCCGCCTTCTGTGAATTAGGTTTACACAGGTTAGAGATGTGTTTTTCCCAGGCCAATGCTGTCACTGGAAGGGCTTGTGTTGTTTTCCTTATACCTATATGTTTGGCAGCTAAGCTCCAAAATGCTTTGCTGTTTTTACTTTTTACTGCCAGTTGAATGTCTATCCAGTTTTTATCTTTTTTTTCCTGTTGTTTTTTCGCTTTTTTCCGTTGACGTATTTTTTTATTTCTTCCTGTCTTATCCCTGAATGGTTCAAAAACTGCAATCTAATCAGGCTATTTAATTTTGCTGATTCATGGTCTTTGTTCTTTCCTTTTTGAAGGCTCCTTCTCTTTTCATGCCTGTTAGAATATTCCTGAAGAGATGCGACTACCGTGGTTACTGTCTCTTCGTAGTTCATTATCTGGTTTATTTCTTTATTAAATGGATCTAAGGGCTTAGCTGAGATTACGATGTTTATTCTCTCTATTGCTTTAGAATTCCAGATGATCCTACCGTTTTTATGATCTACATTGGCATGACCATTCAAGGAGCCTAATGACCACGGGGTAGTAGATTGGAGTGAAAGTTCTATTTCCAGAGACAAGGGGGCATGATCACTTTCGTATATACTCTGTACATTCAGTGATTGCACTTTGTGAAAAAAGTAAATGCTACAAGTTACAGAGTCTAAGATAGATGAACTATTTGTGCCTGATCTAGTGTATGCGGCCGGGATATCCTCTACCATTTAAGATTACTCCATTCATTGCATTGACATAAGACAGTAGTAGTTTCCCTCGTTTATTAGCTTTTATCCTTGTTGGAAATAGTGGCTTTGGGATAAAACAGGCATCCTCTTTTTCGCAATTTCCCTCTTTATCCAGTAATGTGTTTGAGATTTTCCCATTGAAGTCTCCAGCAATTATTGCTGGTGGGAACCCTTCTTGGGCCGTTATTGTTTCAATCATCTCAAATATTTTTACTAACAGAGAGTCGTAGCGGGGGCCCGGTGGTATATAAACATTGAGAATTAGCAAATCCTGGATGATGTGCAAACTTTTATTTAAGTGTTTAATCTTAATGCACTGAGCATTTTGAAGATACAGGTCAATAATTTCTAGGTCCCAGTAGATTTCTTCTTTTAATAAAATTGCAAGGCCTCCTTTTGCATGGCCCCTTTTTGTGGCCTCAGCTGTGATGTCAAACACAAAATAATTTTTGGGAGTGAAGGTATCTACGGACCATGTTTCCTGTAATAAAAGAATCGATAGTGATTTTTCAAGAATAACTTTTCTTGGCTTTTCCCAGCGATATTCCAGGAGATAACTGTTAAATTTTTGTTAAAAAGGAAGTGTTAGTGGATTACCCTGTTTATTGCTGTTCAGTTTACTAGAGCTCCAGGACCAGGAATTTTCTTTTAGTTGTGACTCGGTTTTTGGAGATGCCTGATTCCAGATTCGCCGTTTGCCTCGACTGATCGATATTATTATAGATCCTTCCGGTTTACTTGTTTGAGTTTTTGAAGACCAATCCACATGGTTATGTGGGGGGGTAGTTCTTATTCTCGTTATTGTCCCTGGACCTATTGAACTGTGTTGCCTTTGTTTTAACATCTGTCACATCAAAACCGTTTTTGTGAAGAATATCTCTTTCATTTAAGATGATAGATGGAATAACGTTGGACCAAAACGCTATAGTTGCCACCGTTAGGTTCGATTTGTTTGGGAATACTACTAATTTTATTTCTAAAGTTGTGAGTGAATGGAGTAGAGGAATCTTATGGAATAGGTTGAGAATTTTCCCGCGATTTAGAGGCGTCGTGTCACAGGGGAATAGGTCAATCAATTCTAAGATACAGGAGACAGTCATATCTTCCTTTCCTGTACCCCTTTGGTTTCGTATGGAAGGGAATGATCATCTAAAGTTACGATTATCTCTTGATTTTTCATGATTAGTTCATTGCTCTGATCTATTTGATCTGGTGTTTGTGGATATTTTACTTTCCTAGATGATCGTCTCGAGATTTTCTGCTTTGTTCTTTTTGTGCTTTTCTTCCCCTTTATAACATGCCTCTTCTCCTTTGACTTTATCGTAAGGTTAGATTCTTTTGATGTTGGGAGATTTTTAGAAACTTTTTCCAGATGCTTTGGTGTTTGAGTTAATATTCCTTGCTGATTCTTCTGTTTAAAAATTAGAAACTTGGTATCCTCGAATAATTTTCGTAAAGAGTAAACTTTGTTATTTATGAACTTATTTTTCACTTTTTTAGGAGTGAATCCCTCTGTTTGCATTGCCTTTTGCACTTTTCTTGTGAGATGGTCAACAGATGATAAATTTAGGCATTCTTCTTCTCGAGTCGCAGGTTTTTCTGGACAACTTAGCATGATTTTGGAATTTTGGTTGAGTTGTTTTTTCCTTTTTTTATCTACTAGATATTGTAGAATTCCAGTTTGCGTTTCGAGGATCATATATGAAATATCTAAATTCTTCTCGAGCAGAGCCAAAATAGATTCAAAAATTCTCTGTAGTGAAAAGAAAGCGTTGGATATAGGTTCTTGCTTGTTTGGGGATTGCGATGCGTTAAAGAAAGGGAATTCTGGAGATTACGAGCAATTTTCCATACAAACTGTGACATTAGTTGGTGTGCTATTGAGGAGTTGTGGAACCTCTTTGGATACTATAGGAGACAGATGATGTAAACCTAATGAAAAATGTATATCTGGTAGAGTAACATCTGTTTCTAAGATTACATGAGGAACCGCCAGGACTATGTTTGGTTTTGGATGTAGTTGTACCTGGTCTCCCCCATTAGCCACATCTTTTTTGTAGTCCGTTTGTGATTTGCTTTCGTGTTTAATTGCCATTTGCTGGTCGTTGCCGGCTGTCGATTGCACTTGAGCCCAGTCCCTTTCTTTTATAATAGATTTTTCTTCCTGTTGGATTCCCTGTTCTGTTGGTGCTATTTGATCATCTGTTCTGGCGGTAGTAGTGAACAATGTTGTTATATCTACTGTTCCTGGGACTGCTCCGATGTGAGGAGCTTTGTGTGTGCTCTTTTTCATAGATTGGGCCGTACCCAGTCTTTTCATATGTACTGTTTGAGTTCTGAGTTTTTTATAAGCCATGAGATTAGATTAATCAGGTAGGCAAGAAGATCACCTGGTTAGATGTAGGGTGCTCTTGCCTGTTGTTTCTCTTTCTTACTTTCTCTTCTCTCAATTTCTACGGTGAAGGTTTCGCTCTTTTCCTGCCCAGGGATAGTTAAATGTGTGCTTGATGCGTATTTATCTAGATGCCAAACAGCCCCTAGAACCTATAGTCAGGAGACTTGAGAGCAGTTTCCTCTCAGTATTTTGGCCCGAATTTGGGTTCGCGGGGCCGGTTGTAATACTGTAATACAGCAGTGTTGTGTGAAACTTTGCTCGATTTCTTTTCATGAAGCCCGGCCACTGGGTAACCCCTTTGTACCTGCTAAATGCACTGTTATCACAGTAGTCTCCTCGCGTCCCACTGGAGGGCTCTTTATGTCTCTCCTCAATCTTTATTTTTACACTCACTGCTGCAAGTAAAATGAAGTGCGGGGGCAGGGGAGGTGGGGTGCAGCGCCGGGCGGCAGGTAGTGGCAGCAAACAAGCGGTCAATCTGTCAAATAATGGCGGATTGCAGGCAGCAGCAGCGGTGAGTAGTAGTGTCAGAACTACTACTTAATGTAACGTGGTGCCCCCTGGAAGTAGAGCTGGGCCAGCAGAGGCTGGAGCTCATGCCCGGGTGAGTGTTTAGGGGTATTAAAGGTGTAGCCGGGGGTAAACAGAAGCGGTCAGGGCAAGTGGGTATGCACTAGAGTACCGCAAACCGTACCTGGACTGATTGGGCCGTCTCCGTGGAGTCTGGGGCCCCACACTACGCAGCAGGCCAGCTACGGCCACCACACTTGCCACTCTCGCTGTCTCTCTGCTCCACAGTTGCAAATCAGCACGGTGAGGGCAAAAAAGGAGGGGGAGCCTCAGCCGACGCCAGGCAGAGGATCCGAAGGGTCCAAGAGACCAGGAGTCCGGGAGCCTGGGACAGGCTCGGCTCAACGTTCTCCGTGTTCCTCGCTCCTCACGCTGCTCCGCCCCCGCAGCATCACTGCAGCTGTGGGAACTGTAGAAGGAGCTGCTGGGTGATTAGTGTGACAATCTCCAGGAAGAAGTCTCAAATATTCCCACTTACTGCTACTGTGGAACCCATCATGCCTGGGGGTAAGCAGAAGCGGTCGGAAGCGGTCAGGGCAAGTGGGGGCGTGCTAGAGAACCGCAAACCGCACCCGGTCTGACCGGGCCATCTCCGTAGCGTCTAGGGCCCAACACTTCACAGCAGGCCAGCTACGGCCGCCGCACTTACCGCTCTTGCTGTCTATCTGCTCCGCAGTTGCGAGTCACCACGAGTCAGTGCGTTGAGGGCAAAAAAGGAGGGGGAGCCTCAGGCCGGCGCCAGGCAGAGGATATGGAGGATCCGAGAGTTCAGGAGTCCGGGAGCCCAGGACAGGCTCAGCTCGGCACACTGCGTGTTCCTTCTCGCTCCTTGCTCCTTGCGCTGCTCCGCCCCCGCTGCATCAGTGCGTCTCTCGTCTCTCATCGTACAACAGACAGAACACTCTAGTACATTCTAAGTAACTAAAATTAGAATACTTATAAAAATGTCTACAACCTCATTAGAATAGAATAAATATCAAATTGGTCAGTGATAGTGCCAGGGCTATGTTATTCATCTTCAATTTTGTCTGTGCAACATAATGGTGTCAACAGAGCAAGAGGAAGAGATAGGTCTAGAAAATGTTCTCTTAAACACATTGAACATCCAGGTAACAATTTTGTCCTAAACTGAATTCAACTTCTCTTTCCTTCCAGCTCCTTCACTACATCAAGAACGTGAGCTTGAGTAAAGAAGACCCAGAGGGGTTCTTTGATAGATATGGCAACCCGCCAGCACGGTATGATATTGTCAATTGGCAGCGGGATTCTGATGGAACCATCAGACACGTGAAGGTGGGCAGCTATGACTCCAGCGCCCCTCCTGGACAAATACTGATGGTCAATGCTAGTGCTGTCCAATGGGTTGGAGGAATTAAACAGGTTGGATGTGGTCTTTTTCACTTTAAATGTATTATATCTGTTCTAAATATTCTACTAATCAGTAGCAATGTAGGAGGATACACATGCAATAGAATTTAAACCTGCCAAAGGATCAGCAGAAGCACTGAATAGGGTACAGGGCTATTGCTAAATATTTATTGTGAACACAACATCTTGTTGTAAATTTAGAAAAGAAAGTGAAACCATTCCTCCCAGGAAGCAACTTCAGAACCTCAGTTTAAGTGGTCATTCTGTTGAATCCGGATAGTGGCAATGCACTGATAAATTGGCCTTCCAGACTCCACCCTGCCCCCTTTTTAAGGGCATCCTACAATTAGAAGCATGCCTCACCAAGGGCCTGACGAAATACGACCACATCACCCCATCCTGATCGGAACTCTATTTTCTGTCTTTGCGGCCTGCACGATCTTCAAAACCAGCTTCATTTATGATGATACCCATTATGACTGGCACCCCTGCCTATCTATCTGACATGCTCATAATCTCCAGTTGGCTTTTGGCAATCCCACACCCAGAATACCATCAGATTAGACATGAAGAAGTGCAAAAATTTTAAAAACAAATCATCAGGCCTTCTCCAGTTATGCAACCAGGAACTAGAACATCAACATATCCATCAGCACTGCTTCGACCAATCCTGCTCCAGTTGAGGAAAGAGCTAAAGACACACCTCTTTGACAAACACCACATCATAATGATTGAATTTATCATTGGTGAAGGGCATTGTTAAAAAAATATGGAAACGGCTTTGGTTACCCCTCTACTTGAAAAGATCCAATTTGAATCCACTTATAAGGTCTAATCTTAGACCTATATCTTTGTTGCCCACTTTTGCCAAGGTGCTTGAGAAATATGTATACCAACACCTTGCAATGCATGCAGAAGTTAATGGCTTGCTCCACCCTTCACAAGCTGGGTTTTCAGCAGGCCATGGCACCGAATCGGCGAATTGTTGGTGGGTAATCCCTCTACCCCTTGGGATCCGACTTGTGGCCTGCGACTATGGGCAATCCCCCTAGCCCAGTGCCGGTCATAAAGAACTTAGAAGTTTGGCTTGGTGCTAAACTTGAATACACAAAAGTGGGCTGCCCCTTGAATCAATTCCTATGTTAATCTACAGAGTTCTATAGAGATGCACTACCAGTGGGGGCATCTCATAAAAAGTTACGGACTGGCCTCACACACCGCCCGGTGTCATGCTTCATCATCGGCTGTCCTCACCCTCTAAAAACTTGGTTTGATAGAGGGCGGGCATACACCTGGAGACAGGGATGCACTTCTAAATCTAAGTGATGGCCGTGGGGGAGTGATAAGTGATTTAAAAACCATTACATTAGTCCATGTGCTATGCTTTATTCAAATGGTAAATGTATGGTGGTTAAAAACTAAGTGAACGGTGGTATGGGATATTATTCTCCCTTCACCTTATAAGGGTCCCTTCACCTTATAACAGTCCGTAACTTTTTATGAGATGCCCCCACTGGTAGTGCATCTCTATAGAACTCTGTAGATTAACATAGGAATTGATTCAAGGGGCAGCCCACTTTTGTGTATTCATGAGATAGTGGAGGCTGGCTCGCCCTTTGGCCCCGTGCCTCTGGTTCCCACCCTCAGCAACATTGCTGGGGTTAGTGTGTGTGGACTGTTGTGCAGCTTTTGAGCTGTGGGAACGTACTGGGGCTCTACACGTGGTCACAAAGGACCAGAGGGTCAGGTTAAGCCTTTACCGACCCTCGCAAATTACGCTAAAAAACAGGTGGGCTAAGACAACATCTCACCCGGTCTAATCACCCTGATATTTCGACCATGGAGACTGAACTGGCTTTCGATGAAAGCACATATGCAGACATACTGAGGACCCCATCAATTCTGGCGGAGGCGGTAGTCTCACAAACTATCAAGAACTCAGATGAATGGGAGGCTTTATTAGCAAAGAAGAAAGAACAAATCCGCACGGCTCTACATGGAGCATTTATGACGGAATATTTGAGAAAGAACACGGCACCACGGGGACTCGTGGTCACAAATGAACCCCGGCTGTTCCTAAATAACAAGGAATTTAGGATTAATTGGTCGAGCATAGCATGGAAATGCACCAAGGACTGGCTGGTGTTGATCATCAGCACAGCCAGACAACTAGCAGATGCTCTGCTAGTTGAGATACAGCAGAGTGAGAGTAATTTGAAAACATCAGTTCACATTACCGTCTTCAAAAAAAAGCTTGAAGAGATAAACAGTGACCAGTCAGCATACAGGGAATATCTTACCCAATCTAAAATAACCAAACTACAGAAGGATGTCCAGAAGTTCAAGCGGGAGACGGTGTACCCCTACACAACGGACGAATACTATGACAAACCCCAACAAACATCTGCACCTAGACATCAGCCACGCTTCAGACCTACACCTCAAAATTGGACTTACAGCTCAGGGGAAGAGAGAAGCGACAGCAGCAGCGATGAGAGCACAGGAGGGCAGCAGACACGGAGATACCAGAACCCTAACTTACCTATGTTTGCGCCACCGATGCAGCCATTCGGCTTCTGGCCACAGCAATTTTACCCCCTAGGGGTCGGGCCCCACCAAGGACAGCAGCCTTTTTTATTCCGAGGCCGAGGCAGAGGAAGAGGCAGACAGAAACCGAGGAGGACAACGAGGATCCAATGGGAAGACGAAGCGTCAACCAGCGGCGCAGTGACACGGAGCAGGGGCAGAGGCTCAACAATAACAACGAACAGGGAATAACCACTGTTGTAAACCTGAGTACGCATAGCCTCAGCATAGAAGAAGAAGCGGTTCTAGCGAAAGGCTTGGGTTTTGTCCCCACCCCAAATAACGACCCTTTCTTCCTCAACACTGAATTAGCTCAGTTCTTCAGAAAGATCAAGCTGAAAGATTATTTTGGCGAAAACGAAACACTGGACAGTGACCGGACCAGCACTGGACTACGGAAGAAGTCCACTTTCTCTCCCCCGAACCAGAACATATCCTGCAATGTCCTGGCATTTGAACAAGCGGTCCTCACAGAAGTGGAAAGAATCGACTTCAACAACATGAGGGGATTCCAGAATATGACCAAAGGAGAGAGAACGGCTCTGGAGCAATTGAAGAACAACCATGACATAATCATCAAACCGACAGGTAAGGGGGGTGCCATAGTCCTGATGGACTATACTATGTACAAAGAGGAATGCTTACGCCTGCTATCCGACACCTCGAGCTATGAGCTACACCAGGAAGATCCAACACCCCGCATCATGACCAGCATCAAGAACATGGTCAACGAAGCAGAAACCCTGGACTGGATTACCAAGCATGAGGCTGAGTTTTTAGTGAATTTGGAACCAAGGCCTCCTAGGTTCTATACCCTTCCTAAAATTCACAAAAACAAAACACCCCCACCGGGCAGACCGATAGTGTCGGGTATTGGGTCAGCTCTGGAACCACTTTCCCAGTTCTGCGACTGGTTCTTGAAGCCGATTGTACAGAAATCTCGATCTTACCTTAGAGACACCAAAGATGTACTTTGCCATCTTCGAGACCTGGACATAGATGCAAGCGAAGACATGTTCATAACCATGGACATTGAAGCGCTCTATACGAGCATCCCCCAGAGGCGTACTCTGGAGGTGGTGGAACAGATTCTACTGGACCAGGATTGGACATATGTGACACCCACGCATTTCATCATGGAGTGTGCGGAACTAGCACTTACGGAGAATTTCTTCGAGTTTGAGGACACCCTGTACCATCAAGTGGGCGGCACATCCATGGGCAGCACCTTCGCGCCGAGCATGGCGTGTCTGTACGTACACCGCTTTGAGGAGGACCACATCTTTAACCCCTCGAACCCCTTCACACCTCGAATGAAGACATGGAAACGGTACATAGATTACATTTTTGTCATCTGGCGAGGTACCAAGGATGAGGCAACACGCTTCGTGGAGTGGGTCAACGGCACTGACCCCCACCTCAGGTTCACACATACCATCGACAAAAATCAGGCTGTTTTCTTGGATCTGGATATAACCTTAACATCAGAAGGAATATCCACAAAAGTCCACACTAAACCAACAGACAAGAACAGTTTATTAATGTATGACAGCTACCACCCGAGGGCCCTCCGTGAGAACCTTCCTGTAGGCCAATTCCTGAGGATTCGAAGGAACTGTTCTGAGATAGATACATTCCAGATACAGGCAGAACAACTAGAGACAAAACTCCTGGAGAGACATTACCCCAAGAAGATGGTTAAACGGGCAAGGAAAAGGGCGAGGAATAATAACCGGGATGCCCTTTTGGAGACAACACATAAACAAAAGAAAGACCGCCTGGTCTGCGTTACAACATACACGCCTGTGTCGAACAGAATCCAGAACATTATAAAGAAAAAAATGGGCCATCTTAAACAGCGGGAACAAGAAGTGGGAACCCCCACTATTCGCATACAAACGGAGTAGGAACTTGAGGGACACCTTGGTACACTCCAAAACTCCCAATGATCAAATTGAGAATCAGATGACTCTGTGGAGCCAACCGAGACCAACAGGCCACTACCCATGCGGCAACTGTGTGTGCTGCCGGCTGACCACCACAACAAAAGAAGTCGACATAGGTACAGAGAGACCCTGGAAGCTAAAACATTTCAGCAACTGCAATACAGAAGGTGTGGTGTACCTCCTATCCTGTCCATGTAACCTGAAGTATGTTGGGATGACCACCAGGAAGGTGAAGACGCGGATCAGCGAACACCGGAGTACGATTAGGTGCAGGAAGACCAACACCAAACTGACAAAACATTTCACGGAGAAAGGCCACAACGACCTGGACCTCAGATGGGTGGTGCTTGAGGTTATGAATAAACAAAAGACTGATATCTCTAGACAACTTCATCTCCGAGAACAGCGCTGGGTATACAGGCTTCGCAGTGATGATAAAGGCTTAAATGATGAGATACCATGGCTGCAACTTGGGAAATAGAAAATGTATAGAATTGACCATGCACACCTTCTTTATTCAACAACCAACTCCAAGAAAGCTGGCCTAATAGAACAGGGACTATTCTCTACTGCTACCCCTCTACTTTATTTTAAGTAGTTCACTAAGAGTGGGCCCATTGTTATGCTTGCAAATTCAAATAGATCAAGCTGGCATGGGGAACACATTGGTTTGTGTAAACCCATGTTATCAAACATAGATACCAGCTGTAGCAATTACCACCACTGACTATCATTAGTGTGTACTTCACACACATAACAAGTGAGGTACCATTGGCCCGTAATCCCATTATGAACAGAGTAATGTTGCTTTATTTTTCTCACAGTGTTTAGAACTCTTGGGGTATCCCCTCACTTTACGGGGATCTCGAGCGGCCCCTGCTGTAATCCACGCTGGTAGTTATCAGTGCACTAGCATAGGAGCCATAGCAGGGCAAGCGTCTCACGGAATACCCCTAGGCGCATGCGCGGTAGCGGGTTTTCCACTACTTCAGCGCATGCTCAAATACCGGGAGACTGACCAGACCCGGTAATGAACCTGGGCGTCCTCACAAACATGGGAGCTAATGACCTCGTAACTGCATTTGTTTTCCCGCAGGAAGGGGAAGGACCATAACATCGGTATCAGCGCCGTTTGACCAATGCCGAACGTAACCTTTTTTGAATACACACCCACTACCAGGCGGTCAGGCTCACGCAAGATGGATACAGGAAACAAACCTCACAAGCCCATTTTTAACTATCTAAAATGGCCTTGATAGTGTTGGAGGCATGTTTTGACCAATGCCGAATGAAACCTTCATTGAATACATACCCTCAACCAGGCGGTCAGGCTCACACAAGAGGGACATAGGAAACAAACCTCACAAGCCCATTGTTTACTACCTTAATGGCCTTGGTAGTGTTGGAGGCATGTTTTGACCAATTGGGTGGGGCGATTTACAGTTACACCTCCCACCAGGCGGTCAGGCAGTCCCGTAGAGGGACACAGGAAACTCACTTAACGGGCCCAATTAACACTGATTAGCTCACTAATTAGTCACAGCTCTTTAGTATAAAAACCCTCTGAATCTCACCATTTACCATCAGCGGGGAGACAGAGAGGACGCCTCCGGGAAGAACGGCTGGAAGCACTGAAACTAGACAGTAAGAGTATGCCTGAAGGAATGCTGGTGTGAACTTGAATGAATAGGTGGTCCATTAGTTCTGGATTTCACCTTGTTATGTTTGCTTTAACTAGGAACCTTGGTCCTGGTTCTTTCTGAATACTGGTGACTAACCCTTAACTACCAGTAGTGATTTTATGTGTTTTTTCCCTACAGAAAGTCTAAGTAGGTCCTTCCACCTCAGCCCTCCCATGGAGCGTTTAGGGTAGAAATACAGGGTAAGAGTTGGTTTACAACCACTTTTTAACGGTGTGAGTACACGTTGCACCTGCCACGTGTCTCATAAAGACCACTTCACACCACCACGCGCGCTATAGGTATGACGCGGGATGGATGATGTTTATAAACTATTTGTTTACATACTCACACGGTTTGGTTTGTATGTTTTGTTTTTGTTTTTGTTTTTCCTTTCTCTACAGAGTTACTCTCAGTGGTACTATACCAAGAGGGAAGTATCCACCTACATAGTGTTTTTTTTAACCCCTCCCCTGATCTAGCGACAGGATTTTCCTTCCATTTTTCACTAGTTAAAAGGAAGTGAACACATAGGGTATATAACCTCCCCTTTTCCCCCCTTTTTAGGTCCTGAAGAATGCTACGTACCCTTCGGGGACACCTCAGCAGAAACATGTCGACCGCATTTTATAAGGTGAAGGGAGAATAATATCCCATACCACCGTTCACTTAGTTTTTAACCACCATACATTTACCATTTGAATAAAGCATAGCACATGGACTAATGTAATGGTTTTTAAATCACTTATCACTCCCCCACGGCCATCACTTAGATTTAGAAGTGCATCCCTGTCTCCAGGTGTATGCCCGCCCTCTATCAAACCAAGTTTTTAGAGGGCGAGGACAGCCGATGATGAAGCATGACACCGGGCGGTGTGTGAGGCCAGTCCGTAACTTTTTATGAGATGCCCCCACTGGTAGTGCATCTCTATAGAACTCTGTAGATTAACATAGGAATTGAATCAAGGGGCAGCCCACTTTTGTGAATTCATGAGATAGTGGAGGCTGGCTCGCCCTTTGGCCCTGTGCCTCTGGTTCCCACCCTCAGCAACATTGCTGGGGTTAGTGTATGTGGATTGGTGCTAAACTTACCACGAGTCAGCAGATTATCAAGATGGCAGCCACTTGTTTTGGCATTCAGAAATGGCTCACGAAGATCATTTATTGCCTTCCTGCCTCTGCCCAGAGAACTGTAGTTAAGGCTCTATTCATTTCTAGGCAGGACTATGGGAATGTCTTGTATCTGGGGATGGCAAAATCACTACTTAAAAGCCTCCAGATAGTACAAAATGCAGCTCCACATCTTCTGCTCCACACCCCAAATTCACCTCTACAGCCAGTTTGCTAAGGAGTTTATATTGGTTGTCCATTGAGCGACGGGTGCAATTTAAGGCATTGTGCTATATGCACAAATGCCTATCAAATACCGAACCCCTTTATCTTCGATCTTTGGTGTCTTTGTATTCCCCCACATGCTTGCTGCATTCTAGTCATCTAAGGTTGGCCGCAATTCTTAAAATTGGGAAATCTCGGCAAGGAGGCCGAGCATTCTTCTTTCTCGGATCAAGACTTTGGAATTATCTGCCTTTAACTTTGGGAGAATGTCATTCACTCCCTCTATTTCATGAATCTTTAAAAACTGGTTGTTTCAACCTCCAGAATTTGTTTAACTCTGCACCTTTTTTAGACTGTCTTCTGGACTGACCCATTTACCGTAATGAGCTTAGTGCTGGTGTTGCTCTGGTTCAAATTCCTTATAAAAACAGAAGACAAGAGGCGTTTGACAAAAAAGGAATAGTTTGTTTAATTAAACAGTTTGTCCGAGAGAACAGTTACAGGCACTAGGTCTGAGGATTGTCTCAGTTTACATTGGGCTTGTACTCTTCTTATATACAAAATTACAACCATCAATAAAGGTTTACGGCGTACCATATATGGTGAGGAATGATGGTTGCTGCCTTAGAGTAATAAATTAACGGTCAAATGGTTACTACACGTGCGTCTCGACCTTGCTTGGACGCAGTGTGGCCAGTGGTGAACGTGTCTAGCTGTCTGGCATGGGGAGCACGTGATCACTATGTGTTAGGTCCTGATTGGCTGTGTGCTCCTAACTCATGTGGCATCTAACTTTATGACGTTGTTACGCCCTCCAGCCATGTGTGCTTTATTGGTGCAATCTCCCCTGACTAATGTAATGTCGCTTGCGCCTATATGTGGGATTGATCAAGAGTTTCCTTCTCAAGTGTTTGCCTGCCAGCTAGGCACCCTGCCACCTGCGTCCCATTAATCAGTAGTCTCTGGCCTAGGTAGCAGGACCTGCCTGACTACGTACTTACATGTCGAGGTAGATGTGGAGTTCAGAACGAGTAATTCTATTAATAAGGGCAATAGTTCATTTTTATCGATAAATGCATCAATATCCATAATAACATTTTCCCCTCTAGTTCAATCATCAACTACACTATCTAAGACATGCATTTGTAGCATTACTTAACTTGGGTCCTGTTGTTCCCTATACTCGCTTTTGACTACAACAACTTTCCAAATCACTTGCATTTTACCCAGTTTGAGGACTGTGTTTTTACAGCAGGTGATCCCCAATTGTATAAACCTGCAACCCAATAGAAACACAACGATAACTGACAAGAGTGATTACATAGACCGGATATCCATTGTGGGAGCCAGGAGAACCAATTCGAAACCCACTCCTGCTTAGGGGCACCTCCTTCTTCACGTATGTTTCTCTTTAGATTATACAGTGCTTGGATGGCAAGTGTCAATGCTCCATTGTCCATGTCCTTCCCTAGGATGAATGCACAGCAGGCAGCACCAATCTTGGTGTAGACTCCTCTCTCCATTGCGGTCATTAATTCCAGCACATATCGATGCTGCATTACCATGAGGTGGATGGCTGACAATTCTTCCTTGATCGAATTGAGGCCAAGCTCTGTGCAGTTCATCATTTTTAGTATTTTCCACCGGGTGATCTGAAGCCAGGAGTTATTAGCTTTTGTCTGCAGGGTTAAAAAGGGTATCGACCCCTCTGCCCCAGCTGTGCTTCTGTGAAAAAGTCTAAATTCTTCTGGAATGTTCTTGCACTGAGCCCAGCCAAAATAGTCTGCTGTTCTCTTTTCACAAGCTTGGTGCAGAAAGATGATCTTTTTCTTTAATGGGTACTGGTGTAACTCTATTAGCTCTTCTCCGGGAATGACCAGGGTTGGGGTGTGCAAAGGGTGTAAGGGGTGTACACAGTTTATAATACGAACACTCACAATTAACCCTGTGCGGACGGCTCAGGCTGCATAAACACAATTGGCTATTATGGGTATCAGCCCGCAAACGCTGAATACCGTAATGGGAAAAATTCCCACAAGTTGGGAGCGAATTCTGTTATGGATAGCACAAAAAACAAGCCAGCTTAAAACAGTTTTTTCCCATACAGGCCTGCAGGAAAAACACAGAATATTGACAATTTACTTGCCAATGGGGTTGGCTCCCTCGGTGGAAGACTGTGCCACTTGGGGTACAGTTTTTGCTGCCGTTTACACCAGAATTCATCGTATCCCTTCACTGGCTATCTCATCTGATGTATTGAAACAGCTTATGAATGAGTACTCGGCAGCACCTGCCCTGGACTTAGGAATGAAACTGATGGGCAATTTTGGCGCACTATCCGCCATTATGTTGAGTAACATAAAAAGGGAGGCAGCTGCTTTAGCTATACGCCAACGTCTGAGGGAATTCACTCCTGCACAACAAGAGCAGGAATTGCCTAAAATTATCTAAGTAACCTATGCTACGCTCGCTAGGTAGAGATCATTTGGGAGCCAAACCTGGGAAACTACAGATTAAAAGTAATTCTGAAAAGGATAACTCTAAGCAAGCACCCGATTCGTCCAAGAAGAAATGGGTCAATAAACAAAAAAATAAACAAAACAAGACACAAACACGGGGTGGGTCTCCTCAACAGGAAGCCACTGAAAAGAAATATAATTTGAGAAATCGTGATAATGTTAGCAAGCCTGACAGGTATCAGGATACTGATACACATTCCTCTTGTTCCTTTCAGGATTCATCTGATACACGTTTGGAGAGAGCTGGATGGTCAGAGCGCAGATCGGAAGAGCATGTGAAGACAAAAAGGGAAACACATCGCACTTCAGACTACATCCTTAAAAAAGAAGACAAACAAAATACTCTTAAACCTCAATTCAAAAAGAAGAAGGTAACTGGAATTAAAATAAGACATGCCCAGGCTACTGAGGACTCTGCTTCTGAATGGGAACTTGGCAGTGATGATGCTGGACAGCATGGCAGAAGTTACGATAGCTCGCCGGAACCTGATGGATAATCTGACGGTAATGCTGAGTGAACATATCACAGTGAAAACACCTGATACAAGGGTAAGTGTCTCCCATCGTTTATATGAAATAACACTCCAATTGGAGGGGGACATACCCAGGAACATCAAGCCTCTCTTTTGGGAGAACCTGACATATAGTTACGATATTATTTTGGCTGAAAAGAATTGGCCACCTGAGTTCATAATGGATTGCCCAGTGGGGGGAATGGTAATTTTACCTGCTTTCCATGACCTCGTTCCAGAATCTATTAAACATTCATACGCCAAGGAATGGGCTTTAGCTCCTGCACTAATGTTGGTTGGGATGATGAGCCACCTCATCATGAAATCCCATTAAAACAACTCCTCAACCCCAGAGACAGTACCCAATAACAAATGAAGCTAAAAAACAAGTTAGGGAAATCCTAGAACAACTTGAATACCAAGGTATATTAGAAGATTGCACATCTTCATTGAAAAATCCCTTGGTTCCTGTAATGAAACGGGACAATTCACACTGTCTAGTCTTAGGCTACAGACATTTAAACACATCCACTCGCACATTTGCAGTACAAAATGCACACAGTGCCACGCTAATAAATAACATTGTGCGGGAAAAATACAAAACAACACTAGATATCTCAAATGGATTTTTCTGCAAATACATAGCGCCTGAAAGCAGGCAATTTTGCCTTTTACCTCAAGGGTATAAGTATAGCCCTGGGATGTTTTCAGCCAGAATAACAAAGTTACTTCAAAATTTTGATGAGGAGGCATTGTCCAATGTAGATGATATCTATCTGATGGATGATTAATTAATGGAACACTTGGACAGAGTAGACCTTATAATTTGCTCACCTGGGCTACACATCTAATTTCAAAAAATGAAGAATTGCCCATCTTAGTGTCCTGTTTCTGGGTGAAGGCAAAAAGGCCTGGTGGCACATTTTTTAGAAAAATGCATTTTGCTCCAACCTCCAACGACTCTGAAAAGACTACAATCAATTTTAGAATATTTTAATTTTGGCAGAATATACATTTTGGATTATGCAGATTATGCAGAACAAGTTAACCCGTCGTATGACTTGATTAGACCTGATTTTTCAATCAACCACTGGACACAGGAACATACTAACATTTTACGTTCCATGCAAGCTGATATGATAGCTTCCAAGCATTTACACACATGTGTAAACACAACCAACCTTGTGATCCGTGTAGTCTCTAGAGCAACCGGGTACACCTATATCACTTTCAATGAAGGTGATACAGTACCTATTGCATACAAATCGCAATTGTACACTAACGCTGAAATTCGTTTTTTGCCTACTGAAAACATTCTCACAGCAGTACAGACTGCTGTAGTGAGAGAGAGAGCACTAGCACAGGTTAAGCGCATAATTGTCATTACCCGGCTACCGGCCTTAGAGGCCATTACAAAAGCAAGCATTCCAAATGCTAAAGCTTTACATCCACGATGGATCCAATGGGCTAACTCTCTCAGCGCAACTTATGTAGATTACAGATTCGATTCTAAATCACAAACACAAGCATTCCTGCAGTATGAACAAGAATATCTTCTGCCGAATGAAATAATGCCTCTAGATTGATATGATTAGATTATTTACACTGATGGATCTGCTTAGTCTGCTGTAGGGACAAGACACCAATATTCCGCTGCGTGCCCAAGCGCAAAGGGACACATTCATGATGAAAAGTTCCGTCCTGAAAAAACACAAACAGTCCCTGCCGGACTGTACAGCGCAGATGATAGAATTCAAAGCCCTGATACTGGCACTACAAAATACGGATCATAGATTCCCCACACTTATAGTGTGCGGTCCGTACTGCTGTGTCAAGTCCTGTAATGAGTACCTTCACTATTAGGGACAGAATGGATTTCGAGATTCCAAGGGATTGCACAATCAAGCACAATCTGCTTTGGAAACAAGTGGCAAAGCAGAAAGAATGTTTGCCACAGGCCTATGTTATCCATACATTGAGTCATCAATGCATTGGCGTTCACGTTTGAGGGAATTCCATGGCTGATAAAACCGCTAAGCCAACAGTTCGCACTGCTGCCATTGGTGCAATCACTTGTCCTAGTACGAGATTAGACAGAGACATCATGGTGGCTGTCAATGCCGCGCGCAATGACACACACCTGCCGAAAGGCTTTTCACTCAAGTACTCCTACTAGTTAGATGCACAAAACATTCTGTATGCTTAGATTCCAGGAGTGGGGGATAGAGTAATACCAAATACTGATCGCAGATTGGGATTAATACTAGCTGCACATGAGGGTCTAGGTTGAGCACACACAGGGGTTACCGCTACAGTTTCATTACTGAAGCAGCGCTATTGGTTGCCTGGTCTAACCAAACAGACCAAGGACTTCATCCTTAAATGTGACATCTGCCAGCAGATTAAGGGTTCCACTATAGCACGTCCTCCACAGACATTTCTATACATTTCAGACAAGCCTTTGGCAGTTGTCAATGTGTATCACTGTGGCCCTTTACACTCAGACAGGGTTACAAGTATATCTTGGTGGCAGTGGATTCATGCTCCAGATTCCTGTGGGTTTGGCCACAGTAACCGGCTGAAGCTCGAACTGTTATAAAGGATTTTGAGTCTTCATTGGGACATATGCAATTGGCACACTACTTTCTGACCAGGGTCTGGCGTTTAGCTCTCTGGCTTAGAAAGAAGCCATGGGAAGTTTGGGTGTGGCCTTGCGGTACTCCTCCACCTATCATCCCAATGGAAATTCGATAGTTGAGAGGAAAAAATATGGCTTAAAGCAGTCCTTAACAGCAAGAGTATTAGGCTCGTGTCACAGTTGGGTCAATCACCTATATAGGGTTCAGAGGGCACTCAATAACATGCCAAGAAAATCCCTGAGGGGTCGTACTCCATAGGAAATCCTGTTTGGTGTGAGAATGTGAATACCAGACCTCGATAATGTCAGCACAGTGGTGGTGGAAACACCATTTGACATCAATGAACGTTTGGCTGTTTTATGGGAACTCAATTAATTTTGGGGCGCACAAAGCAACGTCCAAGTAAAACGCACCCCCACTGGAGAAGTGAAGGTTGTACCAGCAAGATCCGGCTGGGTCCCGTAGATTGGTGATCTGGGCAGGGAATAAATTGTGGACAAGAAAGAATTTGGCCTGTACGTCTCCTGGCTGTCGAAGGTACCAGAACTGTACTTCTCCTGCCTCTTGCCGTCCACCGAGACATACAGTTTGTCTCCATTGATCTGATCAAACCACACTATGTGGTTGATACTAAACAGTAGGCCACGTGGGCTTGTGGGTTGCCTCCGCACTCCTCTCGCTACCGTTCAGGATGTTCAGATGGAAGCTTTAATAACTACAGAAGATTCCCCTCTCCAAAGAGAAACAGTAAACAACAATGAATATTACTTCTTCCTGTTGAAACAACTACAACTGTATAGTTAATGAGTACAGAAACACAAATCTCCATTCAGAAAATGTATGACGTCTGTGTGAATATGCTACAGACTGAGTCATCTCCCAGTTCTACAATACCTGCTGAACTGCCAAAAATAGACCAGACGGCATCTGGATACTTCATGCAATCAATCAATCAATCAATATAGTCTTTATTTCGATTATTAAATCACAAAAGACAGAATATTACAGTATTAAAAATATATAAAAAAGATAATTCATCTCTTAGCATTTTTCCATATTAGCATTAAACAATAAAATCAACAGTAGTCATAGTTCATCATAAATTAGTCAATAAATATGTATCCATTATTAAAACTCTTGATTGTACATAGTCAATACTAAAATTAATTATTAAAATACAGCATGGCGTTCAACAATTATCATATCACATAAGCTGAAACCAGGATACCACCATTTGTACATAGACCTTGTTTTAGCAGAGGAAAAAAAAAATACTTCATGCATTATGACGACTTCTCATCGGATTCAAGTGAACCTGAGATACCACAGCCTCGTCCTTTGAAGCTACAAATGCATGCTCTTATCTTTGGCTGAAAAAGACATACTTTGCTACTCCTTGGTTACATCTCTGGATTACAATTGGATTACTATTCCTGGTTCTTTGGATTTTCTTTTGGGTGACTTTTTCCTGCTTCTGAATGGACACTATCTCCCAAAACGCTCTGCAGCACAACTTGTGAACTTGGTTCTGAAACCACATGCATCATCGCACCATGAACTAAGGTACCTGTCCCTGGTGAACATTACAGGAAATCCAGCTCCAAAAGGAATAGTGTGGGACAGGGTATCGTACGATGTCTATGGTTCTACTGAACTTTTACAAATGCCATATTTGTCTAAAATTTCCTTAAATTACATCATCACCTTTAGTGCTTTCTCTGATGATTTGGACATTGAAACTGTACAAAATTTGCTTGCAGATCTAGAGCAATCAGCTGCATTTTCTTCTAATTCATGCATTCTATGATGGTACATCTAATTTCGGTGACATGTTTTGCTATAAATATTATGGTCACCACTTAGTATTCCACGTGCTATTTATATAATTATAATTACACCAAATGGGAACACTGCCCAACACAGCCGAAAGGTAGTTCAAAAACATTTGCACAATCGTTTACTTATTTTTCTGGTTTTGACACATCAGACCCAGCCTCTTACTACTATAGGCTTCCACCTATACCTGCGAAGAAAAATATGCTTACGAACACCAAGCTGATATACTCTGCTTCCTTTATTTCCCAACTGTCCGTACAGGGTTTGACTTTTGGAAAGACACCATAGACACAAAATCTGTCTGGGGGACAAAAGATTGACAGGTTCAAGGAGCGGAGGCCATGTTCAGAGCATGCCTCATACCACAACAAATTATTTTCCTGAACAAAGCAGTGCAACAAACTTCCTGTCTTGGAATAACCAAGATGAAGGATTTCAACACGCCTCGTATTCTCGCATTCTCACGCTTTGAGAACCAGCAGCATTTCACACAATACAGTGAGGATACATTAGGTACCATGATACGAAACGGTTATCACAATTCATCAGACCCCAATTGGAAGGGATGGTTGGTTTGGTCTGTGGACATTAATGGGTGTTACTCTAGATTCCTGGGCAATATCGAAGCATTTAGAATCAATAGGCCTGATCAGCGATATCTACAATCAGAACACTCGGGTGGTGTCGTCATTTAGTGTTGGGAAGTTGTGCCTGATTAGCTAAAAACCTCAAAACTTTCTCAGGTGAAGAAACACTTGTCCCTTCTTTCTGATGACATGGATCTCAGGGATTTCTTCCTAGGTTCCCGTAACCCACGTCAAAAGCGCTTCTTGTATGCAATGTACAACGAGCTGTGGAAAGTTTCCCAACAGAAAGCTGCTGAGTGACTGAGCGAGATTGAAAGGTTTAACTTTGGCTGTGGTTGACAAAGGTATGCCAACATTAACATCGAGAAGTTATTCACTGGGCAACATAATATCTTCTGTAATTGACCTAATGCAATAAGATATGTCTATTTTACAACATTGACAATCACAACTACGGTCCATTGTGTTATTAAGCTGGACATTGCAATCTTTACATTCTGGCCATGTGCCGTGGCGTTATATCAACAGCACGAGTTTATTTTTGGCATATGAACTGACTGAAAGACAGATATTAAGGGCAAGAAGAGATGCAAAATATACCATGTTGCACATTGAAAAGTTAGACCAATTCCCTTTCACCGTGGCTGAGACACCATCCACAGACTGGATAATCCATGGTTACTTCACCCTACCAGTCACGACTTACCAATTCCAATCTTGTCCACAATACCACCACGTAGGCAGATATGAAGCGCTAGGTGAAGGTTATGTGCATACTGGGAATTACCATTCATGTTTAGATGCAGGAATGGGGACACAGAAGTTTTTCTTAGCAGTTCCGGCTGTGAGAATGCTTTGAGCGGATCCTTAGTATGCAAGGAAATTTCATTTCATGGAGCATGCAATGTTTCAGTCGCGAACTTGTTTTGTTATCTGAAGGGTTCACCATCTGCTGTGAGTCATCCGGTTTTCAAGCTGCTCTCGAATGGGAGCTATTTGATACTGAGTGATCAAGGTTACTGCGGAATGGAACCAGGCATTGCTTATCTGGTAACGCTTAATTCCATTGTCACTTGTTGTACACAAGTGCTGGTTCCACCTGCCCGCACAGTTAGGGCGGCAACGCTTTGGCCTTTGATAAATGTTTCCAACATACGCTTTGTTCTCTGAGCAAACTGAAAGTCATGCTTTTTCAAAAAGATGTGGCCTTAACATCTAAGTAAAGACAACGAGAAGGATAGAAATTGTTAATACATGTAGGCCTACACTGAGCCAATGTACAGAAAATATCCCAAGTAGTAGTAACCTAATTAGAAGGAACATGCATAAAAAAATCTCTTTCCAAAATTCACTGAATCCCACCTTTATATGGGTGTGTAATCTGGAAAATACTCACATGGGCCATAATGATGTGGAGAGCGCAAATCTCAGAGCTGTATGGATGCTCTAAACATAAAATCACTAGTGTGCCTCTGGGATTCAAATCCTTAAAAAAGCCACACAAGAAAATACCATTTCCAGAGGAACCTCTAGGAATCCTAGTTGTGTTCCATCGAGTCAATTCAGAAAGGGTAATACAACTTCTTCTCCTCATAAGCATCTGCGTTCTGAAAACATAATTGACTAACCAGATGCTACGAGAGTATCAAAATGACAACGCCTTCCTTAAAGTGGCAAAAAAGCTGGCGTTCTAACGCTAGTATGAAAAGAACGACTCCTAATGTCCTCACTTCTACTTTCATATAGGTGGATAGGGTCCCCTTACAAGTCTTAATGGACACAGGGTGGCCACCCTCACAGGAACTTAGTTGGTACATAAATGCAGCACCATAGTTTTCCTTAAAAATAATTTAGCACTATGAAGGAGTATACTGAAACTAAATTACACAAGGTGGCAACGCTCTTCCTTCTTACGATGGGAGACTCATGAGGGCTAGCGTTCTAACACAATGGAAGAAAGTGCAACTCCTAATGACCTCCTGGCTATCTTCTTTTAAAGGGCTCAAGTCCCCTTACAAGGCATAATGGTCACAGAGTACAATCGCCCCCACTGGAGATTGATTAGTGCTTACATGTGGCAGCATTAGTTTCCCCTTAACAACAGAATAGTTTAGCACTATGGAGGAGTTTCCTAGAGTTGAATTACTCACTCCTTGCCTACACCTCTAGTTATTGATGGGCGGGGGCAAGACAGAGTTCTTCAGACTCTTGTATAGTGCTGCGTGTCCTTGATAGCATATATATGGTCAGCTCTGTGGCAAATTCCTTACCTGCATCCTGAACCTGAGCCATGCGTGCAGACCGACACAGCATCATGGAGTGCAGGCATTACAGAGAAGCCCACGCTGCAAGAAAACAACAAAGGAGGGGGGCGGACATGTGCAGAGAAATGCACTGGTGTAACATTATTTATCTGTAACCGAACATGACTCCGATGAAAAAAGAAACAAAGGACCACAGAAGGACGCAGAGACGATGCACTGCTGAAATAAAAGTGAAAAGCCCATCTGTGAAACGATGGCTGACCAGAATGAACTATGAATGCATTGTGGTGACCGAAACAACAATGAGTGAAATGGCCTGGGCGTCAACCAGGCACCGAAAGGAGGGGCAAATACAATGGATGTAGCAATAAAAAGGTAGCATTTCTAAATGGCACAACAACGAACGAATGGCAATGATGGGCATTCCAAAAGCCCACAGAAGAGATTACATCATGTCTTGCAGGCAGCGCAAGTGCTGTCTAGGCTCGACCTAATGACTGCTGCTTATTTAAATAGTGTAAGTCTATATTTCCCAGACCTTTGTTCTAAGGTATTGGGGTAATTTAGTCCACATATGATAGTAACATTTAATTGCTTTTTGTACTTTTTTGTAAGATGTACTTTTTTGCTTTGTCTTGCACCTCTCTAGAGTGAATCATTTTAATCAAATGTATGAATTCAGCATTCACTGGGCTATTTTTCATAAATGTGATTGTTTTCTAAGAGCATATTTTTGTTCATAACTTTAAATGGTTTAAGAGAATTATTTAAAACCCGTTATAGAGCTAGCTTAATTTGAATTAGATGTTAAATGTAAACACATCTTATCATGTTGACTCTAAATGCCGATTGCAATATTGAACCCAAGATTTTCCTTTACCATCCAATATTAAATGAGGCTCCAAAGTTCTAAATATTTCACTGTTAAATATTTATTTGTATCTATTGTGATTTTAAATACTATTTTACCTGAATAACAACTATATCATCTTATAGTAGCCTGTATCTACCAAATTACTTGTATTTCTTTCACCTCTTAGTACATGTACCACGTAATTATTTAATTACTCAATATTAAAGCAAGGGTGGAGCTAGAAAACAAAAATACCCTCCCACTTGAACTACACCTCTAATTTCACAGAGCATGTGAAGAGAGCAGACCTAAGCTTCCTTTTATGCTCCTTCCAGCCATACTTTCACCCTTACATCTATAAATTCACACATTTATCCATCCTTTCATTTTTCCATCTGCCCATTCATCCACTCATGCATCCATCCATGCAGCCAGCCAGCTTTCGATCCATACTATCTTCCATTAATATACTCATGCAGCTACGCATTCACCCATCTAGTCTTTGACTCTTCTTTGGTCCATCCTTTCACGATTTAGATCTTGGCGGATGGGATATACCATCACAAACTTGACTTATATCCCATCTGCTGTATTACAAGTGCCATAGGATATAATGCACATGTAATATGGCGGACGGGATATCCAGCACATTTGTGATGGAGCATCCCATCCACCAAGATCTAAATCAGACCCTTAATCAGCTGTCAAACAACAATTTAGCTACCAAATGGCAGCCAGCAGAACATTTCTTGAATCCCCAATGCTTCTCTCCTCTCAGAAAATGCCTACTCTACTGATGGTTCATATGTTATCTATACTTTCTGTTCTATAATAATGGAACTCAATATGGGCCAATGCACAAGCTACAATACAATATTTGTTCATGTCACATTTTACATTCACCTCTAATCAGTGGCCTTGTTTCCCTCTCCAGGTTCCTCCCTCTGTGTGCAATCCAAGCTGTCCACCTGGATTCAGAAAAGTTACCATACCAGGAAAGCCTATTTGCTGCTTCCAGTGTGTCCCGTGTGTACTAGGGGAGATCTCTAACCAAAGTGGTAAGAGAACAAGTAACTGAGGCAAAATGATATTCACCTGCTCAGTATAAGAGTTCTGATGTGATTATTTTCCTTTTTAAGATTCCATTGAATGCCTTAAATGCCCATGGAATCAGTGGCCCAATGAGAAGCAAGTCCAATGCATCCCAAAGATCATCGAGTTCCTCTCCTATATGGAAACATTTGGAGCCCTCTTGGCAGCAGCCAGCATTTCATTATCGGTGATCCCAGCTATAATCTTGGGACTCTTTATGTACTGCAAGAACACTCCTGTTGTCAAAGCAAGTAATTCTAAACTTAGCTGCTTCCTGCTTATTTCTCTTATCTTGTGCTTTCTCTCTTCTTTGAGTTTCATTGGATATCCCACCACAGAAAAATGCCTCCTGCGCCAAGCTGCTTTTGGAGTCACTTTTGCTTTTTCTGTCTCTTGCATCTTGGCCAGAACCATCATGGTTGTCATTGCCTTCAAAGCCACCAAACCCAACAGTAGATTGCAAAGGTATGCTGGACCCATGCTGTCCTACGCAGTGATTGGTGTTGGCACGCTCATCCAGGTTCTTCTCTGTGTATGTTGGTTGATTCTTTCCCCTCCTTTCTCTGAAAATAACACCCAAACTCATCCTGGAAAGATTATCATTGAATGCAATGAGGGTTCAACTTTTGCTTTCTGGTGTATGCTGGGATATCTTGGATTCCTAGCAACTATCAGTTTCATAGTCGCTTTCTTGTCAAGAAAACTTCCCAACAGCTTCAATGAGGCTACGCTCATCACCTTCAGCATGCTCGCCTTTCTCAGCGTTTGGCTATCATTTATTCCTGCCTATCTCAGCACCAGAGGCAAGTACATGGTGGCCATGGAGATTTTTGCCATCTTGTCTTCCAGCTCCTCCTTGGTTTTTTGCATATTTTTACCAAAATGCTACATAATCTTGTTTAGATCTGAGAAGAATACAAAGGATTATATGATGGGACGGGGAATGGCAAAAAGGAAAAAGGTGAAAAGGATGTAAGGCGCAATTCTGTTTTTGATGACTATCATTGTTTCTCACTTCAGGAGGGCTCAAGTTTAAATCTTCATGCAACCAAAATGAGCTGGCACAAAGGATGTAATTTTCGGGTCTCACTTGAAATTCAGCAGATGGGTTGTAGGAACATTGAGAAGATTATCTTCCTCCACTAGCCATCCTCCTATATACATAGGGCCATATTTCCCACAAATTCATGCTACACAATGCAGCAAGCCATTTGCTGCACTGTGCTGTACTGAGTGAAAGGACAAGAATGCACTATATTTAACATTGTACGTCGCATTACTGTCTTTTCCTAGTGCTGATGCACTTTTGACTGCTTAGCGCCAACGCAGGCACACTTGCACCATGGTGCAAAGGTGCCTGCATTGTAGGCAAGATTGTTTTTGTGCAGGAAGAGACACCTTCCTGCACAAAAACAATCCTCAGAGGCATCTTACTCTTTCTATGTGCACTGCAGAATGCAGCACATGTAGAAAGAGGAAAAAATGAGGAGAAATAGGCATATTTCTCCTCGTTATGCTTCCCCTGGGGAGGCATAGGATTTTGATGCATTCCCAGGTCTATCACTAATGGCAAATCTGGGAATGCTGCAAAATTCATGGGTGGATGCATAGGTACACCCACGCTCCACCCATGTAACGCATCCCTGGAGCAGAGTAACGCAAGGTGGCAATTTACACTGCCTTGCGTCATTCCACATTTACCAAGCCACGCAGGGCCATGTAAGGTGGTCTTGCATAGTTTGGTAGATATCATTCAAGATTTAGCCTCGCCTTTGCACCCAATAGTGTGGCACAAGGGCGATGCAAAGCCATGATAAATATGTGACATAATTTCCCATACAAAATGCAATGTTATTAGTGGCAACACATTGAACTTAACCCTGACTTATCCAAATATATGACAAAATGCTTCAACAAGGTACATCTGTCAGCTTCCCTAAAATCACTTTAATCAGTATTTGACTCATTTAGCCCACCCTATTTTCACACCGGAGGAAGATACAATTTGGATATAGAAATATTTGTCTTCTTGTCTTACGTTCTAGACCAGCATTCTTAACCTGTTGGCCGGTGATCTGCAATGCCTACTCAGGGCATCCATGACTACTTAAAAAATGTAATATTATGAACAGATTAATAAAGGATGTGTAAATAAAGGAACAAAATGTAAAATTGAACATTTTAAAACATTCTGTAAATGTGAAGGAATTTGGAGTTGGAGGCTAAAATTGAAGATTGTTTCCTCAGATTGATTTGTAGGAACAGTACAAGTGCATCAAACAGAGTATAGTATGGATGATGGGCGGCCTCAGTTGAATTTCGAAAAGCCGCAGCCTTCACATTAAAATGAAAATTTTGTTCAATGAATGCTTGTTTCCGTTTTTTGTGTATTATTTTGACGTTCAAATCATCAAAATTGCGTAAGCCGTGGTCCCTGGATTCCAGTAATGACTCATTGGGGGTCTGCGGACTCCAATGATGATTCAGTGGTGGTCCATGGATTCAGATAATTATTACGAGGGGGTCCACAGAAGTCAGAAAGGTTATTAATTTCTTCTTCTAGACTCTAGATGCATATATTTTTTTCTTCGAATGTTGGGCCATCCTATTGAAACCTGACGGTCTCTTCAATGAATAGCTAATTGGGACGGATGCCTGCTGTAAAAGGTTTAAAATGTCCCACTTGACAAACACTAGTAAACATAATGATTATCTGACGTTTGCATTATTTCAAACCTTTTAATGCCACACGTGGGCAATAAACCATGGTACCAAGTTTAAATATGTCCATACCATTGCTTGCGTGCTATATTTGATGTTTATAGTTGTTTATAATCTACAGATATATTCTCCACATTTGATGTACATGACCAAATTCAGTTTAAGGCTTTGCACCTTTTGAACACCTCATCTATTTTAGAAGCATATTATGGAAATTAGTTGTGCTTGGCATGTACCTTCTATGGAAAGCTGAGGAACATTTCATATTTCAATTCCAAATGCTCCCCGTTGGACATTCTTCTTTTGTTAGGAAGGTCTCTAGCAGGTTCGGGCACTGTACACTAGCATTTTCAAAGTAGACCCTATCCGCAAAGACTACATTTGGTAGGGAGTTTAGATACCCTTTTTTGCTCCTGAGCTTTGCTGGCATGTGCCATCATTATTACCTTATCATTCAGCCTCTCTGTGCCTTATATCCTCAGCATCATCCTGAAATCAGAAACTGACAAATTTATTTAATTGTTTCTTGGTGTCTAATCAGTCTTTATCAAGGTCACCAACTGCTCCATAACAACAGTCTTGGTTTACTATGAGGGTATGCACATTCACCTGGATAATTTCCTGTTTGATATATAGCTGTTATGTTGGGTATAAATAATGAATATTGCTTATCTACTACAACCTACTAATACCTCATTTGGGGACAGCATGGCTACATGGCTTGCTTCTTTCATTGGCAGTTTGTCATCCTAGCAATACATTTTAATCCAAACCAAGCAATCTATGGGCACTGTCACTGTGACAAATATTATTTTTTCATCGATATTTCTTGTTGCGCAGAGAAAGTATATCTGTCACATTTTAGAACTCAGAAACCTAGAACTTGGAAAGCTCTGGTTGTCAGGAAAAGATGTGAAAACTTTAGTGTTGTAAAGTGCCCTTAGTCAATGGTCACCCCCAATTTATTGCTGCTAGGTTCTGTGGTAATTGATCTGAAAGTGTGCTGGGTCCTGCCAACCAGGCCAAGCACCAGTGCTCTTCCCCTTAAACTGTTAATGTGAATTGGTAAACCCAATTGGCAAGTACTTTCACACCAGTGTAAGGCCCTAATATATGGTACAGTGGTACCCAGGGCAGGGATGTGTAAAAGAGGCACCAGGGCTGCAGCACTGATTGTGCCACCCTGTGTGACCTAAGTAAAACCAAATTCCGTAGGTCTGCCATGTCAGCCCTGTAAGAGCAGCCTGCCTGCTTGAGTTCAACCCTGTGCACACTATGGGCCCAATTGCGAGTTTAACGGTGCGGCGGTGGGTCTGCCAAACCTAGTGAAACTCGTGTCTGGCGGGCTTTTTTTGGCGTTCCAATGGCGGTGCCTTTAAAAATAGGCACCGCAATGGGAAGACCAAAAACAGTTGCTGCACGGAACTAGTGTGCATGCACACGAGGGGGCACATGTTGTGCCGCCCTGTGTGCATACACAAGGCATGAGGCACAAGGAGGCCCTGTAGCACCCCCTTTGTTTCCTCTCCGCCAGGGCTTTCATGGAGCAGGAACCGCCATGAAAACCCTGGTGGAGAGGAAACTCGTAATATGCTTGGCAGGACTATGGACGTCCCGCCAAGCATATTGCGGCCTCTGGACCCCCGCACTACTTGAAGGGAACAGCGGTTCCTTGGCGGGGGTCCCATGGCGGTCCAACCACCAAGTCTTAATTGGGTGGTCGGGAGACAGCTGCCGGCGCACCAAAACAAGTCTGCGGTCCTCTGACTACCACACATGCAATTAGGCCCTATGGTTGACAGGGTCACCTCCCTGCATCTAATATATGTCAGCCACCCCTAAAGCAGGCCTCCAATAGCCCAGGAGTCAGGGTGCATTATATAATATGTGTGGAAATATATGTCCCAGCACAAGTGACCATCCCTCCATAGGATAACATGGGCTGGACATTGGTCTATCACTATATGTCCAGCTCAATTATGGAACGGTCTATTTCCTTCATGTTTGGTATCAAACACCATGGTTTTTAATCCCTGACATGATGGGGGTGTCGAGGTTTAACCAGCATGTACCTAGGTGGCACTTTATTGCTGACCATGTTAACCCAGTGTTCTCGTGCCTTGGCAGTATTTTTTTAGTGTTTGCCACCATGCCAGAAGTCTGACCTTGTGCTAGGGAGTGTGTGTCACTCCCAGAGGTCAGAAACAAAGGTTTGTGTGCGCAGGAGGTGACACCTCCACTCCCACAGGTTGGCAATTGATTTGACCAATATGGCGGTGATCCTCAAAGGCTTCACTGGTGCCGCTGGACAAAACAACTTGTCCCCCACTTCAGGACAAAGCCTTTCCCTGCCCCAGGCACTGTTTTACTTAGGCAGGCAGGAAAATTAGCTATCCAAGAGGCTTACACCCCCACAAGGCTGACCACACATCTAGGGTGTTGCAGCTGAAGTGCACAGTCGAGGATGGTTCTGGCTGTCTTGAATTAGGACTAAAAAGCAGGTTCTGACTAGTGTTAGTGACATACCCCCATCGGATATGGTCACTACAGGGGTGGATTAGCCACAGGACGAGATGCCCATTGGCTACTAGTCCTCACACCCACTAAGACCCCCTAAATCTATGATGTAGGGGCACCCCATACACCAGAACCTCAGATTCAATGTGATACTAGTAAGAGACCCGTTTCCACGACAAGGCAGGGCTCCACAAAGAGAGGTGCTAAGCTCCACAGCTGTGGCCGCCACCCTGCACCTGCTGGATTGCTACTCGACCAAGGCAAGAAACCAGTTCCACAAGGAGGGTGAACCCCTCTGCAAACTCCAGACTCCACAAGAACTCCCTGGGGCTAGAGGAACTAGTTTCCGGAAGTCGGCAGGCACAAACCACTATGTTCACCTCCTTGAAGTCTTGTTACCTGAGCCGTCCGGTGTGGCCGCTCAAAGTCACTGGGCAGGTGGCTTCTGGGAGTTGTAGTCCCGACCCTCAGCGAGGCTCAGCTTTCTGCAATGATCCCTTGGTCCTCTGGAAGAACATTTCCTCAACATCAGTGTTTGCAGGTACCATGGCTTGCTGGTGGTTAGTCAGACTCCCCCGAGCTAGGTAGAATCAACTGCCTGGAGACCTCCTGGTCCAGGGCCAGCTTCTTGCTTAAGGCCCAAAGGATTTTGCTCAACATGACCCGCAAGTACCTTTTTGCTAAGGTAGCTCCTTTTGACAGCTAAAGTGCACGCACCTCTGCACCCCGCTCCCCTCAGCCAGATAACATTGTGCTAGCTCACCCTCTAAGTTATTGTTCGCATATATGTGTTTTTCCCATTGTCCGCAACATTAAATGTTTTTCATTGCGAAGTACTGATTTATTTAATGCTTTAAAATTGATAACTCCGGTTATCCTGTATGTATCAATTTTGTTTTGCTGTCTAAAAATATATCAAAATCCAAGCTATTTTTATCAATTGGTGTTGGATTTCTCTCGAGTCTTGTCAAACAATTATCGTCCATGGTGGTGATGTGAAATGCTTAACACATGTTCCTCTAAGTAGCCTATCTGCTCCTTGCCACTCTACCAGGACTAGGAGAAGGTGTGCAAGAGAGTACCCGGTGTCCATCTTTGTGTATTGTGCTAGTATTACATGGTAAGGCACCCCTGCCATACTAGATAATACTGTCACCTTAAAACAATTAGAAGCTAAAATTGAATATTAATCTTACATTTTATTTAGAGTTTGGTTTACCACAAGGAAAATATAGGTCCTGGACGACAAAAAAGAAGTCAGAAACATTTTGGAGCAGAAATTTCTGATTCTTTTGTCTAGATGTAATTTTCAAACTTTCAGGTATTTACAAATGCTCACATAGGTAAACCAGGAAACGATGTGCCAGGTGCAAGTTTCTAGGAGTTCCTCTTCGAACATTATGCAACATTCCCATAAGAATCCTACAACTGCTGTAGAGAGTTCTCCATTGTAGAAACTTGACACAGAAAGAATAGATCCCATGTGCATTCACACACTTTTTCTTCTCTGTGGGGAAAACACTTTTCACATTAAAGGAACCCATTCCCCTAAATCCCATCAAATCTGAAGGGGTCTATTGCCCTCCCATCCTGGAAAGGGAGGTATGCCACCCTTTGGCTGGCGTAAATTCCTACGATTTCCATGGTGGGAAGAGGAATTATAAGACTTTGTGAATGCCAACAAATGTTCATATTTGAGGGCATTCTTAATCGTACAAGGATAACCATGCTTTGGAAAGCTCATTTTCCCACTCCTTGTGTGAGATTTATGGGTGTGGAGAACTCCATGCTCTAATTAGAGATTTCAACACACATAAATGGGTTGTCAGTATTCAGGCAAAGCCTCAGTGACACGGGACTAGAAGCTCTGGAAAACAGGCCAGTAGATACTTAGAAGGGCTGGAACACTAGACCACTAACCTCAGTTTAGCCTTGCATTTACCCACTTATTTTCTGGGTTTGGGGTAATTTCCGGGTCGAGAGTAGTAGAGCCCTATTTAAGACTCCTGGCCTTTAGTCCTTGCCTGACAATGAATCGTGTGTTTGCATTCTCTTTCCAGTTCTAAAAAACAAATACACCAGCTTTGGCTTCCCTGTTGTTATTTTCCTTCCTCCTAGTTCCCTCTGATTCTTAGTCCTACCAGGACCTGTCCTTTTACTATGCTTTCTCTTGATTTAGTTATCTGCACTGTCTTAACTGTGTATTTGCAGCAGTATCCTGGCATCTTCAGCTGGATTCCTGGCCAGCTCATGTCTCACCACACCACCATCTGCTAATGGAATGGGTAATCACTGTTTCATCCATATTTGTTATTGGTTAAGCAACTGACATTACTTACTGCCCATTTTTCCCTGTATTTTAGTTGATTCAGATCTACAAACCTGTGTAAATATCCAGACAGAGTGGTGTTAAGAAGGAGAGTGGGCTTCAGTCTAGGATTTCTCTCACTTCTTTTCCCTGTTTCTCCCCAGATGCCTGTGTTTGGTGACACATTCCATTCTGTCCATCAACACAGGTATTTAAGTGTGGGAGGGGCTTTCAGCAGTCCACAACTAGACTACCTGACAAGAGTTTAAGCCTGCCAGGAACCCTGTTGTGAATTCCTGTGAGGAGTAACGATAGAAACATTAGGTTGTACAGTTATGTTTACCTCTGTGAACAGGACTCTGTCTGATCTGCTGCTCTCCAGCCTCAGATGTTACAATAAGGAAACTCCCTCCTAGGCTGTTCATGCGTAATTGCACTTCTTTATCATTTGTAAGTGGGTATGGCATTCATATGTGCCCAGCTTTTTTATGGGTAGTATCCACCCTGGAGAATGGCTGAAGGCACACTCATCAATCCCTTAAATAAAGGAAATAAACCAGTCTTTATCACTAAAGCAATGGCTCCTCTCTCTGTCCCACTGGCCTAGGAAGCAAGAAACTTCACAGAGAATAAGCTGAGAATTTGCAAATATCTTCCTTCAAGGATGAGTGATTCTGTGTTACACCAGAATTGCACTAGCATGCATATGTTTTATTTTCATTTTGAATGTTAGTAGGATCGAGTTTCCTCCATTTATTTATGTCTGCCAGAATATATTTTCTGAAAACTTTGTTTTCATAGCCTTGGCTTGGCCTGACTCTAACGATCAAGGCAGGACTTTAAATTGTATCAGCTTCCTGAAAAGGTTAGTCAATGACAACCATGTCGCAGTCTTGGTTCGATCACTTCAGTACACTGTATTCTGGGCCATGCGATGTAGGCATGGATGGACACCACAGCTTCCTATCACTCCACTCTGAGGACCCCGCTGGTGACACTTTTACCCTGGTGGAAGTTTCATCTGCCATAAACAAGCTAGTGCCCGCAAAGGCTCCGGGCCCAGATGGTCTCCCCGGTGACCTGTTCTTGGCTGACCAGGATAAATGGGCTGAATACGTCCTCCTCCTTATCAATTCTATCGTAAGAGGATGCCCAGTCCCAGAGTCATGGAAGGGTGCGGAGGTTGTTCCAATCTTTAAGAAGGGGGATAGAGCAGCACCCTCGAATTATAGACCAATTAGTCTTATTGATAGCATGCAGAAGTTAGTTGGCAGGGTCATTCTACAAAGAATTCAATCCTGGGCTGAGGAGAAGGACATTCTCTCCCACCTCCAGGCGGGGTTCCGAGCCAATACTGGCACGATGGACCAGGTCTTTAGACTGTTTCTGTTATATTGGAAGGTGGTAGTCTTAGGCAAAGGCAGTCTTTATCTCGCTTTTATTGACTTAAGGACTGCCTTTGACCTGGTTCCCAGGAATAGGCTGTGGGAAACACTGCAAGGCATGGGCATGCCCCCAATGATTCTTAACCTATTAGTGAGGCTTCACGAGGGTAATTATGCCCAGGTACGATGGGGGTCCCAGGGGCAGCTTACTGAAAAGATCGCAGTAAACAGGGGAGTTCGCCAGGGCTGTGTGATGGCACCCACCCTGTTCTCCTTGTATATGAATGGGGTGGTCAGCTTCTTACAAGAAGTACCATCTGATGCCCCGGCCCTGGGTGGCAGCAAGGTGCCCACTCTCCTGTTTGCTGACGACACACTGTTGATTTCCAAGACCCCGATAGGACTCCAAAAACTCCTGAACAGGTTTCAAACCTTTTGCGACAAGCGGGGGCTCGTTATTAATACATCGAAAACAAAATACATGACCTGCAAGCCCCACAAATCATTCAAAAACAATATCCTATTAGATGAGTCACCCCTAGAGAGAGTCACCATGTTTGATTACCTGGGGGTACGGCTCTCAGACAATATGCGTTGGAGACCCCATCTCAATAAAATGCTCCTGAACCACAAACGCGCTGCCGGGACACTAAGTAGAGAACATCGCTCCTCATTTACGAGACCCGTTGCCCCGGCGCTCATTGTGTACGGAGCAAAGGTAGTGAGCTCGGCTATGGACGGTGCTGAGCTTTGGGGTTTCGACAATTTGGACGAAATCTGTAGATCTGAACACAAGTTCCTTAGGGAACTGACTATGTTGCCCCAGGGTACCCCTCTAACCCCACTGTTACACGACTTGGGCAGGCGTCACTTTAAGGACCAGGCAAAGCTCCGCCCGTTACTCTACTGGGCCCGCCTTAGGAACACCCCGGAGCTTTCTAACTACACGGAAGCCTTTGCGGAAGTACTCCGCCTGGATGTCAATAAGGGCATCAATTGGATCTCTAACCTTAGGGCCCTAATGACATCACTTGGCCTTAAGGACTTATGGGACGCCCAAACCCCACCGAGTAAATCCGATCTTAAAAGGATCTATTGGGACTGGGTAGATGCCAGAGATTTTAGTAACCCTAACATGGGCAGACTTACTGAAGAATTTTTCCAGTTCAAACACACTAGCGGCCTCGAACCCTACTTGGACGTAGTCCAGGTCCCTAGAGACAGGGCACTATTCATGCAATTCAGGTTTGGCACACTTCCAGTCCGGGCATTCACTGCAAAGTGGTGTCCCCCATACCAAACGACCGAAGAGTGCCCTTCTTGTGGGTCCACAAAGGAGAGTGTCGCACACTTGATGTTCGTTTGCCCAGGGTATGCCACAGCAAGGTCCAGGTGGCTTGTGCCTATTTGCAAACAACTTGGCACCCTGGACAACCAAGTGGCTTTACGCATACTAAAATCGGATTCAAGAACACTCTTTGTCTGTGGCATCGCAAAATTCCTGGGCTGCGCCTGGAAGATCAGATATAAGGCCTTACAAAGCTTAGCCCGTTTAAGATCCTGATTTCCTTTTGGCATGTAAAGTAGTTTGAAGGGCTATTCTACTGGTGTTTTAAATTCTCAGTCCTATGGATCAATATGCATTGTCTGTTTTTATGTTTTAATCTTTTTAATGCACTATTTTAGCTTGTAATGAGATGCTTTTAGGAGTATATAGCTATGTTTCGATTGTTATTGTGTTCTTACCACTTTTAGCCAATATGTTTATGGTATTGATGCACTGTTTTACGCTTTTATGATATTTATATCAAATTAAAGCTATACTGACTGACTGACAACCATGTGTAGGCCAGTGGATTCTGGATGAAGTGATTGCCAAATGACATAATCTACAAATGGTATCAGTAGGCAAAGAGGTACAATTTGGTTGTGGTTAGCAAAAGGGCCTTGGGCTTTCATCACTCATACATCCTCCACCCCAATTTGTTCCATACATAGAGGCTCAGGACCAAGGTATTAATCCATTTCCATTTTAAAGAAGATGGAGATTTCAGTTTCTGTTTCATTTAAATATACATGATAGGATATGACGTTTCAGAAGAAAAAGCAAAAGAATTTCCTAAGACAGCTTGTACCGTTGATAAGGCAATTTGCTAATGCTTCTGACTCTCAAAATTTGCCCCAGCTTCTCAAGTTTAGTCAAGGGAAGATCTTGATTTTACACATTTGTGGGGTGCACCTTTGTGTTAATTTGTCTTAGTAGTCTCTTACATGTGTTAAGTTCAATAATGAGAATTTCTTTTATTTCTTATTTCTAAAAAGTAATATTATTAGGTCTGGACTTGCTAATATATGTTGGACAATATTTGAAATCACTTCAACATACAAATTGACAATAAAATAAATAGTAAATAAAATCATGTTACTTGAATATAGTTATCGCTAACAACACTAAAAATAACTAAAGTTATTAAAAATCCCAAAAATGCATTTTCAAGTTAATACGTATTTGCTGAAAATCCATGGTCAAATTGAAGTTTTAACTAGAACCAAGATATTCTAATTTACAATAACAAAACCCAGAAATTCAATGAACAACCACTGTTAAATTAAAGTTATGTATTATTAAAATTTACATTTAAAAAAGACCTCTGGAATTCCCTGAAAACAGTTATTAAGTGAAGTTAGGATCAGAACATATATAGAGTGGTATAATTTACATAAAAATACTTCAGAAATTCCCTGAAAAATCATTGAAAATGAGCTTGCTTTTTCAAAACAAAATGTAAAAAAAAATTCACCAGGTATGGTTCGTAAATGAACCATAACTCACACACATGCCGTACACTGCTAATGACTTCACACAGGACATCACTGATGGCATGTTAAATGACATTATTATTTATTATTTTTGGTTTTGTATAGCGCCAGAATCGACTCCGAGGAGTATCTCTGCGCTTTGGACGTGTATCAATTTCATATGCAGAACTGTCGAACTTAAAAGCAAAACAAAATGGTTTTAAGTAACTTTCTAAAATGAAGATGGTTCGAACATTCTCTTAAATGTAGGGGGAGTTCATTCCAATATTGCGGGCCAAGATGTGAGAGAGCTTTTCCTCCTAATCTTGCTCTCCTGATTCGGGGACCTTCAGCAAGTGTTTAGTACTAGAACGTAGGGATCTTGGGGGATGATAGAGAGTGAACTTTTCTGACAAATAACTAGGGCCAAGATTAAACAATGCCTTGTGGATAGTGCAACAGACTTTAAATTTTATCCGTTGGCGTATGGGTAACCAGTGCAGTTTTAAAAGAAGAGGGCGGGAAGCTGATCTGGGAGGCATGTTCAGAACCAGTCGTGCCGTCGTATTCTGAACCACCTGAAGTTTACTAATCGAAGTTTCATTGGCAGAGAGCAGCAGACCGTTACAATAGTCTAGGCGACTCAATATGAGTGCCTGAGTCAGAGTCCTTCGAACAGAGTCTCTAGCAAAGGAAAAACTCGTCGAAGTAGGCCCAAAGTATGGAAGCATGTGCCTACTGTCTGGCCAATATGTTCCTTAAAGGTAAGGGCATGGTCTAAACGGACTCCTAAGTTCTTAACGGAGGTTTTAGGAATGGGAGGCTTCCCAAGATTAATAGGCCACCAATTAGGTGACCATAATAAGGGAGCCTCTCCAAAAAGTAATAGCTCAGTTTTCCCAACATTACATTGGAGGAAGTTATTCTTCATCCATTGTGAAATGGCACTCATACCCAAAGAAAAGGTCTCTTGGACAGTGGGAGTGAGTTCATCGAAAGGAAAATTTCATCATTCATCATTGGTAGTATTACTGATGACATCTCAAATAACATCACTGCTGAAATCATTGATGACATCATCCAAAGGTACAAGTACTTTGTTCACTTTGCATTAAGAAGCATATTGATTGTACACATTAAGCAACTTAATATGGAATGAGTGTTCCTTTTAATTGTATCATAGTGACTGATACACTCATTAACCTAATAATCCACTTCATTTGCCTGCAATACAACCTGTAATAATTGAGTAACCACTACTACAGAAACGTATCTCTCCTTCATACATTATTCACACACAATCATATAAAAAAAACCTTCATATTAAAATACATAGAACATGAGTCACTAACAAAACAAGTAGCAACACACTAAACAAGAAAAATCAATAATACTCACAAACTATCTCACTGCCAGACATTCACCAACACACCAAGAAACAATTAGCATAATAAACCAAACAAAAAATAAGAACATATTCAAACCTTCCGGAATGTAATCATAGAAAAGTGTATGAAAGTTACTGTAACATACTTAATTTTGTGCGTTAAACCCCAATATCTGCATGTTATTTCACTAAATATCGGAATATGCAACAATTATCGCATCTGCTAAATTCTGAACAGCTTTGGGGTCGATTCCGATTCGGGCCGGAAAACGTACCGACCGACTCGGAGCCGGAATTAATTCTGACCGACACGTACCGGTGCAGCCCGACCCGCAAAGTACGATGAGAAGCGTGCAAAACCCGACCGACTCGTACGGAACACAAGCCGAACGACCGAGCCGCACGGAAAACAGCAATTCGGCCGGAAAAACACGCGAATCGAACCGACCGACACGCACCCGGAACAATACCGAACGAAACGTACCCGCGAACTCCTACCCGCCAAGTACGATGCAACGCGTGGAAAACACGACCGAGTCGCACGGAGGACAAGCCGTACGACCGACACGCATAGAAAACTGCGAGCCGAAGCAACCCAAAACACCGCGAACGACGCGTACGCAGCATAGAAAACAGCACAAACACAGCGTGAACGAATCGGAGAAGCCCGTACGGGACAACTGCAGGGTCCGACTCGGTCACAAGAACGTCTCCTACATGCACAAAAAGTACAAAGGGAAAATACACAAAAAAAGGCCAAACAAGCAATTACAAAGCCAATAAATACTGGGGGGGCAGGGAACAAAGACACACCCACAACTCCACCCATATAAAGGACACAAATCCCTACCATGATCCTTTGCAAATTCAAATTACCTGCCAGCACTCAACAGACAGCAACCACACACCCACAGCTCATCCATCACACAAGCCACACACCATCAGCACCCCAACAAATAGCAACCTCACATATACCCAGCAAAACACACACTCACACACCTTCACCTAAACACCAACACACACATCACTCACCATCACCACCCATCACCATGCCCCCAAAGAAGACTCATAAGTTCCTAGATAGTGAATTGGAAGTCCTGGTAGATGAGATCCTCAGGGTAGAGCCACAGCTGTTTGGTACACTGGTCCAACAGACACCCATGTCGCAGAAAACCAAGATGTGGGAGAGGATCGTCGACAGGGTGAACGCACAATCACCATGTTTGCGCACAAAGATAGACATCCAGAACAGGTGGTATGACGTGCGCAGGAGGGTCAGGGAGCTGTTGAAGAAGGACTACCTCTTGAGCCAACACACCGGCAGTGGCCCTCTTGCCAAGCCAGTATACCTCAGGCCCTGGGAAGAGAAGGTGCGGGCCATCCTACCACCAGTGAGCGTATATGGACTAGAAAACATCCCAGAGCCTGGTGAGTACACAACAAATGTACACAATATTGTGCCACAATACACACACATCACTGTCAAGGGGAGAGTCAAACCATGCACCCTTAGCAAATACACAGAAACCAGAACAGAACCATCCCAAAATGTGTATGTCAGTCAGATAAACACAACACATGCCATCTCATAGTGACATGTAACTGTGTCATCACATGTACAAACACAACTACAACTACAGCTGGGCAGTGGCACAAATATAACTAACAAACACATCCAGACATGTAGCCACCACTACAACACCACCACACAGTGAAGTCCACTGAAAGGAAGGAATACTGTGTATGCTGGGCAAGTCAGTGTAGCCAATAGCATCATGGGAGTCGTAGTCACAGATATTGCCCACCCTCACAATGCGCACATCAACACCACCATGAACCATGCTCACATCACAGGGAGTGGAAAACAACTGACAAGATGGCTGACACTGGCTACTGCTGTGGGGAGCACAAGGTCCTGCTGGCAACTGTGCACCAACCAAGAGCAGGACACCACTGACTGACATCTTGCCATTGCTCTCACACTCACACACAGTGAAGTCCACCCAAAAGCAAGTAAGTATGGGCATGCTGGGAAGTGGGGTGGAGGCAATAGCATGATGGGAGTGGTAGTCACAGATATTGGTCACCCCCACAACTGTCCCATCAACACCACCCTGAACCATGCACACATCACAGGGAGTGGAAAACAAGTGACAAGATGGCTGACACTGGCTACTGCTGTGGGGAGCACAAGGTAATGCTGGTAACTGTGCACCAACCAACAGCAGGACACCACTGACTGACATCCTGAAAGACAACTTGCACTCCCTGCAATGGAAGCACGTTCCATGGTGGGATATCTGGCTGGGTGGGAAGGAGGACTCACAGCACTGACCATAGTTACCAGCAGCGTTTCTCACACACACCCTTAACACAAACTCCACATAACTCACCTGGGAGAATGCATTGCCTCACACTCCAATCAAATATCCCACAAAGAACCACAACCCTGGGTCATGCTGAGTGAAGCACAGGGACACACATGGGACTTGTAGCAAAACTAACCCCAGGATAACACTGTCAGCCATCTTGTCAGCACAGGCACACAACCCCACAGGGAAGCAGAGTCAAAGGGAAGGAAGCATGGGCATGCTGGGAAGGGGGGTGGAGGCAATAGCATGATGGGAGTGGTAGTCACAGCTCAACATCCCCCACCCACATGGCCCAGCAAGCTCACACTCAAGCATGCACACCCCACATAGAGTGGAAAGCCCCATCAAAGATGTCTGACACTGGTGCTCTGTTGTGGGGAGCACAAGGCCATGCTGGGAACTGGCCACCAACTAACAGCAGGACACCACTGTCAGCCATCTTGCCATTGCTCTCACACTCACACACAGTGAAGTCCACCCAAAAGCAAGTAAGTATGGGCATGCTGGGAAGTGGGGTGGAGGCAATAGCATGATGGGAGTGGTAGTCACAGCTCAACATCCCCCACCCACATGGCCCAGCAAGCTCACACTCAAGCATGCACACCCCACAGAGAGTGGAAAACCCCATCAAAGATGTCTGACACTGGTGCTCTGTTGTGGGGAGCACAAGGCCATGCTGGGAACTGGCCACCAACTAACAGTAGGACACCACTGTCAGCCATCTTGCCATTGCTCTCACACTCACACACAGTGAAGTCCACCCAAAAGCAAGTAAGTATGGGCATGCTGGGAAGTGGGGTGGAGGCTATAGCATGATGGGAGTGGTAGTCACAGCTCAACATCCCCCACCCACGTGGCCCAGCAAGCTCACACTCAAGCATGCACACCCCACAGAGAGTGGAAAGCCCCATCAAAGATGTCTGACACTGGTGCTCTGTTGTGGGGAGCACAAGGCCATGCTGGGAACTGGCCACCAACTAACAGCAGGACACCATTGTCAGCCATCTTGCCATTGCTCTCACACTCACACACAGTGAAGTCCACCCAAAAGCAAGTAAGTATGGGCATGGTGGGAAGTGGGGTGGAGGCTATAGCATGATGGGAGTGGTAGTCACAGCTCAACATCCCCCACCCACATGGCCCAGCAAGCTCACACTCAAGCATGCACACCCCACAGAGAGTGGAAAGCCCCATCAAAGATGTCTGACACTGGTGCTCTGTTGTGGGGAGCACAAGGCCATGCTGGGAACTGGCCACCAACTAACAGCAGGACACCACTGTCAGCCATCTTGCCATTGCTCTCACACTCACACACAGTGAAGTCCACCCAAAAGCAAGTAAGTATGGGCATGCTGGGAAGTGGGGTGGAGGCAATAGCATGATGGGAGTGGTAGTCACAGCTCAACATCCCCACCCACATGGCCCAGCAAGCTCACACTCAAGCATGCACACCCCACAGAGAGTGGAAAGCCCCATCAAAGATGTCTGACACTGGTGCTCTGTTGTGGGGAGCACAAGGCCATGCTGGGAACTGGCCACCAACTAACAGCAGGACACCACTGTCAGCCATCTTGCCATTGCTCTCACACTCACACACAGTGAAGTCCACCCAAAAGCAAGTAAGTATGGGCATGCTGGGAAGTGGGGTGGAGGCAATAGCATGATGGGAGTGGTAGTCACAGCTCAACATCCCCCACCCACATGGCCCAGCAAGCTCACACTCAAACATGCACACCCCACAGAGAGTGGAAAGCCCCATCAAAGATGTCTGACACTGGTGCTCTGTTGTGGGGAGCACAAGGCCATGCTGGGAACTGGCCACCAACTAACAGCAGGACACCACTGTCAGCCATCTTGCCATTGCTCTCACACTCACACACAGTGAAGTCCACCCAAAAGCAAGTAAGTATGGGCATGCTGGGAAGTGGGGTGGAGGCAATAGCATGATGGGAGTGGTAGTCACAGATATTGGTCACCCCCACAACTGTCCCATCAACACCACCCTGAACCATGCGCACATCACAGGGAGTGGAAAACAACTGACAAGATGGCTGACACTGGCTACTGCTGTGGGGAGCACAAGGCCCTGCTGGCAACTGTGCACCAACCAACAGCAGGACACCACTGACTGACATCCTGAAAGACAACTTGCACTCCCTGCAATGGAAGCACGTTCCATGGTGGGATATCTGGCTGGGTGGGAAGGAGGACTCACAGCCCTGACCATAGTTACCAGCAGCGTTTCTCACACACACCCCTAACACAAACTCCACAAAACTCACCTGGGAGAATGCATTGCCTCACACTCCAATCAAATATCCCACAAAGAACCACAACCCTGGGTCATGCTGAGTGAAGCACAGGGACACACATGGGACTTGTAGCAAAACTAACCCCAGGATAACACTGTCAGCCATCTTGTCAGCACAGGCACACAACCCCACAGGGAAGCAGAGTCAAAGGGAAGGAAGCATGGGCATGCTGGGAAGGGGGGTGGAGGCAATAGCATGATGGGAGTGGTAGTCACAGATATTGGTCACCCCCACAACTGTCCCATCAACACCACCCTGAACCATGCACACATCACAGGGAGTGGAAAACAACTCACAAGATGTCTGACACTGGCTACTGCTGTGGGGAGCACAAGGCCCTGCTGGCAACTGTGCACCAACCAACAGCAGGACACCACTGACTGACATCCTGAAAGACAACTTGCACTCCCTGCAATGGAAGCAAGTTCCATGGTGGAATATCTGGCTGGGTGGGAAGGAGGGCCGGATGTCAACCAAATACAACCAATGCAGACCATGTACACACCCCAACATTCACATAGAAATGCCCAAATAATGCAGGACAATGTGCTACACCAATATCAACCCCTGACTGTGACAACTTAGGACAATGCAATGTACAGGCCCGCATCCAGAGGCACAGTCACAACTGTCAGGTATGTCAACCATTGATGCCTGCAGAAACATAACATACATTGTGTGTGTCTCCCAAAAACAGGTGATGATGGGGACACAGCAGCAGACGCTGAGGAGTCCCCGTCCCAGGCTCAAGAGGATACGGAGCTCACTGGTGTGGAACAGCCTCTGCCCTCCTCGGATGAAGAAGACCCACCTGGCACCTCCGGAGCAAGTCATCATGCAGCACCAGCAGGACCACCAGCTGCACCCCCTGCACCCACCCCTCCAATGACTGTCAACACACATACCACCCCTGCCAACATGGATAGACCAAGGAGCACCACCACCACCAGCACAGGGACCCTGGACCAACGTGGGGCCATGGACACCAACACCACCAACAACCCCCAAGGGGGCCCAGGGTCACCTGTGCGTGCCACCTCAGGTACTGCACATGTCGCCAGGGGTGGTGGGAGGGGTGGGAGACATAGGTCGCTGCTCGCAGAGGGGTCTGGACTGCATGATGTCCCACAACTGGCACGCATAGCCGATGCGTTCCAGTCCAGCACCGGAGAGCTCAGCCAGGTAGTGGGGCTCCTCAGGGACATTAAACAGCAGCAGGCTGCCCATCATGCCCGCTTGGACTCACACATGTCCCGCGTGGAGTCCAAGTGGGACACACTGCAAGAGATGACGGCGGTGCATAGGGACATATTACAATGCCTCCGCCAGATGAGCAGCAACCAGTCAACACCTCCCTGTGTGCCCACAACATCTGGTGCTGAAACAACTGCAACTGCCACAGCGAGGCAGGATGACTCTGGCGGAGAGTCCCCTGCACCGCAGCAGCCTGCACTTGAGGGTCCCCCCAAAGAAGAGGGGTCGTCCGAGGAAGGACAACTGAGAGGCTGATGGCCATGCACAACCCCCAGGAAGCCAACACCTGTTCTGGATAATCACCTTTGTGCGCAAACTGTTCACCCTGTTGACTGCAAAACAACTCCCCCACATGACATGGGGAGTACAAGTTGGACCAATGTCTCAGATGACTGTGGACTTGATACAGGACATTTCTGCTACCAGGACTTCCAATTCATCTAGGAACTTTGGATTGCAATCAAAATGTACAGCACTCACCATCCTGTGCACTATTCACACACATGTATGACAATAAACACACTAATACACCATACCTGCCTCTGTCATGATTCCAACGTGGTTTCTGTCATGGAGATGATGACCAGCGAAATTACACTGTGCATGCTAACTGCTACAGCAAGTACAACACAGGCATGTGAGTCATGGCAACGTGACACATATGAGGGAGACACACCACCAGGGCTACACAACAAATACACACCTAGGCCATCTGACTCATTGCCTACACTGATGTTGCCAGGAAATACGGTGCAATGCACAGACACAACACCTATTCACAGTCTTAGTCAACTAGCCCACTGGTGCAGTAAGCAAATGTCAGTCAAATGTGTGACCACAGACAACGCACATCACAAAGTGAAGCACAGGTTTATTACACATTTGCAACATGTTGTAAACACTACAGATGCAAGGTAATCCCACCTGGCAGCGGGCACACAGTCAACAAGTGTAGAAGGAAGGAAGTCCATGGGTGTGGCGCACATCACCTGTAGGGACACAACAGCTACCACCCTGGAAGTCGAATCACGGTGTCGGGGATCACAGTTGACCAAACGACTCTGAAAGTACCCTGTGAAGGACAGAAATGACACACAGTCAAAAGCACTGAAGAACAGGACAGAACTGCAATACTCATGCCCAATACATGTCACAAGATACCCGCCCAGAACCAAGTTAGCATGTCAACACTGTTGGGGAGTACAGACTACCTGTAAGGACACATCGCTACACGCATACAGTCATGTAGCCCATGGACACACTCAAACAGCACCAGAGCACCACCAACACATATCATGCAAACTCACATCATTGACATGACATCTCTGGATACTCACATTCAGCTGAAGAAGTTGGTGATGAGCTGTGTGCGGACATCACCATCATCATCATCATCATCACTGGCATCGTGGTCCAGGCCAGGATCCTCCACAGGTGGCGGACGTTGTTCATCATCATCCAGGATGAGAGGCAACTCCTTCCGCACTGCCAGGTTGTGTAGCATGCAGCAGACGATGACAATCTTGCACACCTTTGCTGGGGCATATGGGAGTGACCCTCCTGTCTTGTCCAGACAGCGGAAGCGGCTCTTCAGGAGACCAAATTTCCGCTCAATGACTCTCCTGGTCCGACCATGTGCCTCATTGTAGCGCATCTGGGCTGGTGTCACAGGGTTCCTGAGGGGCGTCAGCAACCACGGCATGTTGGGGTATCCGGAGTCACCTACATACAGACAATTGCACATTAGCTGAGTTGGAAAAGAGGGTGGAACACTACATTGCAGAACACACACAATGGTACAAAGTCAGTACACACCAACAAGCCAGGCACGCTGGTTCGGCATCTGTGACATCATCCTCGGGATACGACTACTCCTCATCACGTAGGCATCGTGTGCAGAACCGGGGAAACGGGCACACACGTGTGAGATGCTCATATCTGCAAGACAGACCACCAGTGCATTGACCGAGTGGTAGTGTTTGCGGTTCCTGTATGCCTGCTCTTGGGCCTGTGGTGGTACCAAAGCCACATGTGTCCCATCAATGGAGCCAATGACATGTGGCATCCTCCCCAGGGCATAGAAGTCACTCTTCACATCAGTGAGTTGTTGGAGTCTAGGGAAATAGATGTACTGGTTCAGGTATATCAACATAGCCTCCAAAACATCGCGGAGCACACGGCTGAACATGGTCTGTGACATCCCACCAGCAGTCGCCAGAGTGTGTTGAAAGGTACCGGTGGCAAAGAAGTGTAGGGCTGCCATCACCTTCACCTTGGGGGTCAGCGCTGTAGGGTACGGCCGGCCAGGTTGCAAATGTGGTGCCAAGCGCACTGCCAAATCCTCAATCAGCTGCCTGGTGAAGCGGTACCGTCAGATGCTGTCACGTTCCACCATCGTTGCCAGGTCAGGGAATGGTCTATGGACAGCTGGTGCCCTGCAGTGCATAGGTGAAGAAAGAAAGATTGTCAGTCACCCCACATATGTGGCATTGAACACACTCAATATCACATGATACATCATTATGAGGCACAAGTACATGATGTGTGCAGTTCCGTAAGGACATGTATGGCACATACATGGCCAACATCTAACATCACAGTTCAACAAGTGGCATCAATAAGTCCCAGGTTGTGCCATTGGATATCATGAGGCCGTGTCACAGTTCCCATCTCCTGCTGCCACGTTACAAACACACCCCACAGTGACATGTGAGGACAGATGTGCCCCAGGCATCACAGCTCAACGACAGGTAGATTCCCAGGGACCCTGTATTGCCACATGGACACTGGCATGACATGGTGTATCATGTATACACCACAGCAAAACAACCATGACCCCCACAGGTAGTGGTCCCTGTTGCCTCGGCAGGACAGACATGGACATCTGTGACACACACATGCACAACATCAAAGTCCATGCACAAACAACGTGGATGTGGAGACTGTCTCCCATTGTGCACATGAAATCAGAGACATTGTAAACACAACATGCACACAGACTGTGGAGGACCACCACTATTGTGCCAATGGGTCACCCTGGGTTAAACATACCGTCCCACATGGGACTCAGGGGGTATGTGACATGACATACACATACACCACCGTGAAATGTGACCATGCCACATGCTCAGATATGAACAGTTGCACATCACAGTGGTCATGTACACGAAACACCAAGGATCCTGTCCCCATGAATACGTGCACAGCCTGGGGGTGGCTGCCCCCAAGTGACACCCACAGAACAACATGTTCACCCCCATACACGGAATAGGTAATGCAGCCTTACATGCCTTAGGATACAGTTTGGACAGGCTGTGGTGTTGTAGGTGTGCCCCTCACTCCCTGGGAAGTATATGTGGCTGGCATATGTTCACCTGTGACAGGCATGGTGACATATGCCAGTGACTTGTACAGGGATGCGTTGGACAGCAAGGGACCGATCGGTGCGCACACATTGGCCATTGCATTCAATGTGTGCTGGTACGCGTTGTATTCGCAATACGCGTTGGACAGCAATGGACCGATCTGTGGGCACACATTGGCCATTGCATTCAATGTGTGCTGGTACGCGTTGTATTCGCAATACGCGTTGGACAGCAATAGACCGATCTGTGGGCACACATTGGCCATTGCATTCAATGTGTGCTGGTACGCGTTGTATTCGCAATACGCGTTGGACAGCAATGAACTGATCTGTGCGCACACATTGGCCATTGCATTCAATGTGTGCTGGTACGCATTGTATCCTGGGTACGCGTTGAACAGCAATGGACCGATCGGTGTGCCCGGCCGGCCCATTGCATTCAATGTGTGCGGGTACGCGTTGTATCCTGGGTACGCGTTGAACAGCAATGGACCGATCGGTGTGCCCGGCCGGCCCATTGCATTCAATGTGTGCGGGTACGCGTTGTATCCTGGGTACGCGTTGAACAGCAATGGACCGATCGGTGTGCCCGGCCGGCCCATTGCATTCAATGTGTGCGGGTACGCATTGTATCCTGGGTACGCGTTGAACAGCAATGGACCGATCGGTGCGCACCCATTGGCTATGGCCTGGCCTGGCAACGGACGCGTTTTCAAATTTTTAACGAGTCTGATGCTGTAAATTCAGTTGGTCACCCACATCAATGTTGCAAATTCATGGGTGTCATGAAGTTGAACTTTTGAAGGATGCTGTGGGCGTGTGTAAGTGGTGCAATTCCATGGATTGGCCAGATTCAGAAGATGCAAACGACTTGGACCTATCACTTTGGACACATGGGACAGTATCTGCCTCTGCAGCACACATATAATGCTGGCTGTTCCCCTGAGAGCTCACTTGCCTGCACTACATGCTCCAGGACGACATCTGCCACCACCACTGCTGCTGTATCTGCACCCTCTGGACCCTGCAATGGCACGTACTGTGGAGAGAGCGCCAGCCTTCAGCACTGAGGAGAACCAGGCCCTGCTGGACAGCCTCCTTCCACAGTACAGCAAGCTGTATGGGAAAGCAGGGGAGCAGGTGAGTGTTCTGTCCACTGCCTTCCTAAATGTGCATGTTGTCTGACTAGCAAGGCTAACAGTCTGCACTCCACTGGCTAGCAGGCTCACTGAGTAGTTGTCACCCCCCATAGTGTGTAGTTACATGCACTGGACAGGTATAGTGCAGTGACAGTGCATTTAAACAAGGTTTTACTTCCCAGGCAATGATACCATGTAGTAACTGCTGGCATACTGTCCATGGCCATCGTTGCACTGCCTGTGTACATCATGTGCCCCTGTGATTGAGACATGTATATCCAACTGTGTAATGCATGGATATGTTGCATGTGTAGTAATGGCATTCTCACTTTGTCATCCTCACAGGTTGATGCCCACCAGAAGCAGCAGATATGGCTGACCATCGTCCGGGCAGTGATATCCGTGGGGGTCTACAAGCGCCGGATCCGCAACTGCCAGAAGAGGTGGCAGGACCTTAGGGGCTGGACCCGGAGGATCGCACGGGTCCAGCTGAAGCTGTCGCCTCCTCGCAGGAGGGGCGGACACCGGACCCTGACCCCCCACATGCTCAGGATCCTGGCGGTGGTCTTCCCTGATCTGGATGGGCAGCTGAAGGCCAGTGAGCAGCAAGGAGGGGGTGAGTCCATGACTGCATTGTGAACTATGTCTGCCATGCTATGTGCCCTCCTCTGGCCTGGTTAAACTTCCACAGTATATCAGTCATGTGGTCCAGGACCCATGTCCCTCTATTGTGCACTGCCCACTCCTCATCTGATACCCAGGTGTGGCCCTTACAGTCAAGGAATTGTGTCACTTGGGTACTGTGTCCTTGCAGTTTGCTTGACTCAAGGTGGGGGACAGCATCTGTTTCCCTAACTCTGTGGTGGGCATCATGGGTGGGTCCATTGCTTACACAATGCCTGTGTTCTGACATGTAATCTGCGTGTTACTTTGATATGTGGTCCAATTGCTGAGCTGATCCACCACATGTGCCTGGGGTATCTGGCACACACCCATGCTGCGGGTGGGAACAATGTTTGGGCCCCAGGAGTGTGTATATAACGTGTGTCACACATACTTAGCCAGCTGCCTACTGTCCAGGGCTCATCCCTCATTCATGTGGGGCAGGACAGTCATGCCTACTCCAGGCCATACAATACACTCTGTACTCCGACTCCCGTGTATCAGCTGACACGTTGTGCTCAGTGAATTGTCCCCTCAGGTGTCTGCCTCTGTGTCAGTGTGCTGTGGCTTAGTTGTCAGGACTGCTGGGGTGTTTCTCGGTTGGGGCACAGCATGCCACCGGAGATGTGACCATAGGAGACGATACTTGTGTGACACATAGGTGTTTGATCACCTGACCGTGCAGACTGGGGTATGCCAATGTGAAGTTCAGGCAGCTGTCTCCCATTCACAGCAGATTGTGAGGTGCTGAGGTTCAGAGGGTTGTGTTACAGGTCTCCCATATGTCCAATCGGTATGACCTGGACAGATAAGGGTTCAGATGATGTGGTGTGTGGGGGATGTACATGTGCACTTGTTCAGCTCCAAGACTTGCATTCCCCATGACCTACTATTGTGACACAGTGCAAAGTGTTGTTGTCTGGCTGCCCTGCCCATGTGACTAGAGACAGTGATGTATGACTTAGCAGGCATGCCTGTGCCATGGCATGTGACTTCCTATTAGTGATCCTGCAGGGGAGTGACATGTGCTACATGCACACCATTGTGGCAATGGCTATCAGGACATGGGTGCATCATGGTGTTTGTCGCTGGTATGCATCACATGCATTTCCTATTTGACTCTGGGCATCCCTTTCATCCGGACACCTGTACTGACTCAGTGGCAAGAGTTGTGATGTGTGCATGTTCACATGCTTAACCGGGTTCTCTGCACTGTCCAACTACTGTGTAGGTTGTGCATGTGTCCACACTGGGGTATTGCCATCCAACAGACACCAGACAGATGGGTGCAAGGCCAGGTGGGATGTGAGTGCCATGGTTGACCATCAGACTGACAATTGGCTTCTCCTGTTCTGTTTGGGCACTTTTAGCAATGTTCAACTAAGGATGCCAGGGCTTGCTCTGTAATGTGCTGTACTAACTGGTGTGTGCGTTCGGTGCAGGTGACTGATGTCTGTCTGTTTCCCTATTGATTGCAGATACATCCACGGCCACAGCAGGGGACAGCTCCACGGACCAGGAGGAGCCGCAGAGCCAGACTGGGTCAGCAGCCGAGGAGTGGTCGGAGGGACCCAGTGGCACGGAGGGCGAGGGGAGCCACACCGAGCAGTCCTCAGCACCATCCACCTCAGCTGAGGACCACAGCAGCTCGGAGGATGACTCCCTTATGGAGGCGGGTGTCAGCAGCCACCACACCCCAGCTAGTGTTGCTGTGCCCGCCACCACCACCACCACCACTGCCCTCCCATCGGCTCCCATTCCCGAGGTCCGTGGAGGCTCCCATGTTCGGGAGCGTGTCTCCTTCGGGCCAGGCACCGCACCCCCTGCCCCTGTGTCCCCTGCTGCCCTGAGTGAGGAGTCTGTGTACCTCCTTCGCCAGCTCCATGTAGGGCAGACAGCGATGCTGAGTGTCCTCCATGCCCACAATACTCTGTTGACTCAGCTGGTGTCGTTCATGGAGGGCATCTCATCGGGCATGTCTGCCCTACAGAGGGGCAATAGGTCCATGGACTCCTCCCTGACGGCAGCAGTGTCCCTCCTCCGACAGTCCCTCACCCCTCCTGCCTCTGCCCCATCCACACTCCCCAGCACCTTACCTGTCCCAAGCACACACACACCGGCACAGGCACACACCAGCACAGACACGAGCAGCACACAGACACACACGCCACAAACAAGACGCACACGCACGCACAGTCAGGGGACTGAAACCACACTCACAGGGGATGGGGCCCAGGCACACACACACGCATCCACGAGCACTGCACAGTCCTCAGTTGCCTCTCCCTCCAAAGCCCCCTCCCTTGCCTCACCTGCAACCCCAAAGACACAGCTGCTCTTCCTCAGTGACCTCGGCCTCTTCCCCTCCGATCCAGCTCATACAGCATTCAGGGGGAAGAGGAAGCCCACCCACACGGAGCAGAGTGCCCCTCGCCCCGGACACCCTCCCCCAGGTGCAGACCGACTGACGCCCCCACCTGCAAGTCCCCCCGGACCCGGAAGAGCAAGACCCCGCCACCGCCCTGCAGCTCAGGCACCAAGTCTCCTTCCTCCATCCCTCAGGCCCCCACTCCACAGGTGCCCCCACCACACCCTGCCCCAGGTTCCCCCACCCACAGATACACCATCCCCAAAAGGATCAGGCCTTCTCCCCCTGCTACTTGCTCTTCTGGCCCCACACCCCCCGCTGCGCTTGTCTGTGCCACTGGTGTGGTGAGGGTGTCCTCCCCCTCTGTCCTGCCCACCTTACCTGATCCCCATTCTCCTCCCCTGGAGGTAGGCACTGCAGTGGAGGCCACTATCACCCTGTCTGACTTGGGCACTGCAGTGGCGAACCTGTCCACTCCATCTGCACGGTCCACTGCAGTCGTGCCGGCGCCCACACCATCTGAGTCATGCCCCCCAGTTGTGCCGGCACACACCATGTCAGACACCTCCACTGCAGTTGTCAGTGGCTCTCCAGCACCCATCACCCCTTCCCTGCCTCCTTCTGGTGAGCCCTGATCCTGTCCCTGCGGTGCCTGGCCTGCCACCCCCGTATGCCCCTCCGAGGGGATTGTGCCTGGTTTTCATCAGTGCAGGCATGCGTAGGTTGACATCTGCCACTGTCACCCTGTTTTGACTTTCATGATGGACTGGCCATTGGCCTTTGTTTATTTTTTACATGACTTCAACTTTTGAACCCACATATGCTGAATAAAGCAACTTTCTGTTCTCTAGTGCTTTTGCTTCTGATGTACATGATGTTGATGATGCTAACCATGCCCTTGCTGCAGTGATGGTGATATTTGGTCTCATGAATATGTAGTGTTACTGTGCAGGAACCCATGTGGTCCAGGGGGACTGTGTCCTATCCTGTGGTGTATCCATGTCATCCTTAGTAGCATCTGAGGGTGTCATGTTTTCAATATTTGGCAATGGGATTTCCTACTTACATTAGCAATGTCACATCTGTGGCTTCCACCCCTGCACATCTGTTGTGCTTGCCATTGTTCAATTAGTCTACTTCCCTGACCGTGTGGCCATCTCCACTGGACGTGCAGGTTTGGGCATCAATGGGGAAGGACTCATCTGTGTTGTCAGTGCAACTTGCTATACATGTGTGTTGGATCTGTGCTGATGATTTCGTTGACACTCCCATGACCAGGCTGATGTGACAGGAACCTTCATTTGGTGCTAATTGTTGACTGTGTGACCAAGTGTTCTGCTGACATGATGGAGCCCTACTGAAGCGACATATGGCACAGCTTTCCTCACACAGGAGTGGAGTCCCCTCATGGCAGTGTGTGCTCCTGTGACATCGCCTGCGCCCAAGGTGTGTGTTGTATGTGCATGTCTGTGTGTTCACTTCCATTTTGCTGTGCATGCTGGGATCCCTAGTGATGTTCCTGTTTGTGATGCTTACTGAGTTGACCTATGTTCCCCCAAAGTCTTCTCCCTGGGTTCTCTGTGATGTGGGTGCATGGCACATTACTGGTCATCAGGGTGTCACCCATAGGTGTGTTTGCTGTCAGGGCTGGGTTTGTGGGCAGACGCTGATGGGTCACAGTCAGGATTCCCCTTGGCACTTGTTGTTTACACCTGTCATGTGATTTCCGGTTTGTGTTAGCTTTCATTGGTTGTGACACGTTGTGTGTGTGACTGCTGGCACTCCTCAGGGTCAGGGCTGCAATGTTGGTAGTTGTCTATGTGTGTTCTTTGTGGGTGACCTTGTCTTCTTCATTGGTGTGTGACTGTGGCTGGGATCCCATTGGTTGGTGTGGTATTGCCGTCATGTCCATGTACAGCATAGTGTGCAGTGTGTCAGACATTCAGGAGTCTTGTTGAGTGGCCATGTGTGATGTGTTTCTGCACCTTGGTTCCCGCCACCCCCCTGGGATTGTCATGGGTGCATGTGCAATGTCACCAGTGCATGTGAGCTTCACTGCTTCACATTGTTGGAGGTCGAGGTGTGTGGTGTTGAGTGTGTGCAGATGAGAGTTGTTGCCCGGCTAGACCCCTGCCTCCATGTTGACCTTGGCTTACTGGCCGTGCTGATTGATTTGTGCTTGTGTAGGTGTGATGGTAGTTTGTTGCTCAGGACACATGACTGTGGTTCACAGTGTGAACGACATCTAGCTTTGTCATCACAGTGGGATTGTAATGCAGCCCAGGGTCACCACATTGTGGGGGCCCTGTGGGTAGTGCTGTGGTGTCTCTGTGTCTTGCTGTGTCAGTTGCTGTTCCTACATGCTTGTGTGACATGTGTGATTTGTGCTCCCTCTCATCTGACAATGCCTGATTGCCCACATAGGGGATTTGGATCCATGAGTTACCTTTGTGTGGCACTGTATGCACATCTGTGTAATTGGTATTCAGGCCTCCTCATGTGTTGTGTGGTTGCCTGGGGACACTGGTAGCCCCCCCTCACCTGTTGTGTTTGATGTGCAGTGTGGGTCTGCCTGTTTGTGTTTGTGCATCTGCACCACTGCATTGGCATATCTTTAGTGTGCCATTGGCTGTATGTTGTTTGGTGTGTTTCCCCTGCTGTCCCTGAGACTCCTAGGTCATCAGTCAGCACAATGATCATTGTTTGTGTGTCCCATTGCTGCCATGGTATGGTATCTGTTCACCTCACATCTACAGTCTCCACAGGGTATCTGCATTTGTGTGCCCATTGGTGCAAATATGTGGGTCTGCATTCTGATGGTCACTTCTGTCATTGTGTCATTGATGAATGTTGACAGTGTCAGCCCCCATGGGTGATGTTTGTCTGCACATGGCCAAAGGTATGTCTTATTTGCACTGCACTGTTTGCCTCCCCCAATCTATGTTGCTATGGGACACAAGCACTACTTTGCCACTGATGTGTTTGTTGTGTGACCAGGAATCATCCATGCAGTTTGGCAGTTGCAGCTTTTTCTTTGTCAACACTTACATATTGGTCACAGTGATGATGGGGGTTTGGACCCCATTGCCCCAATGTTCAAAATGTGCTTCAGCTATGGACCCCACACTTAGATTTTGGTCACTGTGATGATGGGGGTATGGACCCCATTGCCACAATGTTCAAAATGTGCTTCAGCTATGGTCCCCACACTTACATTTTGGTCACTGTGATGATGGGGGTTTGGACCCCATTGCCACAATGTTCAAGATGTGCTTCAGCTATGGACCCCACACTTACATTTTGGTCACTGTGATGATTGGGGTTTGGACCCCATTGCCACAATGGTCATGGCCTGCTTGCATTGTGGGGGCCACACACATTTATGTGTGGCACATGTGATAGGGGGTCACATTGTATGTTCAAAGTCATGTTCAGTGTTGTAGGCATTTGACACAGTCTACACACGCTTGTCATGGTGTTGGGGGGATGCCTTTATGTTGCAGTCTTTATGTAGGTGTGTGCTTGTTGTGTCATGTATTAGCCATCCTGTGAGTGGGGGTGTTGTTGGTGGTAGGCATCCAGCCCCCCATGGGTAGAGGTGGTAGTAGTGGTAGGCATCTGGCACCCCCTGGGTAGAGGTGGTAGTAGTGGTAGGCATCTGGCACCCCCTGGGTAGAGGTGGTAGTAGTGGTAGGCATCTGGCACTCCCTGGGTAAGGGTCGAAGTAGTGGTAGGCATCTGGCACCCCTGGGTAGAGGTGGTAGTAGTGGTAGGCATCTGGCACCCCCTGGGTAAGGGTCGTAGTAGTGACAGGCATCCAGCCCCCCATGGGTAGAGGTGGTAGGCATCTGGCACCCCCTGGGTAGAGGTGGTAGTAGTGGTAGGCATCTGGCACCCCCTGGGTAGAGGTGGTAGTAGTGGTAGGCATCTGGCACCCCCTGTGTAAGGGTGGTAGTAGTGACAGGCATCCAGCCCCCATGGGTAGAGGTGGTAGTAGTGGTAGGCATCTGGCACCCCCTGGGTAGAGGTGGTAGTAGTGGTAGGCATCTGGCACCCCTGGGTAAGGGTGGTAGTAGTGGTAGGCATCCAGCCCCCATGGGTAAGGGTGGTAGTAGTGGTAGGCATCTGGCACCCCCTGGGTAAGGGTGGTAGTAGTGGTAGGCATCCAGCCTCCCATGGGTAGAGGTGGTAGTAGTGGTAGGCATCTGGCACCCCCTGGGTAAGGGTGGTAGTAGTGACAGGCATCCAGCCCCCCCTGGGTAGAGGTGGTAGTAGTGGTAGGCATCTGGCACCCCCTGAGTAGAGGTGGTAGTAGTGGTAGGCATCTGGCACCCCCTGGGTAAGGGTGGTAGTAGTGGTAGGCATCCAGCCCCCATGGGTAAGGGTGGTAGTAGTGGTAGGCATCTGGCACCCCCTGGGTAAGGGTGGTAGTAGTGGTAGGCATCCAGGCCCCCATGGGTAGGGGTGGTAGTAGTGACAGGCATCCAGCACCCCATGGGTAGAGGTGGTAGTAGTGGTAGGCATCTGACACCCCCTGGGTAGGGGTGGTAGTAGTGACAGGCATCAAGCCCCCCATGGGTAGAGGTGGTAGTAGTGGTAGGCATCTGACACCCCCTGGGTAGGGGTGGTAGTAGTGACAGGCATCTGGCACCCCCTGGGTAAGGGTGGTAGTAGTGACAGGCATCTGGCACCCCCTGGGTAAGGGTGGTAGTAGTGGTAGGCATCTAGCACCCCCTGGGTAAGGGTGGTAGTAGTGACAGCCATCCAGCCCCCATGGGTAGAGGTGGTAGTAGTGGTAGGCATCTGGCACCCCCTGGGTAGGGGTGTTAGTAGTGGTAGGCATCTGGCACCCCCTGGGTGGAGGTGGTAGTAGTGGTAAGCATCTGGCACACCCTGGGTAGAGGTGGTAGTAGTGGTAGGCATCTGGCACCCCCTGGGTAGGGGTGGTAGTGGTGGTGGGCATCCGGGCCCCTATGTGTATATGTGGCATTGGTGATGGCCATCCCACCCCTATGGTGCTGCTGTTGCTGGTGTAAGTAATTTCTGCATCCCTCTGTGTGTGTGTGATATGTCGGGTACGTGTAGTTTGTTTTTGTGGTTGGTGTCTGACTTACCTTCTGCGCCGTACGCGTCCGTGCCTGTTCCGGTAGTAGATGTAGAATATTGGTAGGATCGGCACAATGGGATTCATGGTTGGTTCGTCTCGTTCGTCTTTCTCTTTGCTTCGCCTCGTCCTCGTCGCTGGCGTGTTCGTCTCGTAGCCGTGGATCATGTTGTAGCGCGAATCGGAGCTTATGTGCGCCTCTCCCGGATGCTTTGACGTGCCGTGCGTAGCGACGGGTTCGGCGCGTACGGGAAGCGCATCGTACTTGTCCGGCCGGACGGGGCTGCATTTTGGCTTCCGTGCGACTCGATTCTGCGTTTACGGATCCGGCTCGGTTGGGGAACAGGACCTGGATTGGGTGAGTACGACTGGGTCGGAATCTATGCTGTTGTGCGCATCGTACTTGCTCGTTCGGAATAATGTGCGGGTCGGTCGGGAAACAGGCATTCGCATGGCTTTTTTCCCGACCGAATGATGTTAGGTGCGCCTCCGACCGAGATCGGAATCGGCCCCTTAATGTCAGGTTTTCTGAAGGGTCTATTTGTCCTCAGGGCCTCAAAGTAAAGTCCTGCTTCCATTTCGCATTTAGTGTAATTCTGTTCAGCATTTTTTTTGCAGTGGAGAGCATGGAATCTGATGGAAATTAGAATGGTAAAATATATATTTTTTAAAAACCCAGTCCCTCCTGCCCCTCAATAGATCTGCATGAAACATGTTTTGCCGCATCCAAATCAAAGAAGAATTTTTTTAAAGTTTCCCTCTTTCAAATTCTGCACCCAGGATTCAGAATGGGTTATAATGTGGTAATACTGCATGTTATTCCCTTTCCAAACACAAAACAAATACTGGACCATACTTTCCTCACACAAAGTTTGCCACGTTTTGCCTGGTGGAAATTATGCACAAAAATGTGCAGTCAATAATATTTGAAAAGGGCCTTTATCAGATTTTCTTCTGGGAATTCTCTGCAGCACTCCCCTCTCACCAGGCTTAGGTTGGAAGTAGCTGAATATCAGTTGATCCTAAGCTTGATCTAGGAATTTTATGCTCTTGGTCCTTGATTCCCATACCTTGTAAGCATTCACACCTTCCAAGGCATTAGACATGTTGCCAAAATGAGTGCAAATCATACAATACATGATTGCTATCTCATGCAACAGTTGTTCTCCTTTACAAGGAAGTCCTGCACAATTGGGATGATGAGATAATATAACGGAGCTCTTGGAAGTTTCTGCCTTCTGACGGCTGTCTTAAACAATTTTACTGTCCTGTCATTGTCAATTGTAACAAATGCATCATGTAGACCCCTGCATTCAAGTAATTCATAGACTTTTTCATTGAATTCTTCCAGGATGTTGGCAGCTGTTTGTGCATTCTACATGGAGAACATTGTATTGCTGCATGCTGATGAGTGACTTGAAAAACAGGAATTTAATCGTGGGCAAGACCCTTCCATTTCAGACAAATAGTTAGTAGAAAAAGAAGAAAATGTTCTTTATTCGGTTAAATAAATAACCATAAAAGATATTAAACACAATAAAAACACATTAAAACAAATGCATACATTTTATATATCACTCAGTGTGAAAGAAAAAACAAAAATAGGAGGTGAGTCAAACTATCAGCAGATACCTTATTACATTACACAATGCTTAAAACACATGGCAGTCTATCCGCAGGTACCGGTTGAACCAGTGTTAACAAGATACATTATGAGCAGGCACTTCACATCTTTACTAAACTGCTTAAAAAGTGCCCCATACACACACATGTATGAATGTTCCCCAACATAGCAAGGAAAAGCATGGCCGACCTCACTTGGGTAAACTTGGCCTCCCTCAATATTGGAATCAAGTACTTTTTCCTAGGCAGTGTGTAAAAATGAAAAAACATAACAACATGCCCTGAGAAATCATCACATTTACAGGGGCCTAAAAGGTCACCTGCCTCCCAGCCTTTAGGAAAACATACCAGTGGGAAAAACGTGTTCATCCTGAATCTGGATAGAAGATGCCAGTGGTAGATATTATTCACTCAGGTTAGGTACGGTTCCCAAGAGTTGACTGCCTGTATTAAAAAGTAAGCCCGAACCGATGGTTTGCAAGTCTCGGTTTCCTCACGACTAGTTGAAAATCGCATTCGAAATTTTTGATTTAACCCACTGGTAATCCACTTTAATAATGCCTTCCGACTGCGTAAAAAGACTGGGATGACCCAAGGCTAAAAATGCAGACTTTATGTAGTCTAGCCATGTGATAACCTTATGGTTATCTAGGGAGAGGCAGTCCAGATTGATCATTCTGTTAAATATAGGCTCACTATTAAGCCAGATCGAGATCCAGCTTAATAAATGTTGAAGGTTGTTAAGGTCTGAGATATAACTAATGCCAATTTCCTTATGCACCGCGAGGGTGGTGGTACCCGGTGGGACACCCATGAGATACCTGAGGAACTTGTTTTCTTCCCGCTTCCAAAGACCTGCTGCTCAATAGAAGAATAGGCGCCATGTACACGCCATTGCACCTATTTTCAACTGTGCAAAACTTCATACTGATCCCTTTTGTAGCAGGAACCCCTTTGTTGAGAGCCATCTTGAATTCTTGTTGGTTAGGTAGGAGGTCTGCAGTCCAGAAATTTACTGGACTGTTTTTGAGCCCAGTCTTGTCTGCCTGCAGTCAAGAAGAAATACAAAGGTATCTCAGACCTTTCCATTATAATGAGTGTAATGTATGACATGATAATATATAATAGTAATACCTTCCATAACCTAGTAGTTAGACTAGAATCGTAGGGGCATATTATCAAGAACGGCGTTAAAATTATCGCCGCTTTAGCGTGCAGAAAACTGCCGCTAAAGCGGCGATAATGGGCTTGATAATATGTCTGGAGAATTCCAACAGAAGCCCATGTTGACACCAGAACATGGGCTTCTATTGGAATTCTCAAGGGCATATTATCAAGCCCATTATCGCCGCTTTAGCGGCAGTTTTCTGCCGCTAAAGCGGCGATAATTTTAACGCCGTTTCTTGATAATATGCCCCTTAGAGCCTTATTTAGAGTTTGGCGGATGGGACACACTGTCACAAATGTGTTGGATATCCCGTCCGCGATAGTACAAGTGCATTATAGCCTATGGCACTAATAATACGGCGGACAGATTAGCCATCATGTTTTGACAGAGTATTTAATCTGCCAAACTGAATAAGACCCTAAATTTGGTATGCACCATCATGAAAAATGAATATTAAAGAAATATTCAAAGTTGCTTTTCAATGCTAAAAACTGCCCTTGAATTTTTGACCAATAAGACTGACAACCTACATCCACGACACATGCAGAGGCCTGTGATTAAAAGATAAAGATGAGATGGCCCAGTATAATGTAAGTGCCAGTCTGAAACTGACTGACAAATAGAGGCCCATTTTGGAGCACCGAAGAGCACATACAGGCAGCTCCAAGGTATGCATCTCTTATGAAACAGCTACAAGGTATGTATATCTTATGAACAACCAATTGCCAAATTTTAGGAAAGATGAACAGTAACATCTGGGGACGATCCAGTGCCATGAAATGGCACAATTTTACTAAAATTTAAAATAATAGCCATGGTCTGCAGACTATAAGCAGGCATTAAATATAAAAGCAGAAAAATTGCATCTTATACACCATAACTCACTTCATTAATGGCCTGAAGAAAAACAACCACATCAGCCCACCCAGGCAGAACTCCACTAGCTCACATTGCTGCCCCACCATCTTCGAAATAAGCTGCATCATCTACACAGCCATCACATCTACCTATCTGACAATTGGCTGACAGGCCTACCACCTCTAGTGGCTCTTGGTACATAAACAGCCAAATCAACATGAGATTGGAGATAAAGTATCACAAATAAATATAAAACAAGGCAACAGGCCTTCTCCATCTGTGCACCCAAAACCTGGAACCATATTCCCCTTTCCATTAGGACTAACTCAACTCTGCCATAATGTAAAGTCTGTTGCACATTCAAATTTGCTACATAGTATATTTCCCACTTACAAATAATATATGAGCAATTGGTGCACTCTGTTCTGTAGATAAGTACTTACTGCGGCAACTCGTATATCCGGGGGTGTTGGTACATGAATTTATCAGACCCTCATTGGGGTTTCCATATGGATGCTGTCCTCCCGCTAGTAGCTGTGCATCTTTGATATCTAAACTAAGTTTATAATTTCTTCAGGAATCATTTCCTTTTTAGAGAAACCCTCCCCAGACCATTTTGAAAACCTCTAGTCTGTCATACAATTTGTATATCAGTTGTTCTAAAGTGGCTATCTGATTCATTTCTCGTGTCCAGCCTTCTATCGTTGGCACTTGCATTGATATCCAGTAGGGTCAAATTCCCATTTTGGCCACTGCTTAGAGCAGTAGTGAACCACCACGTCCTCTGCCGAGTGATTTCTGGGAAAGGCATTACATCCTGTAATAGAGCTGCTGGCCCTGTGAACTCTCCTGTGATGCCTTCTGCATGACCCTCTGTATCCACCCCAGCACTCTTTCGACTTGTTACTTTCTCAGACTATATGGACTATGTCTACCTTTGGCTATTTCTGTCTGCAGCGTAGGAAGGAGGGCATACTTTTGGAAATATATCATTAGTTCTAGCTTGCCTTTTTTGGTGCAAAAAGACATTAAATATATCAGTCCTCTTTTTAGATATCTCTAATGTACCAGTAGACATCAGCTCCCAACAGAGTGGTGATATTCAATGTCTGTTTTTTCTCTTCTATCAGTTCCATTTCCTTGGGTCTACTGCTAACCATCACATTCCTAGAATGCATAGTGGCCGTAGATGTGACGTGAGGAACAGTGCATCGCTCCTGTTGGATCTCAAATTGGGTTAGTGTATTTTGACAGCTATAATCAGTATTATCAACAACTGAACATCATCACCAAATATTTATTACTTATGATTTCATCTCTTTAGTTGCTTACTATCAGTATTGGTCAATATACTCAGCTACTCTGTATTGTGAGTGAGTAGAATTAGTGATCTGTGCTAAGAGTGGGTCAGTATAATCAGTTCATCAATATTGTCACTCTCTAATGGTCATTAGCCCTTGGCTCTTGTAAACATAATTCATAACTACTTCCAGTTTTCATATGCCCATTTCTTTGGTGCAGTAGTCTGATGAGTCCACATAGTGCTTATTACTGCCACTGAATGAAGATCTTTTGGACAGGCATTTGCAGGTCAGTGAGACAAGCAGAATGGCATAGCTCGGTGTTAGGTTGGATGTATATTCCAACCTGACTGAGGAGATCTCCGCCCAAAGTGTTGGGTCTCTGCACACGTAAGGATAACTTTTAGTAGTAATTGTGGGAGGGACAAGGACAAGTAGCTGTAAAATGGGGAATGCTTAAAACTAATGGAGAAGGGTTTGTAGAGGAGTAAGGAGGGCATAAGGGAGAGTTTGGGAGAGGTTTAAGGACAGACAGACTAGCAACCACCCACAAAAGAGTGAGTCCAATCCTATTCACAAACTGCACTTCTAAAGTTACTATAGCTGAAAAGAACCCAAAATAGTTGTAAATATACTCCAGATCAGAGCTGGAATACGTCCAGCACCACACACAGTTAATCACTGGTGCTTTTAGTTAATTGCAGACCCAGAGGAGTCAAATCAGATTTTATTTCCAGTGGAGTTTGTTGTTTTCTGCTATCTCCCCTCTTCCTCACAGACAGCAGTGCCTTGGGTGCCACTGCTCAATTGTGTTCACAATAATAGAGACAGGACATCCAGTGACAAGGGTCTTCTATTATCTTTTCTCAGAACTAGTCATCTGGCAAACACGTTGGTGATGGGATTTTGCCCCATGCTGAACCCGAATTGAAGTATCTAAATCTTTGACTGAAGTTCAAGATTAATCATTAATTCAAGTGCAAGACATAGAGGAAGAAAAAAACCCAGAGTAGGCCAGTCTGACAGTTGTTAGACAGAGAGGAGCAGGCAGAGGACAAAGAAAAGAAAGAGGCTGAAATGTGTGCATTTTGTAAGAAGAGACCATGATCAGGAAAGTCAAAATAGAAATGATTGCATTTACTCCCATGTCAATCATTTAGTCACAGTAAAATATTAATATATGTTGTAAAGGAAATGGTTAATTATCCTAACCTTTCACATGAGGAAAGGGCAGATGAAAGTTATTTGAACCCCCAGAATGCTTTTTTCTTCTCTTCATTTGTCTTCGATATTACTGATTGTGTGATGCCTTCTCTGAAGAAAAACACACCCTCATCTGGACAAGAAGCCCCACTTACAATCCATCATCTCAAAGAAGATACCTTTCAGGCTTTGTATTGTAATATCCCCTTGCATGAAAGCCAGCAGACCACATATTTCCCTTGTCATACACCACCCAGTATGCTGCGGAAAAGGCTCGGAAAAACCCATTGACAGATCAGAACCCCCAAAAGTAGGACTACTAGCCACCTCACGCAGGCCTTAACAGGATTAAGCCCCAGAATTCTTCCACAGTACCACGTGAAACATGCATGGCTTATGACTGACTTTTCCCCATCCAGCTTCCCAGAGGCTTCAGAAAGTCACCAAATTCCCAAATGGGGTTGACTGCTTCTGACTTATCTATCTTTTTTGCCACCAAGAAGTAGATTAGCATGACTGCTGGGCAAATCTGTGAGTGACTAATGAGTTTACAGTTTCCAATCTAAATAGCAAACCTCAGTGCAGTAATGTGCATACTGCAGACATCTTTCTGTAACTTGCCCTCTACAGTTTGACATCTTAGGTAGGTCAGAATGTTAATTCCTCTGCTGCAGTGAAACTCATGAATAATGATCATATTACAAGTTAGTCCTTAGGGTGGAGGTGGAGAAAGATCATCTCAGCACAATGACACAGAATGGTCTCTTTCCCTACACTGCACATAGAACCTGAAATCAACAGTCATCACATCGGATACCAGTCAGACAGCATGTAGAGGCTAGCTCTCGGTATATCCCCCTTGCTTTGCTGCAAAATTGCAAATAATTCTTCACTACGCCAGAAGGGCCGGACTGGGAACCCAAAAGATGTGGCCAATTGGTTAGAGAGGCTGACCTTGAAGCTGGGAAACAGGGTTCGAGTCTTGGCAGGGACGCTCAGCATCTTGTGATTCTGGGCAAATCACTTAAACTCCCCCATACCTACCAAAAATGAATGTGTCCGTCTGTAAGTAACTGGTGATCATGTAAAGTGCTCTGATACCTTCGGGTCGAGTTCACACTATATGAAACTAAAAAAAAAAAAAACATCACAGGCTAATTTTGTCAGGCCAGACCCTGCACGGTGTGTCACAAATGAGCCTGACGACTGCTAGGAGGGGGTTGGTGGGGTTTACCACTCAAGAAAACTTTGTAAAAGAAAGACCAAAGTGGTGCATTTCACAACACATTTTTTATTGCATGTTTAACTGTATTAACTTTCAAAGCGTAGTACATAGTAAATGATGACCTAACATAAGCACCCAGGCCAGAAAGCATGGAAATGTCACACAGAAGCACCCAGGCCATAAACTGTGGAAATGTTACACAAAAGCACCCAGGCCAGAAAGCATGAGAATGTCACACATAAGCACCCAGGCCATAAACCTTGGAACTATCAAACATAAGCACCCAGGGCAGCAAGCATGACAATGTCACACATAACCCTCAGGCCAGAAAGCATGGGGATGTCGCACATAAGTCCTCAGGCCAGAAAGCATGGAAATGTATAAAATAAGCACTCAGGCCATAAACCATGGAAATGTCACACATAAGCCCTCAGGCAAGATGGCATGGGAATGTCACACATAAGCACCCAGGCCATAAACCTTGGAACTATCAAACATAAGTACCCAGGGCAGCAAGCATGACAATGTCACACATAACCCTCAGGCCAGAAAGCATGGGGATGTCGCACATATGTCCTCAGGCCAGAAAGCATGGAAATGTATAAAATAAGCACTCAGGCCATAAACCATGGAAATGTCACACATAAGCCCTCAGGCAAGAAAGCATGGGAATGTCACACATAACCCTCAGGCCAGAAAGCATGGGGGTGTCGCACATAAGTCCTCAGGCCAGAAAGCATGGACATGTATAAAATAAGCACTCAGGCCATAAACCATGGAAATGTCACACATAAGCCCTCAGGCAAGAAAGCATGGGAATGTCACACATATGCACCCAGACCATAAACCGTGGAAATGTCACACATTAGCACCCAGGCCAGAAAGCATGGGAATTTCACACATAAGCACCCAGGCAAGAAAGCATAGGAATGGCACACATAAGCACCCAGACCAGAAAGCATGGGAATGTCACACATAGGTGCCCAGGCAATAAACTGTGGAAATGTCACACATAAGCACCCAGGCCAGAAAGCATGGAATGTCACACATAGGCACCCAGGCAATAAACCGTGGAACTGTCACACATAAGCACCCAGGGCACAAACCGTGGAACTGTCACACATAAGCACCCAAGCCAGAAAGCATGACAATGTCACACAAAGGCACTCAGGCCAGTGGCGCTGGAACAATTTTCAGAGTGTTGGTGCTGCCATCAATATTACATCACTGAAGACATAGGATTGTGAAAAATCCAAGAATCACACAAAGAACAAGCATATCAAATGATCCTTGCCCATTCCGGCAGAGGTGGTGAGGGTGTGGTATGTATGCATTGGAGCATTTTGAAGACCACTGTTGCAAACATATTACATGCAAGAAGCATAAATGGTGATTGCAAGGGAAGGGGCCATGGGGGCAGGGCAGACCAACCACCATCATGGCAGTCAAATCAAAAAAGTTTGAATGATGGCCCTGGGGGTGCGGTGATGTTGATATTTTAAAAAGAAAAAAAGCAGTGCAGGCTTCAGCATGTATGAAGCGTGCTGGGTCTGTGCTGCTACATTGTGCTTGCTGCTGGCACCGGCTGGGAGGGAGAACGGGAGGTTGACAGCATCTTGGGCTTGGTGCAGACTGCAGAGTACAGACTGTCACAGTGGACTTCTGAGTTTGTTACAGTGGGCTGATTTTGCTAAAAAATCAGCCCCTAGTATCAAAATCAGTCCCCTGTTTCAAAACCGCCCCCGCCCTTCCAGCCTACACGGGGATTGCCCGGTGCATGGCATTACCAGTCCGGCCCTCTACGCCAGCCATAACAATGTGGTTGGATCCTTTCCAAGGAAAGTGTTGCTTTGCAAGCATTAACGGGTGCTTTTCTTATTAATCTTATTTCTAGGTGTTGAGCTGTGGCAGTGCAACTGTGAGAATGACAGTCTTTTTTAGCTACGGGGATGAAGTGGGAAAAATTTGCATAGCAGCTTGATTTAGTTGAAGTACATGCAGGAGACTTGAGAAATGAGTGATGAGTAGCTATCGAATCTATGCAAATTCTTGGATAATAGATGTGTTGTACTCAAGACTGGTTTGGAAAAAGAGATTTCAACTTGTTTTCAATCTCCCTTATCGTGAGAGAGAACGGTGCCACAGAGGTCTTATTCGGGTGCAAGGTACATGGACACTGCATTTAACTATTTTGGGGGGAATTTCAACAAGTGCAGTAGCCAGTGCGTGTTGTGTGGGTAACAGCTTCTCCCTACGCGTGGGCTTATCGTCATTCCTGGAACGTGCTGCTGTGGAGAGCTGCCATCTGAGATGTGTTGCGCAGTTACGGCATTGTGGAAGTGTGCTTGAGCGCTCCTTCCCAGCTGCAGTCGTACAACGTCAGAGTCTATGGCAGGAAGTTAGGTAATCACGCTGGGTCAAGCAGTGTGACCTCACACGGTGGCCATCTTGTGTTTTCAACAAGCCCTATTTCCTTCATTTTGTGGCACATTCCAGTGTTGTGTGGATCTATGACGGCTTTAACAGCATCAGTCTCACTGCATTTTGGCTGTGCTTGCAGTGGGCTTCAGCGAATTTCATTTCTACGGCCTACTGCTTTGTACAGCTGTGTTCTTACATATTTCCACGTTCCTGAGGATTATTGTGACTTTCTTCCTGATGTGCTCTTTTGTTGTGGTGAAGAAAGGGCAGTGAACTAGTCATTGTGTGAAGACTGGACACTGAACAAACCCATTCAAAATGAGCACACAAAATTATAGCATTAGTCCACCTCAAGTATTTTGATCAGCTGGGTCGGAACCTTCTTTAAAGTGGCTGAAGTGGAAGGCATACTTTACCAATTACATCAATACAGTGAATGAATCGGGAAAAATGGCTCCTGAACAGAAGAAGAGAATGTTGCTACATTCCTTTGGACCAGCTATGTTGAAAGTGTTTAAACAAATGCCCAGAGTATAGGCATCTGGTTATATGAATGTATATGATTCAGTACTTTTGAATTTGGATAATTACTTTGCTCATCAAGTTTGCATAGGTATAACAAGATTTAAGTTTTTCCAAAGGAAGCAGAGTAAATCTAAATCGGTAGATAATTAAGTTTCAGAGCTCTAAAAACTAGAGTTGGATTGGAAATTTGGAACTTTGCATGATTGTTTGATTAGAGATCAAGTTGTCATGCTTGCATGTAATCCAGCTACTCAGGAGAGGCTCTGGGTGAATGGTGACTCATCCTTGGAGGAGGTCCTTGCAATAGTGCACAAGGTTGACATTTTTAGTAGATGTGCAGTTGCTCTTAAAGAAGATCTGAAAGCTTCTTAGGTTGTAGGGAATCTTAATATTGGTTTTGATAGGAAAGGAGCTTCTAAATTTAGTTGCGACAAAACTAAATCCAAAGAGCAGGCAAGGTGTTACAGATGGGATAGTACTGATCATTTGACCTATAGTAAAAACTGTCCTGCGGCTAAACAATAATTCAGTAGCTACGGCACTTTAGCTCATTTTGCTAAGGTAAGCAGAAAAAAATAAAACTCTTATTAAATGTGGGTGAAGGGGCAGAAAGTAATACCTTTAGAGATGATGAGGATGATGGGGGTGGTAATGATTCACTAAATAACCCTTTCATGAATGTGGGGAATAATCTTGTTTTAAATTTCAGTGATACTTTGTGTAAAAACAAACCTGAATGTTTGATGGGGATTGGTGGGGTGAATGTTAAAATTTTTGCTGACTCTGGTTCACCATACACTATTATCAATGAGGAACTATGGAAATCATCCGTTGTGTAAAAGGTGGGACAACAATTGTTGAAGCCTGACATACATCCAGAAGGTTACAGTAGGGAAAAAATGCATATGTTAGGTTAGAGATGGTTTTCGTTCAAATCCAAAAACAGGGAACCAGAGTAAAATTGTGTGTTGCTATAACGGGCCCACCAGTATTAGGATGGTTCGACCAGAAAATGTTGCATATCACCATGTATCCTAATAGTGAGGAGCAGGTTTTAGTGGTTGACGAAGGCATTACAGTGGGAAATAGAATGTTAAAACAATTTCTCTCTGTGTTCAGCAAAGAGTTGGGTGATCTTCAGGGATTCAAGCACAAAATAATTTTAAAGGCGTATGCAGTATCTAAGGTGCATGAAAGTCTGAATATACCCATAGGGATGAGAAACACAGTTTCTAAAGACTTAGACAAGTTGGTAGCCGCTTGTGTAATTGAGCCAATGGAGGCCTCTGAGTGGATATCTCCCTTAGTGGTTGCCAGAAGAAGCAATGGCAAAATAAGGTTATGTGTGTGCTTGCACATCTAAATAATAATATTGTTATAGACAGATTTCCCTTGCCTAAAATAAATGAGATGATCGCTTGTTTAAAAGATGCAAAATGGTTTTCTACAAAGAGACTTAACCTCTGCTTACCACCAGGTTTCCTTGTCGCCAGAATCCTTGAAATTAACTTCTTTCACCACCCCTTTTGGCTGCTTCCAATTTAGGCGCATGCTTGTCGGCCTAGCATTGGCTACTGCTGTGTTTCAGCGCCTCATGGTCCAACTATTTAGCAAAGAATAGCGGGTTACTTTCTTTCTAGATGATATCTTGGTGTTTGGCTCTGGTAATGAAGAACATGAGACTAGATTATTGAAGATTTTACGGATTTTGAAAGAAAGAGGTCTTACTGTAAAACATTCTAGATGTAAATTTGCTGGTCAGAGTGTTACTTATCTGGGTCATTTCACTAATGAGCTGGGGGTCAAACCCAAACCCACCTTGGTGACAGCTATTGAAAATGCACCTATACCCACTAATGAGGAGGATGTAAGATCTTTTCTGGGTATGGCAGAGTTTTGTGAAAAATATATCCCCAGTTTTGCAGAAAAAATGTACATTATGCGAAAGTTGCTTAAGAAGGATTGTAGGTTCCATTGGCCCCCGGATTGTGACAATGATTTCAAGATCGTCAAGACAGCAATTGCAAATGCAACCACTTTGAGAAGTTTTGACCCCTCACAGGATATTACCATTACCACTGATGTAAGTAATAAGGGTGTAGGGGCTGTTTTGACCCCGAAGGACTGCAAAGTTAAAGAACTTATAATAGTGTATGCGTCCAGGTCCTTGTCTCCCTGTGAGGAGAAATACCCGCTTATTGAAAGGAAGGCACTATCTTGCGTGTGGGCCTTGGAGCATTTCAAATCATTTATTTGGGGGAAGGCTTGTACAATTCGATGTACCCATAAGCCTTTAGTTAAGATTTCGACAACTGGAGTTTTAGCTAATGCTTCATCAAGACTGGCCAGAATATCAATGCACATGTATAATTTTATATACAAATTGTTTACACTCCTGGGAAAGAAACATTTTTTATCAAGAATGCCTGTTATGTTAAACAAAATGTGAAGATGAAACATTGAACGGGTTCCAGGTGCCTTTGATACACAATAAGACTTAATTTGCCATTAACGAGAATTAATGGAAAATGGAATACTTGAGGGACCAGATTTTACAGGATGTACTGCTGAACGTGATAAATGGGTGGCCATGAAAAGAGTCACTTAACACATTAGTCTGACCTTTTTTGGGAAGTGAGGTCAGAATTGACAGTTAACGAAGAAACCCTGTCTAGAGGAGAGAGGATCATTCCTTCTGAAGGTTTACATGGCATGATTGTGGCATTATGCCATGAAGGGCATTTCGGCATCGTCAGAACAACATCTGTTCTAAAGAAATTATTTTTGTGACCTAGGATGGGTGTGGCTGCAGTAAGAGTTGTGAGGGAGTGCTATGCATGCTCAACTGTTGCTAAGTCATTGCATACTTTGCTCCCTCCCATGAGTAATCGGTTCCTGCCTAAGGAACCATGGGAGACCATGACGATTGACATTATGGGACCTGTGGGTGATCCACAGCAGTATTTGATTGTGTTAATTCATCTATTTTCATGATGGCCAGTGGTGAACGTAGTCGACAAGGCTGATATCGATTCGGTTCTAGAATTTTTGGACGACACTTTCACGTATGAGGGTGTTCTTGCTTCCATTGGGAGTGACAATGGTGTTCAATTTCTTTCCAACAAGACGAGAACATACTTTCAGAACTTGGGATAAAACATAGGGCCACATCATTATACAATTCTAGTGACAATGGAATGGTTGAGAGATGTAACTGTGTATTGAAAGGCACCATTCAGTTAGCAATGGGAAAATGGTGATTGGATTACACAAGTTGGTAAGATGGTTTGGGCTTATGCAATAATACAACAGGTTTGCCACCATTTTTGATTCTGCGAGGATGTAAGCCAAGATCTAAATACAATTCTAGATGGTTGTTTTCTACTGGGGTGAAGTTATGGTCAAAGGCAGAAGTATGGAACAGGCTTGAACTTACGCATAGCAAAAGTAAGAGGTATTGTGATGCAAATTGTGAGACCTGCTAGGATAGAAGTGGGTGACTGGGTGCATGTAAAGAAACCTGGTTTAGTGTGAAAAGGAGAGAGTCTGTTTTATGACCCCGAAGAGGTTGTGGAGGTGTTGGAGAATGATGTGAGATTGAGGAATGGGAAGGTGTGGAATCTGAACAGAATTGCCATTGACAGGATGACTGATTGCAATACAGGAGGTGAATTTGACTGGCTTCAGGATGAAGCTCCTGTTAAGGAGTCCAGGAATGTTTCTGGAATGTATAAGCAAGCTGTATGTGAAAATTCAACACAGGAATTAGTCTGCAGTTGATAATAGTGAGGAGTTGATTGTTATGCCGGATGAGCCGGTCAGTGTAAGCACTTCAGGGGGTGAATTTACAATAAAATGGTAGAGTGCGGTGCCGTAAGCAATTTTGCTGTGCTGAGCTGCGTCATTTTCAAAAAGCAGGGATGCATCATATTAACAAGAATACAGCGCATCATTGTGCTCACCCCTGCACCAGCGCTAAAAAAGCTGCCAAGCACCAAGGCAGGCACCCTTGCGCCTGCATTGTAGGGATGATTATGTTTGTACAGGAAGGGACACCTTTCTGCACAAAAACAATCATTAATGGCAATTTGCTCCTTCTATGTTTGCTGCAGAATCCAGCACACATAGAAAGAGCAAAAAACAAGGAGAAATAAAAGTGTTTCTCCTCGTTGCGCCACATTAACACCTCCTTTTGAAAGGCGTTAGTTTTTGCCGCTGCCTCAGATTTACAGATCCTTGTAATTCTGGAGCAGTCTCAAAAAGTCATGGGTGTTGCTTGGGGCGCCCACAGCAACACCCATTGCACACCCCTTTGAAGCAGACTGTTGCAGAGGGCCATATTTACAAGGCTGTGTTATGCCATGTAAAGTAGCTTCGCTTGGCCTTGTAAATACGGGCTAGAATAGAGCGTCACCAGAGCATCAAAAAGATTGATGCTCCGGTGGCACTAGGGGCTTGTAAATATGCCCCCAGGTGTATTCGATGATGCAGGTGCTAACTTGGACAAGTCAGTCAGCGTAAGCACATCAAGGGGCATATTATCAAGAACGGCGTTAAACATTATCGCCGGTTTAGCGGCAGAAAACTGCCGCTAAAGCGGCGATAATGGGCTTGATAATATGCCCTTGAGAATTCCAATAGAAGTCCATGTTCTGGTGTGAACATGGGCTTCTATTGGAATTCTCCAGGGCATATTATCAAGCCCATTATCGCCGCTTTAGCAGCAGTTTTCTGCCGCTAAACCGGCGATAATTTTAACGCCGTTCTTGATAATATGCCCCCAAGTGCTTTGGATGCTGCAGATGCAAATTTAGGACAGGTAGCGGACCTCAACTCCAACCAAAGTTTGGTAAGGAAAAGGAAGGTTCTGGTTGGTTTAAAAATTATATTGTGAACAGTAAATAGATTATATTCATGTTGCAATTTCGCTCTGTCAATATTTATTTATGCATCTGCTATGTATTTTTTCATATTTATGTTAGGAATGTAATTGTCCCTTTTATCTTTACATAATCTCTTTTATCTTTATATAATTTCTTCTAACTTTAATTATTTATATTTTATATTCTAGCATTATTTATTTGTATTTTGTATTTATGGTGTGAAGGGGCGAGTATTATGTTGCTTAGTTACATGAAATGCTCGGACTAGCTGACTTTGGCTTAATGTTTGTATTTAATTCTTTAGGATGCGGTAGAGGTCATTTGGAAGAAGGACACTCTACTGGAAGCTGTGTCCATCTGTGCTCCTTAGATACAATAAATACATTAATGGCATTTGCTCTACAAGTGCTTCTTTGTAACATATGCTTAAAGAAGTTAAAAAAAACAATCCAAGGGCACATAAGATTAATTAAAAAAGTTTGAATGAGGAAAGTTGATGAGTTATGAGAAAAAAATGTGACTCTACCTAAAGTAATTTAGTAATCGAGGAATCTAGCGAAATTGGAAACCAGCGTTCATATTGAAACTGCAGAGCATGAAGGAAGAATCAAAATTCTGGACAGGGAAAGTTGTATAAAATCAATCACGATAGGCAAATATAAGAATTATGGACATTCCAGAGGTAACAGAAAGATCTACAACAGCAGCAACAGGAATAAGAGGATGCAAACATTAAAGTGCTATTATCAACTGGATAACTCAGTTCCTTTGAGATTGGGTCCTCTGAGAGAAGAGAAAGTTATTTCCCGAAAATTTGAAAAGATAGGAGGCACTCCAATTTTTACTTTCAAATCAATCTAGTTAAGGAAAATATTCTTGACAGGGCTTGAGAAAAAGATGCATTACCTGTACACGCTGGATTTTCACATAGTCAATTTTTCCAGACCGAGGGGCAGATTTACAAGCCCCCTGCGCCACCAGTACGTCACTTTTCGTGACGTACTGGTGGCGCAGGGGGCTCCTCGATATTTACAAGGAGAGGAAAAGCCACCATGCGTGACTTTTCCTCTCCTTGTAAATACCGTCCCTTCACACGCAGCACTTTGCGTTGAAGGGGCGTTCCATGGTGTTGCTGTGGGTGTTCCCACGCAACACCCATGGAACAAGACACATCTCCAGATTTACGAGAAATCGTAACTCTGGAGATGCGTGTGAATGCTACGCCACCCTAGAGGTGGCGTAGCGAGGCGCACCGAGGAGAAATGTTTTCATTTATCCTCGTTTTCCTCTTTCAATGCGTGCTGCATTCTGCAGCACGCATTGAAAGAGGAAAAGCCTGTACTGATTGTTTTTGTGCAGAAAGGTGCCCCTTCCTGCACAAAAACAATCTCCCATGGCGCAGGCACCCTTGCACCATGGTGCAAGGGTGCCTGCGCCGGCGCTGGCAGCTGTTTGTGCGCCAGCGCAGGGAGAGCACAGGAATGCGACATATTCTTGTAAATATGTCGCATTCCTGTGCTCTGAAAGTGCTGCAGCGTGGCGCAGCCAAAGGGCTTGCAGCGCCACGCTGCGGCACTTTCTTGTAGATCTGCCCCCTAGCATTTAATGCAAGAAAAAAACCATAAAGAGATGAGAGCACTGATCGCGGAGTTTAAGATGTGTCATGTTAGTATCAGTGGCAGACCTGAAGGTGTTATGGAAAGGGTTTTGTCATGTACTTTACAAAGCCGAGGAGGCCAGGGAAAGTATGGCACAAATTCTAGGACATTAAGAAAATTGACAACTCTTGACAACAAGAGAAGCGTGATAAGATATGAGCAAAGATGTCTGAAATAAAGGCCATAGGGGGTAGGGTTAGGGGTGTAAAAGAGGACAGGATGGGGTGGAATAAAGTTTAAATCAGATTTTATACATATTTTTGGTGACGGCCTGGATCAAAGACCATCCTCTCAATCTAAGACAGAGGTTATTGCTCTGAGCCCTCCCAAGCAGCATGTTTTGAAGTCCGGCCCTGTTCAGAATTTTATGGCAAGGACGAGGGAAGTGGAAGGAGCAGGGTTGAGTCTGGGGAGAGTTGTGAAATCATTTCAGGGGTACATTTTCTTTAGCTCATAACTCACACTATATAAAAGAATTATAAAGGAGGAAATGAATCAAACAAAAACAGAAATTCATGAAAAAACAGTGCTCTCAATAATGGGTACCTTGAGCTCCTCACATTTCTGGGCCGCAATGCAACTGTATGTGCTGCACTAATCATAGCTGCAGCCCTGTGTAGCATGTTGTCTACCCTGCTTATTTCCCTCCTTCTCCACAGTGCTCGGCCATCACTTCAATCTAGAAGCAGGCTCTCTGTCCCTTTCAGAAAAAATGTGCTCCCAAGTTTTGCTCCCTTCTTTGCTGCAAGGAAGCCCTCAATTCACAAGTAGCACCAATGGTGGCTGCATCCTTGTGAAGCAGGCTGTCTCCTCTTCATACTCACTGGGCTATCACTCCAAGGCCTAAGGCCCAAAGCAGAACATCTGGCCCTCTGTATGACAAAGGTATAAAAGCCCTGTTGCTTTAACATTTTTCACTGCACAGCAAGGGCTCCCTGGACCCTAGTGCTAGCAAGAAAGCCATAGTTGTGGTGCAGTGGGACCTCACACCCTCGGGGCTCCACTGCATCTGTTGCACTAATGGTAATGAGGCTTTTTTGAAAAAGAACTAGCTCCCCACATAGCAAACCCTCTTCTGGGCCATCTCCTTGATGCTATGCATGGATCTCACTCATTTCTTCTATCGCCCAGGCCATTACTCTGAGGCCCCTGGTGCATGGATGATCAGGGCTTTGCATCTCTGAATGTGACTCTAAAGGTCTCCTCCCTGCCACCACTTATACCTATCTGGTAATACTTGAAACAAACACTTTAAAGCATATTAAAGGTGAAAGCTAATACAGACCACAGCAAGAACGCTGTGTATTTGTCAGCCAAAACATGAGGTAAACATCAGCATTCTGACATTGTTGATGTTACTGTATTAAACCATGCAAACCACTTCCTTATTATGCTTCAGATCTGAGGCCATTGCCTCAATCAAAGTGCACTTCTTTTCTCCTAACATAATAGGGGCTCAATATTGTCAAGATTGTGATGTTTCAAAGAGTTGAAATCTTTATAAGGACAACCAACATTACAATATATTTAGAGGCAAGGAGCATTAAAGAATACAACTATAGACAAAACAAACACAGATCCCTATACAGGTGTCTGTATCTGGGCACAATTCGACCGAGAGGGACTACTCGAGCAGCCAGGTCTTTAGCTTCTTGCAGATTTTAAGAAGTGAGGAGGAGGCTCTTATGTGTAAAGGCAGGTCATTCCATGCTTTGGAAGCAATGTAGGAGAAGGCATGACCGTTAGATCTAGTTTTTCATATGCGGGGTATATGTGCAAGTAGGAGTCCAGACGAGCAGAGGTGTCTGGAAGGTTTGTGAAAGCAGATGTGATTGGTGATGTATGCTGGGCCAATGTTATATAGTGCCTTAAAAGTGTGGGTGAAGAGCTTGAATTGTACTCATTTTAAAATGGGGAGCCAGTGGAGCTCCTTCAGGTGTGGTGTGATGTGGGAGGTTGAGAGTGATTCTGGTCACAGAGTTCTGAATGGTGTGCAAACTTCTGTTGACCCCGGCATAGAGGGTGTTTCCATAGTCCAGCTTGCTTGTGACCAGGGTGTGCATGATGGTTTTCTGGGTGCTGACTGGGAGCATTTTGAAAACCTTCCTCAGCTTCTTCAGGGTATGGAAGCATGAGGTGTTGACGGCTTTGACTTCGGCGATCATGTCGACTTTGCTGTTGATGATGATCCCTAGGTTCTCGAAATGAGTGGTGTGGATGGGTGTCTGTCCTAGCCTTGTTTGCCACGAGGTGGAGTCCCTCAGTGATGTACCATTCCAGAAGATCACAATCTCGGTCTTGTCGGTGTTCAACCTTAAACTGTTGGTCTTCATCCAGTGAGCAATTTCAGTCATTCAGGCACTGAACTTGATCCGGGTACTCTGCATTTTGTACATGAGGGGGAGAATGGGTTTCATGTCATTAGCGTAGGAGAGGACTTTGATATCTTGAAAGAGAATGAAGCTGGATGGAGGGATCATGTATGCGTTGAAGGGGTCAGGCTCAGGGAGGATCCTTGCATCTGTGGTGTACAGTGCCTGGCTGACTGACTGGGTCCTTCCAGTGAGGTAGGAGCAGATCCATTGTAGTGCTTGTCCTGGAATTCCAATGTGCTGTAGGCCCTAGTGGGGTGGGAGACTGTGTCAAATGCTGCAGACAGGTCCAGGAGAATGAGGGCCCCCATGTTTCCTCTGGCCAGTATCATTCCCATGTCATCTGTGGCAGTGATGAAGGCAGTTTCCGTGCTGTGGTTAGGTTTGATACCAGACTGATTGGAGTCAAGTATTGGTGGTCGTTGATGTATTCTGTGAGGTGTCTGTTGCCAATTTTCTCTAAGACCCTGGCTGGGAATGGTAGAAGGGAGATTGGTCTTTAGTTGGCGAGTATTAAAGAGTTCGCAGAGAGTTTCTACAGCAATGGGAGGGTAGTTGTGTGTTTCCAAGCATCTGGGTAGGTCGCAGAAGAGGTGGAGGCATTAAGAATGGATGTGAGCATGGTGCTGATAGGTTGCTGTCCTCTGGAGTAAGTGTGGTGTGAGCAGGAATCCTATGGGGCCACTGAGTGGATGGACCACAAACAGTGAGTGGAACACAATCAGGAATTTGTGATGAATTTCAGCAGTACAATACTACGTTGACATAGACACAGTTATCCAATATAGCAGAACTAGATATATTTAAATGTTTATTTATCATCCCCAAGGCTGTGTATTATTCTTTCTATGTTTGACTTCCAGAGGATAATTTGTTTAGCTAGAATGCTAATTTTGTTTGGATTTCAATTCAGAAGAGGTCATTCAGAAGCAGTACAGGTGAGGGTCAATAAAGACCTATATTTCTGAATGTCTTAATTTTGGCAAAAATCTCTTTCCATCAAAGCAAAACATTTGACAATGAATAAACAAATGCCCTTACTCAGCATCAATGTAACTGCACCTCAAGCAATAACTTAAAATGTAGACATAGTTTAAGGGATTTCTGTGGAGTGCAACATACTCTTAGGCCGTGATTATGTGTGCCTCGTTAGGTATTTGATATTTATCTTTCCCAAATAAAACCAACATCAGAGGACCTGCTGACTTTGATGTTTACAGCTTAGACCACCAAAACCTGCATTTCCACGAAATTACTGGTAATTTTTTCCTATTAAATTACTGCAAAATGTAATGGGGGTGAATATTTCATCCCACCAGGTATTTACCTGGTGCATTAAAGAATGCACAACTCATACTTCTGAGCCCTGCCCAAACAGGTTTAAGCCAGAGTCTGAATTTTCTGGTCCTTTCCAACTATGCAATTAGGTGCATATCGGGGCTAAGTTATTTTAATGATTTCAATATGTTTAACTGTGTGTAAAGCTACATGCACTCAAGTTCTCATTCATAAGTTTATTTTTTTTAGAGTTTTATATAGCGCAAACTAGACCCGAGACATCGGGTATCAGAGCGCTTTACATGAGCACCAGTTTCATTACAGATGAGCACATTCATTTTTGTTAGGCGTGGGGAGATTAAGTGATTTGCCCAGAATCACAGGATGTTGAGCATCCTTGCCAAGACTCGAACCCGGTTCCCCAGCTTCAAGGTCGACCGCTCTAACCGTAAGGCTACATCCTCTCCCCAACTGTTACTGGTTGACACAGGTGGGAGCAATTCTTGTCAAGGTAAGGCACAAGTAAACCCCAAATTAACCTGTGCTCAACCCCCTGGTAGCTTAGCACAGAGCAGTCAGGCTTAACTTAGACGCAATGTGTAAAGTATTTGGGGCATATTCACAAGGAGCTATCGCCGAATTAACGGCACTTTATCGCAGCCAAAGTCGTGATAAATTTAACCCCCCATTCACAAGCCGGTGTAAACAGCCCACAGCACCAGTTTACCCGCAATAGCAGCTGCAAAAAACATCGCCACAGAGGACCCCCGCAAATATCACTAATGAGATGCAGAGTAGGCGTTCCCGTGCCAAAAGTCGAGACAATATCACACCTCAACATTCTCAACGACCAGCCACATCGGCGATAAAAATACAAAACAGGCGATGAGGTGCGTTAGCCGCAGCTATTTAACACCTGCCTCAAGCAGGTGTAAAGAAGGATGTCTACCTGCAGTAGGCAACGGAGTCCCGCACACAGCCATACCCGAAGAACAAACGACGCCATGGAGCTACTCTACATGCAGCTCGGAGCCACAACAGGGCCACAACACCCCCCGCCACCACCCCCTAGACCGCCACCCCCCCCCAGGACCCAGACCCGCCCCCCCGGACCACCACAGAGGCAGCGTAGGGCAACACACCGGAGCTACCGTAAACGCACCACTCTCACAGACCTAACGCCCGCGGAAGTCATTGCCTACTACAGGCTCAAAAGGACAACCATCCTCCGCATCCTGGCCCACATCGCCCACAGGCTGACGGTCCCAACACAGCGGAGAACAAATATCCCTCCGCAGACAAAGCTGCTGGCAGTGCTGCACCTGTTGGCCTCTGGGACCTTCCAACCAACAACTGCCAGAGTCGGAGGACTCTCACAGCCAGCCCTATCAAAGTTCATCACACCCGTCCTGGATGCCATCATCAGCTTCATACCCCAGTACCTTCACTTCCCCCACACTGCGCAGGAACAGCTGGAGACTAAGCAAGGCTTCTACGCCATAGCCGGATTCCCGGCCGTGTTGGGGGCAATCGACTGCACACATGTCCCACTTGTGCCCCCTGCGGATACTGCACACCACTACCGCAACAGGAAGCACACACATTCCATCAATGTGCAGGCAATAGTGGACCACCGGGGAATGTTCACCAATGTCGTCGCCAACTACCCAGGCAGAGTGCATGATTCCTTCATCTTCCGACAGTCCATCATCTACCAGCGCTTCCAGGATGGCACATATGGGACGGGACTGCTCGTTGGTAAGTACCAACTCAACACACCACACATCCCACAGCCACCAACGCATAAGGCACAACTGTGGGGATGCACACGTGACCTAACCACATCCGACATGTTAAACTACATGACCCCCTACCAGGCATGACTACACCACTCCATGGTCATCCTGGGCTACCCCTGCACCCAATACAGACTCCACATGGCACCACAGCAACACAACAGCTGAACGTGTGGAGATGCGGAATGCCGCCATGACACATGTGAGGCACTACTCTGCCCCCATGACCCTTCCCCGGTCTACCGCAGGTCAGCGTCCCGTGGTGGTGGGCCCCTGTCAGTCGCTGTGCATCTGGGGCGACTAGCCCTGTGCGACTCGAGTCATCCCCCTTGTCGTTCAGACATTGCATGTCTGTGTGCCTGATGACTATTGGTGTAGTTGCCAGCACATGCTACTCCCTGAGGGCTGGCTTACACTCACCCCCCCCCCACAGCCAGCACAGGCCTCACTGAATTGGTGGGCCTGCCATCACATCCTGCCGAAGCAAGTATTGACTCTTTTCTCCCTGCACTGTCACAGGTGATCAAGGATATGCACTCTGCCCTTGGATGATGACACCCCTCCGAGACCCGAACACACCCGCCCAGAGGCAGTACAATGCGGCCCACATACGCACCAGGGGCATCGTTGAATGCACATTTGGCGTGTTGAAGTCACGTTTCAGGCGCCTGGACGGCACTGGTGGGAAGCTCCTGTACAGCCCAGACGTCGTGTGCAAGATGATCATTGCATGTTGTGTGTTGCACAACATCTGTGTTCGCACCAGGGCCCCATGGATCCCAGTTCCAGAGGTACCGGACGATGATGGTGGTGATGGGGCAGGTGGCCCACATCCCACTGCAGCTGCGGCAGGAATGGCCCGTAGGGACTCCATCATTGCCACTTACTTCTCATGAGCACGTCACATTGTGACCGTCCGTGGCATTCATGGGACAGTAGTAGATGTCCAATTGCACTGCATGTGTGAATAAAACATATTTGCAGGTCACAGGTTGGAATTGTACATTGTCATGTTACATGTCCCTGGGGTTCCAGATGTGATTTGCCATGTTGTGCACATTTTCCGAACCAGTTGTGTCCTGTATTTAGTTGTGGAGGTGTTGCTGTTTGTACCAGGATGTTGTCACTTTCCGGGTGCACTTCTGCTTATGTGCGTATGCTGCACGGTGGGTGTGTCGCTCCTGCGGCTCTGATTTGTCTGCCACTGGTCTCTTTCATGTGGTGCGCCTGAAGGTTCTATTCTTCCACGGTGCTTGGATGTTGTGGTGTGCATGTTGTCCTCTGCAGTTGGCCAGGGTGCATCCCTGGTACTCGGCTGTTGATGTATTTTGTTCTGTGGCATTTTCCGTATGCTGCTCTTGTGCTTTTTCCCGCATTGCACGTGTGTATTGCTGCCCTTGCGCTGGTTGTCACTGTTTTCTTATCGCGCTTTGGCCCATCGCCGCTTTTTTCGCGTTGTGGTTTGTGTTTTTATCTCCGTCGAGGTGGTTGGATCGCGAGCATTGGCCGCGGTGTCGGCCAACTATCGCATGGTACCGCCTTGTTGTGAATTCCACGTTGACACAGGGTTATTTTCCCGTGATAGTGCGTTATTGAAAGTTGCGTTATGCTACTCTTGCGGTAGTTATCACTCGTTCTTGTGAATATACCCCTTTGTGTGACACTTCAAACAGTAAAGCAGCGAAAACCCTACAGAAAAAAACACTACACAAAAAGATCCCACACCACGTTAGAAAAATAGAGCTGACTTTATTAAATAAAACAAGACCAAAATGATAAAATTCCAATTAGTGGTACTGAAGACATGGATTTTTAAAGAATACAGTGTAAAATAGTGGCTAAAAGCACAAAGCGCCAATTGCGGCTATCTTGGATCTGGTAGTGCATGACCAGGTCAAATTCAAAGACCGACTACAATGGAGTGCAGGTCGGATACAATCACAGGTTAATCCCACTGGTTTACCTTCTCAAGTTTTGTGCCAATAGTCCTGTTTACGTGGGCGAGGGCCACAAGGAGAGCGTTGCAGGATTTTGTTGGCATGGCGCTTGCTGTGTGTTGCGGGCTGGAGCTTCGCGTTGGCAGTCCCCCTGTGAGCTGTCGGTGCTGCAGTGCAAAGAGATGGGCTGGCCGCCCTACGGTCTGAATTTTGGTGCAAGCGGTGCCGTCTCAGTGTGAACGGGCCCATTCACGGTTGTGAAGATCTCCAAAAGCTTGATCTAAGCGCGCTGAGCTACACCATATATCCAGTACCTAAGAGGCACCACTTGGGGGTCAGGAACTTGCTGCAGCTAGGTCCAGGGACTGGTTCAGGATGTTGAGGGGGTCTTTTATGTCCCTGAGGCTCAGATCAGGAGGCAAGAAGAATATACTTTGAAGTCACTCTGGGGTCCTGGGTTCAAGATGAAGTTGCAGGTCCAGTTCTTCTTCCCCAAGCAAGAGGGCAGCAGGCAGCCGGTCAGCACAGCAAGGCAACAGTTCCTTAAGAGCAGCAGTCCAACAGAGTGGCAGTCCTTGTAGCAGCACAGCAGTCCTTCTTCCTTGCAGAGTATCCACAGGTCTAGAAGTGTACTGAAGGGGTGGTGTCTGAGGTTCAGTATTTTTACACGGTTCTGCCTTTGAAGTGGGGATACACTTCTAGAGAGAGGCCTTTGAAGTACAAAGATGTCCTTCTTCCCTGACTCTAGTTCCAGATGAACTACAGGGGGTATGCAGCCCCTGGTTTGGAGACAAGACACAGTCAATTCAAGTGCAAGTGGGGCTGGACCCAGGTCCTCCCACCCATCCTAACTGTGATCACCCATACAGACACACCTAAGCTCTTATTTGTGTGTGGCTGTCTATGAGGAATACAAAAGCCCAACTGTCAACTTCACCCAGTCATGTGACCCAGAAACAGACTGCAGGCACCAAATGGCTAAGGCAAGAAAATGCCAACTTTCTAAAATTGTTTCTGAGCAAGAGAAATGAAAAGAATGCACTCCTTTCCTTGAATAACTTAATGTGTTGATGTTATACAACTAAATGTTTGCTTGCGAACAGATCGTGACCTGTCCCAAAAGTCACGGACATATTGGTGAATATCAAACACATGGGCACGTAAACAGCAACATTGTTGTCCCTACACTAGTTTGCACCCTACACGGATTACTATGTTAACTTGTGATTAAGTTATGGTAGAGAATATGCTATCACTTCGGAGGCAGCGAGTGGACACGGAAGATAAAAAATGGATCATGTGAAAGCAACAGTAACATTCGTGCTTGGGACATTTATATCCTGTTTAAAATTCAGTCATTTCTTTAAATCACAAAGTTTTTTTGTTTTTTTGTTATTGATTGCGTTTCTATTTATTTTTCACACAGTGATATTGATTTGTTTTCAACTTCCTTGTTTCATTCATTTTATTGTATTTTATTATATCGGAAAAAAGAAGGGGATTTATTAAGGTTGTGCATGGGGAGATGGGACCAATTTTTATTTGATTTTGTTACTTTATTTTTTGGGGCTGATCGTGGATGTTAAGAGATTGCACTGAGTACTCCTTTAAGACAATTGGGATGGGTCACGGGGTCTGGTCACACCTCCTTGATTAATTAGTGGATCGTGGGCTCGTTAGAGTTTAAAAGTAGTTTTAAACGCAGAGGCATGACATCATTTCGGCAGTTGAGGAACAACGTGGATATGCTGATTAGGCTGCTGGCCGCGGTTTGGAGGTATTAAGGTTCATAAAGCATAAGGGTATCGAGGGGTTGGTGGCCTAGGATTGAAGGATTTGCATACACCGCAGATTGGCAGGGGTATTTCTTAAGAGCGTGCTACAGCGATTTGGCAACATTTATTCTTTTTAAGGGGTGCTTATTGGTGAATAGCTCTTTAAATACAGGTCATTGTTTAGTGATTTGGAGGATTTATCATGTTGATGTTTGATTTAAGCAAGGGGAGTGTTTTACGGGAGTGAGGTGGGTTTGTATAAGGGAGGATTAATGTGGGTAGCACTATTAATTAATTATTTTGACATAGATGGCTGGTATTGAAGAGGTGGTTTAGTTGTCTCTTTTTTGTTAATTCTAGTTACCCCTGATGAAGGGCCGATGGCCCGAAATGCATTGGTTGAATCCACATGTCCACTTTATATGAATGGTTCATACACACGTGTCGCTGATGTAAGCTCGGATGGGCGCGCAGAGGACATTTGAATATGTGAAATAAAAGAATTATGGTGGAATCAAGCTGTCTGCGAAGTGATTGAGAACTCATGGATTAAAGTTGAAATAAGAATTCGAAACAGTTATTGGTTTGACATCAGGACAAAATTTGGTATACAGAAGATGATGTGTTTAATGTGAGGAAATATTCCGACACGGAGCAGTGCGACGGACGTGCGCGCATTTTACGTGCCCATGTGTTTGATATTCACCAACTTTCTAAAATTGGCATTTTCCAAACTGTAATTTAAAATCTGACTTCACCTTAAGTTAGGATTTTAAATTGTGATTGCAGAGACACCAAACTTGAGCTGGTTATCTAGTCTCATTTGGAAATTGCACTTATAACATGTAATAAGGCAACTGCAATGTTATCCTACGTGAGAGATAGGACTCAATTCAAGAGTTTTTCACTACCAGGACAAGCAAAACTTAAAAGTACATGTTCTGCTGTTCAAATATATTGCACCCTGCCCTCTGGGCTGTCAAGGGCCTCCCCTAGGGGTGACATATGCATTTAAAAGGAAGGTATGGGTTTGGCAAAAAGTTTACTTTGCGAAGTCAAAATGGCAGTTTAAACTGCACACACAGGCTCTGCAATGGCAGGCCTGAGACATGTTTATTTTTTTTAAATTGTCATTATTATTATTATTATTATTATTACATTTATTATTATTATTATTAGTTTTCAATTACATCACATTTAGCAAACAGGACTAATGCGGGCCACTGGTCTAGAATATAAGAGCATAATTAGGGATATGAAAGAAGAGCTTGCCTAAAACTGCTTTCAACAAGGGCCACTTGAGAGAATCAAATGCTTTTTGAATTCCAACAGGGCCACAACTACTGATACACTATTCAGTACTGCAAAAATAGTGCATAAGTTGAGAGGAGTTGACCGATGAGGAACGAAACCGGATTGGATGGGAGAAATAATCTGCTCCATCAATAGTGACAGTCGAGTGGCAAGGACTTTAGCTATTATTTTGTTGTCTAGGGTCAAGAGGGAAAGGGGTCTGTAGGAAGCACATAGGAAAGAGTCTTTGCCGGGTTTTAACAATAGTGTAAGAACAATCTCGCGAAGCGAAGGCAGCAATACACCGGCAGTCAGGGATTTGTTATACAGTGACAAGAGATGAGGGGCAAGTGCTGCTTAAAAGCCTTATAAAAAGCTCCAGTCAGACCATCCAGTCCCGGTGCTTTAGAACCGTTGAGGGTGTCAATAGCTTGGGTTACCTCCTCCTTAGTAATTGGTTCAGTAAGAAAGTTTTGTTGACTATCTGAAAGCCACACCATCGCGACTTAATCAAGATAAGAAGAAATTCCATAAGGGGTGTTTGGCACTCGGGAGGAGTAGAGGCGTTGATAATACCATTGAAATTCAACCAGCACTCCCTTACTGCCTACAATATGTGTTCCAGAGTCTGTCCGTAAATCAGTGATATTGTTATGTAGTCTGTTTGGACATAGCTGTCGTGCAAGGGTATAACCTGGACATTCCCCCTCTCTGTAGTGACAGGCTCGAACGTGCTTCCCCAAGTATGCAACCTCCCTGTCAACGAGGTCACGTAACTCCACCAACAATACCGAACGGTGGTATAATTGAGGATCTCCACCAGCCGCAGCAGTAGAATCCAAGTCACGTAGTTCTGCCTCGATGCATTGTAATTGAGCATGGATGTCGCGAAGGAGGCCTGTGTGTTTGGGGATGCACACCCTACGAATAAAGGCTTTAAAAGCCTCCCAAAGGGTGGCCTGTGTTGACACCGTTCATGTATTCAAAGTAAAGTAACAGACTCAAGAGCTTTGCTACGGAACACAGTGCCTTGCATGGCTCAACCACGGAACCGCCAGGTGCATTTCAGACTTGGACCATATGGGATCTGCATCAGAAGGAGGACGGGGAGTGGTCCGACAGTGTTCGTGGGAAGACAGCGACCTCCAAGACCCATAGGTATACATTAGTCGAGAGGAACCAATAGTCCAGTCATGTCCAAGCTGAGTGAGGAGCAGAGTAAAAAGGGTGTGCCAAGCATCCTGTAGTGAATAAGTGTCAGAGATATGTCTGAATACTTCCCGAGCTCGGGGTTTATCAGTGGGTTGTGAGCTAGTGGGGTCAGTATGTAAACACTGTGACATGTTAAGGTCACCACCTATTATCACAAAAAAATCAGGGTCAATTATATTTGGGGCATAGTTGCTTAATAATATGTCACATTTGTCTGCAAGTGTACCCTGAAGGAGAACATAGTGGCCATTTGGATCTGAATGACAGGTATGGGAAATAAAGGGAACACTTTTGTGTATAATGATGCAGATGCCAGGGAATATAAACTATAACAGGAGAAGTACTGATGGGTTCCCCAGGTCTTGGCATAAGCATGATCAACGCTAGGAGAGAGGTGTGTCTCCTGGAGAAAGGCAATCTTGACACCATGCTTATTCAGATATGAGAATACCTGTTTCCCCTTTTGCAGATTATTAATTCCATGTATATTCCATATAATAAGGAAGAGAATGAGTGCCCGGTTGATATCGGAGGGTTTCATTTTGAGTGTTGTGTGCGATGATATGTGAGTTTTGTGATGTGGCGCAGCGTACAAACAAAGAATGACAAACTGACATCAACAAAAAAGTAACATTAGGAACCCCACCAGATAATAAGACATCCAGCGAATCCCAGATAAAGGACACAGAAAATAAAATAAGCCCACTTGGAAGAGATTGATATTCACCATGGGGGCGCGGTGACAACAGCCGATTTGGAAAAGTAATCATGCACAGGAGATAATAATCAACCGTAATTATACAATAGTAGCATGCACAGAGAACATAGTAAAGTAATAGATGGTGCCTAAGAGTAAGGCATGATAGAAATATCATGAAAAATTAGCTCACAATTAGGAGTATACCAGTCAGGTCAGTCCAGGATGATCAGACGAGGGCAAAGCCATGACAGGCATTTGGACCACTGTGTCCCAGTACCATCAGTCTAGGAGAGGATAATTTAGAAGGAAGTTTTTTAACAAAAGGTAATGACATCCAAAGAAACAGATTTTCCCATTGCGTTCCACACGAAGACGGGCCGGGTAGAGCATTGCATACTGGAGGACTAGTTTGCGGAGAGAGCTCTTAACATCCTTCAACTTTTAGCAGGCCTCCTGCACCGTAGGGATGAAGTCTGGATATAGCGAGATGCTAGCATCCTGGTAGTGGAATCGACCCTTCTCACGGGCCATGAGTAGGGCACTATCCCTGTCCCTGTAACTGAGGAGACTGGCTATAAGATAGCAGGGCGGAGCACCCCCAGGGGACCGTGGGCCTAGGGAGGGATGAGCACATTGATGGGAGTGGAATTTGAAGAGTTGAAAAGATCGATAAGAAGCTGTTCCACAAATACATCAGGTCACCCCATGTTGGTGGTTTCCACAATTCCAGAAATGTGAGTGTTATTGCTTCGTTCCTAATTGCAACTTGTTTCAGGATGAATACCATCTTGGCCAGTCTTTTCTGCAGGGTGGTGGTGCCGTCCTCGAAGCCCGATATCCTCTCCTCTGCACTTTCAATCATTGTCCCCTGATGATCCAACCGTTCCCCCATTCTATCTATGCGGCCTGCAAGGGTATCAAAGCGCGCATCCATTGCGCGAAAACCTGCCTTGAGCTCCGCCATAATGACGGACATGTCATTGGTGGCAGCTGTATCTGGGTCACTCTCTGGGACTTCGTCCATGTCGGAAAGCAAGCCGTGGCACCTGGTAGATTGGGCCTGATCAAAGGTGAGCCTGCGCTGTTTAGGATCCGTGAGGCCCAATGTGGTAGGGTGAGGAACTGCAATAGTGATGACTGGAGGAGGCAGTACTATGTTATGGTGATGGTGACTGTGCAATAAGTTGTCTACAGGGCAGAAGTGCCCAGGCGGGGTGGGTGCAGCAGGGCGGAGACAATGCTGGCAAGGAGGAACAGAATCCAAACCGACAAGGGTCCTCTGTAGAAAGTCAAAAAGTGTCCAGCCATCACGACAATGGGAGGGGGAGTCCCCTGAACACAAGGCCAGATAGTATGTGGGAAATGTATGTGAAAGATGCCCCTTAATTAATATTGGGAGGACCTAGCTAGCAAGGCAGTGGTACAGGTGTACATTAGGGCTGCCTCATCTCCAAACCAAGCACTAGAGTGACGTTTTACCGATAGAGTCAAAAGGCCACATTGTGGGACAGCAGCAAACCAGGGGTCCATAGAGCAGCCCCAGACAGCAGGAGGCCCCAATCAGCAATGTGGAGGAGGGCCGAAGAGGTGGTATGTTCAGGGAGAGCACTGAATATGGTGGACTGGTAGATAGAAATGACGCAGTAGAAGAAAGGGCCTCTCAGGGGCAAGGGGTCACATATCGCAACTGGCGGCATCTGCAGTGGGGCCCTGGAGCTGCCCTGACCCACGCAGTTAGGCCAGGCTGAAAACTGCAGCAGCAGTAGATGGCCGAGTACAGGGCACCACACTTGCAACCACAACAGCAGGAGATGACCAAGGCTCCGGCCAATTACCACGGCGGGGGTGGGGCAGCAGTCAACGCAGCTCCAGCCGAGTTAAATGGGCCAAGCAGCATTCCAAGAGGGAGGCCCAGAGAGGCAGGGGGCTCAACACATGCAGTAGTGGACCCATGCAGCTGGGCATCCACCCCAGCCATACATAGGGCCGGGCGCTACGCGCAACACCTGCAGGATCGGGTGATCCCGGCCTCAGGCTCACTCGTGGCCCCTTGTTGCCACGGGGCCTCCGAGGCTGAGCTGGGCCACACAGGCTGCACACAACAGGAATGCAGTCGGCGAGTGATGACCTATCTAAGGGCAGCCCCGTACTAGTCCAGGTGTTCAGAGCCAGTTTTGTGCTGTATACTCTGTACAGGAGGTGATGATGGTGGTGAGTTGGTAAGATTAAAGGCCGCACCGCCGGAGCCTCACAAGATAGCTGCCATCTTGACCATGTCCCTCCTGAGACATCTTTAAAGTGCTACTTAAGTGGGTAGCACAAGCAATGCTGCAGGCCCAGTAGTAGAATTTAATATACAGGCCCTGGGCACATGTAGTGGCACTTTTCTAGGGACTTACATGCTGTGTTCCCTCCAGGGTGTGTGCATGTACGCGCGCGCACGCTGCTTTCTCGAAGTGCCTTGAGTCTTTCTTAAAGCGTGCAGGCCAAACCAGGAACAATAAGGAGCATTTTGTGTCTAAAACATGCACGCCTTTTAAAAAGGTGAACTTATGAAAAGCAGTATGCCGGCTGCTGAATGGCACACCAAGGAAGATAAAGGAACCCAGCTGGGAAGGGGGCGGACATGTTCCGCACTGTGATGGGAGCAAGCTGTGTGATTGTCGAACATGCAGGGGGCAGGGAAGGGGAGATCTTCTGAGAGAATTGAAAGGCCGCTCTGCTCTTTGTTGCACAATTAGATGTGCAAAAGCCAATAAATTAAGGAGCAGAGTCAAGACAAGTTTATGGTGTCATTTGGTTGTCTAGAAAATGTTAATCAAGCAATAAACTACATGTAGAAATATGATAAAGCCTTTTCAAAATTAAAGAAAGTGTATTTTTTTAAGTTTTACCTTACTACATCAGGTTACATCACTGAAAGGTATTTATTAAAAGTGTTTTTTGTAAATGAACTGTAAAATTATATTGCACACAGTCAGGCCGCTCACTCTGACAACAAATCAAGAGGCAAGTCAGGTGTCTTGTGCACTCAGTATGTTGCCTAGATTTTTATTATAACTATAGCAACATTATAGTCTATTAAATCAATACACAAGAGTATTTTGTGCAGCTCAAATACTGAACTCATGTATTTGCAGGTGGTTTTATATGTGATAATGCAGAAAAAGGAGGTTCAGTGAAATGAAAAATGTGCATAGTGCTGGAATGAGAAACAATTTAATATAGGAACCCATAAATCAGGGGTCAAGATGTGGCTGAGGAAATGAGGTAGAGTCACGAGGGGCAGAGCTTGAAAAACAGAGTCTGACAGCCGATATACACATCTATTTAAAAAACTATATGCTGCAAAGAAATTGGCAGCGAGGACACATGTGATAGTAAACTTGTTCTAGATTACTGCATTAGTCACAAAGACGCTGCATGTTAAAATATCTTCCAGGGTTAAGACACCTGCTGCAGAGATCATTGTGTGCCCAGCAATTTAGAAGGTATCATAATAGGGGTAAGATATATCGAGGTGGTTAACACAGTGTTGAAAGAGTTCTGTTTTGTCCAGTCACAGTTTTGACTCATAAGGTAGCATAAATGGTTAATGTGCCTGCACAGAGTGTAACATGCAGATCACAGATTGGAAGTAAGTGGACTACTGTTTTTGATGCTGAGATAATGTTGCTACTTCCAGTTCATAAGTTGCAAGACTTCTAATATAGCAGAGTGATCTACTTATTGGCATTAAGAAGCTGACTGCAAATTGCAAATCATGGGGTTAGAGCCTTATTGTTTTTTCTCCATCTGTTATTCTAGGATTGCAAAGAAAGGTTACTTTGGGAAGTAATAAAGTCTTGCTAGTACAGACAACCTCAATCACTGTGTTACATTTTATATCATGACTTTTTGTTTCTCGTGACATTGAATCTGAACATATAATTTTGCAATTATGGATGATATGTGATTCCTTCACTTTATGACCCGCATTCTCTTATGTAACATTTCCTGAACACTATTTATAAACTTTGTATGATTTGTGTGCCTCTGTGTGTGATGTAAATTGCTCTGAGCCCCTGCACTGTAATGAGAGCACCATAAAAGAATTAAATAAAAAAAAGTAAGTGTCATTTAAATAAACATTTGTGTAATTACTCATACAGACAGATAAATCCTGCATTCGTACAGTACAATCACACCTCTTACACAGGGAGTTGAACAAAGTTAAAAGCCTGCCCTCAGTAGTTTCTCTTAAATACTTTTGAATTGGCAACACGTTGTGCACCTTTGATTCCTTTTATTTTAGCAGGATCTAGGTGTTAGGCTCCAGATGGACATCTGCCATAAAGTGGCGGGTGCCCCATCTGCCATGTTGCATTAACATTAGTGGCATTCTAAATGCAGCGGAGGAGACATCTACCACTTTTTTGGCAGATGTCCCGGTCTGCCGAATTTTAAGACTTAAGACTTTAGACTTCTCTGTTTCTCTATACTTTGTAGGGTCTATCTTGCAAAATTATTCATAACCAGAACTTCTTTGACATGTTTAATGCAATGTTTTAAGAGGATGTTTTTTTTATTTATATCTGCCACAATGTTTGTTCTATACATAGCCATTTTGGTGATTCATCATCATCAACAGTTAGCCGTGCTTAGGCTGATGCATTATAATACTGTGCGGCAAACTTCAATATCAGGAAACCTAAGGCTCCTTTTTTTGGCTGAGACTTTTAGACTTTTATTGTGATTGTGATTTCTTTTTTTACCGTGACCACTTGTGAAATATTTTGTCTCTCAATGTTAGAGTATATACAATGTGTACATTTGATCTGGAGTTGCATTAAGATATATAAGAATGCTGGAAATCACTGTACTTTAATGGGGCTGTGCTTTGTCCATAGGGCCACCTAGTTACTTCTTCTTTTGTTTTTGTGACCACAATTTAATGATGAATGGAATTAAAATGTCGACTCTGTTACCGAAAGAGATTCCTAAACAGACAATGTTTTGAACTTAGTCCAGATGAGGCTGCAGGCAGAAAAGGGCCAAACAAATTCAATGGTTTTAGAATAGAGGTTCGATGAAGATATTGGATAGGAGCATATCAACTGCAGTAAGCATAAGTTTACAGGCTGTTCTTGAAAGCCTTATAGTTCTTTTTCAATCTTAGGTTTTGATTCTAGAGGTTCAAGAATGCCAGAATGAATATGATGGTGGGATAATGGCCATATGTATCAACATATTTCCCCATAGGCACAGAATGGGCAAAACCCTTTGATACATCTGGCCCAGTACGAACTGTCTTTTCTAACCCTTTTCTTTTGATGCAATTGGATCAGGCCTGATATGAGTGGTGGATACCATAGAGGTTGAGCTGTGATACAGGGTTTGCAATGCACCACAAACAAACAAATACTCCCAAATAATACTGACAAATGCTTTTTGTGCACTTAAGCTGAGTGTTGCCCCATCTGAGCAAACTGCATTTGCATTACTGTGTAATGGTAATTATTTGCCTAACAATATTGTGACCACATCTTCCATGTATAAAGCTTGTCTAGTCTTTGTGAACAAGCTTGCAAATGAGTGAATATAGGTTTTTTGTTTGAAAAGAGCAATTTTGGAAACTGCCTCTACCTGACAGACCACTGTCATATCAAAGTCCAACAGCCTAAAACTGTGGGCTCTCTAGGGCAAGTTGTAGAACTGACAGTTTTCAGGGATTGTCCTGATCGCACGTATCCGCCTTGTTTCATCGTCTGGCCGTTTTAAAGCGTTGACTAGACAGAGTTTAGTGTTGCTGTCGGTGGGTCAGCTGGAAGTCAGTATCGCTTTAGAAAGGAGCTAGTGGCTTCAGTACTGCATTACTATTAGAGCCCGGTCGCTTTTGTAATGCTCTGATCTGGGTCTTTACTCGACGATTTCATTTTTATTTCACTGCTTATAAAGCACAAAAAGTACCATAGGTGTCTTGGTGCTGAAAAACAAACCCTAAGATAAAAAATAGACAACCTAGAAGACATAGAAGCAATACATGGCCACGAGCAGTCTAATTATTAATCTCGCACCCTTCGGTTTGCACCTTGCCCTAGAGAGCGGGTCCAAGGGCTAGGGGTGAGATGTAGGAGCAGGAAAACATTTTTTTTAATATATAGCGTGAAAGTGGTCCAAAGGCATTAGGGTACTTCACATGAGCACCATATTTCATTACACAAGGCCAGGTGCATTTTTTTGTATATGTTTTTCAGGCACGGGGAGATTAAGAGATTTGCCCAGAATCACAGGATGCTCAGCCGATGCCGAGACTCAAACTCAGTTCCCCAAAGTCGGCAGCTCTTGCTGTTTGGCGCCATCACCGCCCATGCTCCTTTAACGCTCTCAAGGGTGCTGTGCCGCCGTTCATTTGATAGGAATATGGTCTCGAGGTGCTTAGTGTTTCTTCTGTACAGTGTGTGAAAGGCACCTCTTTACCACTACCCTACTGTCCGTAGTGAAAATAGTAGTGGCAAGTCCTTTTATCATGCCAGTGTATATCAGTACAGCTTCAGTGCTGTGGGTAACTTACAGATGACATTTTATAGGTCTCCTCAGTTCGCTTTCGCGCCACAGGTCGCGGTGCTTAGTACAGAATTTTCCGTATGGGTTAGGGGCTTCTGCTGCTGTGGCCAGGGGGCTTTCATTCAACTTTACTGAGAGCTTAAATACGTTATTAGCACTCTCTGTGGAATGCGGACATTAGATCAGCCAGTCAGAATGCTGATGCCATCTGCCGCTGCATGCCTGCACTCCAAGTTGACAGAGTGAAGCAGGGAAACGGCGAAATCTGCCTATCTTCAGGACAATGGTAAGAAGGATCAATGAGCGACTGAGGAAGAAAGGTAAGTACCACACACATAACTGGAAGGAAGGGGCATGCTTGTTCTTCTTGAACAATCTTTGCTCATCATGTAACAAAGCCGAGAAGAAAGCTTCCAGGCACAGAAAGATTTTACAGCGCCGCAGATACGATATACAAGCATTTGCAATGCAATAGGTCTCACATGTAAGCGAGTTTGAGCTATTGGCATTGAAAATGACAATGCCTTTTATTTATGTTTTGGTTTTTAAAAAATAAATAAAAGGCTTTGTCATTTACAATGCCAATTGCTTAAACTCACGTAAATGCGAGACCTATTGCATTGCAAATGCTTGTTTCCTTTTGATTCTAGTTCAGTATGCCAGAGTGGGTGAAGGGTACCTATTGGCTATAGAGAGCACAAGTCAGTTCCCTCCCACAGATGGAGGTGACGAACTAATGAACAATACCTTTGGAAACGGCCAGTATAGCCATTTTATTGCAATATAAATTATTGTGGCATACACACACACAGAGTGACTATTATTACATTTGGTCCTGATGAATGCCTAAGGACTCCTTTTGGAGCCAAGGAAAGGCAGAAACATGTTGACCTCTGAAGGGGGTTATTTGTTTTGAACCCCCCTGTCCTCTGCTCTTTTAATCCTTTCCAAGGACTCTACCTAATAAAATTATTTGAGTCCTTGAGATAGTTTTATAATTCCCTGCACTTTTTCACAGCACTCTGTCCTTCACTTACCATTAGCATCTTGTGGCATCCCTTTGCCTTAAAACACCTCAGCTCCTCCCCACACCACTACATTAGGTGGGGAGTTGTAGCCCACATTGGGGACCGGCTGGCCCTGATGTGCGGAGGGAGCCCAATGATGAAGCATGTCACCTTTGGGTGAGTGAGGGTTCTTGTCCATTAAGGACATCTCCTTCCCACTTACACAGCATTCCAACCCGATTATTGGTAGAACATATCCTTAGTAAGTTTCAAGATTTAGATAGGGAGTGATATGTTCCCTGTTGCTCTCCCCTGGATCCTACGTGTGACATTAGTACTCATACATTTTTGACTGTGAGCCAGCTGACTTAGTGGTGGGATGTTCTTGGGTAGGTAAGCATATCACCTTATCTAGTATAGTGAAGGAATACTGGGGATAGCCAACAAGTAGATTACTGCTAAGGTCCAGACTGATGAACTCTAATGGTATGATGAGTGTGGCTTTGCTGTTTTAAATGGTATCTGTGTTTGTGCCATCTCTATGTACAGTACTTTGAGGCATGCTGCAGTAATTGCATTAGCGATAAAGGCTTCCATATTCATGAATGGGGAGAAACCTAATGTTTCTGTTTGAGGAGGCAAATTTCAGAGTCAAGCGGAAAGTGAATGTAGTCAGCAATGGAGATGATTGCTGTTAAAGAAGGAAAGGAAAGGACATATTATTTTGAGGAAAACAATTTTGAGTGATATAACACTATCCATTGACTGTTCTCTGTGAGACAGTCAGTGATGAGAGACTGGAGAAGAGGTGCAAAAATAGGAAAGGATTAAAAGATGTGGGTGTAGTTAGCATAGTAGGATATGAGAACCTAAATGAGGAGATAATATCACCAAGAGAAGAGGCACAGAGTGAGAAATTGAGTGGGGCAAACACAAGCCAGTTGGTACCCCTACTGAGAGACAGGTTGTGATGTCTTTAAGTTGTACATGATTGAGAATGAGCATTTGGAGAGGTATGATGTGAATCCAGGGGCTTATTTATAAGCCCTTGCGCCGCTGGGCGCGTCACTTTTTGTGACGCACCGGTGGCGCAGGAGCTTGCTCCATATTTACCAGGCAGCACTAAGCCAACATTTTTTGGCTTAATGCTGCCTTGTAAATGTTGTGTCCTTTAACGCAGTTTTCTAAGTTAAAGGGGCGTGCAATGGGTGTTGCTGAGGGCGCTCCCAGTAACATCCATGGCTTTTTGACACTGCCCCAGATTTACGAGCAATCGTACCTCTGAGGCAGCGCCAAAAGAGCATGCCCCCCCAGGGCTTGGCAGTTTGGTCTGGACTGTTCCCATGAGGCAAAGGGTCAAGACTGATTTACATATGGTTCGGTCTAAACTGGGGTGGCATTGTGAGCAAAAGAACGATGGATTTAACCCAAATCTATTGACTGGGGGAGAATGTTTGATTTGCTCTGCATTCCGTCCATCATCTGTGTGTCTTTTGCTTTCTTGCCCTAAGTGTGCCGGATATGCCCAGACGTGGGTCCCAGGCTCACTGTGTCACTGGATTCAAGCTAGCCTGGCTGATGAGGGGTGATGCCCTGAGACCGGTCCCAGGATGCTTGTTTCTGGTCCAGGGAGGACCTGGCTTGGCAGTTCGGTCTGGACCGTTCCCATGAGGCACAGGTTCAAGATTGATTTGCATATGGCTGGGTCTTAACTGGGGTGGCATGGTGAGCAAAAGAACAATGGATTTAACCCAGATCTATTGACTGGGGGAGAATGTTTGATTTGCTCTGCATTCCATCCATCATCTGTGTGTCTTTTGCTTTTTCGCCCTAAGTGCGCTATGTATTCCCAGGCGTGGGTCCCGGGCTACTGTGCCACTGGATTCAAGCTAGCCTGGCTAATGAGGGGTGATGCCCTGAAACCCGTCCCAGGATGCTTGTTTCTGGTCTAGAGAGGACCTAGCTTGGCAGTTTGGTCTGGACTGTTCCCATGAGGCACAGAGTCAAGACTGATTTGCATATGGCTGGGTCTAAACTGGGGTGGCATGGTGAGCAAAAGAACAATGGATTTAACCCAGATCTATTGACTAGGGGAGTATGTTTGATTTGCTCTGCATTCCATCCATCATCTGTGTGTCTTTGCTTTCTCGCCCTAAGTGCGCTATGTATGCCCAGGCGTGGGTCCCGGGCTTACTGTGCCACTGGATTCAAGCTAGCCTGGCTGATATGGGGTGATCCCCTGAAACCGGTCCCTGGATGCTTGTTTCTGGTCCAGGGAGGACCTGGCTTGGCAGTTCGGGCTGGACTGTTCCCATGAGGCACAGGGTCAAGACTGATTTGCATATGGCTGGGTCTAAACTGGGGTGGCATGGTGAGCAAAAGAACAATGGATTTAACCAAGATCTATTGACTGGGGGAGAATGTTTGATTTGCTGTGGATTCCGTCCATCTGTGTGTCTTTTGCTTTCTCCCCACAGGGGAGGCGTAAGGTAAGGGACGCACAATGAGGAAAGAGGAAAAAGCCTCTTGTGGTTGTTTTTATGCAGGAAGGTTTCCCTTCCTGCATAAAAATAATCATCCTGCAACCCAGGCGCCCTTGCACCATGGTGCAAAGGTGCCTGCATTGGCGCACAGCAGCCCATTGTGCGCCAGCGCAGGGGAAAAGGACAGGAATGCGCCATTCCTGCCCTTCTTTTTTGCCATAGGGCAGTGCTGCAGGAAGGCCTGCGGCGCTGCCCTATGGCAAAATCTCATAAATAAGGCTCACATTTTAAAAAAGATTCTTCAGTAGAATCTCTCTCTTTTATTCCCTCGGTGGTGGCAAGAGCATTGAAAGTATATAAAAATATATGCAATGAGTTTGAGCTGGTTTGTTTACTTATTTCTTTTAATATTTAAACAGTTATATACACCTTACACATCCAGGCAAATATTGTAAACTTTATCACCCACACAGAAGACCAGATGAAACAGGCACAATGGATTTACTTGGCTGCTGTCCTGGTTCTAGCTTTTGACCCCAACCAGACCGTATATTGATGTCAAAGATTCCTCTGAAGAATCCAGACAACACACTTAAATACTAGGAATCAGGTATCAACAAGTGTGATGCATACTTTGTGCCATTTCTATTAGTGCAACAGAATGTCAATTTTGCAGAGAATTAAACGTACTTACTGAATCATTCACTAAAATGGCAGCCATGTGGCGACATTTTTGAGCTGTCCCTTTAGTAGAATGTCCACCCTGCATAGATTTGCAAGTATTCTCCCTGTAATGAAATGTTAGCCTTGTAGAGGAGTGCCAGGATCGTTTAATAGAATGTAGTTACTTTCCATGACTGAATGAATGAAGGACCTCTTTGCTTCTGATACTGGTTGCTAAACTTCTTATGCTGGAACCTGATCCTGCTTTTCAAAAGGTTGCCCTGCTGTCATTGATTGCCAGGTGCTATTCAAGATCATACACCAAGCCTCCATTAACATTGTCAATGTCAACTTTATTGTTTCAGTTAATAAAAGCCATAACAAGTTATGTCAATACTGCAATAAAATGTGTAACAATGTACTAAATTGCTCAAATAAAAACCATGGTTACATATTACATTACAATTGTTGATTAGCAGCTGTGTGGATCCATTACAAGAGAAAAGAGCGGATAAAAATAATATGTATGGCCCACTTTGGCTCAAGCGCATGGGCGGAAAAAGGAACAAAGACAAAGTGTGGGATGTATTGCAGATAGCTGTTATGAGCAGAAGGGTTCAAGTGTTTGCAAGGGACCATAGGACTGCTAGATCTAAAAAACACGAATTAATTGTAGTGCCGGTCCAATTATCTCAAAATAAACGATGCACCTCATAGCACATCATATGGGCTAAGAACCCTTTGAGCTAAAGTGCGTAAGTGGCAGGAGCAGCGGAGACAAAGTGCTTCATATTGTGCAGAGGGGAGCTTTGAGCGAGGCTAGAACCCCAGCATAACCACAGCGAGTAACCGCGAAACAGTACCCCAGGGGGCATATTCACAAGAACGTGTGATAACCACCGCAAGTTTAGCTTAACGCAACTTCTCACATTGCAGTCCATTGCGGGAAAACAACGCTGTGTTAACGTAGCATTCTCAACCTGGCGTCACCATGCGATAGTCCCACGATAACGCGTCAAATGACCGCGTTAAAAACAATGCGACGCCGAAAAAATGCGAAACACCAACGCGAATAAAGTTGCGTTGAGGCAAACCACGAAAAAAAAACAGCGACAACCAGCGATAGGCCTGCAATCCCCACGCATCTGGCGGGAAAATGCACCATAAAAGCTGAACAAGAATAACACACCATGAACAAATCAAACTGCGCAGCAACATGGATGCACCCGGAACGAGTGCCCAGGTCAACGCGAACCCCACAAGCTCCACAGACCACCAGCAAAGAACCTCGGGGGCGGGGAAGGCCAAGGAGAAGAGGAAGAGGAAGACGGGGTACAGTCCGCAGGAAAACCCGATCGTCGTCACGGAGGTGACAGAGCACCACCAACAACTGTCCGTCACCACCACCGTGTCATTGGCAATACAGACGGAAAAATGGCATCCCATCATGAATGCAGTCGTAGTGCCCAGGAGGCCAAGATGCGCTGGCACGATATCAAAAGCCAAACCAAGCAGAAACCCGCTGCCAACAGGAAGGCAGCAACGGCAAATGGAGGTGGGGTCCTGCACCACAGGAGGAGCTGGAGCAAATGGTGCCCACAGTCATCAGTGTGGAGACGGTGCAAGGAGTCGGGAGTCCGGACACTGCTTGACATGATCTGACACAACAGCAACAGGGTGAGTAATGAACAGGGACTGTGTGGACGGGGGGGACGGGCACAATGGCACACATGCACAACGACGTGTAGCACACCGCCCACCCACAATAACCCTGGGTCATGTCCCTGATCCCCGTGGCACACTGCAGCACACATACAAACATCAAGTAGGCCCCCATTCACCATGTGCCCAAAGGGGTCCCACCCCACACAACACCAATTACACAACACACACATGCACCAGTGCGAAACACAGCAAAGATGCGTATGTGAGAGCCACACTGACAATGCAAGTGACACCACATGACCAGCAGCATGGCTGGAGTACAATCACCATGACACTGTGCACGCCACGAGACTGAGGTGGCTGAGTGTGGACCACATCCGGAAAGGAGCAGGTCACACTCTGACACATCCACCTGCACAAACAACCACTGACATCAACAACACATCTGCAGACAAACAATGCACAAGAGTACAAAAACCGTCCAATAGCACAAATGACCCAAGACCCAAACATCACAGCACCGCAAAAGCACAAAAGCCAAAGGCACACCGCCTCCAAGGGATAAGGGGCAGCAAAATCACAGCTGCAGGTGCGACTCCCACACAAAGCAGCACACACACATAGCAATTACAGCACACCCACATGGATGACAATGTGGTACACAGCCCAACACCTACACTGCAGAATAGAGGACACAACTGGGTCCGCCTGTGCGTAGAAAATGGCCAATCACATCTGACATAGCAGGAAACTGAGATGCAAAGGTACGTGTACAACCTCACCTACATCATGTAGTCCAAAGGTCCACTGTCCTGCATCAAATAGTCCGCCCCTCCCAAACAGTCACAATGTACATTGTGATGAAGTCTGAATGTAAAGGTGAACAATGCCAACACAATGTCAACAAGCATCTCCCCCCACATTGCAGAGGGACAAACAACACCCCCAGCAGAACAGACCAGACAACTCTACAGTGATGCTGAAGAGGACCACCACACTTCCGACACCTACGCCCCCCAACAGTCCATGGACATCTAAGGCAATCGACCTCCAGGAGCAGGGCAGCACCGCTGCATCGAGGACACCCCACCCCCTGCACAGACAACACAGCTGGACGCACCCACCACCCCGGCTGGTTCCCAGCAGCCCACCCAAGCACACATCGCATTCCAAGGCCAGGTATCAGACTGCCAGAAGGGGGTGGCCGAACATGTGCAGGTGGGCCACTACCTCATGGAAGCCGAACAAGATCACATACGTGGGTGTCCAAGTCCCATCAGGGCCCACCAACACTCCCCAACGGAGACCCACACTGCGACAGAGACACATGCCTTTGCACATTTCCAGTACTGAACCACACCCAGAGCCATGGGATGATCATCCACACCCCCACGCCGGACTGGCGTACGCCGGCCCAGTTCACTCCTTTTACGTATTGAGTGGGGGACGACAAAGCTACATGTGCAATGTCCCACCCGCTGCCTGCGGTGACATGGCTGCGTCCTCTGTACATGGTACAATGTAATGTTGTAGTGCCCGGGGCACAAATGCATACATCTTGAGCACACAGACACACACAGATAGTTCGTTGAACTGGCCACGGGCACATGCACTCGACACCTTTATTGGCATGGTCACATGTACAGTGAGCCATGTGCTGGATGTGTGTGGGGTGAGTGTAAGCCAGCCCTCATGGAGTCGTTGGTGCTGGCAACAACTTGAACAGTGATCACAATTGAAGCTGAAACATAAAACACCAGCACAACAGAAACAACTGTGAAGCAACATGGTGGTAGCCGGAGGGAGTACAGTGTTCACCCAACATGCAAGCAGAATGTTCCTTGATTTGTGGTGCACTGAGTTAGTGGCACCTGAAGAGCTGAGCAGGGTATCAAGCTGATGATGGCCCCCACGACAGGTGTGAGCAACTCTGACAGTCTGGCAGTAAGACACCTCCGACTCTGGCACCTGTCGTTTGGAGTCGGTCCTGGCGGTGGTGGCGTGTGCATCCTGCGGTGATGCGACGTCCGGGCAGGTCAGGACTCGATGTGATGTGTGAGCCAAGGTGGACCGCAGTTGAGGCCGGAGGCAGCGGACAGCGCAGGGCCACAGACACATGGCGTTGATGACCCCCAGACCATCGACCCAGAGGCCATCCAACATGCCATCAGACCGGGGCCATGGTTTGAGCTGCACAGAGTCAGTGGCCCCGGATGCACTGCGGCCGGCACAGGCACACCGCCACGGGACGGTGACTTGCGGTGCAGTGAGATAGGGCCATGCGAGGTGAGCGGGTCCTCGTCCATGGCGAAGGTGAATGTAGCGGAGGTTTGCGGGGGACAGTGGAAGGTGTCCTCCAGGGCATGATGCAGAGGGCAGGAGCCGGCCGGAAGCCGCAAATGGAGGAGTGGATTGCTACAGCCCCGTTTTGGCCACATAGTCAGTATCACCGACATGATGATGAAGACAACCCCCAGTCCATGGACTCAGTCGCCAACAAATCTCAAGAAGAAAGTGTCCATGGTTGTCGGGGAACAGACTTAGTGGCACCGGAGCTGACAGGGGATGCAGTCTGCGACGAGGCCAGTACAATGATATCAGGTCTGCCATAAATGAATCATGACTGAGTTCCCAATGTGTCCACTACTCGCCCGATGTGTAGTCCGGAGGCAGCCGCCAGTGCGGGCCAACCGCTGTTCAGCAAGCTCCTCCTGGAACACTGACACATGGCGTTGAAATGGCATGTGGGGATGACTCGTGGTTGACCGAGGCAGTAGCAACAGAGCTGAGTGGGTGTTTGGCCAGCGACGATGCCGTGTCCTGCCTGGTACGGACTGGCATGGATTTGTGTGGGGCCTGCAGGACCGCAGTGTAGTCCGAAGGCGTAGTCATCAAGGGCACACAGACACACGTGGTTGGGATGCCATGCACATACTTTGTGTCACTACATCGAAGAGAGTCTAGTGATATGAACTCCGCCATAAAGTGTGTACTCGGCCATTGTGTAATCAAGACTTAGTTCCAAATGTGTGACCTACTTGACCGCAGTGTAGGCCCGAGGCAGGGGTCAGCTGGGGCCCGCGATGCACAGGGTTGGTGACACCAGGGCAGTTGTCGGCAGTGTTCGGACACCTCCGTAATGATGGTCCTTTTCTCCTCCGGACTGAACCGCGTCTTCCTCTTACTCATCTCCCTGCGTACAGTGATATGTACTCTGCCATGCAGAAATCACGGATCAGTTCAACATGTGTGACCTACACATCCGCAGTGTAGGCCAAAGGCGTAGTCATCAGGGGCCCACAGACACGTGTGGTTGGGATGCCATGCACATACTTTGTGTCACCACATCGAAGGGAGTATAGTGATATAAACTCCGCCATAAAGTGTGTACTCTGCCATAGCATAATCAAGACTAAGTTCCAAATGTGTGACCTACTTGAGCGTAGTGTAGGCCGGAGGCAGCGGTGGTGTACGTCAACGAAAAAGGAGTAAAGCGGGCCTGTGTCGCGGAGGCCGTGATGGTCTGAGGAGGCTGCGAAGGTCGCGGGCCTCGGACTTGGAGCTTGCGCCGGCACGTGGTGGGCCCTCTTTGACACACGCCGGTGTCAGCAGGTGAGCAGTGAGGCCTGGCTGCGCAGGGGCGGGCATGACGGCTCCGGGGACCATCGGCCCGGGGTGCAGCAGGCGCACAGGGTCGCAGGCCACACCGCTCACAGCGTCGGCCTCGTGGCGGGGTGGGAGGCGCCGCCCTGGCAGACGCGTTGGGCATTCTGGAAGAGAACCACGCCCAGTGCTACGTGCTTTTTATTTACACTCCTGCGCTGGCCTGGTGTACGCGGGGCCAGCCCACTCCGCACACGCTTACGGGGGGGACGTCACAAGCTACATTTCTGCGATCTTCCCCACTGGCTGGGGTGACATGGTTGCGTCCACTGTCCATGACACTCCAAACACCAGCACATCATGTAGACATGGCTGTGTCTGTGGTCTGCATACTGCAGTCTGTCCAGCACATCTCCGCCACACTTGGCATTGTGTACATACTCATTCATGGGTCACTTGCCTCCTTCGCACAGGCCTGGTTCCCACTTCTCCCCACATTCCGGTATTGTGTGGCTGAGGTGCCATGCCGTCGATGGCTCATGTACATGGCTGACCAAGGTTGCCACAGTAAGTTGTGCTGTCGTGTCTGGTGGGGAGGCATGTTGTTTGGCATGTTGTATGTGGTTTTGTGACGTGTGCAGTGACAGAGTTGTGAGTTGCATGATTGTGGGGTTGAGGTGTGTGGTGTGTTCATTTGGTACTTGCCAACGGGCAGTGCATTCCCATGGGTGCCATCCTGGAAGCGCTGGTTGATGTTGGACTGTCGGAAGATGAAGGGAACATGCACACTGCCTGGGTAGTTGGCCATGACATTGGTGAGGAGTCCCCTGTGGTCCACTATTGCCTGCACATTGATGGGATGTGTGTGCTTTCTGTTGGGGTATTGTGTGCGGTGTTGGCAGGGGGCACAAGTGGGACAAGTGTGCAGTGGATTGCCCCCGACATGTGCAGGGCTCTAGCCATGGCGTATAGTCCTTGCTTGGTCTCCAGCTGTTCCTGCGCATTGTGGGGGACGTATGAGTGCTGGGGTCCCGAGCTGGTGAGGGCACCCGGGACAGGTGTGAGGAACTTGGATGGGGCTGGCTGTGAGACTCCTCCGACTCGGGCGGTTGTTGTTTGGGAGGGTACCAGAGGCCAACAGGTGCAGCACAGCCAGCAGCTTTGACTGCAGAGGGATGTTGGTTGTCCGCTGTGTTGGTACCGTCAGCCTGTGGGCAATGATGTTCAGGATGCGGAGGATGGTTGTCCTTTTGGGCCTGTAGTGGGCATTGGCATTGTCTGGTGTTAGGTCTGTGGGGCTGGTGCATTTCCTGGAGGTCTGCTGTCTTTGTCTGCGCTGCCTCTGTGGTGATCCGGGGGGGTCTGTTGGGGGGGTGGCGGTCCTGGGGGTGGTGGCGGTGGGTGTTGTTGCCCTCTGGGGGCTCCGGGGTGCATGGTGTGTAGCTCCATGGCATCTGTTGTTCTTCAGGTGTGGCTGTGGGCTGGGCTCCCTTTTCTTGTGCAGGTTGACGTCCGACTTTGCACCAGGTCAGAGCAGGTGTTAATTTCCTGCTCGTAACGCGCCGTATCGCCTGTTTTGTGTTCCTATCGCAGATGTGGCTGGTCGTTGAGAATGTTGCGTTGTGGTGGTGTCGCAGCTTTTTGCTCGGGAACGCCTACTCTGCATCTCATTAGCATTAATTGCCGGGGTCATCTGTGGCGATGTTTTTTGCGACTGCTTTCGCAGGGAAACTGGTGTTATGGGCTGTTAGCACTGGCTTGTGAATGGGGCGATAAATTTAGCGCGACTTTGGATGCGTTAAAGTGCCGATAACTCGGCGGTAGCTCCTTGAGAATATGCCCCTATGTGTGCAAAGAGCCCCTTGTACTAAAGTGCATTCGTGGCAGGAGCAACGAGAACAAAGTGCTTTGTTTAGTGCAGAGATGAGTTTGGCACAAGGCTAAGACCCTGGTATGACCACAGACAATAACTGCGGAACAATTGCCCCTGTATGCAAGAGACCCCTGGGCCTAGAGTGCATAATTGGCAAAGACAATGGGGACAAACGTGCTTGATGTTGTTCAGAAAGAAATGTCGCTCGAGCGGTAGGACCCTTATTTGCTGGATTTAAGGGAGCCTTCACTAAAATCCTCCGCCATTAAATGCATTAATTAACACAAGAGATTTTACAGGGATAAGAAGGATTTTACAGCCTGGGATAATGATGAACCGACCCGAGCCAGTGTGGATTAGGGGGAGCTAGAGCAATGGAAGACAACAGATAAAAATAAGCCTATCATATTACATGGCTGACTGCTCAAGTAAAAGTTGTGGAAATAATCCCCCCTCTCCCTGACAGTGCCTTAATTAGTCAATGTGCCTCTTAGCTGCAGCGTTGCCCAAATTCAGTTTTTCTGTGCGAAATAGTCCGTTATCAACTTTTGGGTAGAGTCAATTTGACAAGGCACGTGGTTTCATAGTTGTAGCTGGGCTCTGAGTTCCTTCACAAATCTTCCACACCTCGATAAGGCTCTTGCACTTGAATGGGTGAAACACAATGATGATGCCTCCAGACAGATATGGACCCCTAGGGACAGAAAGATTGGCTTCAGCAAAGCCCTCCTAGGAACAAGACTTCCTAGGAACATCCAGCTTACGGCAACAACACAGAAGGTGCAGCCTGATTTCTCGCCTAAAATGACATAGCCTATACTCCTCCCATGATGGCCCCATGCTGGATTGAAATTATTCACTGGTAGGCCAGGTAGGTGCATGCACACATAACTCTGCAAGTTTGTCTGTTGATGTCATCCAATAAATATGATTGTTGCTTCCCCACCAGGTACGAATTGTTGAGGGGAAGTAGGGTAGCTGAGGTCTTTAGGAGGGAAATATTCTTAAGATTCAAAGTTGATTGTAGTTGGCTATTGATTACCCTTTTCCAGGCCACATAAGAAACATCATCTAAGTTTAACGCTAGTGTGTTGATTTGGAAGGAGGAAATGGAGTTTTGCGTTTGCTCATGGCAGGGATTACCCGGGGTCTTGAATGTGGCTTTCAAACTGACTTTAAGTGAATCAGCTGGCGCTTTCAGGACCTGAATGTAGTACGTCAAGATATCTGTCTCACAGGCTAAGGATTGTCTTATCAGCCCTAACTCCGCTTGGAGTCTTGTCCTACGGATATATCGAGGCAGTTGAGATATTTTCTTGTAGCCTTTAAATTGTTCTTGTTCTAGGCTAGACACACGAGCCCCAGGGAAGGCCTGATGGTCGTATTGCAGTGCGGGGCGGGAGAGTCACATTCTTGACCCTAAGTATGGGGGCTGCAGAGGGGCTTTTTAGCTTCCTGTTCAGACAGTTAACACTCTATCTAATGGCTCCACGTTTCTTTTTAAGGGTGGCCATATGGGCAATGGATTTAGAAGTTTCTATAAACCAGACCCCGAGATAATTATACTTCCTGGATGAATTAATGATCTTGCTCCCCATATGTCTTTTGTGATGTTTCTTATTTATGTGGTGCTCAAAAACCAGTACCTTAGTCTTGTCCAGATTTGTTATGAGATGGTTTTCCCCATTATATATTTGAAGGCTGGTTTAGGCGTTCTGTAGACTGACTTTAGAGTGATCCATTATCACTATATCATCTGCATATTGCAGGATATGTAATTTGTACAGGCCTAATTTTGGGGTAATCAGGCAGCCACCCTCTAGAGCTTTCCCCAGATCCGCAGTATATAAATTGAAAAGAAGGGTCACAAGAACACACCCCTGCATCAGTCCACAGTGGGAGATAATTTTGGAGGTGGCAGTGTGAGGTCCTGTTCTTGCTCATACCCACGTGACAGAGTAGAGTGCAATAATTGCCCTTAGTAGTTTAGAGGGGACACCCAGCATGTTCAATTTTCTCCATAGCGTAGGGCAATCCACCTTATCAAAAGCAGCACTATTGTCACTGAAGCCACAGAAGAGTGGTGGCTGATCTTTCTGTACTGCTAGGCTACTCAGGGTTTCAAGTGCTGCAATGTTATCCATTGTTGATGCAGCGGCTCTGAACCCAGTCTTTAAAAAAGGCAATGCATTGTTTTCCACAACCCAGGCCTCCAGCTATTTAAGTAGTGTTCTAGCAAAAGCTGTAGCCTCTAGATCCAAGAGTGATATCAGGTGGTAATTTGATGGAATTGTTGCGTTCCCTTTCTTGAGTATTGGCCACAGAATAGACCCCTTCCAAGCGCCCAGTACTTGGGCAGTCAGATAGGCATGATTGAAGAGGGGGTTATCACCTTTGTCCATTCCTCCAATGCACCTTTCAATATACTTGCCAAACAGACCATTATGGCCAGGAGCACCGTCATTTTTCAGTGCTTTAATGAGTTTGCTGATCTGGGCTGGGTAGGTCAGTTCCTAGAAGTTCCCTATGGTCAGTTCTGTGGCCTCCGACTTGCCAGCATTATCAGGTGCAGAGGACTGATATGCATATAGTGCTTCTACATACCTCATCCAAGATTCTTCAGAGACTCCGTTTTCCCTTGTATGATTAGATTTTAGTATATTGATGTACTGCCAAAAGCATGCCTGATTTATTTCCACCAGGAATTGGTAGATTTATTGCCATTTCTTCTGTTCTATGGCCTTCTTTACTTCCTATGTTGTTTTTTATGCCTGTTACACAGCTTGGTCATGGACTTTGCAGATTTTATGATAGGGTTGAGCTTATGGGCATGCAGGGCCCTTCTTAGCACTCTTTGTAGTAAGAAGATGTCCTTATCGTGTTTTGGTAGAAGGTCCACCTTTCCGTCGGCCCTGGTTTTTTTTCTTCATGGTTTTATATAGCGCAAACTTGACCTGAAGGTATCAGGTATCAGAGCGCTTTACATGAGCACCAGTTGCATTACACAAGGACACATTCATTTTTGTTAGGCACAGGGAGATTAAGTGATTTGCCCAGAATCACAGGATGTTGAGCGTTGTTGCTGAAACTCTAACCCGGTTCCCCAGATTTGAGGTCTAGCCGCTAGGCCACATCCTCTCCCGATCTGTGGCAACTAGCAGGGAATCTCTTAGCTCACTAAAGGATCTATCCAAATCCAGGGGTATATCCAATTGGGATTGGATATTGGCCTCCAAGGTCAGCTTTTCTAGCCAGATGTGCAACCTGTCTCCCTTCATTTAATTCTCCCTACCAGTTTTGCTGTTTCAGCCCCTGTAGAAGAGCCCAATGAGATACATTTTTGTACAATAGGAGCTGCTAAATCTAGGGTGAGAGACAAAAGGTTGTGGTCACTTTCTGTCCTATTAGGAATCTCAAATTTAATGAGGTAATTTGCTAAGGTCTCTCACAGGAAGATGTAATCAGTAATTGAGATTCCTCTGAAAGTTGGATAAAAGTGACAATGGGGGACTTGGACCTCATATAATTGTTGGGTGGAAGTCAATTTATGAGTTGTCAAAAGTCATTCATTGTTTCCCATTCTTTGGAATTTGGGGCACAGTTGTTTAATCTAACCCAGTTGACGCTAGGCCAGTCTAATATGTGATAAATCAATCTGATGAATAAATTGAAGCACACAGATAAATTAATTAATGAATTGGATATATTTCTAGAGCACAATTACTTCAAAAGGTGTGATGGCGCTAATACGTAATGCAGGTATAGGAATGATTGGCTGTACTAGTAGTGTTTTGATGGATTTGCTGATGCAGAGAAAGTTAAAGTGGATGCAAGAGTAGGGGGAAGAGTATTCCATAATATGACCCAGAGATAAGAGAAAGCCTGACCACCACAACAGGGTTGGTGAACTTGGGGTATGGTCAGGAGGAACATGGAAGAAGAGGGCAGATTGTAAGAGTGTAAATATCAGGGGATTAATTTTTGAAGATAGTTTAGGCCATGTATGTCACGGAGAGGGTTGCACTGTGTTTTGAAGGTAATGCGTTTCATCACTGGGAGCCAGTAAAGACTTGGAAGCGGGGGACATTAATGCTAAATTGGAATGTCCTGTGAGAGGTAATCATATGCTGTTTTCTGGGGGGCCCGATCGGGGGGGGGTAAAGAATTGGAGACCTTCCTAGCATCTCTGGCCTTACATAATGCACTTGAGGTGGCAAGAATGGGAGAAGCTGCCAACTTTTAAGGGCAGGAATTGTCTCTCCCTTATTGATTACATCTTTGTTTCCAATACTTTTTCTGATTGGTTGGTGTCGTGGGCAATTGTCCAAACAGAATTTGGGGATCACAACTCCTTTGTAATTGACTAGCTCTGGCATTGAGAGAGGTCCCTAAAAGTCAACCAGAACTTTGTAACCTGCAGGTATTAACAGACAACCTAAAAGTATGCTGGAAACTTCAGAATCCAACACAAATGCTGGCTGAAATTATCAGAGGAATTTAACTTTAATCTTGGGCTGTATATCCAATGATGATTGCAGTGGGATATTTGTGGGCCTTTGCTCAAATATTAAAATCCATCTTTCAAAGCTGGTAAAAACACCAATTAACATTCATGATACCCCTTGATGGCTCGATCAAGAGTGCTCGGCTGCCAACCTAGCCCTCCGGAAGGCCCTGGCTGCTTGCCTCAGGGACCCCACGGAGGTAACCAGTTTGCTCAAAAGATATAAAGCAGCAACTAAAAACAGAAAAGTGGAGGTGATCACTCAGCAGTGGGACAACCTAGAGCACTCAGCAATGACTGAGAACAGTCCTTTTGGGAATCTGTCTCAGCCTTGAGGTCAGCTTCCAGACATCAAGGCATCAGTAGTGAGGCATGGGAGGAACACTTTTCTACAATTTTTTCAGTGGGGAATCTGGCCTTGTGTGTAAGCAAGCGGGCCGAGTCAAACTCTAATGTGGCTGTGTCCCTACACTTAGGGCCCAATTCCGATCTCACCTGGAAGGCCTACGAATCGGATTTGGCTTTTACGGATCCGATTTGTAGCCCTTATTCCCGTCCGAACCGTACACAGGTCCGAACGACCAAGTACGATGCAAAGATCGCGTACGCGCCGCCCGAATCGTTTCCCAACCTGATCCTGTCCGTACGACTTGGACGCAGACGCTTCGTACAGTTTTATGGAGTCTGTCTCCAAGCGAGCAAGTATGATGCACGATTCGGACAGCCTTCACGATTCGGTATGTCCGGATCAAAAAAGCTACCGCTCAAACAGAGGGGGCCCCTATAAAGTTTGATAGAGGTAGGGACACATGTTAACTTATTTATTAGCACTGGTTAGGTATAAATCAATATGACTCAATGCATTGTTAAAAATATATAGGTAAGGTTGCCAATCTTGTTTGATTGTATCGGATCAAAAAAGCTGCCAGAATCGTTCTTTTGGGGCGCGTAGCAGGCCCCCCATCACCTGGAGCCCTCCGATTCGGACCCATGGGTGTACCCATGGGTCCCCCCTTCTCATGCACAGTGTGGCGGGCACCATGGGATGCCCGCCACAGGGTGTACGCTTTTCCCCACCCACCCCTTTTGCTATGGGAGCCTGTCTACACGTCCAGTATGCAGGCTCCCATAGAGTTCAATGGGAGTCCGAGCAAACCGAGACTGTAAGCATGTGAATGCATCGTACTCGCTCGCTCGGACTCCAGGTGCACGATTCGCTCGTAAAGCCCTACGGATCCGAGTCGTACGGAGGGCTTTACAAGCGAGATCAGAATCGGGCCCTAAGTGTCTTTTGCAATACAGCAAAGTGCATGGGGAAAGGCACCTGGCCTGGATGACATACCTATCAACCTGATAAAATGCAATGTTGGCCTATGGGCACCTCTGTTGACCAATATTTACAAGGAAAATTGTGTATCTTTACCTGATTCATCGAGATCATCCACAATTGTACCTATTTTTGAAAAAGGCGACCGATCTTCACCCTGTTGTTAACGCCCAATCTCTCTCATAGAAATTCCAGCTAAATCGTTGAAGGGGCTTTATATAAAAATTTCATTGAGTGGGGGGACAATAACAAGATTTTGAACCAATGCCAGTGTAGTTTTCGTAAACATATTGGAACACAGAAGCAGTGCCTGAACCTTTGTTTAATATTGGGTAAATACACTGTAGCGAGGCACACCCATATGTATTCAGCGTTTATGGACCTAACTGTGGCATTTAACTGTGTAAATCGGTCAAGGATCTGCCAAATATTATTAGAAATGGGGAAGGAGGAACCACTTGTACACCTGTTGGCATCTTTGCACATGAACGCAAAGGCCAGAGTGAGGTTTGTTCAAAGTAGAGAGCTTACAAGAGATAACTAAATCAGGTGCTGGTTACGACAGGGGTGCGTGCTTGCTCCTTTGCTGTTCATCTTGTATATTAACAAACTTTACACTCACCTACCATCATGCACGCCAGATGTTCCCATGGTCCTTGGCATCCCATGCCCCATTTTGTTGTACCCAGATGATGCAGTCTTACTGGCACGCACCTCAAGAGCCCTGAGATTATTGGTCAAATCATTTGTGGAATTTATGGGATCCCTTGATCTATTGACTAATTTCTTTAAATCTTTTCTTGTGGCTTGTGGGCCTAGAAGTGAACCGTTCTCAAGTATTTTGGTTGGAACAAACCGCCTAGTTAGCGTTAATACATTTTTTTTACCTGGGGTGATTTTCAGCTCCAATGACTTGTGGATACATAATATAATTGAGCGGATAACTACGTTTTCTAGGGTGATTTTGTAGGAGAGTAGGATCTGCTTCACATGGGTACCCCCACTTTTTGCTGATGCTTCACTGTTTTTCGACATTAGTCTGGCTGGGGCCCTGCTAATCAGAACCCCAGCCTAGCTGCTTCCTCTCTAAAATGGTTTCCATGTGCCTTAGGGACATCACTGATTGGGATCTGGAGTGCCCTTATAAGTCCCTAGTATATGGTATACTATGTACCAAGGGCATAGGTACCTCAGAGGCCTGCCAGGGGCTGCAGCATGTATTATGCCACCCCTGGAAGGCCATCCAAACTGACACCACAGGTCTGCTACTGCAGCCTGGGTAAGGTGGTGCATGCACCCCTTACTGTGATATAGGTTACCTATATCACGAAATACATACACACATATAAACCTATAAGTCACTCCTAAGGCAGGCCTTATCAATCCTAAAGGCAGAGTGCGTGGTTCCTATGTGAGAGGGTTCCCCTGCATGAGCAGGGCCCCTCTGCAGCGTTCGGAGATCATCTCTGATGCTGTTTGTAGTGCAGCCTGACCATATACTCTTAAGCGCATTATATCCTCGCGGTAAAATGCTAACTTTGGAATGGCTGCACCTAAACATGTCGTGTTTGGTGTCAAACATCTTGGAATACTACCCCCCGCCAATCCTGGTGGCGGGGGTAGCATTCCACCCTTCTAGAGGGAAAGACATGTTAACTCTGACGAGTCCGGTAACTTCTTTCCAGAGCCCGGCATCACAAAATGGATGCTGCTGCCACAGACACGAGTCTGGCCTCCTGCTGCTGGACGAAACTCCGGCAGGGGAGGCCTGGACAATAGGTTTCCTGTCCCAGGGAGGTGTGACCACCTCCCCAGACAGGATAATGTGTATTGGGGCTGGGCGGGAGCACTTTCGGGTGCTTTGAAGTCCTGCACTGGGGGCACATTTGGTGTCCCTGTGCATACCCCAGTTCAAACCGGATCAGGGGCTTGCAGCCCCTGCTTTGGCGCGAACTGGACAAAGGGAAAGGGGTGTAGCCACCCCTCTGCCCTGACCCACCCATAGGTGGGGCCACAGAGTAGTCCAACCCCTATTTTTAGAATAAAGGTAGGAACCCAGTCCTTAGGACTTTAGATTATACCTGGACGAAACTCTGAAACTGAATCCTGGACCTTCGACGCTCTACGACAAGATTAGAGGACTGAAGAATCTCCCTTGGGGTCAAGGAGTGACTCCCCTGCTTGGCAGGCACCAAAGAAGCATCTGTCCGGTTCGCATTTCTGAAGCTCCCGTCGGACGCCGAAGTCATCGCATCACCAGAGGTGGATTCTCAGACTTCCCGAGGCTACCCTGAGTCCCCAGCAAAGCTGAGGACCGTGGCTATTGTGGGTGACTTGAGACCATGACCCCTGGACACCGAGCACATTTGCAAGTGCATCATCTTCTGGGTCTTCCAAGAAGTCGTGCTTTGGGCTCCGAGTAGCCCTAGCCTCCAGCACCACCTGCACCGAAGATCACTGGCCCCCACTCCACGAGTGTCCTGTAAGCCAGATCCACGTGCGGCGTCACGAGGCTCCTTCGCGGTCGCTAGCCCGTTGGCTAGTAGCCCTTAACGAAGGCCAATCCTTTTCTTACTTGGCATCCTGGTTGCTCCAGGCCTGCCCTCACTTACCCTCGCTGGGTGAGTTCCACAGACCTTGCTGGTCTGCACCATCAATGATCTACATCTTCACCGAGACTTGCCGTTGCCAAGGCTTGTTGGGTCCAATCCGGTCGCCGACACCTCAGCACTCGACAGACATCGTGTTCCAGCCCGAATCCTGCTCCTGGTCACCGACAACGCCTCCTGGACCTCGTGGCTGAAGAGTCAAGACAACCGTCAACGCACCTGAAGCACTCGACATCGGTGGGCATCTGTCCATCGCCTTCCTGGTCACTGGCTAGTGACCCAGACTCTGTCCCCTCTGCTTTCAGGTTCGTCAGAACTCCGATCCACTCTTGGATCCACCCGGACACTTTTCTCTTGTCCGCCAGCAGCACTTTGCAGCAGATCGCCATTCGAATCGACGACGAAACCCGACCCCGAAAGGCACCTATGCACCCGGCTTCCCTGGGTGAGGTAACACGAGTACTCTGGTGCTCCCGTGGGTAGAGACTCTTCAAAGTCCTAGATCTCAAAGGGTTTTGTCCTAGTCCTCTTTTAAGTGTCCCTTTTCTCTATTTTCCCGATCCCGACTTTCTCCGTAGAAGTTAACGGCGTATCGCGGTTGTGTATTTACACTGCACGCGTCTCCCGTGGGTCCCCTGTGTCACTACCTTGGGTGGTTCCTTGTGGTCCAAGCACTTCTAGAGGCTCTAGGCCTAGTGTCTAGTTCAGTCGTGGTTCGCATACCACTTTATTGGTATATGGTTTGGTACGCCCCTAGGGCCCAAACGTGTATTTGTGCTATTACTGTGATTTAATAACTTATAACTTATGTACTTCGAACTCTAGCCTCATAAAGAGACTAGAGGGGTGTGTTTAGCAATAAATACATATATTTTGAATATATACCTGGTGTGGTGCTCTTTCATTTGATCACTCAAGAGATTATAGACTGGTAAAACAAGCTGCTTTACATTCCTTCAAGACTTAGCCTGAAGGCTGCTCTCCATAGCTACCACTAGGATAGCTTTCAATAAAGGTTGTCTTTAACCTTTCTCCAATAAGGGGTTGTTTGGACTGGTGCAAGGTGCCCACTATAATTAGTGGACAGCATATACCAGGCCAACTTCTCACATTGGTGTGCAGCGTGTGGGATTCCAGCTTGCTATTGTTTTACCAGATAATCTCAATTGAATTGATCAACTGAAAACCACTAAAGGTACCTAAGGTACATATAATTTAAGCTTAGAATACAGTAAGTTCTACTGAACTTAGAGTTGTGTGTTAAGGGATAGCACAACCCTTTCTACAACTCAAGAGAGTTTAGTAGGCCACACTAGAGTAGGTAGTGCATACACCACACCACACTAGTAATGTCTTTAAGGGCAGGATCCAAAGAATCCTTGCAGGAAGCCATTGAGCTTCCACCCTCCAAGTATGATACACTCCCATTCTTGGAATTGAGAGCTTTATGTAACTTGAGAAAAATAAGGACAGGCCAAAGCCCCACCACCCAACACCTCAAGGAGTTGTTGGTGGCTTATGACCTTAGTAAGACCTGTAGGGACTGAAGGGGTAGGAGCTGAGGGTGGGGCAGAAGAAGAGGACGAGGCCAGGGGTACCAATACCCCCAACCCCCCCTCTGAAACTGGCCAGGAGGGTGACAATGACCCTGACCTGGATAACCCAATCCCTCCTGTGGATGATGATGAGGATGATCAAGATGAAGCCCTCTTTGTCCCCCCAGGAAGGATTAAGAGTGTGCCCAGGAAGTCTAGATCTCCTTCTCAGGAGTCTAACCACTCTGGCACCTCTATAGGGAGCTCTGTCTCCTCTCACAGGAGGGAATCGTCTCATGAGAGGAGAACCAGACTGGTCCAGTATGAGGAAACTCAGCTGGAGATTAGAAAAAAGCAATTGGCTTTAGATAGGGAATCCCTAGATCTCCTTAGAGAGAGAAGAAAATTGGGACTAGAGTCCCATGGTGGCAGCCATGTCCCTAGAGACAGGGAAAGGTCCTATGACCATAGGATCCTGAGCAAGATTGTCCCTCCCTACCAGAGTGGGGATGATATCCACAAATGGATCACTGCATTAGAGAGGGCCTGTAAAGTACAGAAGGTCCCTCAGGAGCAGTGGGCAGCAATCTTGTGGCTCTCCTTTGCTGACAAAGGTCGAGATAAGCTCCTCACTGTTAGAGAGGAGGATGCTGATAATTACAAGGTCTTGAAGAGTGCTCTTATTGATGGGTTTGGCCTAACCACTGAACAGTACAGGTTGAAGTTCAGAGACACCCAAAAAGCACAGACTCAAGACTGGGTAGACTATGTGGATTGTTCTGCCAAGGCTCTGGAAGGCTGGTTGATGGGCAGTAAGGTGTGTGACTTCTCAGGATTGTACAATCTGATAATGAGGGAGCAGATTCTTAATAACTGTCAAAATCAGCTGTTGCATCAATACCTGGTAGACTCTGACCTGACCTCTCCCCAAGAATTGGGAAAGAAGGCAGACAAATGGGTCAGAACCAGGGTGAAGCAGAAGGTACAGAACCAAGGTGGGGAAACCAAGAAGCAAGATGCTAAGAACTCTGACAAGGGTGGGGAGAAGGGTAAAGATCAAAAGTCTTCATCAGGCCCCCAAAAATCTTCTTCTGGTGGGGATTCACAGTCTACCAAAGGGAAAGGCCAAAGAAAACCATGGTGCAAGGTCTGCAAGCAAAAGACCCACTGGACCAGTGATTGCACCAAGTCCAAAGACTCCAGTCCAGCACCCACCAATGCCCCTAAGGCACCTGTTCCCCCTAGTACAGTTGGTGGAAGTGCTCCAGCAGAGGGTTTAGTAGGGTTCACCCTGGGAACTGAGTTGGGCTCTGACTTAGTCAGGGAACTGACTCAGGCTGTGTTAGTCTGTGATGGAGGCATGGATGTGACCTCCACTGTGAGTCCCAGTAATCTGGGCAAGTACAGACAACAGCCTTTAATCAATGGACGTGAGGCTTTGGCATTTAGGGACACAGGGGCAAGTGTCACAATGGTGACACAAGACCTTGTGCTTCCTGGGCAAGTTATGCTTGGTGAGATGTACCAAGTGACCAATGCTAGCAATGTCAGAACAGACCATACTCTGGCAGTTGTTAACTTCTCCTGGGGAGGGGTAACTGGCCTTAAGAAGGTTGTGGTAAGTGCAAACCTACCAGTCGAATGCTTGCTTGGCAATGACTTAGAGACTTCTGCTTGGGCAGAAGTGGAGCTCAGGACCCATGCAGAAATGCTGGGGATCCCTGCAGATGTGTTTGCTGTGACCAGGTCACAAGCCAAAATGTCTAGCACTGAACAGGCCTTGGATTCTGGAAGAATGGACCAAGTGCCTTCCAAGAGGAGGAGTAGTAGGGTTAAGGCAGTGCCTTCCCCCTTGGCTCAGGAGGAAGATCAGTCCCTTGAGGGGGATGATCTCAGCCCTGAAGAAGGAACTGTCCCAGAGGAACTTGAACCTGACCAGGTTGAGTTCTTGGGGACAGGGGGACCTTCTAGGGCAGATCTGAGCCAGGAGCAGCAGAGCTTCCCCTCCCTTGAACCCCTCAGACAGCAAGCTGCTGCTGAGGCTGCTGGGAAAGCTAGTGGTCCCCATACAGTGTATTGGGATGATGGACTCCTGTACTCAGAGAGTAGAGACCCCAAGCCTGGTGCTACCAGGAGGTTGGTAATACCTTTGAAGTTCAGGGGCTTCCTATTGACCCTAGCCCATGATATTCCCTTAGCAGGTCACCTGGGCCAGAACAAGACTTGGGACAGAATAGTCCCTCACTTTCACTGGCCCCACATGTCTGAAGACAGTAAGGAGTTTTGTCGCTCCTGTGTAACCTGCCAAGCCAGTGGCAAAGCAGGTGGCACTACAAAGGCCCCCTGATACCACTACCTGTGGTGGGGGTGCCCTTTGAAAGGGTAGGGATTGACATTGTTGGTCCCATGGATCCCCAAACAGCCTCTGGGCACAGGTTTATCCTGGTGGTAGTGGATCATGCCACCAGGTACCCAGAAGCTATTCCCCTCAGGACCACTACAGCACCTGTGGTGGCAAGGGCCCTCCTGGGAATCTTCTCAAGAGTGGGCTTTCCTAAGGAGGTAGTATCAGACAGGGGTGCTAACTTCATGGCTGGGTACTTAAAAGCAATTTGGAAGGAGTGTGGAGTGACTTATAAGTTCACCACACCCTATCACCCACAATGCAATGGTTTAGTTGAGAGATTCAACAAAACCTTGAAGGGCATGATTAAAGGGCTCCCAGAAAAGCTTAGGCGTAGATGGGACATACTCTTGCCCTGCCTTTTATTCGCATATAGGGAGGTGCCTCAGAAGGGGTTGGTTACAGCCCTTTTGAACTTCTGTTTGGCCACCCTGTGAGGGGTCCACTGTGCTTGGTGAAGGAAGGATGGGAGTTACCTCTCAAGTCCCCAAAGCAAGATATAGTGGACTATGTACTTGGTCTCCGCTCCAGGATGGCTGAGTACATGAAAAAGGCAACCAAAAACCTTGAGGCTAGCCAGGAACTTCAGAAGGCCTGGCATGACCAAAAGGCTGTTCTGACTGTTTACCAGCCAGGACAGAAGGTGTGGGTGTTGGAGCCAGTGGCCCCAGCAGCTCTCCAAGATAAATGTAGTGGACCCCACACTATTGTTGAGCAGAAGGGTGAGGTCACTTATTTAGTGGACCTAGGAACACCCAGGAGTCCCCACAGGGTTCTCCATGTCAACAGGTTAAAACCATATGTGGACAGGGCAGACATGGGCTTGCTCATGGCTACTGATGAAGGGCAGGAGGAAGAGAGTGACCCACTCCCCGACCTGCTCTCACAGAACCCTGACGATGGGTCAGTTGATGGTGTAGCCTTGGCAGGCAGCCTCACTACCCAGCAACAAGCTGATTGCAGGCAAGTCCTCAATCAGTTTAGACATATGTTTTCACTGACACCCAGTCAGACCACCTGGTGCACTCATGAAGTGGACACTGGGGACAGTCTGCCTATTAAAAACAAGATTTATAGGCAACCTGACCATGTCAGGGACTGTATCAGGACTGAAGTCCAGAAAATGTTGGAATTGGGAGTTATTGAACCCTCAGATAGCCCTTGGGCTAGTCCAGTAGTCCTTGTACCGAAACCTCACACCAGTGGTGGAAAAAGAGAGATGAGATTTTGTGTGGACTACAGGGGTCTCAATGCAGTCACTAGGACTGATGCCCATCCAATACCCAGGGCAGTTGAGCTCATAGATACTTTGGCCTCTGCCAAATATCTCAGCACATTTGACCTAACAGCTGGCTACTGGCAGATCAGACTAGCTGATACTGCAAAGCCCAAAACAGCATTCTCGACCCCTAGTGGACATTATCAATTTGTGGTAATGCCCTTTGGTCTGAAGAATGCACCTGCCACTTTCCAGAGGTTGGTGAATAGAGTTCTCACAGGACTGGAGGCCTATAGTGCAGCTTATCCAGATGATATTGCTGTCTTTAGCTCCACCTGGGAGGATCACCTGGTCCACCTCAGGAATGTTTTACAGGCCCTGCAAAAGGCAGGCCTGACTATCAAGGCCACTAAGTGCCAGATAGGGCAGAGTCAGGTTGTGTACCTGGGCCACCTTGTGGGTGGAGGCCAGGTTCAACCTTTGCAGAGCAAGATCCAGACCATCATGGACTGGACTGCTCCCACTACCCAGACTCAGGTGAGAGCCTTCTTAGGCCTGACTGGGTACTATAGGAGATTTGTCAAGGGGTATGGATCAATAGTGACACCCTTGAATGACTTAACTTCTAAGAAAATGCCCAAAAAGGTTCAGTGGACAGTTAGCTGTCAAAAGGCATTTGATGACCTCAAGCAGGCCATGTGCACTGCTCCAATTCTGCAGAGTCCGGATTACTCCAAGAAGTTCATTGTTCAAACTGATGCATCTGAATTGGGGGTAGGGGCTGTACTGTCACAATTGAATGAAGAAGGTCAGGATCAGCCAGTAGCTTTTATTAGCAGAAGGCTGACCCCTAGAGAGAAACGTTGGTCAGCCATAGAGAGGGAGGCCTTTGCTGTGGTCTGGGCTCTGAAGAAGTTGAGGCCATACTTGTTTGGTACCCACTTCCTGGTTCAGACAGACCATAAGCCCCTCTTATGGCTAAAACAAATGAAGGGTGAAAACCCCAAACTGCTTAGGTGGTCCATTTCCCTACAGGGGATGGACTTTACAGTGGAACATAGGCCTGGGAGTAACCATGCGAATGCAGATGGACTCTCTAGGTATTTCCACTTAGAACATGAAGACTTAACTGGGCAAGGTTAGTTTAATGTCCCTACGTTTGGGGGGGGGGTTGTGTAGGAGAGTAGGATCTGCTTCACATGGGTACCCCCATTTTTTGCTGATGCTTCACTGTTTTTCGACATTAGTCTGGATGGGGCCCTGCTAATCAGAACCCCAGCCTAGCTGCTTCCTCTCTAAAATGGTTTCCATGTGCCTTAGGCACATCACTGATTGGGATCTGGAGTGCCCTTATAAGTCCCTAGTATATGGTATACTATGTACCAAGGGCATAGGTACCTCAGAGGCCTGCCAGGGGCTGCATCATGTATTATGCCACCCCTGGAAGGCCATCCAAACTGACACCACAGGTCTGCTACTGCAGCCTGGGTAAGGTGGTGCATGCACTCCTTACTGTGATATAGGTTACCTATATCACGAAATACATACACACATATAAACCTATAAGTCACTCCTAAGGCAGGCCTTATCAATCCTAAAGGAAGAGTGCGTGGTTCCTATGTGAGAGGGTGCCCCTGCATGAGCAGGGCCCCTCTGCAGCGTTCGGAGATCATCTCTGATGCTGTTTGTAGTGCAGCCTGACCATATACTCTTAAGCGCATTATATCCTCGCGGTAAAATGCTAACTTTGGAATGGCTGCACCTAAACATGTCGTGTTTGGTGTCAAACATCTTGGAATACTACCCCCCGCCAATCCTGGTGGCGGGGGTAGCATTCCACCCTTCTAGAGGGAAAGACATGTTAACTCTGACGAGTCCGGTAACTTCTTTCCAGAGCCCTGGCATCACAAAATGGATGCTGCTGCCACAGACACGAGTCTGGCCTCCTGCTGCTGGACGAAACTCCAGCAGGGGAGGCCTGGACAATAGGTTTCTGTCCCAGGGAGGTGTGACCACCTCCCCAGACAGGATAATGTGTATTGGGGCTGGGCGGGAGCACTTTCGGGTGCTTTGAAGTCCTGCACTGGGGGCACATTTGGTGTCCCTGTGCATACCCCAGTTCAAACCGGATCTGGGGCTTGCAGCCCCTGCTTTGGCGTGAACTGGACAAAGGGAAAGGGGTGTAGCTACCCCTCTGCCCTGACCCACCCATAGGTGGGGCCACAGAGTAGTCCAACCCCTATTTTTAGAATAAAGGTAGGAACCCAGTCCTTAGGACTTTAGATTATACCTGGACGAAACTCTGAAACTGAATCCTGGACCTTCGACGCTCTACGACAAGATTAGAGGACTGAAGAATCTCCCTTGGGGTCAAGGAGTGACTCCCCTGCTTGGCAGGCACCAAAGAAGCATCTGTCCTGTTCGCATTTCTGAAGCTCCCGTCGGACGCCGAAGTCATCGCATCACCAGAGGTGGATTCTCAGACTTCCCTGAGGCTACCCTGAGTCCCCAGCAAAGCTGAGGCCCGTGGCTATCGTGGGTGACTTGAGACCGTGACCCCTGGACACCAAGCACATTTGCAAGTGCATCATCTTCTGGGTCTCCCAAGAAGTCGTGCTTTGGGCTCCGAGTAGCCCTAGCCTCCAGCACCACCTGCACCGAAGATCACTGGCCCCCACTCCACGAGTCTCCTGTAAGCCAGATCCACGTGCGGCGTCACGAGGCTCCTTCGCGGTCGCTAGCCCGTTGGCTAGTAGCCCTTAACGAAGGCCAATCCTTTTCTTACTTGGCATCCTGGTTGCTCCAGGCCTGCCCTCACTTACCCTCGCTGGGTGAGTTCCACAGACCTTGCTAGTCTGCACCATCGACGATCTACATCTTCACCAAGACTTGCCGTTGCCAAGGCTTGTTGGGTCCAATCCGGTCGCCGATACCTCAGCACTCGACAGACATTGTGTACCAGCCCGAATCCTGCTCCTGGTTGCCGACAACACCTCCTGGACCTCGTGGCTGAAGAGTCAAGACGACCGTCAACGCACCTGAAGCACTCGACATCGGTGGGCATCTGTCCATCGCCTTCCTGGTCACTGGCTAGTGACCCAGACTCTGTCCCCTCTGCTTTCAGGTTCGTCAGAACTCCGATCCACTCTTGGATCCACCCGGACACTTTTCTCTTGGCCGCCTGCAGCACTTTGCAGCAGATCGCCATTCGAATCGACGACGAAACCCGACCCCGAAAGGCACCTATGCACCCGGCTTCCCTGGGTGAGGTAACACGAGTACTCCGGTGCTCCCGTGGGTAGAGACTCTTCAAAGTCCTAGATCTCAAAGGGTTTTGTCCTAGTCCTCTTTTAAGTGTCCCTTTTCTCTATTTTCCCGATCCCGACTTTCTCCATAGAAGTTAACGGCGTATCGCGGTTGTGTATTTACACTGCACGCGTCTCCCGTGGGTCCCCTGTGTCACTACCTTGGGTGGTTCCTTGTGGTCCAAGCACTTCTAGAGGCTCTAGGCCTAGTGTCTAGTTCAGTCGTGGGTCGCATACCACTTTATTGGTATATGGTTTGGTACGCCCCTAGGGCCCAAACGTGTATTTGTGCTATTACTGTGATTTAATAACTTATAACTTATGTACTTCGAACTCTAGCCTCATAAAGAGACTAGAGGGGTGTGTTTAGCAATAAATACATATATTTTGAATATATACCTGGTGTGGTGCTCTTTCATTTGATCACTCAAGAGATTATAGACTGGTAAAACAAGCTGCTTTACATTCCTTCAAGACTTAGCCTGAAGGCTGCTCTCCATAGCTACCACTAGGATAGCTTTCAATAAAGGTTGTCTTTAACCTATCTCCAATAAGGGGTTGTTTGGACTGGTGCAAGGTGCCCACTATAATTAGTGGACAGCATATACCAGGCCAACTTCTCACAGATTTGTTCACTTATTATCCTACCGTCTCCTCCAGGGGGTTGAGTGTTCGCCCCAATGCTATCATGACAATGCCCTCAGCAATTATTTGGGTATTGGTAGAGGAAGGTGGGAATGCTCTTTATTGTTCCGCTTTTGGGAAGACACAATAAAATACCTACTTTGTTTTCCTTCTGGTTTTCAGTACAATTTAGAATTGCTTGTTTGCCATGTAATAATTTTTTTAAACAGTCAATGCTTCATTTTACTTTTTTCTATGTTTTTAGCAGAAATATGCTAAAATGTTTTTAATGCCCATTTTTAAGTCTAGAAATTTAGCACACTTTACTCAGTCATTACTCTTTCTGAAACAACTGCATGATGACGAAACATGTTTTATGGCAGGCATCATATGGTGAGACAGTCTTGACAGAGCTCATTAAAGAAGCAAAAACTGTAAAAGTAAGTGCAGAGAAATCGGAAAGATGGGGTGCATGAAGCAGGATTATGCAAAGAGCAGTCTGGGCAATTGGTGGTCATGAGGAGAGAGACAGTAAGAGTGTTTGAGTGGAAAGAAAGGGGAGGAATGGAAATGGTGGGGCGAGACTGGGGGAGAAAGGAGAAAGCAATTAAAGTGGTCCTTGAATATATTCATTCTTCTCCTTCAGATTCAATTTATATAATTTATGTAAACATCCGGGATATCTGGCATGGATTTAGCCCTCCCAGACCGATATTGGGCACCCCAGATTTAAAACAGAGGACTTTCAAAATTTTTCTGAAATGTTAATGTGTTTCGCTGAGCTTAGTTTAGGGTGAAGTACATTCCATTGCAGGCGTGCCCAGGTTCATACTCATCTAACACCAAATGTCTATTGTTTGATTTGTTTTGTAACATGTTCATTCAATACAGATTTCTTATTGTTCAATACATATGAATAACTACGAGTGAACATGGAATGACTGCAGTACAAAATAAATATAGTCTTTATAGTTTAGCAACCTTATTAGTTTGAAATCAGCGCAAGATATATACCTTATCAATCATCTCCTATACTCCATGTCTGCATTTTTTGTCTATTAGAGAATTCTACTGTTGTGAAATGTTTCAAATATGACTTCCATACAAGAAATTTAACCTCCTTATCATTCACATTGCGATTTATAATATATTAGAGAGTTATATTGTATAGAATTATGAAATATAAGGTTTCCATAAAATCATCTCTATGCTCTTTAATATGCAATTAAATTAATGAACACTTGTTACATACAACATTTAGAAACACCAAAACAATGGAGAACTAAGCTGTATTTAAAAAAAAGACAATTAACTTGAGAAAGACATCTCATTAAACAAAAAATCAACATGTTAAAATGCTTTGAAAGATTTGTAGAATGCTGTATGCCCCACTGTTTCCTTTTTATAGTCCCTGTTCTGTACATTATTATGTGCCACATGATTTCCAATGAATATTAATTTCATCCAGGATTATCCATTAAAAAGAATTTCAATCAAGAGAAATGTACTTGTAGGTTCCTGTATCATGATTATTTATTTCTTTATTTTTAATAACTGTACATTTATTGCTCTGACCTCACTTTGCACCAACTCAAAACCCTATTATTATGAAAGCAGTGCATGACAATCGCAAAAGATGATGAAAAGAATTCAACAGAATTTGAAAAAGGATATCAACAGAAAGCTGTCAATGATATTAATAAAAAAAGGGCAGGCTGCAAGATCAGCACATTTCTGGCTGCTGGTTCCATGCAGGTTTTGGTGAGAGAGGTGAAAGCTGTTGATACTGCTTCTTTATGGCTCTTCAAAGACAAAGTATAGAATTGTTCCTACTTCTGCTGTAAATAAAACAATTTTAACAAATCATACATTTTATAATTTTCTATCCCTCTACATTTAGGAATATGTTGTATGAACCCTGGAAACCACCCCGATTATCCACCCTATATACACACGTCAAAAATTAACTGCATGCTGCCTTTTGAAGTTGGTTTCCACAACTACCTCTAACCGTCCCTGACCTCCACATCCATATGTTAATCTGCATGTTGGAAATTCATAATATGTTAAGAATTACTAAATACCACATTACACAGGATTGAATATTAAGGGCAATGCTTACATCTTTCCTGTATCGGTTATTATTCCCCACATTACTATCTGAAGATTGTAATCTGAATGAACCATGGTTACAGCCCTGATTCATCACATTGACATATTGACTTAAATATTTTGGAATTTGTTCAAGAGAGTCTCTGCCTTTCCTCTGAAAGTGTCCCTATCCTCCACACAGATACAGTTATTTGCATTGCAGAATTTTCAACACAAAACACCACAAATGTATGCATTAGGAACATGATAAGACACACTCCACATCCTGCATGCAATTGGCCATCCCATCTACATTAAAATGCTAGCAGTTTAAACAATAGGAATAGGATGTGGTAAATATATCTGAAGATGTTCTTTTTCTGTATATTAAGAAGCTAATCACGTACACAGTACAGAATCTGATGAAGAAGTTGGTCTCCACATCTCCTCTGTAACTATCCATACCTTACATATTGTTTTTAAAGGTTTTATGCTGCATAGATAGGGCTTGATATCCACAAATGGTCTAGACGTATTGACTACAATATGAAAGCAGCTAGTTACACCATGTAGGGTGTGCCTCAATTAGGTACTCACCCTTCACAATTTTATCTACAAAATGAACAAATGCAAGATTTGTCATTTACACAACAAAAGTTTTATTTGAAACTTATCTGGCAAGTCAATAATAGCAATAAAGGGATGTGCTTCAAGGGCCAGTTCATAAGGATACATTTTTCCAACCAATTCTCCTAAAATAGACGCTTGTTTTCACCAAGAACGTAAAAATTACAGATGATGTCCTCAGTATTGCAGGGGTTTTACCCCAAGGAAAACATGTCTAGTTAGACAGCTAGGAAAAACGTGCCACATGTTTTTAATTATAATGTATGTCATACAGCATTCAGAGTTAGCAGAAGGTAAGATAACTATGTATAATAACTTCAAAATTCTGGTTTGTTTGCTTCTTTACCTACCTTTGTTTGTGTGTTCTCAGAAGAAAGAGCTAAATGGTTGACTTACCCAGACTCAATGTTAAAGTTTTTAAAATGTTTAACCATTAACTTGACCAGTTTTCAAATACCATGCATTTCATTACTAAAATGATTGATGCCTGAAAATTGTTTTAGATATGGTTTGGCAAAGATTAAGTTCTGACTCATACAAATAACTGTCAATATGACATGAATTCCACCACATTGGAAACATCAATCTTTTTGTGCTAACTTCTGAACTGTGTCCTGAAACTATTTACATTCACAATGTGTGGTTGTACAACAACCTATTCAATGGTAATTTTAATCTGCTGCAAAGTACAATAGAGTGAGACTGAAGATTAGAACGTGAACATTCCATATTTCAAGCCTGTCTCTTTTGAACTCCCAGCATGAATTATCCAACAGTTCCTCAATAACTACAAATTGAGATTTTAAATGGCTTGGATGTATGGGAATGGGAGGATGAAAAGCTTGGGCACTGCAAGCAAATTGGTTAAAGCACAGTTTCCATATGTTCATATCCAACTTCCATACCAATTGCGACGATCATTGCGCCACGGTTTAATTCACTACATGCATAGAAGGAACGCATGGGAAGCGTGGCCTAGAAGTGTTAGATAGTTGGTCTCTTTATGTGAAGCTAGTACACATTTATGGCTCCATGGACAAGATGGCATTCTTATAATGCTTCCAGAATTGATGCAGCTGGGTTGTTAAACATGTTTGGGAATTCAACATTCCCAATGTAGACGAACTACTGTTCCAGCCAAATACATTGCAGTGAAGATCATAGAGTTAATAAACAATCTTAATGTATTCCATAACAATACGCTATAGACTAAATATGTAAAATATGCATGTCTTACTACACCCCGATTTTAAATGTTTGTTTCTGTCCTTTTTGATAATCAGGGAAGTAAAATTGCAAGAAGAACATGCATCTTTTTAACCTTTATTGTAACATCAAAATGGTTTACAAAACAGCCTCTACATCTCCTCCTACAGCCGCCCCTATCCTTCATATGGCATTTGAGCATTTTGAAATATGGTCTAGACTGTCTCCACTTTTTAGATCCCTTCAAACTCCAGAGGAAGAACAATAGCTTCACCTATTTTCAAGTTGTGCTTAACCAGCAATCAGATGCATCTTCTGAGTCGTTGTGGAGCAGTATACCAAGGATTCACTTGGTTTATGATACTTTAAAAAAAAAATCATCTAAGAAATGTATTATCTACACAGTAATCACATTTTACATACAAGACCTGGAAACTGCTCCCAGTGAAGTCATTTCCGGTAGAGTTGAAGAGATAAGGAAACTCTCATTGGAGTGATTGATTTTCTGATCAATTCATAAGTGAAAGGAATAGTGATAGCATTCATATTTCTCTAGTATTTTGAATCATTTCATATATTGCCCTAAACATCACCAAGAATTGAAAGTTCTAAATAAACCTTCACTCTGGGATGGCCCTGGCATTTTTCTTTTTTTCTTGCTGCTATAGTGACCAACAAATACAAAAAAGGAATATGCACAAAAACAGCTGTTCAGCTGCTTTTGGTTGAACATTTTTAACACATAATGAATCATGGGCTTTGCTCAGTCCTTGGAGACTACTAAATCCATACCGATTTCTGAGTCCAAACCTGCAATAGGCTGAGGATTTGCTGGTTCTTGGAGATTTCAATGTCTTCTGAGTCGGAATGGTTGCAGACCCTCAAAAGCCCCCTTCTCCCTCCAGATTGTTCAGGAACAGTGGCCTTAGATCTTGCAGCAGCCACAGAGCTTGCAATTATGTTTGAGGTTGCGCTGGCTAAAGATTTTTATGTAGCCCCTGGTGAATGCTTAGGAGCTTGCTGTGGTCTTGATAGTTGTTATGTCAATGATGGTCGCTTAAGTCTTTAGCATCCTTTGTTCACAGAGCTTACTCAGCCTCCAAAGTGTTTTAGGTCCCTGAACTTGCAGTCATCCCTGGAGTTTGTTGTACACTTTGAGAATGCAGAGGGCCTTGGAGCTAGAGTTGCCCCTGAACTTGCTGTGGGTCCTGGGCTAGCTGTTGCATGTGGTAGAAATTCTGATTTAACTAGAGCTGGTTGTGGTTAATGTGTTTATGGGCCGTGCTTTAGACTGATGGGGCTTCAGGTTTAGTTGAATTCCAGCCACCTTGCTGTGGCCCCTGAGCCTATTGAGTCTCTGAAGCTTATAAAGAGAACAGAACTTCCCATGACTTTAGAGCATGTGGTAATCCCTCTACTGACAAAGAGCTGGAATGTGTTTCACCGGGAATTGTTGTTGGCCCAGACTTGCTGTAGCCTTAGAATTAACTGCTGCACATAATGATGAACTGGTCCTTGTTGTATCCCCAGAAATGCCTATGGTCCACGAGTCTGCTGCATCTCCAGAGCTTTTTGTTATTCCAGAACTTGCAGAGAGTTCGCCTGAAATAGGCATTGACGCTCTTGTAGAGTTCACTCTAATGTCAACTGCTCCTAAAATCATCCTGCACACCCTCAGCACCGGTCCCCCTGGCACCTGTTCAACTACTGGAGGCCTTTCAAGGTAAGCACAAGTCCCCCAAAGAGGGACAGGAGGAGCTCTGAAGTAATTGCAGCCTCTGCACCATGATCACAGGTGGTAATTGGTGTTGAAGAAAAGGATGTTTAATACATAGAACATTCCACTGCCTCTGGGGGATAGTAACGTGAAGCAGTATCACTAGTCACCTGGAATCTGAAATCCCTCAAAGAACTTGTACATGAGAGGTTGTGGTCTTGTGCACTCTATGAGACAAATCTTTGAACTAGCTTTACTTTTACAAAAACATCACTGCACAAGGCGACTGAATACCAAAGGTCAATCTGCCATTTATATAAGTACATGAAAGGTATGAGAAGTCTTCAGATTGACCAGTCCATATGCAATAGCACACAGGGACACCAGTGAGAACCCTGTTAACAATTCTGAATGATTTTTATTAATTAATTTCTCCCTTCATAGAAAGACAACAATATAAGACACTAACAATTTTCATTACAGACTTAAAAATGCAGGGATATTACTTTTCCATCTGTTTACTACAACTCATTGATATAACACATAGAAAAACTTTAAAATCTTATAACACAATGGTAAATTTGCTAAAACACAGATGGATTAGGTGGCTTGTTTGACTGTACTTACATTGTGGCTGACGGAAATCAGACTCTCTATAGTCACCCACAAGAGATCTTGGGCCAGATGTGCTACTATGACAATTTGTGACTCGCAAATTGCGCTCGATTGCGAGTCACAATTTGCGAGTCGCAAAATGCCATGTCAACAGTGTCTGAGACACTGTTAGCGATTTCCAATAGGGTCGCAAATGCATGCCTCATCAATATTCATGAGGCACTCACAATTTGCGACCCCATTGGGAATGGCTGGCCCTCCCAGGGATGGTGGCCTGCTGGGCTCAGCAGACCTCCATGTCTTGGACTGCTTTTAAATAAAGCAGTTTTTAAAAAAAAATGCAGCCCGTTTTCCTTAAAGGAAAACAAGATGCATTTTTAAAAAAAAATTCAACCTTTTCGTTTAATTTTTTAAGGGCAGGTTGTGGTCCCTGGGACCACTGCCTGCCCTTAAAAAATATTTTCTCCTGCATTTGCAAAGGGGAAGCGAGTGCATTACCACCCTCTTTAAGAGGGGGGTAAATTGCGAGTGTTTTGTAACCACAATTGGGGTCACAAAACATTCGTACATGGGGTAGAGAGTCGCTATTAGGAAGGGACGCCCTTGGAACACCCCTTCCTAATAGCGAGTCGCAATTCCTATTTAGCGAGTCGCAAACAAATTGCGACTCACTAAATAGGAAATGTACACGGCCCTTTTTGCTTTTGCATGCGCAAACGGGTCGCTAACCCATTTGCGCATGCAATTTAGGGTCGTACATCTGGCCCCTTGTTCCCAAAAGGTGCAAGGCCAGAAGATGGCAAGCCTAATTTTAGAGCAGACAGTTGTAAGGAAAAAAAACATTATTGTGTGGTCACCCATCAACATTTTGCTTGAGTTCAATGCTGGTGTATGGATTCTGAAAACGTAGGCACTGTAGTCCAGTGCCCCGTGTATATGCTCTGACCCCATGTAGAATTGACTAAACCATGATTGGCATATTTAACTTACCTATAAGTCTCTAGTATATGGTACTTTGTTTACCAGGGCCTGTAGGTTAAATGTCACTACTAGACTGCAGAACAGATTGTGCCACCACAAAGTGACAATGCAAAGCAATGTCTTCAGGTCTGCCCCTGCAGCCTGAGTGTGCAATTTTTAAACTGCAAAATCAACCTCACAAAATAAACTTTTGGCTAGGCCTAAACCTTTGTTGTTAATACTTATAACTCACTAATAAGGTAGGCGCTAAATTCCCATAGGACATGATGTATGGTATTTAAAAAGGAGGACATGTATACTTACTTACATTTTACAGGTCCTGACAGTGAAAAATCCCAAAGTGGATTTTCACTGTGACAAGGCTGCATCTCTCCCATAGAAAATTGCTGGGTTACATTAGATCGCCCTATAATGTATAACTTCAGTGAGGGACTAGCTGGAACCATGATTCAAGCACTCAAGTAATTAGGAATTTAAAATCCAATCTTATGGTAAAGTCAGATTTTATTTAAAAAACGCCACTTTTAGAAAGTTGCCATTTCCTACATAAAAGCCTCTAGTAATCCTTCCAGAGATAAACCCCAGCTGTCACCTGGCAGGCTTCTGGGTGGTGGGAATTGCTCTCAGGAAAGGGAACAAAATGGACTTAGCTGGGAGGAAGTGTGACCTCCTCTTCAGAGGAAGGCTTGGGGGTGTGGCCACCAAGTGTACAAGCTTCAATTGGGCATCCCTGTCATAGGCAGTGGTAACTCACTCCAAGGCCTACCCCTCATATTGTCCAAGTAGCCAGAGTGTGTACCAGTCCTACTGGGCAAAAAAACTGTTCCAGAACTGGTGTGCAGGGGAAGTTCCTCATTTCCATAGTTGTAGCTCAGGGGTGTGCCCAGAGTTTGTACCAGGGTAAGAAACAATCTGCTATGTTGGTTTTTGGCAGAGCAGGTCACTGTGGGATTGTTTAGGGCCAAACACACAGAAGTGATGTAAAAGTGGTTACAGTGACTCTCGGAACTATTTACCTATTCAACTGGGAGTTTCCCCCACCCACAAACTAGTGTCAGACATAAAAGTGGAACCTCTGTAATCATACTTCAGAACACTGCTGGACTTGAGGGATGCAGATGGAGCACTATAGCTGCTGAACCCTTTGGCCTTCAGAAAGAGGAATGTACCTACTGCAAACTGTGGGGAGAAACCCCAAAGGCTGGACCTGCTTCTACTCAAACCTATGGCAGACGAGTGGACTCCAAGGTCTAGCTGACTAGCCTCCTGTTAATCTACAGGGACATCTTCCTTAGGAGCCCAGTTGACTTGTTCTAACTAAATTTGCCCTGGACTCTGCTGGTGGATTCCCCTGGAGTGAGTTGTGACCCCCAAGTGATGTGCCTAAGGTCCTGGGTCCCTTGGATAAGTGGAAGCAAAATCTTGACAGAAATATTTCAATCCCATTTAAAATTACTTCTTCCATAATGATAAATGTGAATAGAACATGAACAGATATAGACTTACTCTATGAAGATGATGCACTTCTTGTGGACTAACATTGCTATGTGGAATAGATATGGGCAACAGCTAGTAATCCTTCCACTTCTGCCTCTTTGTCCCAGCCCTAGAAGTGCCTATCTCTTAAATCATTTTGACACTGGTCGAAACAATTGTGGACAAGCAGTAGAGCTAAAAGTATGTAATAAATATGTTGATAAAGTGTGATATCATCACAAAATTGTCATCCAAAATGTGGTTGACTATACAAAAGAGGTATAAAATTGAGACCTTTTTTGCCCTGGTGCTGTGAAAATAAGCCAAACTCTGAGCTTATCCAAGAAGGGTAAGTAGACACTTGATGTTCTGTGCTCATAGACCTTTAAAACCATCTCCTTTAGGTGTGAGAACAGCAGTCACACACATCAGTAAGTGTATCATTAAATTGTTGATGATGCTTTCTAAGCAGGAATTCCCATGTCACCACCTGAAGCACGAACCCTGTCATTATCTCCAGGCTTTGTCTAGTAGTTGCTTCTTGAGTATCTTCATTTTATTTACACTTTTAGTTTATGTCTCATGTAGACATTTGCTGATCTTCATAATCATGTCACCACTCTTGTAAAACAGTGCTTATTTGAGCACAAAATTAGAACATCAACTTTTTCATTTAACAATTGTGAATTAAGAAAAATTTAACAATCAGCAAGCATTTAGTAAATAATAACAGTGATAGTGAGAATGTTGTAGGAGAACTGGTATATATAGAGCTTAGAAACGAGACAGAATAGATGTCTTTTAAATGGTGTATAAAGGACAGATGGGTGTTTGAGCTCTAAATATTTTGGTTATATGGTTCCAATAGGTGGATTCTGTCTATGTGAAGGGCTTGTGTTTTGCATGTGAAGTTTTGAACTGGTTCTGGAAAGAATGAGTTCTTCTGAGACCTACTGGAAAGTCACCTGAAAAAATTAAAAACTGCCCAGTTAGAGTGGTTTCTGACGATGAATGCCCTTGGGCAGTCAATGGCAGTCTGAATGTAAGCTATTAACTTGGAGCCAGTGAATGATTTTCTGATTTGGTGTAATGTGGTTGAATATTTTTGTCCCTGAGATGAATCTGGCAGGGGGATGTAGGTTATCATGAAAATGTCTTAAGAATTCACAATAAGAGTCAAGACAGAGCACTCGCATCAGGGACACATTTATAATGTCCCTGGACTAGACCTAAAATCTGTGGTTGCTAGCTTAAATATTAATTCAGAAACAAGAGAGTGTAATCAGCATTCGCCGAGAGACACTTAAGAACAGTGTTTGAGACACTTTACAATAGGGGTTTCCAACATAAGTCATGCAGTGCCAGATTCCATTTGCAATAATGTTACATACAATGGAGATAAAGATAAGTTATTTACAAAATCAGTGGTTATTCTGAAAATCTATCATTGAGCCAGCAAACCTTAACTTATGTTGGCCACACCCACTTTAGAAACACTGCATGACACCTCCGCCTTCTTTGCTGACACCATGCAAAAGCTTACTTGAGGAACAATTTTTTATTGCAAGTTCTCATAATTGCTCTGGAAATAACCTGCTCAGAATGGATTATTGAGCACAACCCATGATTGCATAATATGGCTGCACATTTAGATTACAAAAACACATGAGACTTACAAGGTAGAATCCAATGTCTTAATATGTGCCCACTGGTCATTAGGAAAGAAATTGACAGTTCGCATATTGGTTGTTTTCAAAATGAACTTCTTGATGACCTTACTTATTCTTTAGTGACATGAGTAGTTGAATGAATAGTGACTTGAACAATAGCCTATTAAACGCATTTGTGAGACTAAGAAGTTTGCAGGTCACTGCAGATGAGAAAAATATGTACCAAGTGGATTTGAGCTATTTTTAAATTAAACCCCCTTGGTATGACCTGTCCCTCGTCCCATTAGATAATCTTTAGTGTTCCTCTTAGGTCTTATCAGGATGATGTAACATTTAGGGAAAAACAAACAGCAAACCAGAGCTAAACTTGAAGACAAAATTGCAAATATCTCCATGGTCACCATGTACTTGCCCTTAGTACTGAGGTATGCTGGAACAAATGAGAGCCAAACACTGAGAAAAGCAAGCATGCTGAAGGTGATGAACTTAGCTTCGTTGAAGTTGTCTGGCAGCTTTCTGGCCAGAAAGGCAACTATGAAACTGATAGTGGCCAAAAGCCCAAGGTAGCCCAGCATGCACCAGAAAGCCATCGACGAACACTCATTGCATTCCACTATGATAATACCAGGCTGGGTGTGGGTGTTATATTCAGAGAAAGGGGGAGCAAGAACCAGCCAAAAAACACAGAGCAGGACTTGGAAGAGTGTGCTTATGCTGATAATTGTATATGACAAATGAGGCCCAATCCACTTCCTTAATTCGCTGTTGGGTTTGGTAGCACTGAAGGCGATGACCACTGTGATGGTTTTGGCCAAAATGCAAGAGACACAGAGGGCGAAAGCTATGCCAAAGGCCACTTGGCGAAAGAGGCATTTCACTGACGTGGGATAACCAATGAAAGCCAAGGAGCAGAGGAAGCACAAGGTAAGGGATAGGAGCAGGAGGTAACTTAGGTTAGAATTATTCGCTTTGATTATGGGGGTTCTTCTGTAAAAAATGAAGAGTCCCAAAATGACAACAGGGACCAAGGATGAAAAAATGCTGGTTGCTGCTAATGTGACTCCAAAGGTTTCATTATAGGCAAGAAACTCGGTGATCTTTGGCACACACCCATCTCTTTTTTCATTGGGCCAGTGATCCCAAGGGCATTTGAAGCATTCAATGGAATCTGAGAAATCAACATAATGAGAAGTACATAAAAGATGTTTTCTTGATCACAACTCTGAATTTTAATTCTGTTGGGCTTCCTACCTGTTTGGTTAGAAATCTCTGCCAGTAAACAAGGGATGCACTGGAAGCAACACAAGGGTTTTCCAGGTCTAGAAGCTTTTCTGAACCCAGTGGAGCAACTGGGGCTACACAAGGAGAGCGGTACCTGGGAGAAAGAACAATAACAAATCATAAAAGAATAGAAAATCAGAGTTTACAGAACTCATTCATGAGCAACAAAACTAAGGTAAAGAGTGTATCGAAATAAGTTCAATGAAGGAGAATAGTATGGGGAAATTGGACATTTTCATTGGCAATCTGAAGTCTTGTTTCTCTTCATTAGATCGAATTTATGGCTGAATAATGATAGGAATCAACCCAAGACCCCTTACATTTGTAGCCATTTTCATGAAAGTGCTTTATATTAACATTATTTAAACAAGTAACTATTGTTAGATAACATAAGAGAAAATAGCAATTGAAAGGATACAAAGGACCTGATTTAGACTTTGTCGGATGGGATACTCCATCACAAACAGGGCGGATATCCTGTCTGCATTATAAGCTATAGCACTTGTAATATGGTGGATGAAATATCCATCACATTTGTGACAGTGTATCCCATTCGCTGAACTCTAAATTAGGCCCTTTCAATGCTTGAATACGTTTTCCCAGAAGTCTCTTTAGAAGAAATTTCAAAATAAAAACGTAAGCTTTGCTACCTAAAGATAGTGAAACTCCAGGTGTGTGAATTTCCTGAATGAGGAAAACGATTTTCCTAAAAACAAAAGCTAAAAAAACAGCAAACACCAAATGTTGGACAAGACATAGCACAGGAAAAGAGGTTAGGAAAAGAAGGGTTGGATTAATGGAAAGGAAAATAGGAAGAGATAATGGAGTAATAGTTGAAGTTAAAATACCACTGTATAGGTATGGGCATAGGTACTAGCAGATTTGTAATTGTAGATGCACTAAGGTATAAATCTTGGGGCAGAGATACCAAGGTATAGGTAGGGGTAATTGCAAAAGGACATAGTTAGAGGTAATATTATGGCATAGATATGGGAAGAGGTGCAAGGGTTTGGGTAGGGGTGGCGATACTATGATGTAGAGAGATGGGGTAGAGGCAGTAGGGTCCAGGCAGGGGTAGCAGTGCAATCTTATTTGGGGCAGATGCAAATTATTTAAGTATGCGTGGAGGTAATAGTGCATAGGTAGGGGTATAAATGTGGAGGTAAGGTAGAGGTACTAGAGAATGTGCAGTTTCATAAGCATAGGGGTATGGGCAGAGCAGTAGTAGAAGGGTACAGGTAGGGATAATAGTACATTGTGTAGCAAGGAGTAAATAAACTAGAGTAGGGGTAAAATGAGTAGGGAATAGACAATGAGTAGAGAATGCAGGGTTTATATATTGTTAGAGGTACTATGATACAAGTAAAAGTAAAAGTACTAAGGTATAGGTAGACAGCTTAAGGGAAGGTTGGGGTAGTGGTAAAATGTAAAGGTAAGGATTATTTTATTTGTGTGTATGCAACATCTGAGGTATTGTGGCATATGCGTGGTAGAGGTGCTAGAGTAAAGGCAGGTGTGTAGGCTATATATACGTGTGGGGTATTAGGTATAATGAGATGCTGGGGAAACTAGGTTAGGGTAAGGTAACAGCACTTTAGTAGATGTAGGTAGAAGTAGGGGATGAGGTACTGTAGAACAGGTGGGTTACAAGGATAGGCCAGGGCTGGGATACTAGATTCTAGGGAGTGGTGGAGTGTGAAAAAACCTCTTTTTGAGTGATCACCTCCATTTTGTATGATGACTCGTATTTCTGTTTTGGTTAACTGCACACTGGGGCCACCACTGCCCAGTCTCCTGTGTATCTGCTCTGACCCCTAAAACATGGTAACATTGGCTAATCCCCAACTGGCATATTTAAGATTTCTGTAAGGCCATAGTATATGGTGCAGGAAAAAAAGAAAAAAAAAATGACATGGGAAGTTGACTGCTACCTATGGGCTCCTGCGCATGTTGTGACATCCTCTAGGCTGACAAAGATAACATTACTTCATTTCTAGCTGTAGAGCCTGACTGCTGCAGCTTTTAAAACTGTATGCAAACCTGTAAAAATAACCATTTTTTACAGGAATGGATCTGACTTTTAAATGTTAAGTAAGGCATCCATAAGTAGGCCTTGTAGCAAACAAGGTAGTGTGACTGGTATTTAAAATTGTTACATGCACACTAACGTTCAGATGAACTAATAATTCTGATATCTTTGTTTTTGGATTAGTAATAAATAGTTGAGAAAAATAACTTTTAAAAAGTTAGACTTTGCCTAAACCTCCAGTAGGCTAATGTCATGATTGCGTATAAGGTTAAAAAAGAATACAGAGGTTAGCTCACAGACTGTAATTAAGGCAATTTAATGTTGCTGTGAGATTGCTTAACACACTTCCATTGCAGGAATTTGGTTGCAGTGAAGCTTCATCCTAGACGGTGGTCATTGTGAACAAGGATGCCACAAAGTGAAAGTGAAACTAAAACAAAATATTATGAGACTTGGAAATCTCATCTTGCAAGATTTTCTGGTAGCAGCCATCTTGAATCTTTAGTATGAAAGGAGAAAGCAAAGCAAATCAAATCACTTCCCAAACTTGCCGTTGGAGTCTTGAAAAACCATGGAATTTTTTGAGCCACGCTTTGTTCTTCATGGTGCCTTGAATGCCTACTTCTCTTGCCACTACTACTGGTCTTGGGAGTTTGGTACCAGGGTGTACTTTCATCCATTAATGCCTTTTCCTGAACTTTAATAAGGATTTGCTTGTGACTGTAAATGCAAATCACAATATGGAAAGAACATTGCAGAACTGGGAACCATTTTATAAGACGCCGAAGACTGAGCTTTCTGCATATTTTGTGAACATTACTGGATTGTGAGTGCTGTTAACTCATTCTCTATGATACTGTGACATTTCAAAAGTTTTTTTCTAGATAGTATAGAGTAGGGTGAGTTATTTAACACACATTTTCATTATCCTCTGTATAGAGAATGACAGCGTAAAAAGTCATCACTTTTCTTTTGTTTAGATATGACTTAAATGTTATAAAACATAAAAGGAGAGTAGCTGAGAATGGTGTATTTGTGAACCAGGTATTAGTTTGAGTGACATTAGAACCTAGCATATCATAGTAGTACATTTTCTTTGGAGACCAGAATACAGATGTTGGGCTTACTGAAATCTGTCTGTGACGAAGCCTTGCACCAGGTTTATTTTTGTTCTTATCCCCATTCTGCTTCCCCCTTGGGTATTCATGATTCACGTTGAATTTGTGTGGTTCTGGCGGGCCTTTTTGATGAGTTGGTGCAAGCCTCAGCGTATTCGTGATGCTTCTACCAAACAAGGACTTCTGGTAAGTCCCAAGAGTTTGTGATAAATTAGGAAGCCCACAAATAAATAATTCTGCCCAAGTACCATAAATCCAGCCACTTTCTCCCTGGATGATATAGGAAAGGTCATGGGAACCTTACATAAAGATATTTGAGGAAACCAGGATTTTAAATCAATGGTCCTGTTAACAAATAATGGGAATTTCAGACAGAGAACATATAATAAATGCCTTCACTGTTCCTCTCCCAACTACTGATTCTGGGGAAGACCAAGTTCAGGTTACAGTTTATAGAGAAATACCACAGATAATGATGCGTATACAGACAAGCCCCAGAAAGGTATGAAGGAAACCCACAGACATTGGGAATACTTATTAATCAATGTTGGCTGCAACACACCCCATGTTGAGCCTGCAACTACTCAGGATATAGTTATTTTCCCCAATAGTAGATTTGACGATTCATTCTGTATTTTTGCATGCAATATTAAAGACCCAAATTGTAAAATCAATCATGGGGAATGGGTGTGTTTCATGAAACAACATGATATTTAGAGCCTACAAGAAACATGGTCTCAAAGGGCGGACCCAATAGATTACTTTATAGAATTTCGCAACCCAGCAGTATGCTTTGGGAAAGGCAGAACGATTGGGGGACTCTCAATTTATGTTTCTTGCAATTTGAGTTATAAATCACTGCAAATTGTTGTAGGGCACTGTCACTGAAATATCCTGTGTTTAAGACTATCGCATATTGGTAATGATCTTGGTAGTATAGATATTCCTAATGTCTATATACGTCCTTGTTGGGACCTAGAATTCAGGCCATCTAGGATGAGGTGGACGATTATATTGAGAAATTTAACACCACAAGGAAATTCAACAACAGTCATCTATTATTTATCTGCAGTGACTTTGACACCATCCCCACCTGTGAAGTAGCCAACAGTGAGGTCCTTAATGAAGAAAGCTGGTATAGCATCCCAAAATAATATATGTAGTGGAAATTACCTATATAAAAGGGGATAGTTTTATCTTTATTTATGCAAAAAGAAGGTCTACAGTTCCTAAATGGTTATACTCCATCAGATCTGATCAAACTGAAAAAAGCTAATACTAAACAAAAGCTGTGGCTAGAGCTAATGGAGGCAGCTGACAGAAAAGATACAAAAATATTTTGGAGAATTATCTCTGATGTTGGGAATAGTGGTACGCCTAGCTTGGATTAAGATGTTGTTTCAAACGAATGGGTGAGTCATTTCAAGCAATGATATACCGGCTCACAACTTGGTACCACAGTGAACAGCAAAGAGTATGTAGGTGAAAACGGGCTATATTCATTCTAGCACTTTAGGTGGAAAGAGCAATATTCAGTGTGAAAAAGCACCAGGCCCGGATCTAATGCCTCCCTATTTATACTGTGTAAAGTCCGAAATATGTTCCCGGATTCTCATGCAGGTGTTTAATGCAGATATTGCAGAGTATAGGTTTCTGGCCTCATGGCAATCTACAATCCTGGTACCCCAGCATAAACAGGAAGTAGAAACAACCCTGCTAACTATTGCCCAATTTCCCAATTGGACATAGTAGGGAAGAACCTGGGCAAGGTACTACTAAACAGACTACAGGATTGGCTGGAAAACAATAGGATACTGACGGAGGTGCAGGCCAGCTTCCAGCCCAAGAACTACACAGTGGATCAAGCTCTACGCTTATATTGATTATGTTTAAGTATAGAATAGTTAGGAACAGCGACCTGTACCTGATCGTTGTGAACTCAAATTCGGCCTTCGACTTCAATCAATCTTGCAAAGCTATGGGCATCTATCTGCAAGATGGACATGATGCTGCCCTGCTTAGTGCTAATATTGTCCTACATACTAAAAACACAGCCAGGGTCCATGATGGGCACCTAGGAGAGTGTAGTTCCCTCTTCCCAATTGATCAAGGCATCAGGCATGGTTGTGTCATGGCACCAGTTCTTTTCAGTATGTTTCTGAGTGACATAGTGGAGAGGTTGCAAAAAGCTAATTTAGAGGTACTTACCAACACGGGGAGTAAGATGCCAATTTGTTTCTTTACAGATGAAGCGGCCACAGAAACCTCCTCACACAAACTACTCAAAACCTTCTTGGACTATTGTACCAAGAAGGACCTAATTATAGACACTTTGAAGACACAGTTCATCAAGCCAACTCCTCTTGGAAAGAAATTTAGGGTATGTGGTATTCCTTTGGTGTGGTTCCCCAGGTATGATTACTTGGAGATCCACTTTGAAAAACTGCTAACATGGAGAGCACAGATAGACAAGTCTATGAAAAGTTTAATACAAACCTCTAGGCAATCCTTTCTTTGGAACAAAAGGTGAGTAGCCAGTATCTGAGTGTGATCGTGCAGCTATACCAGCAAAAGGCTGTGCCTGCTGCTCTTTAGAAGGCTGAGCCACAGGGGTGTAGTAAAATAAAAAGCTTCAAGTAGCAGAAAACCATTTCCTTAGGTCTCTTTTGAGCTTGGGACCTGAAACTCCACTGGTGTCCTTATAGCTTGAATTGGGCATGACAGCTATTGCAGCCCAGACAGCCTCAAAACCTGTATTATATTGGATGTGCATATATAGTAACCAGTGTGCAAAGGTTTCCCTTAAAACTATCAAAGACATGGGCATCTAGACAGGGAGAAGAGGGTGGAAACTGGTTGAACTACATCGAAAATTTACTAACTTAACTTCAGCTAGATCATTTCTGGAAGGAGCTAGCTCAAATCGTCCCTGGCTCAATTGACCTTGTGAAGAAGCAGTACTGGTCCTATATTCATAAGGACCTTGAAACCAAATCGTGAGATGGCGATCTAGCATCAAATTACCTTGTGCACAAGATTTTTCCAGGTTTTGAAAAGTAATATTCTTTATATTTAAGATGTAGATTGGTGATTATCAACACTAAAGTTCATTTAGCCCCTGTTTGGAGGAAACTCAAAGGTGAGCATCTATTGTGACTGTCTGGTAGGCGGTAAAGATACTGTGATACACTTTATGTTGTTTAGTACAAAATGTATTGTTGAGCAGAGACGTTAGTTGGAACCATTGCTTAGGTCAAAAGGTGTCTGGCTTGCAGAGGAAGCAATGCTGTCTTTAGAAAGATGACTCCTTATTGTTGTCTTAGTTTCTGCTTATTTATGGTCAGTGTGGCCAAAACCAAAATATTGGCTGCCACCTTAGTTCTTGGGTGCAGTATTAGTTGGGGTTTGGTATTTTAATATGTCAATATTCTTCTGACTCAACAGCAATAATGTGTGGTTCTTATATTGGATGTATTCTGTGTCTGTTTATTAACAGACTCTGGCTTAGCATGGTTTTTAGCTGTTTTCTGTCTTTTGGTGGATTTACTCAGGATATTTTGTTTTTGATTTTTTATATATTGTAATGGAAATGCTGATGACAATTGTATAAATAAATAAATGCATATTAACAAAAATAACATTACATTAATCAATGTTGGCTGCATTTTTATGTAATCCCAGTGCTTTTCCTACCACTGGGTAAAAGGTTATCTTGCTTGAAAGATGAAGCCACTTCTTGATCTAAGGCTCTGGTGGAAAAAATTAGTCCACTATTAATACAATGTAGAAGCATTCAAGAAAAAAATGTTAAGAATTTTTGATTAACACACTTTAGCACAAGTGTTGATAGTGAGTTGGGAAAAGAAAATGATTTCAATACATTACACAATTTCAAACATTGGTATTGGAGTCTAACTGGCATAAAGAAAAAGAGCCATTATTTTCTAAAGAGGCTTATATGAGGAATTGAAAGATGTACTTTCTCAAATTCCAGATAGACCTAAGGATATTGAAGAATTGTTTGATTTAAACATAAATCTAGATCATAGGATTTACAAAAGAAGAGTTGGGAAAAGAAAAATGGAAAACAGAATAAGGTGACCTGATAGAACTATCTCAAGAGAGCAAGTTCACTGTCCATCCTCTAAACATATGCAGATTGGTGCTGCACATTTTGTAAAGAAGAAAAGGATTCACATAGATTAAACAACCTATGTTTATATTGTGGCTCAGGGAAAGATTTTGCTAAACGATTTTCCAATAAACAAAAAACAAAGTTGGTTGGGAAACAAAATTGCTCAGCGAAAGTAAGGGATGGTTAGTTGAGTAGCATCCATGGATAACCCTATTAAAGAAGTATTATTGAATACCTTACAGCTTGGGATAGCCTATATTTGTCTTGTTGCATTCTTATCTGAAAATGAACATATTGTTTCACAGTTCACAGCAGTAATTGATTCAGGAGCTACAGGCAACTTTATAGATAGGGTGTTAGTTTGTTATTTAGGTTTAAAACTCCAAACAAACAAAAGACCAGAACAAGACTGAGCTGTAGATGGTATATTCCTTACTTGAGGACAGATAACACATTCCACTGTACCCGTGCAAGTTATTAGTTCACAAAAACACAGGGAAACCCTCTCTTTGATGTTATTGATAACACTACAACTGCTGAGTTTGGGAATTCTTTGACTAACCAAGCATAAGCTGTCAATAGATTGGGTAGAAGGTACAGTTTTTTCCCTCCAGTTTGTCAAGAATTAATCAAGATTAAAGGTTTGCATAAGGTGAAGAGAACTTGAAGAACCTGAGAAGATAATCCTTAGAGAATAACATGACTATATTGAAGTATTCAATAAACAATAAACTAAGACATTACCACCACATACACCATATGACTGATGTATTAATTTAGAGCCAGAAGCCAAAATCCTTTATATTCAAATCTATGCTCTCACTGAACAAGAGACTGATCACTTAAATATTTGTTGGCTACAAATGTGGCAAATGAGTGTATCATACACTCCCAGTTTCCTGTATCCTTACTCCTATTCTCCATGCCAAAGAAAGAAGGAGATCTTTGAGCAGGTTGTGATTATACAGCCCTACACAAAATCACCATTAAGAATCATTATCCACTCCCCTTGATCTTAGTCCTGTTAGATGATGCACAAATATTTACCAAAATAGATTTAGGAGGAACTTATTACCGAGTATGTGAACAAGAGGGTGATGAGTGGAAGAAGGTGTTCAGTACAAAATTTGGTCTATTTCAATATCAAGTAATGGCATTCAGATTATGCAATGCATCCGCAGCTTTTCAATTTTTCATCATTGGCATTGTTAAATAATAAATAGACATATTTCCTATAGTATATATTGACAACATCCTAATTGTTTCAAGAGATCTTTAAGATCATGTCTTTCATACACGTCTAGTACTAGAAAAACTAAGGGAAAATAATTTATACGCCAAGGCCGAGAAATTATTTTTCCATGTCTACACGGTGGAATGTTTGGGATTTGTTGTGCCCTAGGCGGGTTTGAATATGGATGACAGGAAAATCAGAGCAGTCCTGGATTGGCCAACTCCTAAATCACTGAAGAGTTCTTTCGGTTTTGTAATTTTTATTGGTGATTCATCAAAGATTTTTCTCAAATTGTCTCTCCAATCAACGGTTGGTGATAAAGGTGCCACATTTCTTTGAGGTCCTGATGTTGACAAGGTCTTTGTAGAACAGAAGAAACAATTCACCTCAGATCCAGTTTTAAGACATCCAGATACAGGTTTACCATTCTTTGTGAAAACGGATGCTTCAGATTTTGATGTTGGTGCAGTATTATCCCAACAACATCCTGACACTGGACACTTTTATCTAGTGGCATGTCTCTCTAAGCACTAAGCACCTCAGAATGTAATCATACATTTGCTGAGAAGGAGGTATTGGCCATCAAAATAGCATTTTCAGGATGGCAACAGCATTTATTTAGAACTAAAATGCCCGTTACTGTTTTTACTGACCACCAAAATTAGTTTTTCCTAAGATCAGCCAGAACTCCTAGAGTCAGACAAATGATATGGTCACTTTTGTTTTCAGAATACAACTTTGTCATAACATTTTGACAAGAACAATTAAACAAGAGACAGGGATAGGGGTACAGGATATAGGATACAGGGTTAGGTAGTGATAGCGTTATAAGGGTATAGACCATGGGTAGAAAAACTAGGGCATGATTAGAGGTAAAGGTACTAGTGTATTGATGGGGTAGAAGTTATAGTTGATAGGCAGGAGTAAAGAATATTCACAAAGAATATAAGAAAGTGAGGGGTATGAGGAGAACCGCTTGATGTAACAGAAGTAATGAAGAGAAAAAAGTTAGAGGTGAAGAAGGGGGATAAACAGAAAAACAAAGGAGAAAGAATGGTTCTACATGATCAAGAATAAAGAGACCTGCAGGAAATATTTTGACATGAAGTGCTTTCACCAGGATGGATTGATCATCCTCACCACTCATTTGGAAAAAATAAAGGAAACTGGTTCCTGAACAAGGTTTCTCAAGAACAGGTTTCCTTAAATGTGTTTTTCTTCAGCATTGCAAGCAATTGCAATGCATACCAATCATTTCAAGGTAAGGAGAATGTAAGAGACATTAGGTTATTTAAGCTGTATAATATGTATAATATAAGACAAACATGCAGAAAATGCAATGCAGTGCCATGATTTAATTGTTAGTAATTTAAAGAATTGAGATCTAGAGGTAGCGAATTCAGGCAATGAATGGAGGTGGGTAAATAAAGATTCAAAGCTGTTGAGATTTGAGAACATTTATATGTAATGCATAAGAAGTTAAATTGAAACAAAAGCCTGTTAAAACAATTAATGCTCTATCCTTTGCTCTCATCTATCTGTTATCAGACTTTTGTGTCGCTTCAAATTAGTAATACTTGTATCTCTCTTCTCGCACTTGTTTAGTCACATGGACTGCCTATTCTTTTACATGTTTACCTCTTCACCAGGATCTGCCTGAAGGGTCTGTCCTTTGCCTCTGCTTTTCAAAATCTATAAGACCCCTTGACTGCACTAAATTTCTTCATCAACCTCACATGGGGTTTAAAATTCAAAGACTCACTGATCATTCTTTCTCTATCTTTACTTCTCAGCTGCATAACTCTGTCTCTTCTTGTCTTTTGGCCATTATGCACTATGTGGTCCTACACTTGCTTCACTTGTTATGACTGAGATTCTTATTTTTCTTTCTTCTGCTAACCCTTGTGCCTGTTTTTGGTTTCTCGCCTTCATCTTATCATCCTTCTTCTTCTCTCTCTATCTTTCTTCACAAACCTTTGTGGTATTTATGATGCCTCTTGTTTTTTCACCCACAGCACCACAGTTACCCATTACTGCTGGCATCAGCGTTTTAATATTTACAAATCTGCCCTTTTTTCCTTTCACTCCACTAAATCCCTCATGGTCACTCTGTGGTTTCAAGTGGGGCTTTTTGAACCTCTCTTCTTTTTGGTCACCTGGAATATGCTCTTCATTCTCCTCACATAACCCAGCCTCCCTTTCAAATCTCCTCGCATTGCTTGTGTTTTTATGTTCCTTGCCTCACTTTGCGTTCTTCCTTTTCTCACTCATGTGAAAGTTTGCTGTCCCGCCATTGCCTATAAATCTCTCTGTAGTTTCCTCCTTCACACCTTGCTTCTTCTACCTACTCAGACCCTTACCTCAGCCATCTAATTATTTTGTCTTAGGTGAAAAAATGGGGTACCGTTTTATGCAGCCCAGCTCCTGGCCCTCCAAAACCAATCCCCAGTGGTAAGGCAATGGTTAATCTCCTACAAAGGAGGTTCTCCATTAGATCAGCTTCATTGGACCATTGAAATTCATTTATCTCTCTTAACACTCTTAGTTTATACAGACATAATGTCCCAATACTCTTATTTCAATTGAAAAACTATTTATTTACATTTTAAGTACACAGACAACATGTGTTTCAGGGAAAACCCCTTTCTCTAAGTTTTCGATCTGTACAGTTTAAATGTCTCGCATTTGTGTGGTTTCTTAAATGAAGACTTTCCATATTTCATTCTTTAGTTGCCCCATTAGCGGTATCAGCAGCTCCACACGGTTGCTTCTTAACTCCTCAATGGGCTTTCCATAGTCTGTTGAGAGCCCAATGAGGAGTTAAGATGCAACAGCTTGGAGTTGCCAATACTGGGAAATAAAGTAAAAAAAATAAAGGTTGATTTTGCCATGGGGCTTCTGTACCTTAGAGCTAGGCTAGTGGTCCCAGTGCAGCCCCTGAGATAAACAAACACTGTGGATGGCCTGGCTGTAGACTGTGCACAGCAGGAGTTGGCAGCAGAAAACTGTTAAATGTGATATATATTCAAAAAACACAAAACCACAGATTGAAGTGTATCTATGGTTAGCTTTGGTTTTAACATTTATATATACTTAAGAAAATGAATAGGTAAGTTTTTTAAGGGTGAAGAGGAAAACTTTCCAGCACTATGTGCTCTCACTGCTAGTTACCCAACTGATCTCACAATTTTGTAGGCTAAACATCTCAGAAATTCACTAGGAAAAAACTGTGGAGTTATGTTTGCAAACTAAAACCCCCAAAATCATGGACATTTGCAAGTTATGTTACTTCACACAACAAACATGCAAACCATAACTCCTCGCTAAATGCAATGCTTATGACCGTATAATATATATCCATGAACATCTGAAAGTACAACATAAATAATTAGCAATACATACACAAACCAAGAAATAATACTACATTCATAGTTGACTCTTTCGCTGTGTTAAGGCTAATATATTTATTCTAATCTGAAAGATTATTTAAATTTCTAGTTACATCCTCCACATCAAGGGTGAGGTCATGAGGACTGCATTGTCTGAGTTATGGTTTGCATATTATGATATCAGCCCCACATATCTACAACTCAATTGGCCTTTTCCACCTCTTAGTTTTTCTTTTTTCCTACCATCCGCACTACCTTCACAGCATCCCTCACCTCTTGCTGATCTTTTACTGCTAAAAATACCTCCTTTTTCCAAAAATCCATGGAATTAATTCCCATATTCATGGCTGCCAACATGCCATCCACCCCTACTCTCTCCTTTAATCTATCAAACTTTACAGGTCCTGGATTTTTCTACTGGAGTTTTTTTCCTGCCTAATCTCCTGCTTAAACCCATATTTCCCTTTTCCTTTTACTCATTTTGACCACACTGCTCTTCCTGTCTCTCAATCCCATTTCATTTTAAGAGCACTTGTGTAAGGAAATGCTCTTCTTTCATGATCACCCCCAAGTTTTGGACTGATGCTGCTGATTTCTCGACTCTGTAAGTGCACTGGGTACTGCCAAAAAAGCCTCAATGCCCTTGATCTGACCTTTAGAAAGGTATAGCTCTAATTGTCTCATATGTAATTGGCATAAGTTATCTTACTTCTAAGTCCCTTATAGTATAAGTTACTACAGGAACCCAGGGCCTGGATGTTAAAGTGTCCCTCACAGACTGCTGCACTTATTGTGCCACCACAAGGGTGACAAAGCAAAGCATGACTCCCAGACCACCTTTGCCAGCTAGGAAGGCAGTTACTAAACTGCTAACTCATCCTTGCTATTTGAAGTAACAGAAAAGCCCTAACCTTCTTTTTCAATATTTATAAGTCAACCCCCAGGTAGGCCTACTGAGCCATTATATTAAAAAAGTGGGCATGTGTTTTAATAGCTTACATGTTCTAACAGTAAAAGCCCTGCATTGTAATTTTTACTGTGGGAAGGCTAGTAGCGCCATTGGTGACTCTAGTGCTACATGTTGACAACTCAGCAGGGCTAACTTCTGGATGGAACTACTAAATATGGTACTTCAATGTATGAAAAGATTTGTTGCATTAAACCCGACGTGTTGTTCAAGTCGAATTTAATATAACCTTTGCACAAATGGCATGTTTAGAAAGTTGCTACATTGTTGTTCAAAGTTTTCTGTGAGAGTTTGGAGTTGCGTCAAAGCTGCTGTCCTTGTGACAGCCTTCTGTCTTCCTAGGGAGAGGTGTAAGTGACTCTCAGGAAGTGTTAGAAATGGAGGTCTCTAGTTGGCAGAGGCAGGTACCTTTGTCCAAGTAGGGATCCTTCTTCTTAGTCAGCATAAAGGAGTTACACTCCTACGATAACCCCTGCTCAGCCCCTTGGTAGCTAGGCACGAGCAGTCAGGCTTATCTAAGAGGCACTGTGTAAAGCATTTGCACATAACCAACAGTAATACAGTGAAACCACTACAAAAGGACACCACACCAGTTTAGAAAAATATCCAATATTTTTATATATTCAAAACAAGACCAAAACGACAAGAATCCAACATACAGTACTTAAAAATATATACTTTGCAAGATATCCTTCAAATTGCAGAAATATCTCAAAAACACAGTTCCTCCGAGTCGGTAGCTCCATCTGGGGCCACCACGATGCTGAGGGGGATATTCTCAAGAACGTGCGATAAACATCGCCAAAATAGGTTAACGCAAGTTTTCATATCGCCGTCTATCGCAGGAAAATAACTCTGTGTTAACGTCATATTCCCAACCCGGCGGTAACATGCGATAGTCCCCCGACAACGCCTCAAATGTCCGCGATAACATCACCGGGACGGTGATGAAAATCCAAACCCGAACGCGAAAAATGTTGCGATGGGCCCAACCGCGATAAGACAAACAGCGAAAAGCAGCGCCAGTCCTGCAAATCACACACGTCAGGCGGGAAAAATCACTACAAAAGCAGAAAAAAAAAACACAAACAAAAACCGAACAACAGCGAAGCACAATGGAGGCAGCCGGAGCAGGTACAGAGGACGGCCAGAACCCCACAAGCCCCCAGGAGGAGCAGCCTGGGACCTCGGGGACAGGGAAGGGCAAGGACAAGAAGAAGAGGAAGACGCGGTTCAGTCTGCAGGAAAACAGAATCCTGATCACTGAGGTGATAGTCAACAACTGTTCGTCACCTCCACTGTGTCATTGGCAACAAAAAATGCAACATGGCAGTCCATCCTGGACAAGGTGAATGCAGTCGGAGTGCTGAGGAGGACAATGGAAGAGCTCAAGAGGCACTGGAATGATGTGAAGCGCAAGACCAAGCAGAAACTCGCCAACAACCAGAAGGCAGCATTGCAGACTGGAGGTGGGAGTCTGGCGCCACAGGAGGAGCTGGATGAGATGGAGGAAATGGTGTCCACAGTCATCAGTGGGGAGACGGTGGCAGGAGTTGGGGGACCGGACACTGCTCAACATGACCTGACACAACAGCAACAGGGTGAGTAACGACCAGGGACTGGGGGGATGGGGGGAGATGGTCACAATGGCACACATGCACAATTAAGTACAGCACAGTGCACACCCACAATGACTCTGGATCATGTCCCTGATCCCCGTGGCACACTGCAGCACACCTAGAAACAGCAAGTCGGCCCCTGTCAACCATGTGCCCAGAGGGGGCCCTTCCACACATCACCAATCTCACAACCAACCCATGCACATGTGCTGAACCCAGCAAAGCTGCGGGTCCGTGAGCCACACTGACAAAGCAAGTGACAGTGCATGACAATTAGCATGGCTGCAGTTCGATCATCATGACATGGTGCACGCCACCACACTGAGGTGGCTGAGTGTGGACCACATCCGTAAAGGAGCAGGTCACACTCTGACACATCCACCTGCACAAACAACCCCTGACGTCAACAACACATCTGCAGACAAACCATGCCCCAGAGTCCCAACTCCCACCAAGACCCAAATTCACCCAAGTCTGCAACATCTCAGTACTGTATGGGCACAGAAGTCAAAGGCACACCGCCTGAATGGGACAAGGGGCAGCAAAATCAGAGCTGCAGGGGCGACTCTCCCAAAATGCAGCACACACACTTGACATTCATGGCACATCAGCATTGACAACAATGTGGTACAAACTGCAACACGTTTACAACAGGACAGAGGACACAACAGGTGCCAATAATGTGAAGTGGGGTTTGCATGGCCCTGTACTGCTCCAGCTGCAACACTCCACTGGATGTGAATTAAACATTCAGAATCGCACAGATGTGTCATGCCTTTGATCATTCAAGTATGAGAGTATGGATGAATGTAGGGTCAGTGATTCCCCCTTACGTCCATGTTGCTCATGTCGTGGGACTTGAGTCACAGGGTGCAACATTGCCAATTGCGGTCCGGGTGGCGTAGACACTACAACAGAGACACAAGCATCAGTTACTTCCTTGTCCAGCCCAGAACTGAAGCACTCCCAGAGCCCCGGGCTCATTGTTCCCACCCCTACGCTGGCCTGCCATACGCCAGGCCAGTCCACTCTGCTTACGCTCAGAGGGGCGGACGACAAAGCTACATGTCCCAGGTCGTCTCCCTGTAGTGATCTGCTGATCACTGGTCTAGTTGTCAGCATGCCACAGCCACTCCCTGAGGGCTGGTTCACACCCACACCACACCCATCCAGCACAGGCATCACAGGACATGTGACCCCGCCAATAAAAGGGGCCTAGCACGTCACATTCCCCACTGCCAGAGATGACATGATGGCGTCCGCACCACGCGACCCAATCATGAAGGGTCCATGACTTGTGGCGCACTGAGTTGGTGGCACCCGCTGCACTGCGGCCGGCACGGGCCTAACGCCACGTGACGATGACTTGCGTTGCACAGGGTCAGTGGCACCCACTGCACTGCGGCTGGCAGGGGCCTACCGCCACGTGACGATGACTTGTGTTGCACAGGGTTAGTGGCACCTGAAGAGTTGAGCGGGTGTGCAGCCTGCGATGATGCGTTGGCCTCGATACGGCGTCCAGCGAATCAAGACTCAAATTAAACAGTGTGCCCTGCTGGACCGCAGTGTACGTGCAGGCAGCAGTCAGCACACACATGACTCTGTGGTGCGGTGCCGCAGGGTGCGCTGGGGGCCTGTAGCGCGGAATCCAGCGATCGGCTGAGGAGGATGCACCGGCACGTGGTGGGCCCTCTTGGAGACACGCCAGTGGCGGCAGGTGAGCATTGAGGCCTGTGTGCACAGGGGCGGCCAGTCATCGCTGGGCAGAGGACCGGTCTGGGGACCAGGGCTGGGGTGCATCAGGCGCACAGGATCGCGCAGGCACCACCGGTCATGGCAGCGGACTCGTGGCTGGGTGGGGGCGCCGCCCTTGCTGACACGACCCTGCATGCGATGATCGTGATGTGCGCGGGTTGGTTTGTGACGTAGCCACCTCGTCTCCAGTGTGAATGTGCTCGTTGAAGGTGGTCGGCCACGTGTGTGTAGGCCTATGGGCAGGTTGTGGCGGAGACACACGCAGTAGTCACTTTGGTGGTGGATTGGTGACGTGTGCATTCCCACAGCTGTGAGTTGGGGGATTCTGGAGTTGAGGTGTGTGGTGTGTTCAGTTGGTACTTGCCAATGGGAAGTGCATTTCCATGTGGGTCATCCTCAAAGCGCTGGTTGGTGGAGGACCTGCGGACATGTGGAGATCATGCACACTGCCTGGGGAGTTTGCGACGACATTGGTGGACAGGCCACGGTGGTCCACTTTTGTATGCACAGTGATGGCATGCATGTGGTTGCTGTTGCGGTGATTTTGTGCAGTGTTCGCAGGGGGCACAAGTCATACATGTGTGCTGTGAATTGCCCCCAACATGTGCGTGACGCAAGCTATGGCGTAGTTCCCTTGTGTGGTCTCAAGATGTTCCTGCGCAGTGTGGGGGGAGTGAGGGGCAGGGGTATCGAGCTGACACACACCGTGATGCTTTCAGGTATAATGAGTCCTGCATGATGTGACCGTAACAGCAGTTTGGGTGGTCGTTACCTTCCTCTTCATTCCTACGACGGTTACGGCCACACGTAGTTCTGTTACGGTCTTCTCATGCATGGTTTATCAGGCCTGTGAGCATTCCGGTTTGTCCAAGTGCAGTACACTGTACCAGATTAGGCATGTGACTATACGGAAGTTTGAGAATTGTCACCATTTCTCCCACAGGTTTCTGAAGACACGTTGCCCTGTTGAAGTTCCCAGTTGGGAATGGAACGCGATGGCTGAGCTTTTCGTTTTGTTGATTTATGTATTTGTAATAAAGTTCTGTTTTTACACTACTGTTGACTACTGGACTTCATGACCTGGCGCACCCACATTTCGGTTACTACGATCTTGGGTCTGGGGCATGGAGGCGTCTAGCACGGCTGGCGTTGGGGTTGGTTGCGCAGGTACACTACGAACTGGAACTATCATGTGGTGCGGATACAGGGGCCCGCCGTTGCTTTTGTGGACATGCATCCATGACATGTGTGAGGGAGTTTGATGGGGCTGGCTGTGTGACTCCTCCGACTCGGGCAGTTGTTGGTTGGAAGGTACCAGGGTCCAACAGGTGCAGCACAGCCAGAGCTTTGTCTGTGGGGGGATGTAGGTTGTCTGCTGTGTTGGTACCGTCATCCTGTGGGCAATGTGGGTCAGGATGCGGAGGATGGTTGTCCTTTTGAGCCTGTGTTGGCCAATGGCTTCCTCTGGCGTTGAGTCTCTGGGGCTGGTGCGTTTTAGGGTCATCCGCTGTCCTGCACTGCCTAGGTGGTAATGCGGGGGGGTAGTCCGGGGGGGTGCCTGGGGGTGGTGGCAGTGGGTGTTGTGGCCCTCTTGGGTCTCTGAGCTGCATGATCAGTGTCTCCATGGCATCTGTTGGTCTTCAGATGTGGCTCTGGGCTGGGCTCCCTTTCTACTGCAGTTGGTCGTCCTGCTTAACACCAGTAAAAGGCAGGTGTTAAATCCCTGCTGCTAACGCGCCTTATCGCCTGTTCTTGGTTCGCATCACAGATCTGACTGGTCGTTGAGAATCTCACGAAGTGGTGTTTTTGTGTGTTTTTGCATGGGAACGCCTACTCTGCATATCATTAGCGTTAGTTGTCGCACTCATCCGTGGCGATGTTTTTTGTGGCATCTATCGCTGGTAAACTGGCGATTTCGGCAGTTTGCACTAGCTTGAGAATAGGGCGATAAATCTATTGCCACTTTTGCGGCGCTAAAGTGCCGATAAATGGGCGATGAGTCCTTGAGAATATGCCCCTCAGAGTAGTAATCAAAACAACTTTGAGTTCAAACTTCCCAATGCAGCATCCTGAACAGTTTTCTTTAGAGTGCTCATGAACCGTTGTACCAGACTATTGGCCTGGGGCCAAAGAGGAGTGAATTTTTGATGCTTTATCTTGGTGTGATTTAGAAAGTCATTGAATTCTAGACTGTTAAAAGGTGGGCCATTGTGAGATTTTAAGATTACAGGTACACCCATGTCGTAAAGATGCCATCAAATTTTTGAATAGCCTTTTCATGTGTGGTGGATGAAAGGTCTTCTACCAATGGTTAACAGGAGTATTCATCATCAATAACTATAAGATGTTGTCCATTCTCTAGAGGACCAAAGAAATCAAGAGCAATTTTCTCCCAAGCATGATCTGGCAATTCTGACATGTTCAAATTGTGCTGAATAACTTGAGATGAAAGATAGTTGCATATGTGGCAAGTCTTCAATAATTTTTTGACCATTTCGTGGAGATACTGATACCAGATTCGATCAAGGAGAGCTCTCTTAGAGGCAACTATTCCTTAATGTCCCTCATGGGCAACAATAATTATTTGTTGTCAAGGACTATCTGGAACAACAATTTGTGTACCTTGCAGGATAAGGCCTACTTTCGTCAATGAAAGTTCATCTCTTACATTTTTCAACTTCGCACACTCACTGTCAATAGTGAGAGGTCTAGAGTGCTGGTTCGATGATTGATGAGAAAAAATGTTCTCATCAATCATCGAAGTGTTCTAAAGACATGGGAGCTGGTGTGCTCGATTTCACAATAAAATTGATGTAAGCCTCCTCTGTCTTAGATAGGGTACCAGGGCATTGCAATGGCAATCTTAAAAAAAACATAACCAGCAGGATTCTGATCTTTCGCTGGATGATTAAGAATTGTATAGTTGTATTACTGTGACCTCAAACCCTAACGTACAATTCTAGGAGGCATTTTGGCTTTGGGATTGCCAAATATCATTAACAGTGCTTGATGATCAGTCACTACTATGAAGGGCTTTCCATACAAAGACACATCGTAATATTCGCAAGCCCAAACCACTGCCAAGCTTTCTTTCTCAGGTTGCTAGTAAGCATGTTGCATTTGTAACAGACTTTTACGGGTATATGCCACATATGTTTCCAGGCTGTCCGTTGTGCTGTTCAAGGTCGCACTTAACCCAACAGGGCTAGCATCAACTACAAACTCTGTATGTAGTTTGGGATCAAAGTAGGCCAAATTTGTGGCACTCTCAATGGCTTGCTTGATTTTTTAAGCTCTTTTCACATTTGCGTAGCCAATGAAACAACAGTAACAGGAATTTAAGCCCCCATCCCACCAACCTCCTCAGCCTCTGCACTCTAACAGAAACTGCCCAACCACCATCTCACCGCATGGAAAGAGCTCGACTCACCAGACACTACAACCATAATGAACTCATTCTACTCAGAAGCATCTACTGACCTCTGCCTCCACCTCCCCTTCATTCTTGGAAGCAACAAATTCAGCTCCCAACTCAGCACCATCCTCAACACATCCATCACCACAGTCACCTTTCCCAACTCTTGGAAATACACTAAGGTCAAAACCCCTCCTCAAGAAACCCTCTGCAGACCCCAGCGATCTACAGAACTACCACCCCATCTTGGTACTCTCATTTCCTGCCTAGGTTCTGTAGAAGGCCATTAACCTTTAGTTCACCAAACACCTAGAGAGTAACAACCTGCTAGGCCCCTCCCAATCAGGTTTCAGAGCCAACAACAGCACCGAACAACCCTGATTGCTGCCACAAACGACATCTCCACCCTACTTGACAGAGGAGAACCAGCCACCCTGATCCTTCTCGACATCTCCACAGCCTTCAACACCGTTTCCCACCACACACTCATCAAGAGACTGCACTAGATTCAAATCAAAGAGAATGCGCTCAGATGAATGACAGATCCAACTCCCACCCTTCACCTCGCAACCCAAGAGCACCACCTGCAGCATCCCTCAAGGTTCATCCCTTAGCCCCATCCTCTTCAACATCTACATGATGCCGCTAGCCAACATCATCAGAACCCACAGCATCAACATCATATCCTATGCTGAGAACACTCAGCTCGTCCTCTCACTCTCAGCAGACTCCAACCACAATGAAGGCCAACTTCCAAAACTGCAATAAGAACGTTGCATCCTGGATGAAGGACAACTGCCTGAAGCTCAACATGGACAAGACCAAAGTGCTGATTTTTGGCAACCATACCTTCCTTTGGCATGACACCTGGTGGCCCGCAAAACTCGGACCCACTCCCACATCAAAAGACCACACCCGCAACCTTGGCATCATCCTGGGCAGCAAACTCACCATGAAACAACAGAACAACACCATCTCCTCTGCCTTCTTCCACACTAACAGCATGCTCCGAAGAATCTTCAAATGCTCCCCACCATCACCAGGAACACAGTCATGCAAGCCCTAATCATCAGACGTCTGGACTACAGCAAAACACTGTATGTAGGTACCACCATCGAACTCATGGGAAGGCTCCAGACGATGCAGAACACAGTGGCCAGTCTGATACTCAGCCTGCCCAAAAGGACCCACATAACCCAGCACATGAGAAACATCCACTGGCTCCCCATCCAAAAAAAGATGCCAATTCAAGCTACTGACACATGCCTACAAAGCCCTCCACGACCAAGGACCAGCATACATGAACCACCGCCTGAACTTCCACAAACATCCAGAAACCTTCGCTCTGCCTTCCTCACCCTGGCATAGGCCCTGCGCATCCACCGTAGCAACATCAGAGGATGCTCTTTCTCCCACTTCTCTGTCAAGTCCTGAAACGCCCCACCCCCTCCACCTCCAAACATCACCCTTGCTGTCAGGCTTCAGGGAGAAACTCAAGACCTGGCTCTTCGACTAAGCCCAGCATCCTAGCACCTGGATACCCTCACAGAAGATAAGCTGCGCTCTACAAATACTGACTGATTGATTGATTGATTGATAACTGGCCATTCCAATAAATGACCGTAACATAGAAATGTCTTGTGGGAGATTTGTAGTAGACAAGGCTTGTACTTTAGCTGGATCAGGTTTCATACCCCATCAGAAAAGACATGGCCAAATAACTACAAGCTTTTCTCATGGAATTCACATTTGGCCGCATTCAGAGTAAAGCCTGCATTGTTCAGCAAATGACATACTTGCATGAGAGCTTTGTCATGCTCTTGCTGTGTAGCTCCGAAAACCAATATGTCATCACTATAGTTAAATGTAGTTACTAAATGCTGTATGATACGTATCATTATGTCTTGGAAATGTTCTGCAGCAGAGGATGTACCAAAAGGCAATCTCTTGTAGCGAAACAAACCAATATGCGTAGAAAAGGTTGTAATGTACCAGGATTTTTCTTCAAGTTCCAATTGGTGATATCCTATCATTAGGTCGAGTTGAGAGAAGAACTTAGCACTATTCATTTGTGTTATCGTATCAGGAATGTGCGGACTGGGATGTCTCTCTCGCTCAATTGCCTTGTTGGCCTGACGCATGTCAACACATATGTGTACAGCTCCTTCACTGTCTTTTTTAGGCACTGTTACAATGGGAGAAACCCATGGTGTTGGACCAGTGGAGAGTTCAATGATGTCATGTTTCAGCTACTAATTAAGTTCCTTTTCAATAGCTTGTTGCAAATGAAACATAACTCATCTGTGTCTTTGAGCAACAGTGCGAACATCCTCATTTATGTGCAACTTTACTTTCATTGTTTGATTTTTCTTAACTCATGAAGGAACTAGATTTAAAATTTCATGAGGAGCATTCATATTGTAGTTCATGATATCAGCCCCATATCAGCAGCATTATTGAAACTAAGCAAACAGGCACTTGAAGCGGTTCCTTGAAGTACATGAATAGGCACTTGTACCACAGTTTTCTTATGTTTCATTGTGGCTACAAACAAACCTTGAATTTTTAAGGGCGTTGAGACAGCGTATTTGTCTTTGACTATATGATTTGTGGTAACGGAGATAATTCTTTATACTTCTCCTCAGGCATATGTATCAATGCACCGCTGTCAATTATGAATGGTATTGAACACCCATTTATCTTTAGAGTGATCTTCGGACAATGTTGGAATATCTTTGGTGCTTTTTTGTGTCGATTTTTCTTCACTTTGGATTTTTCCTCATATTCAACTAGTCTCACATGTGCATGACTTTTTGAAGTAAACATCGACATTGTGCAATTATCATTGTCACTTTCATTGGGAACTGATACTAAGTAACTCTTTGTCGATGATTTAGACGATGATCGACTTCGTTTGATGCTGAGGTAGCATTCAGTTAGCCATTTTGTCTTCACGTTGTGACACACTTACTTTTCTCTTGGCCTTGCAAGTCATCACAAAATGGTTCGCTTTACCACAGCCAATGCATATCTGTCCAATGGCGGGACATTTACCTTCATGTGGAAATGAAATACATGAAACCTTCAAAAGCCTCTATCCATGCAATCTATCTATTGCCAATGTAGTGTTTTTGGTTCTCTAGCACCCCAAGATCTGCTGGATTCTGAGACAACCTTAATGACTGTTGGAGCTTGGATCTCGCCCTGGTTCTCCATCGGAGCTCTTTACTTGATGGTGGTCTAGGGAGTTGATCTGGGCCCCTATGTGGCAGCTTTGGTGGTGAGCCGCTTCGTTTGGGGACAACTCTGCTAGAACAACCCCTGACCCTCTTGCTGGGGCTGCTCTGCAACACATTGTTGCACAATGTGTCATTAGTGGTTTTTGTAAGTAAATACATCTTTGTACCCTACAAGTCCATGAACATAGATAACGTTATGATATCTGGTCAGCCTTGTACTCAAATGTTTCCTCACAAACACCTGCTTAATCTCTGCTTCATAGCACATGAATTTCAGTTTGACTTGTACTGAACTATTGATGTGTGCTGCTGTTGTAACTTGATCACATATGCCTGTAGCGTTCTTACTCCGTATAGCATATGGCATTAATTTGCATGATGGAGCAGTACCTTTTATTTGCAGCCTTTTCATTTAGTCCCTGGCCAGCGACACATAGACTTTTGATGTTGCTTTTTTATCTTTAAGTGTCTTATACAGGCTGGCATTGCGCTGAGACTCCACCGGTGCCAGCGTTGATTCTGCAGTTCAACTGCTGCACATGGGGTGCACACGAGCAGTTTGCTAGACCATGGCAAACTCTGTGGAAGAGCGCTTTCAATGTACTGGCTTCGTATCCCGTATCTCATCACCAGTTGTAGTGTCCTGCCAGCCCAGGTACTTGTCAATAGCCACATCACACATGTAGAGTAGTTGTAAACATCTTTTTTTCTGCTGGGTGTAAGTCAGAACTTAACACTGTAAGCCTGTCTTCAACTCATCTCTCTAATACTTATGTCACAGGCCTACGGTGTACAGTGAGAACCAAAAGAGTTCCAGTATTCTTTTATTTACAAGACACTACACCAACTTGCCCTGTTCCAAGATATTTGGATTCACCCTGGACACCAAAGTCAACCTCAAAGAATACATTGCTAAGAAAACAAAAAGGCCTGATGCCAGCTCTCTCTATTAAATAATGGGAAACCTGTTCCTCCCTCAAAAATTCAAACCCTTGTACTTTCTCATTGGGATGGTGAAAGCACTAACCCTTCCCCATCTTGCACACCAGAGCATGTGAAGAAATAGGGTCAAATCACCCCCTACCTGATGGAACCGACCTAAAACATCAGTGCTTACAGAGCCCACCTGACCATCCCTGTGTATCTGGCAGACAAGCTTGCCTTTTCAATGTCTCTCAGCAACCAGGGCACCACCTGACTGGTGGCCAAGATCTGGAATAACATCTCTGTATCCATCAGGAATGTCCCAATCCTGTTCCAATATAGGACAGATTTGGCACATCTCTTTAGAGACACTACATACTAATGCAGTAACAAATCTGCTCTCTGAACCCAGCTACCTCTTCAATCACTCATTTACTCTATATGTATATTTCAGTTTGACCCTGTACAGAGATCCCTTGCCTTTTGGCAAATACCATATACATGTTATATATATATACCACATACATTCATATTGGTATCACATAAAAAAGTGCTTGTCTCTCTACAGGAGGAAGTAAAAGTGACAATAGTACATGGCTATACTCAGAAAGAAATATGAGGTATGAAGTGATGACATATTGGTTTAGTTGATTCTTTATGTATATCCTGCAGTATGAATGCTGAACTCCATAGAATGTGAGTGTTAATGAGTGGTCCATTCTGTTTCTATGTGTAGGCTGGAGGATGCAGGTCTGTGTGATCTCATGGCTTTAGGCTGTGGTCTTTCCTAATTTTCTTTGCAGACATGGAGGATAATTTAATGAATAGTGCACTGCATTGATATCCACCCATTTGGGAACATGCAGAGAGGAGGTCAGCATACGGAACCGATTTGGAAATACCTTTGCTTGCCAATTATAAAGGAGATATGAGAATTCAGGGTATTAATAAGGTTGCAGTTAAACTAGTGGCAATGCTAAAGATGAGGCATAGTGTTATCACAATCATATCATTCACATAGAGGGGCCTAGTTGTGGACAACAGTGTCCAGTAGGAGGTGATGGAACTCTTGCTTTCATGATACAAAGCAGTGAATAACACATAGGAACTGGAAGTTAGGCTGTGGGGTGTGCTGCACTCACCAAAATAACCATGCCTGAGTTCAGAAGGTGAATAAACAATAAAGATGCCTTTAAATATTGTTTTTTTCTTGCCACATTTGCTGTGAGTCAAATAAAAGGTGATGGCCATCAGGATATGGCTTCCGAGAAATTGTTTTTTGCTCTTTTAACATGAATATTGATGTTTACTTTTCTTTCGCTAACTGCAAATTTACAGAATTTTGTAAAGTAAGCTATCTGGCAATCTTGCTGGAGGTGCAGGGAGTGTGAAAAAAAGGAGATAGAATGTGAGGTTTTTTTCTAACACACAACAGCATTTAAATACCTGTAAATTAATTGTTCAAATATTTCAAAATATACCAGCAGTTAGGAAACATCAAATTAAGGTAATTTCTTGAAATTCTGATGTGTTGTGGAACCAAAGATTTTAATAGGATCAAAATTAAGACACTTAACTTCATGATGTGCAAATGATATATATTTTCAAAAACCCGGTTTCCACACATTATATGCACACTATATAGTTTTATCAGTAAAAATGCATGGCACTGTGAAATTTGTGGCCATTTCAATGTAAAACTAGCTTTCTGTAAATGGCAGTGGGGAGACGATGTGGCCTATTGGCTAGGCTGGGGAACCGGGTTCGAGTCTCGGCAACATCCTGTGATTCTGGGCAAATCACTCATTCTCCCAGTGCCTAACAAAAATGAATGTCTCCTTGTGTAACACAACTGGTGCTCATGTAAAGCGTTCTGATACCCAATACCTTTGGGTCAAGTTCGCGCTATACAAAACTCTGAAAAAAAAACCAGTGTGCTTCTACACCATGTTTTAGTAATATATTTGCAACAATATGCTCCAAAATGCACCGTCAAATAATCAAATACATTCTACACCTTTGCTACGCTCATGCTCAATGGATGTGGCTCATTTGCTGCACTTGTTCTTTGTGTGACACATGGGTTTCTCACAATCTCTATCACTTCAGGGATGTAACATTGATGGCACCACTTCGACTCTGAAAATTGTCCCAGCAACACTGCCTGTTTATAAAGTATCCATTAGTAATGTAAGTAAGAATAGTGTAAGAAAGGAATGGGCCAAGTACTTAGTTTTTTCAGTTTACAGTGAGTTTGTGCCTTGTAAGAAGCCCCAATATGTAAACAATAAAATACGAGTATTGATTTTTTTAAAAAGCACGCAAATGCCAATAGTGTCTTGGCGCTGATGTCAACTGCACTAACAAGCGAAAGATCATGAAAACTGAAACCTACTGCTTACATCTTATCACATTGGGTAAGAGATTAATCAGGTTTTAAGCTGTTTCCTGAAGCTAAAAATACTTAGACTGGCCTCTCAGATGTTCAGGTAGGTTATTCTACAGTTGTTCTGTGGAGTGGATAAAACTCCTACCTCCCCAATTGTTTGTTCTGATTTTACAGACATTGATTGTCCTGGAATTAGATGAACATAACGTCCTATAAGGACTATCCCAGGAAAGATTTTTTTTCAAGTACGCTAGGGCATATAGATGGGCATATACATGGTTCAATGAGCCAGACATAAGGCCTTGAACCTAATTCTTTTCTATACAGGAAGCCAGTGAGGTTCTTGCAATGTTCCAGACACTGGCTTGAACTTAGGAATTCTTTTTAAAAGTCTTGCCTCTGCATTCTGTAGGACTTGAAGTTTTTTCATCGAGCACTAGTGAATGCCTAAGCATAAGGGATTACAATAGTTCAGCCTCTATAACACCAAGGCTGAGACCACTGATTTTTGGAGTTCTAATGGGATGAAAGGAAGAATCTTCCTAATCTTACCCAACAGGAAAAAACAAGAAGAGGTGAGTTTATTTATCTGTGCTTTAAAGGACAGACTGGAATCGAAAACTACTCCCAGATTCTTGACATAGGATATGGGAGTGGAAGGTGAACCAAGCTTCTGGGCCACGAGAATTGATCCCAAGAGACCAAATTCTTGCCAAAAAGGAGAACTTCAGTTTAATGGGAATTGAGCATAAGGCTCTTATCATTCATCCATTGATCATTAGCTACCATATATCCACTGAAGTGGTGTGACATCTCATCAACATCGTTCGTGAAAGACACAGCAATTAGTGTGTCATCTGCATATGCTACTAGAGCAAAGCAAAAGACTGAATTAGTTTTGTCAGGGGGTCACATAAATATTAAACAGCGTGGTTCTCAGTGATCAGCCCTGAGGGGCCCCACATGGCAGAGTGAAGGGCTTAAAAACCAAGTCCCCAGAGGCAACCGTTTGTTCCCTGTGTGAAAGAAAGGAGCCAAACGGCTCCAGGGCTGATCCTCCAATATTAATTTCTGCTAAGCGATCTAACAAGACCTCATGATTAATGATGTCAAAGGCTGCCGATAGATCCAACAGGATAAACGCTGCCTTCCATCCATTATCCAGGACATTTCTCAAAGCCTCAGTAGCCACAACCAAAGCAGACTCAGTGATATGGTTTGGCCTGAAATCAAATTCCGCAGAATCTAGGATTTCCTTCTCCTTCACGAATATTCATGTGTTATTCAAGGATCTTAGCTGGGAAAGGTAGCTGAGAAACAGGGCAATATTTCTTTACCTCTTTTGGATCCAGTGACGTTTCTTCAACAGTGGGAGAATGGAGGCCTTTTTCCACTCCATAGGAAAGAGTCCAGACTCCAAAATGGAGTTGAATAGCAAAGTGAGGGGAGGCGGAATTATCCCAGCGATCTCATGAGTCAGTCTTGGGGGGCAGGGGTCAGAGGGGTCCCCAGATTTAGTTTGGCCAATGAGTAAAGCTTCTCTTTCCTCAGTGAGCAGGAGAAACTTAACAAAGGTATTCTTACCAGGAACTGGACTGTTAGATTCCATGGGCGAGACTAAAGATCTGCTATTGATATTTAATTTACTATGCATTTCCCCCACCTTATTTTTGAAGAAATCCGCAAGTTGATCACAGAACAGCTGGCAAGGGGCCATAGTTCGGTTTGAGGAAAGACTAAAAAGAATCTCAACTGTTTTAAAGAGTTCTCTTGTGGAATTCTTTGCTGAGCCATTTTTTTCTGAAAATAATTGGTTTTCTCACTCATAATCAAATTTTTATATTCTTTGATGAATTCATTATAATTAACATTTTCTTCGCTCCTGTAGTGTTTCCTCCACAGTTTTTCATGCCTTCTACATTTTTGTTCTAGTTCCTTAAGCTGGGAGAGAATCAGAGTACTGCTCTATTGCTCTTTAGCTCTCATTTAAACCTGCAGAAGAGATAACATCTATATTCCTAATGCTCCACAGCACCTTGTCGTTCCACCTTTATGGTCACCAGCAGCAATTGCCCTCGATTTCAGAGTTGGGTGACACGTAGGGAGTATAGTGTGTGGTGGCGGGCATCAGTATAGCAGTGCACACTGAAAGGAGGCAAGACTTTGAAGTATTGTTAGTATTGTGGCTGCATGTTTGTCTACCTGCAGGAGGAGGGATGCAGGACTTGATGGGTAGAAGCTGTTAGGGTATCCTACACTCAGTACCATAACTGATAGACTACTTGGATTGTCTACATGTCCTACAGAGGATGCTAGAATCCTTAAGTCAATAACTTGTTCTAGTATGTTGCTTTGGAGAAAGACGAATGATCCACTGGATGGGAGTATGTTTTTGAAGTTCATCAGACTAGTTCTAGCTGTTTGTAGGCAGAAGTAGTTTGGGCCTCTTAAGTGTTACAGTTAGTTCTCTATAACATTTTAAATTGGACAGATGTCAAATAGCTGGGTCTGTGAAGGCATCACCTCTGCCAGCCCAGTGGTGGCTAGCCGGCCATACTCAGAGATTTCAGTCGGTTTAGCAGTAGCTTTTTCCTGAATATGCTTCTAGTGATAAGCTGTGAGCAGTTTCAGTGGAAAGGCATACAACTAGATTGCCATCCATGTTAGGCGCTAGAAACATAAAAAGGAAATATGAATGTCCATACCAATTATGGTAATAATTGAGTTGAAAGGCTTGCCTTTAGTAGGACAGGGCTTCCAATACCACTAATATTGGTGGTATTTAGGTGGTCATGGTGTTTCTGACGGTGGAGTCGCCTGTGCTACTGCCTCTGGAAACAGTGATTCCCCACCTCTTAATGTGGTTGGGCAAACAAGAGATCTGTGTATGAAGCCTCTGCTAATATGTGCAGTTGCCCCATTACCACCAGATAGACGGCATTGTTGTCCTTTGGCACAGGATGCATGATACTGAATAAAAACCTATCACTTTTTAGATCCAGTTTATCCATAAAGTACTTCTCAATTATTATGTGACATACACACCATAGCAAGTTATGGGCATCACATTTTTAAATTAAAAAAGCCTTGTCTCACATCTCCCCAGTCCCTGCACTTGAGAAACGTGCCTTCTCCTACCTCTCTGGAGCCTGTAGCCCACTGGACACCACTGGCATTGATGATCAGGGTTTTGCCAGGAGAGACACTGGAGTGGTAGCTGCCCACCTTCACAAGCCTGATGGTGCCATCCGGACCCCCCTGCCAGTTTACAATGTCATATTGGGCTGGGGGGTTGCCATATTTATCAAAGAAGTTCTCCGGGTCTTCTCTTCGTAAGTGCACCTTCTTGATGTACTGGAGGAGCTTCGGGAATGGAGAGGAGGAAAACATTTCAGGTAACAAGAACTTTATGATTCTCCACACATGCTTGCCATATATTTGCTACACCCTCACGAAACTGTGGCCCTCGTTGGGAAGAGTATATAAATGTGTACACATTATTAAAACATATGAAACATGGAGTGTAGGTGAAACACTTTAATATTTTTCTTTCTATGGGATGCAATTTATAAAGATGTGGTACATGTTTATTATTATTCCATGGGAGTCTTGGTCCAATGAAATGTTCGACTGCCTTAAGGTGGGCAAAGCCACTTGAGCCTTTCAGCTTCCTATTAGGCCTGCAAAGCCCATGACCCGGAAATAATATGAAATAGAAATAGAAAACAAACTGCAATTACTTCCTGAGTGATAGCGGCTGACTAAACAGGGCAGCAGTTTACAATGATAGTAGAATGAGGTTCACAACACATACACAGCTTCAATTAATGCAAAAAAAAAATCACAGGAAGGGAGGGACTTTTGATTGTTTTTGATATATCACAATCTTCAGGTTAATATCATTATCATAAGCATAATCAGTTCGGCATATATTATTTTGTAGGCGTGGCTGTCACGACAATGGTAACATTGTTAACTCAAATTCATTGGAGAGGTTTTCCCTAACGCCCTTCTTTTTGTTAGTTATTTCATCCCAGTTATTTGATAACTTTCTTTTCTAGGATCACTAGCAGCAGTTTTCCCTTACACATAGTTATTACAGCGCATGCACATTTCCATTGTTTTCCTTCTTTATTATTTCTTTAACGTATCCTACTATACATGCCCTGTATACTGTTTAATTAGCATATTTTATTCCAGACTGTCTCTTGCAGGCTCCTGAGACACCAATGCTGAACAATTTAGGATGGATCACATAGGTTAATGGCTGCCTTGCTTACTCTTGACAGTGTGCGACAGTAGCGAGCAATAATTCATATAACCTAAGAATTAAATTCACTCTGCCTCAATGTGGCGTGAGTAAGTGTGAGTTTGTGTTTCTTGCCTTCAGCCACGCCCTTGAGGCAGCAGAAGGTTTGAAGCTGGAAAGGCAAATTTACTATTCTAACTTCAGTCGTGGGTTATAAGGGCAAAGTGCAACTTTCCCCAAAGTAATCCAGGATTATATACTATGCTAACTACAGTCCTGGATATATTTTGGTGAAAATTAAAAAATCACAAAGTATTTTTAAAAAACGGTTTATAGTCAAGCCAAGTCTTTCTTTATTCGGTTTATAGAAAAACCATAATAGAATACATTATATTCATAAAATACAATATGCGCATAACAGTATAAAAAATAACAGCAGTTCAGCAGATATTCCTAAAACTTAGGGGCATATTATCAAGGAATAGCGATATTTATCGCTAACCGCGCTTAGCGCAAATTTGTTTAACGCCGCCTATCGCTGGAAAATATCACTGAGATAACACCCTATTAACAAGGTTTATCTCCATAGCGATAAAATTTCCAGCGATAAGCGGCAAAATGTGAGAATATCGCTGGAAAAGCAGCGAAATTCTCGCATTATCGCTAAGGTGGATTCAGCATTAGAATCCACCTCCTATACTTTAAACAGGTAAGTCATCCTCACTAGCAGGTGATAAAATCTAGCGATAAACGCGCTTAGCGCGAGTTATTTTATCGCTTCGCCTGCCTTGCTAATAGGGGGTAGTGGTGTTAGCGACTGTTTTCAGTCGCTTTAAGTAGAGAACGCCTTCCTTGCATGTCATTAGCGATAATTATCGCTGACATGCAAGGCGATGGAAAACGCGGCCTCTAACGCCTGAAAGCTGTCGCTAACGCCTGTTAGCGACAGCTTGCTAATAGGGCGATAAACTTATCGCCGCTTTAGCGGCAAAAGTGCCGCTAAAGCGGCGATAAAGCCCTTGATAATATGCCCCTTAATTACTTATCGATTTCCGGATTTTAAGAGCCTTATTTATGAAGTCAACCAATGCCAGTCAGATGTTCAGAGACTCTAGTATTTGGAGCTACATAAAAGCAGGTCTACGTTGTTTAAAGTTACATGGAAAAAAAGTGTTTAAAAATGCAGCTTTGGTTTTTTTTAACAAAAGTGTACAAAAAAGGATAAAGTGCATTGTTTTTGTATAGGGAAATGCCATCACACTGATGTAATCGAATAATCTAAACATCTAAACCATTTCCACATTTTGGGGTAAGCAACCACAAAATGAATCATGTTAAGGCGGAGTCGCGTCAACAGAAAACAATGTTGGAAATTTAAAATAGAAAACAAGTGGGGCTGTAGACCTTAAGTCAGAGTTCTCCAATGTCGGTCCTGGAGGGCTGGATCCATGCGAGATGTTTAGCGTATCCACATTTAGATGAATTCAGTTATCATGAAAATCTAGCATGGATCTGACCCTCCAGGACCGACATTGGAGAACCCTGCTAAAGTCATTAAAAGCAAGTCATGGGCAATGACTGTTGCTTTAAACATTTCTATACTAACTCTTTTCTGTGTCATTATCTTACTTAGTTGACATTTTAATACAGAATTGGCATTACAGCTGGGGACCCAGGGTCTGCGAACTTTATCTAATCAGTTTATGTGACTGTCCCAATTTCTAGGCGAATCTAAAGATTACCTCTGCATTTTATTTCAATTGTTGTTCTTTCCCCAACTGATCAAATAAGATAATAGGAGAAAGTATCAACTCTCTATATCTGGGAGCCTTTTATTGGAAAATAGCTCAATATAAATGATATTTTGCCATAGGACATCGGGAAAGATTTGTTCAAATTAACTTTCAGACTTAATCCCTCCATACAGTGTACAAAGGAGTCTAGGAGCTGTTGTAGACATTTGGGGTTCTTGCCATGAGGACAGCATCGTCAGCGTATAATAACACTGGAACTGAACGACGACCAGTCTTTGGCATGTCAGCTTTGGTTTGCAATAGTACCCCTTGAAGACCATTAATGTATAGGGTAAAATGGAAAGGAGCCTTAACGCACGCTTGGCTGACCCCGCTCTCTTTACCTTGAATGGTTTGGAGCATTCCCGATTAGGGCCAAAAACATCTGGGCAGTGGGGTGCTGGTGCAAAAAACTAAGGAGGAGTATGATAGACTCATCCACCCCTAGTGATTCAAGATGATATGATTGACACAGTCAAACGCACTGCTAAGATCCATAAAACCAAGGGAGAAAGAGCCCTCTTAGTTCATATTTCTATGAATAATTCTAGGTTGGGACATTGCTCATCCATGCCCAGCCCTTTTCTAAAGCCGTTGTGGAGGTTTGATAGGATTGAATTCTGTTCTGCCCACATTTCCAATTTTTCTAATAAGACTCTGACAAGTGGAGCGGAGAGATCGGAGATTTGTATTTTTGGTCCGATTGAGTGAGTATCCTTCTTAAATATGGAGACTAATATGGTTTCAAGCCATGTCGAAGGTATTCCCCCTGCCCAATTGACTTTCGAACATTTGTTAACAGAGGGGACCAGGGGTTACTGTTTTCTTTCAAAATGTCGACAGGCAACCCATCAGGGTCTGCAGCCTTGTCCTCACGACTCTTCTTCAGGGTAGAGTAAATGTTGGAAATATCAACAGTGACAGTATGATCACCTTTGGTTTCTAAATCATTGAAAGGGGTAAGAGTGATCCTCATCAAACATAGTGCTAAAATGTGAAATCCAGACTGATTCAGTCACTCCCACAGTCAGCAAAGGAAATGGGGGATCAGGGAATCACTGAGGAACGGGAAGTCATGTTTATAGTCAACACCTTCATGAACGATAAGATTCTTAGGGAACTCAAAGGCCTGTCCTAATGAGAACTAGAAACTAGCAATAGCAAAGTCAGTCACTCTCATTTACCAAATATTATTCACTGCTGCTACTGACTTTGGCAGAGTTTGTAAAATTGCGGAGCGTCTATCATGCAGTATGGCCATCGTGAAAAGTTACTTTATATGCTTTCAAAATGGCTGCTACAGGGCAGCAGCCTTGGAGCGTAGACCATTTTTATATTGCATACTAATTGTTATACAGTTCCAGTTGCCTGGCACATACTATACATGCATTTTGAAAACATAATTAAAAGCCTTACATTTGGCTTAAAATGCAATGATACCTCCAAATATAAACATTTTGTGGTGGCGAGGCAATGTTTTGTGTGGTAGAGAGCAGCAAGCAAATAAAACTATAATATTTGCACCATATAAGCCAAGACATGGTCATTTGTCTTACTTTCACAAACTGAAATATATATTTTAATTAACCTAATACAAACCTGCCATGGGTGGAAGTCTGACATATTTGTGCATGTCTCTTGAAGGAAAGGTCCTCCACTGTGTATGCATGTCCCCAGGTCTTGTAAAGCTAATGCAGTGGCATAAACTGCACTGTAGACATTGTGGGTGATTCTAAAGTCCATCAGGAGACCAAAGGGAAGACTGTTGAGTTTTTCATCCCCAGTGCATACCTTGGTTTCATTACCTTTGATCTTTAGGGATATTTCATGGTTGAGCCATTGGCAGCCAAACATTTCTTCCCAGAATCTACTGATAAAAATATCTTCTGGGGCTGTTGAAGGGTGAAGTCCTGTAAAATATCTTTGGAAGGCTACCATTTCTCCATTGTGGATTGCAAAACCAATGGTGCCAACAAGGATTTCTGAGTATTTCCCGATGGAAAGCAGAGATGAAGTTGACCAGGCTTCGCTTGCAATCCAGATTTTCCCAGTCACATTCTGCCTCACTATCTCATCCAGAAGAGGAGTCAGATAGGCACTAGAAGAGAAAACGACAATAGCCCTGGCAGTTGAGTTTTTGATAACTTGAGTGATATGAAAGGCGTTTTTGGCAGCTTGGCTCGGGAGGACAGTCTCAGAGAAGGCCACACAAGCACCCGCCTTGACTAGCTCTTTCTGTACCAGTTGGATTCCTCGTTGTCCATAATCATCATCCGCAGCCAGAATGCCCACCCATTTCCATCCAAAGTGCAGCACTAACTCAGCCAGTCCTCTGGATTGGAAGTCATCACTGGGGATCGTGCGGAAAAAGGATGGGAACTGGTTTCGATCACTCAAGAGGGAACTTGTTGAAAAATAGCTGATCTTTTGCAAAAAGAAACACATACATGTTACCAAATAGCAGTTTCATACATAAATCTCAACCCATCAACATGCTTTTTAGGAAACTCCTGAAAACAGAAGTTTTAACATTCCCTTTCTAGTGGACCTTCCACATGACCTGGGGCTGCAAAACATCAGCTCTGGACAACTACTCTACCTGTTAGACACACTGATTTTTCTCCAGGCTGGACAGGTTTTTTCCTATCTTTTACATTCTTAGGTGGATGAATTGTCACACAGTGTGCACTTCCAAATCCTGGTTCCTTATTATATTTGTGCCCTTCCCTTGATTGCTACATCTTATCACTGTCAGAACCTACCTTGCCTACTGCTGATCCTTACTTTTCCTTCTTACTCCCACCTTGTCAACGCTGTGCCTACATCCAGCTCCTCACTAGCGTTCAATTATGAAAGATCTCATTCTCGCCACACAGGGGTGTGGCTATCAATGAAGCAGCAGGTGCAGTAACCCCGGGGCCTACAGGGTAGAGAGTCCACTCAACCTTGAATATTGCTGTATTTTACTGCAATTAGTGGTCAGGGAGTCAATTTTCCTAGTTTTTACAAGGGCCCTTGGCACCCTTGCTACGCCACTGCCAACACCAGGCTTCTTTCTTATTCACTCTTTTTATCTTCTTTTTGCTCTCCTGTCACCTTGAGAGCTTGCAGTTGGAACCAAGTGCAGTAGAAGCATCAGCATACCCTGTCTGGTTGTATACCTGTGGGTGGATGTTTGATAGTGGTCCGTGAGCATGAGTGCCTGTAGATCAGTGTGGTTATCTGTGGTATATTAAAACGGGCAATGGCCGGCATGCCTGGCAGCCTGTGTGCAGGGGTGTTTGTCTGTAGTTCTCTAGGCAAGGGTGTTTGTCTGTAGTTCTTTAGACAAGGGTCTTTGTCTGTGGTTCTCTAGGCAAGGGTGTTTGTCTGGTGGTCAATGCGCGTGGGTATCTTGGTAGTTTGCATAGGTGTTGGAAAGTGTGTTATTGGTAGGGGCAAATGTAGGTCTGCCACTGGCAATAAGGCCACTAACACATGATAGGACTCAGCATAGGTCTTAGAAAAGTATTCCTATGCTCAACCCTTGGTAATGTGGCTGCGAGCAGACAGGCTTAACTTCAAAGACAGGTATGTAAAGCATTTACAAACACCATTTCAGTAAATAATTAAGACACAACACAAAATAAAAATCCAACACCAATTTATAAAAATAGGTAATATTTCTATCTTTTAAATGACACCAAAACGAAAAAAATCCACTGTAGGGAACCAGAGATATTAATTTTTAAAGATTAGTCACTTTCTAGTGCTTAGAATCCAACACTTACATTTTACTTACATTCAAAAGTCTCTGGGTCAAGCAACAGGTCACCTCTGACCAATGAGAGCAGGGTAACTCCTCATAGTTATGACCACATCCTGCAGAGTGTGGCATTATTTTGTCCCAGAGTGCATCAAATCTTCCAAATCCATAATGGCTGATTTTCCAGCAAGGAGGTAAGAGCTGGCTAAACCCACCCCCTGGGATGGCTTATTTCCATAGACTCTTCCCCCTACCATCTGCACATACCTTCCTTAAGCCTAGCCCTGACTCTGGGTCAAGAGTGTAAAAGTGTAACTGACACCCAGGCCTCCCCTCTACCTTTGAAGAGCATGGTTTATGACTCCACCCCCTGGCCTGGCATTCCTATGGACCAGCACACTGCCCTCCCAGCAGTGTTGGTAACCCCAGGGGCTCTTTATCTCCTCTTCAAAGCAGCCTGGCTAATCCACTTAACTCTGACCAATCAGGGCAGACCACTGGAAGGCTGAATTTGGACTTACAAACAAGAAAGTCTTATAACTTCTTGTATGTACACTTTAGGAGAAATTCAACAATATAATATTGTTGGATTTACTACTACCATTCTGGGAAGTCTTTGAATGGTCAGGCTAGTCCTCTCCGATCAATAGTTATTAATCCATAACTTCCTACCATGTTAACCTATGGGCCATGGGATTTGCAATGGGGAAAATGACTTGGGCCAGTTTTCTAGCTCCAGGGCTTATAAAAACATATTTTATAAGTATTTCCCTAATTTCTACAGGACCCCCACCCTCAGTGCAACTAGGGGAGACTTTAGGGGTTCTGAATCTGCAGAAATATTGCATATCCTCCTTCCACAGTGCTTCTAGCATCAAATTCGAATTTGAGCAGCACTTTACCACAATGTGGGGAGTGAAATGTGAAATTTCACTTTACCCAGGCATATAAAAACTCATTTTATAAGGGTGTACCTTATACATATCTGACCCCCCACCCCTGGGATACCTAGGGGAGACCCTGGGGGTCCCTAATATGCCAACACATTGTAGGTTACCTATTTTTAAGTGCCCCTACCACCAAAGTCGAGTTTGGGCACAATTTACTTTTTAAAAGCAGTCCTGGCAGCCAGGGCTGTTTTTAAACTGACCCCAGGCTTCAGCAGTGCACACATGCAAGTGCAGAAAATCTGCTGGCCTCTAAACTGCCATGCCCCAGGATACTGGGGACTTCTAGGTAGTTTCAATCCCCTGCCCTATTATATACTAGTGGCTTATGGGGTAGGTCATGCCAATTACAGGGGTACCCCACCATACCATAGTGTAACCTAGTGTATGTTGGGCGTCTTAACTGTATTCTTATGTGTTCCTTTCAGCTTGGCACTGGCCCTGGGCCTGGTTAGGCAGAGCCCAGGGTCAGTCAGAGTCAGTTACCACCAGTTCCAGTCATCAAAAAGTTGGGGGGTGCCCAGGGCACAGGATGACTTTGCAACAATAGGCAACTGTGCATCTGGTGGCATGTGTGCATGAGTGTCTGTAGGTATCATGTGCAAGGATGTTTGTGTGTGTCAACGTGTGCATGGATGACTTTGTATGCTGCTCTTTCTGCAACGTGTGCGTGAAAGTTGTGTGGCAATGCTTGTTATTTTTGGAAGGTATTCAATCCTATACAGTAGAGCCTTTCTATCTAGACCTCCTGCCTCCACCCTCCTTTCTGTCTTTCCAATGCAGGGGTCACCTGAGTACACTTACTGTCTATCTTTTTGCATGAAGATGTTGTCTTTGCGGAAAAGATGATTCAGTGAGTGAAACGCTCGCCATTGGCATGTGATGAGGTAATTACTAACAACACAAACTTTGCTTTCCATTTTTCTGAAATAGTTACATTGAGTACCCATACATTGGGTAAAACCACGCGTTACTTACAGCACTGAAAATTCAGAATTGTGGTGTAAAGTGCTATGTGCAAATAGGTTATTTATTTTCACTAGTGTTGTTTTCCGAATTCTTTGGAGATGTACTTTTAGGTTTCAGGTTTTCCCAGGAGGAGGCCTATTATGGGGACGTGAGTCTGGCAAAGGTCTCTCTTTTCCTCAGACTTGTACCTAAGCAGAGTAAAAACATCTGAAGTTTGGCAGTTAGAGATAATGTCTGTGATATACTGCCTCCTGCTGCTTCTAGCCATGCTATGAAGGGGCCACCCTTGTAGTGTCTCCTCAATGCACATCAAGAGGGGAGAGGGACACCTACCGTGGGACATTCAAGTCATCCACCTAACTATAGACCACTCACACAATTTCTTGAACTAGACCGACTCACTACGTTGGCACAAAAGCACATGTCAAAGCCTAGCATTTCTTTCTAAGAGGGCACACTAGCCAGTGACTGGTCGATACATCCTAACTCAATCTCAAGAAAATTTCCACCGTCTTTAGAGACCTATTTTGGAGTGGTCAATTTCTGCTTTATTGTAAACAGTCCTAGGAAAGCCTGCTGGGATCTGGTTTAAGGTTACCAATGAGCAGATCTCTGAAGCTCCAATCAGAGTGTGTCTTAATAAAATAACGAAACTCGTTTTGAAAACCAAACCTGACCAGTTCTGAGATGAGTCCTACTCTTGTTCCTCTGGACTACCCTCTCCCACATTCCAAACAGGCAGCAATTACTTCTTGCCACACGTGCAGGCCTTACGTTTCTTCCTAAACAGGTATTTTACAATTCTGCAAACAACTGTCATTGAAAAAAGGAGAGACTAGCATAACTGAATTAAATACTGTACAGGCCATGATAAACCAGTCTCTGTTCGTCAGGTTTCTATATCTACCTGCTAAACCTTTTCAACACCTACATCAAGGGACATAAGATCCTGAGATTGAAAACATGTCTTTACAGCTAGGCTTTGACATGTGCCTTTGTGGGTGTATTATATTTATTTGCTCTGTATGTATAATTTATCAACTCTACATACTCACAAATGGCCATTCGATAACGTGAATGAAATATACATTTCACTTTATTTCTTCATCATTGTATTTATATTTGTTGTTCATTCTCCAAATAAAAAATATCTGAATTGATGGACTCTAGCACTAGTCTACCACCTAACTCTGCATTGTAATCTTGTGGCTCTGTCTCCTTTCTTCAGGGGGCAGATTAACTAGTATTTCACGCAGTTCAGCAACCAGACTTGCAGAACTGCCTTTTATTGCAGGGAGAGACTAGGAATGTGTCATATCTACTAAGATATGGTGCATGTTTTCTCTCAAAATAGGTTTTGCACTGAAAGGGCATACCCCCCCCCCCCCGGTACAAAAATATCATTTGAAACGTTTCCTAATTTTATGTGTGATGTACAGTGCAGCACCTATGCAAAGTTGTTACAGTAAGGAGAAATAAACACATGCTCCTATTTTACAACTGCCTTGAGGATACATAAGGTTTTGGCCCAAATCCCTATCTATGAATCAAAACCTATGGGTGGTTACTTGGGTATGCCCGTGTACCACCCATGGAACAACCCCTTGGCCAAAGTAGCACAAAGTATTGCATGGCACAACTCTGTATTAGTTTGGGTAAACTTCCAACACAAATCCTTGTTTATGTTGGATAATTAATCTGACCCCAGTGCTTTACGCCAGGTTTATTTTACTTTTGTGACACAAAACCCAGTGCAAAGCGTTAGTAAATCTGGGCCCAACTATGGGTAACTACAAGTAGCAACTGCTATCAGTTACTTCGGTCTTGGTATCTCTTTGGTCACCTTTTCCACACCTGGTATTGAAAGCACTGGTAGGAGAAGAAAACACATGTTGCTCTTGGATCCCCATTATTTGTGCAGTATCCACCCCTTAGTGTTCCCCTGGACGTCCTAGAATAAAAAGGAGGCTAAGGATGGGATTGGGATAACCTTGTGATATCATCATCGGTCAAAGGGTGCCTGTTGTCAATTCTACCAGTCCTGTCATTTTTGGTGAGTTCACTATGCTGACCTCCATATGCTTCACAGCTTCCCTAGTGAACCTCTTGCACACGTAAGTCACAGCTACATAATAACTGTCCCAAAGCTCCTTAATACCCAGGTGAAGTTTCTCTCTTTCCAGCTCTACTCCCTAAATCTCTTGGATTGCACCAGCCCAACTGGACCCGCTATGTTTGCTCTCAGGCAGTTCCTGTTTTCTTCTCTCATTACAGTAGCAGTGCCATCCTCCTCTTTCTCAATCTCTATCTGGGTCTCCTGCTGCACCCCATCATGTGATAGGTAGAGGCAAAGTCCTTAATGAAAAGCAGACCTTTGTGTGATCCATTTTAACAGACTAGAGTTCCAAGGACCCTGACTTGTTTCCATAGCGCTAAGATCCAGTATGTCATCTTGCCTAAACAAATCCTATTGACCGTTGAGTACATTAAAGAGTGTCTTAAGACTGTCTTACCTGAGGATATCTGTACAGACCCAGAATCCTTGCAAGAGCAATTGAACGCGTGGAACCAGCATCTCCTATAACAGCAGCTGGTGGCAGACCTGTCCGGCACCAGTAGTTTGGAAGTGGCTCCTCTAGTCCTGAAAGAATCCACATGGCTCCCTTGAGCGCCCGCTGAAGGACTGTACAAGAGTCATAAATTTGGAATCCCAGAGTAATGTTGGGTAAAAGGTTAGAGTTGTTGTTAATCTCTTCAATGGCAAAGACCATAGCCTGGACCCATTGATAATTCTGGATCCCAAACCTGGAATGTAGACAGAGACCTCAGATTTCAGATTCAAGTGCTGCTGATTGTATGAAATGTGTGCTGTGTGGTTGTCACTCATCAGTTAGGAATTGGCATGATTTGTATCATAATCAGAAAAAGATCAGATCAAAATTCTTCAGCTGTAGAAATGCAGCACTGCTTTTTAATGCCAATTTGTAAAAGGGAATACAGTGAGCTGCTGGGGATGATTAAGGAAAATCTATAGTTTTGCCTTGCAACATTACATGTATTTTCAAATTCTAGATTCCTCCAACATTGAGGGGCTTACCTCCACACCTGTATATTCACTAGTTACTGTAGCTTTTGGAAACACCTGTTTACAGCCTTTTAAAACCCAAGTTTAATCAGCATCTGGATTATTACTAAACACATTGCTCCTGTGGCTTTTGACTGGGATAAATGTGCATGTGGTTTTCATAGTATGATCCTAGCTACTAACACTAGGTTGCTTCACAGAAACAGCAGTACTATGCGTTGGGCAAATGGCGCTGGGGTAATATGGGTGGGAAGGTAGAGGTGGTGGAGCAAACTCGTAATTAACCAGGGGCCGGTGTCAGTGTGTGAGTGTACAAGAGGAAGGGAGCGTAGGGTAGGTGATGTAGAAAGTGCAGTGACCCAAGCATCAATATGCTGTTGCTTCAAAGGAGTCTCGAGTGTTTTATGAAGCAGATAGTGGATGTCACTTTGAAGACGTCAGCAGGCATGAGGTTCCACAAAGATTAGCATGAAAAAGCATGACATTTGTTTATCTTTTTCTGGATTTTCATGGTCTCTGGGACTGTTGATGATGTTGCTGTGGATATTGAGGTACCCCCTTCCAAAGTGTTGATTTAGGAAGCCAAGTGGGGTGGAGTACCATCTTTAACCTTGTTGATGGTGCAATCCATTGTGGATAGAATGTTGGCTGTGGGAGGCAGTGAAGATCTCCAACCCTGGGAGTTATCCAGTAGAACTTTCAGAGCTCTTGAATGGGGGGCAGCACTGACCAATCACCTGCTCACCTTTCATGGCAGGTAAAGATAAAAGAGAGCATTACAAAGAGTCTGCATGTGTTTGGGGTGTGGTTGTGAGGAATCTGCCATGGTCTTATGATGCTCGCAGGCACCAGTGAAAGCAGAAAAGAGAGAGTGTGAGAGTACATGTATGCATGAGTATGTGTGCAGATGTGTGTGAGCGTGCATGTGTCTGTGTGCTGTTTGCTTCAACTCGGAAGACATTGTCTCTCTGTTTTTCTCTCCTGGCAGCGAGATTGATTGATGTGGAATTATATTTTTGAAATACAGACCCTCGTCTTGAAGTGAAAAAGGCATGCAGTTTGTATTGCTAAGCAGTGTGCAGTACTTTACTGCTTATGAGACCTCAGCTTCTCTTGTTGTGTGTTGTGCTTTAACTCAGAAAGATTCAGAGTTATATCTTTGCATTTTAGACACCTTACATGCCAAGAAAAACACAGATGCTCAGCCCATCATCATACAGCTTTGTTCTTTCAGACGTGGAGGGCAACAGGGCTGCGCTGACGTCATGTTCTTTCGGGCTTTTCTCCGGTGGGCTGGAGCCCCTGGAGGCCGGTTTTGAAAGCCCCGGGCCGCTGCTGGTGCCTCTGTCACTTTCTTCACCTCCACCAGATTACTTGCAGAGGCTCAGGGGGTTGAGGTAAGAGAGGAAATGAAAGAGAGAGAGGGTTGGAGATAGAGTCGGAGATCAGAGAAGGAGAAGGGAGAGGAGCGATAAGGAGACAAAGAAAATATGGAGAGAGAGAGGGAGAGAAAGATAGTGCGAGAGTTTGTAAGCAAATGAAGGGAGAGGGGCTGGTTTAAGCTTTGTTGCCAGCTGCCCATGATTCCCCAGTCTGGCTCTGGTCAGATAATGCATGTTAGTGCCGCCCTACACAGCTGCGCACTAGGCCAGTGGCACAGTAACATATGCGTTTGACACTAAACTTTAAAGTCACTGCTGACATGTGTCCTATGTGTGTGGCATGTATACAGAGAATATTAGGACATTTGTGTGGAATGGGAACACTGTCGGGAGCTCTGCCATGAATTTCCCAGCGATTTTGATGTTTCCTTCCTAGATAGAGTCTGAGTATCTTTGTGGAGGTGTATTGCCAGTAGAGTTTAGGAATGTGTTTCTGTTGGGTGACTTAATGGGAAATGTATTTGCAGTGTGAGGCTGGGGGCAGTATTGAGGGAAAGCCTTCGCAAATGGCCTACTCCTGAGCTGGAGGACAGGGTAATGGAAAATAAAATCCGTCCATTCTATCAGGCAGGATTCCGACCCAAAGCATCCACTATGGACAACGTCATTGCTGGCAACTAAAGCTGCAAAGAAAGGGTCATGTCCATTATATGCATGCTTTGTAGATTACAGCGCGGCGTTTGCCTGTATAAACCGCAGCATCTTATGGGCAAAGCTAGCGGAGTGGGGGATAGCAAACAACCTGCTTAACACAATAACCACCCTATACATGGACACCTGGGTCCAGATTGAACTGACCCAAACCCACGCCTCACCAAAAACAAATACAAAAGGCTTAAAACAGGGTTGTGTCATAGTGCCCGTGTTGCTTTATCTTTACTCTGCCGATCTAGGGCAGGCATTATCCAAACAGAACATGCTCTCCTAAAAAATTAGATCACTAAAACGTCCAATCATACAATACATAGACAATATTGTTATTCTCGATCCCACCCATGTTGGGATGCAGAAGGCCCTAAGTAAACTTTCCTGTTACAACATCAAGAATTGACTAACAGTGAATGCCACGAAAACCAAGGTTCTGATCTTTGGGCAGCGTAAAAAGAAATATCAACAGAGATGGAACCTTAGGCTACTCAACAAAACAACAACAAGAAATTATAATATCTTGGTGTTTGTCTATCTGACACAAGTAAACCATTCGTACAGTCCAGGGCAATAAAGGAAAAGGCAGCTAAAACAACATTTGCACTGGTAAAACTCCATCGAAACCTACACAGTCCTACCACAGACGAAATCCGTAAAGGTATTCGGGCCAAATTCTCCCAGCCACAAATTATGGGCATCTTGCCTTTCCTGGGATGATATCAACCTCCTTGAGCATTGCCAATCTGCAGACTATAGAAAGATTTTGTCACTACCAGAGCATACACGATGCACTTGCTGCGACTGGAGTTCAGCCTGGTACACCAAGAAACTGAGTGCAAAGCGGCTACTGTAAAGTATTACTGTCAGGTCGCCTCTTCCTTAGAAGGCTCAATGAAAAGCATACCTCAGACCATCAAAGCAGAGTGAAGTCCCTGCTCAAGTTATCTAGACAAGGCATTTAGCTTCCTGAACTATGGACTCTCCAATCACACAGCAGGAACCTACCAGCAGTTGAAAGGCATCCTAAAATCTCATGGGAAGCTGCTGTCCAAAACACTTGAGCTGCAGGAAGTTTCAGGCACCAAGGCTTGCTTCAATCACACAAGGCTGCAGCTCTTCAGACTTACCTGAAGGACCCCTTGGGCAGGACTGCCTTAAAAAATATACACTATTTGAGACTGTTGGCCCTACTGTTATGGGAATTTAGAGTGCATTGACACTACAATATTGAGGCTAAAGCTATCTATAGAGCCTCAATCAAGAACTTTCACAGACTAAAGCGCACAGAAATGAAAGAATACTTTGTCAAGAAGGTAAACTCTGCCGGTAATTCTTCCAAAACCCTTTTTAAAATTGTCAAAGATTTTACTAAACCTGCCGCTCTGTCCAGTATGATTCCCCCTACTCAGGAACTCTGCGATGGTTTATCAGACTTTTTTTACGATAAAATTCTTGACATCTTCTCCACGTTCGGCCCCACCCAGGAACACCCGGTCCAAAACCCTGTGGTTTCCAATCACGGCTCGTTTACCTCCTTTTCCCAAACCCCTACCGAGCTTGCTCTTCAAAAATGGCTTGCCTGTAAATCTGGCTCCCCTAAGGACCTTTGCCCGGCATCACTTTTTAGTTCTGTGGCCCCCCTCATTATCTCGCCCCTAAACTCCATATGGAACTCCTCATTGCAGTCTGTGGTCTTCCCCTCGGCCTGGAAACAGGCCTTGCTGATACCTATCCTAAAAAAAACAGATGCTGACCCCTCGGTTTTTAAAAACTATCGCCCCATCTCCCTACTTCCAAAACCAGCCAAAGTTCTTGAAAAAATAGTACAGGAACAATTATCCACCTATCTTGAATCAGGCCGCCTCCTACATGACTCACAATCCGGGTTCAGATCCGGCTATAGCACGGAGACTGCACTGCCGGAGGTTTCTGAAACTATCCGTGAATGCGTGGACAAAGGCGAAGCGGCAATGTTAGTGCTCCTCGACTTGTCAGCGGCATTTGATACGGTCTCTCATGCTATTTTAATTGAGAGACTACTCAGCCTTGGGATCCAGGGCACCCCTCTATCCTGGATCAGATCTTTTTTAATAAATCGCACTCAACAGGTCTTCCTTCAGCCTTTTGTGTCCGAGGAGAAACCACTGAACTGCGGTGTCCCTCAAGGCTCCGCATTAAGCCCACTGTTTTTTAATATATATCTCTCCCCTTTGGCCACTGTAGTAGAATCCTGTGGAGTCAGAGCGATCTCCTACGCTGACGACACCCAATTGGTGTTCTCATTCAGGGACCACTCCGAAGCAACCTTCTCTAATTTTAGACGCTGCTTGCTCAATATTTCCTCCTGGATGGCCCTAAACACACTTAAGCTCGACTCGGATAAAACTGAGGTGCTATTTTTCAATCAAACAAGCCCTCCCCCTCCTCCACTCTGGTGGCCATCAGAACTGAACCCCTCTCCGGAACCAGTGATATCAGCTAGGAACCTGGGATTCCGGATCAATAATGAACTTTCATGCAAAAATCAAATCGATCAGGTATCTGCGGCCTGTTTCGGAAAACTTAATATGATCCGAAATTTTTTCCCCTTTCTCCCTCGGGAATCTCGCAGGACCATTGTCCACGCACTGATCACCTCACATCTGGACTACGCTAATAGTCTGTACGCAGGGACCCCTGCGTACCTGATCAGATGCTTACAGACTGTTCAGAATGCGGCAGCTAGGCTGATATTTAACATTCCTTATCGCCACTCGATCTCCCCATATCTGAAGAAGCTTCACTGGCTCCCAGTGACCAAACGCATCCAATTCAAGTCAATGGTTCTGGTTTTTAGAGCACTGCAGGGCATGGGCCCGGCCTACCTCAGAGCTCGGCTTAAGCATGCACAGTCCAGCCGCGCACTTAGATCCAACCATCTTCGTCTCCTTGTCACCCCCCGCTTCCGCCGCGCCAGAATGGGCGCTAGAGCCTTTGCGGTGTTCGCCGCCAAGACTTGGAACAGCCTGCCTCTGCCCTTGCGGCTGACCAAATCCGAATCTATCTTCCGACGTGACCTGAAGACCTGGCTCTTCTCGAGTGCTTAACCTGCTGAGTGTACTCACATCCTTCGCCTGTCCAAGCGCCGGGACACCCCCGTTGGGGTTAGCTGCGCGCTTTATAAGCTTCTAAAAATAAATAAAAAAATTGAAAGTCCAAAAGTAGGGGGCAGCAACACTGCTGTCTGTGTCCATATGAAATGAGTCCCTGTGGCTTCTATTATGCTGCTGCCCCATATTCAGATCTGATAGACACATCCTGCTGGGTGAACTAGTCTTAAAGTATGAACTAAGAACCTGTAGGGATGCGGTCACCAATGCTTATACATGTGACGTCACAATGGAACTGGCAAAAATGGCAAAATATTACTCCTGATTAGGGGAACAGCTAATGGCATGCAACACTTGATGTCTGCTAGAGACTACAACATCTACCACTAGAACGTTCTGGTTGGGATTAGCCTTTTCAAGGCACTCTCCATTCTGGACTGAAATGCTTGAAATACTTCATCCCACGTATTGCCAGAACTGGAACAACTACCAACAAGGCATTTCCTATGATTGGTGAAAAAATGATATGCCGTTACAACTCTTGCACTTTAGATCTAATCTTGCACCTTATCATTTTTCAATTCACATTAGCCGATAGGAAAATGAAGGCGGAGCTCAACATGTAGCCATAACATCTGCACTTTAAAACTATCTTTGCACTTTAACATCCCAGACATGTATTAAAGTGACACTGAAAAGGTGGCTGCAGAAAAGGTGTTGCTTAATCACTTGCACTTTTGGCGTGCCGCACCTTGGTTGGTTGTACTTTTACACCTTAGGCATGTTGCACTTTGTCTTGAACTTGAATGTGGTCATAATATCCATGTCTCAGGTTTAATCTGGCCAATCACTTCTCTGCTCTGCCCTAGGTGGCATAGACCAGGAAGTCTAATTCAACATGCTGCTTTAAAACCCGCACCTTACAGCTAATATTGGACATTGTTTTCTTTCTGCACTCTGTGAATGTGAGTTTATATTTTTAACCAGGTCGCAGTTTTTAATGCTACTTATTATGTTGTATACTGTAAGTCCTCTTTTATT